>CM042146.1:102162512-102197078 GCA_023376005.1 Doryteuthis pealeii
CATATATCAGGTTTGGGCATTAGTGTGAAGCATTAAAGTGCTATATTATGATAATGTAGTTACCATAATTATGTACTCCCTTCTTCAAGACCGTAGACAGTAGTGGACTACTGTCCACGGTCTTGAAGAAGGGAGTTTTCTGATATTTATTCCCAGATGAATATATCATGGTAACTACATTATCATAACTAGCAAATATATGCACCCTCCGGGTGCAAGTATTTAAGTTTTAATGTAATAAAATATTGTATTAAATTAGAAAGGCTAATGAAACTAAATAAGAATACAGATAAAAAGATTTGAAACAGAGGGAGTATAATAAAAGATTTGAAACAGAGGGAGTATAATAAAAATAGAACAACTGAAACTTACTCTTCCATCACTCTCGTCTTTCATTGTTATTTTTCTAATTTAAGTATTTAGTTATAAGAGGAAGTAAAGAATAAAATGACAGTTATTTTATCTTGTTAATGGATTTCATTTAAGATTCATTGAAGAGATTTTTGCTTATATTCATTAAAATAAAACCAAACAGTTAGAAATCAATAATACTAAGCACAATATTTATTAAATTCGATTTTTTAATATTAATATGCAAATTAGCCTTCCCGCTCACACTGGAAACCGCTATTTTGTTGTATATATAATATAATTGCATGTTGTCAGTATGTAGACATAGTTAACAGTATAATAATGTAAGACAATTTATTAATAATTGAGGTTTAGATGAAAAATAAAATCATGGACAATGTGATGTCAATAACTAAGGGAATTGTGACTTGAGTAGGAATATAGTTTCGGTTACAGACAGAAAAACACACAATCTCCATTATAATAAGATATGGCAATTTAATGCTTCATACTAATGCACAAACCTGGTATATGTACTTCCAAAAAACGGATACAGATATAAAAATATATCTCATATATATATATACTCACTAGAAGCATACGGAGATACAAAATCAACAATATATTATATATATATATATATATATATATGGGAAAATGTTAACAAATCCCTTGTAGTATATTCATGATATAATGATTTTAAAACAGTCTCCACCTGTAAATCATCCTTCTTAACACATTCTTGAAATGTTTCACAGGTGCTTGGCATAACATAAGTCCTGATTGTCTTATAGACTTAATACCATGGAAGTGCTATGACACCTGTTAAAGATTCGGAGAATTTGTTTGCAAGAATGGTGGATAAGTAGACACTGTTGAAATCGCATAAAAAATAATCCCATATAAGTGCTAACATTATCCTGACAATACAAACACACACACACACACACACACATATATAATATATATATATATATATATATGTGTGTGTGTGTGTGTGTGTGTGTGTGTGTGTGAAGAGAAAAATGGAAGTGAATCCGACGGTATGTAATATAGTGAAAAATTTGAAAAAATACAGTTCAAATGAAATGAGTGATTTATTAGCCAACGCTGCAGTGTTTCAATCTGTTTAGTAGATCTTCTTCAGGGCTTTTTTGATTTTAGGAAAAAATAAAATTTATCACAGAATAATAAGGAGACTGTGATAGTCTGTTGTTAGTTTAAAAATGTTTTAAATGGAAAATTAGCGCTCTTAGAATTGTTCGAATTATATATATTATATATATATATATATATATATATATAGAGAGAGAGAGAGAGAGAGAGAGAGAGAGAAAGAGACAGACAGACAGACAGGCAGACAGACAGAGAATAAGTTAAGGAAAAAACTTTAAATTTGCTTCGTTTGAATAATTTATTTCAACTGCATGCCAGCAGCATCACCAGACATGAGCAAAAACATGTTTATCACCGAATTAATTGCCCAGAATACAGGGTTTAAATTTCTAAATTTTGGTGGAGGGTAGTAGGGGCGAGTCAAGTAAGTTTGGATGAGGCGGGGGGAGTGAGAGAAGGATAGGGTATATGTTAGATATATATGTGATTAATTAGATTGTAAGCCACCCCCAGGCTTACAATCTAGGTTGGGAGTTGAAAAAAAAAACAATAAAAAATAAAGATCGACATAACACAGATACAGAAAAATGTAAATGAAAATATATTGCTCTGTCCGTCCACATACTTGCACTAGGCACATCGAGCTCTTACTACGGTTTAACTCAATCATTAATTATATATATATATATATATATAATATATATATATAAGAAAACCGAAATACAAATACCCTACACGAACATAACAATCCATCCACCACACCTAACATGCGATAGCCCTAATATTGTATATCACATATACTGTACACAATGCATAATTAGCCAATATGTGGGAGAAACATCTACATCTTTTAGAATAAGATTGAATAACCACAAGTATATATATATATGTATTGACCATTCAAAACCTCTCCTCACTAACGCTTACTCACCCACTTGACCTCGTCTCCTATCAACCTCCTCCGCCACACTTCCCCTTCTATAAAACACTTGTATGATAACCTGATAATTCATTAAAACGACTGATGATGCCGAGCTCAACGCTCTACCGAATCCTACTCACTTTTGTCTGAGTTTTGTTCTTGTGTTCTTCATATCTCCACCATATATATATATATAATATAATATATTATATATATATATATATAATATATGGTGGAGATATGAAGAACACAAGAAAAAACTCAGACAAAAGTGAGTAGGATATATTTCGGTAGAGCGTTGAGCTCGGCATCATCAGTCGTTTTAATGAATTATCAGGTTATCATACAAGTGTTTTATAGAAGGGGAAGTGTGGCGGGAGGAGGTTGATAGGAGACGAGGTCAAGTGGGTGAGTAAGCGTTAGTGAGGAGAGGTTTTGAATGGTCAATACATTTCGATTTCGGTAGAGCTTCTAGTATTTGGAGTTTTTGTTTATTTTTTCTTTGTGCAGAATGTGTGTATTTTCCGTTATAATATTTCGGTAATTAGAGTGGGGGGGCATGAATATAATTTTAGATGTTGTGAAATATATATTTCTGTTAAATGGAGGGTTAGACGTCTTGACAATGTGGTTGAGGTGAATCCAATGTATGTATTATCATTTTCTGGGAGACTGCAATCTCCTAGGGGACATTTAAATCTATATACTACATTGGTCTCATTAAGCCGACTTGTCTGGGGAGAAAATTGTTAAACAGAAGATGTGCCTTTTGTTTAATTATACATGTATAAATGACAGAATGCTGCCCAAATGCACACATATATAGATATATATATATATATATATATAATATATATATATATATACATTCTACAATAGTTCAAAAAATGACTAGACACCCTTGAATTTCTTTTCTTTTTTTTTCTTTTTTTTTTTTTTGGTTAAGGCCAAGTCTGACGAATGGGATGGAATGGTTACAATTGTAACTTTTTAGTTCTGGAATTTAAGTTTTGGGCAGCGAAGACATAAAGTCAGTGGCGCTTGGTAACTGTAAGTTTTTCGTCTGTTTTTCGTTGTGACCTATTGTGTGGTGCTTCAAGGGAAGGGTGGTTCAGTTTTGGAGGCATGTTGTAAAGGGTGGTTTAATGAGTGGTGCATCATAGGAAGTCTGATTTTCTTTGTGTTGCATTCTGGGAAGGGCGTTCTAGTCCAGTATTGTTTAAATTTCGTGATTTGTTACTTTATTGCGTTTCATTTATTCTAGTATCTTTTTTTTCTTCTAAGAAAAGTCGAAAAAGTTCTTGAATAAGACAAGCACATCAATGAAGGCCTGGATGCTGCATTGGATGCGATAACCTATCCATACCAGGTGGTTTTTCTTTTATGTTGGACATCATTTGTCAGAAAACTTTCATCTGGTTTGTGGCTATTTATTCATTCAGGGTTTATATAACAAAGCTTTATATGAACGGCCGTGCCTAAAGCTATTGATCATGTCTGGATGTTCGAATTTTACAAAACTATTTCGAGGTATTGATTGTTTTGGAGTTGTAAGATCGCACAGCGCCGAGATTCCTCAGCGTTGTGTCGATTATGGATTAGCACTCGCCATGGAAAGTTGCAGTGACTGTAAAAAGACAACTAAATAGTGAGCTAGATAGATCGATAGATAGAATAGAATAGAAAAGTGCTGGAAGGAAGAAAAAGAAAGTTAGAGAGAAAGTGTGTGTGTGTGTGTGTGTGTGTGTGTGTGTGTGTGTGTGTGAGAGAGAGTGAGAGAAAATAATAGGAATTGACTTAAATACAGAGATGGATACAAACAGACTGGATATTATATATATATATATATATATATATATATATATATATATATATAATAAGGAGAAAGAGAGTGATAGGGGGAGAGACATGCAGAGATATATAGATAGGTATACAACGAGATATATAGATACATATAACACTTTGATAAATTGATAGATAGATACATACATACATCATACATACATATATACATACATATGAACACCTGAGATAGATCGGAGATACATGCTAATATATATATATATATATATATGTGTGTGTGTGTGTGTGTGTGTGTTGATATGAAAAGAGTGAGTTAGATAGGGAGATACTCACAAAGGTAGATGTATATGTACATGCTAGGATAGATAGATATAGATAGATAGATAGCCAATGGAATATGATGATGGTAGTTGCTATCTCACTTTTATGATGTCATTACATAATATTCAAATAATGGCAATATACCATTCCATACGTACAATTTAACGTACATCCATATTATAACTATATATGTTAGATCCGTGCAAATGTTCCCAGTGCTCTTTTCTTTTAAAAAAAGTAGTGAAAGAAAGAGAAAGTTGAAGATTGAAGTTTCATACACAAGTATATAGAAGACAGAAAGGACAAAGAAGAAAAGTAAGAGGGTAGACGAATGTATAAATATCAGTCCACAACAATTCTAAACTCAGTAACATATATATATATATCTGTGTGTGTGTGTGTGTGTTTTGTGTGCGTGCGTATGTATGTGAGTGTGTGTATGTATGTATGTTTATGTGTACGTATGAATATATGTGGAGGTTGTGCATATTATAATATATATATATGTAGTATAATATACTAAGTATATTATATATATATGTATAGTATAATTATGTATATGAGTGTATATATATATAAAAATAGTTTCGGTGGGGTATATATATATATATGTATTAATTATATATATGTATTATATATATATATATTATGTATATTATAGTATATATGTATATTATATGTATATAGGGGGCGGCCTATATAATAAATATGGTTAATCTATATAGGTGTGATGTGTGCGTGTGCAATTGTCTGTGTAATACAGTGTCTCTGTGTGGTGTGCGTGCGTGTGAGTGGTGTGTGATTGTTATATAATATATATATATCAATATACCTAATTATATAATCAGTATGATAGTTAGTAGGATATAAGTATCACTTAGTGTATGTGTGTGTGTGTGATGTATCATTCTGTGGCCGTGCTCGTTTGCGTTTCGTGTGAATGTTGTGTGACTGTATATTATTTATTTATCTCACCCTACCTACCACTAAGCTCACTTATAACATAAATAAAATATACTACCAAGACAGTACGCGGAGGGGACTATAAATAATCATATGGTGGTGGTATATTATTGTATGGGAGTGTCTGGATGATGGGTGTGTGGTGCGGAGCATATACTCATTTAAATATCTAAGCTTCACTTATACTTATATATATTATATTACACGTATAGCATAAGCAAGATCTACCTTATATTACCGTTATTCCACTTCTATTTCTTATTTTAAATCTCTAAACGGTCTTGTCTATATGACTACAGCACGCCAAGATTTTTTTCATTTTGTTTTGTTTTGTTTATGTTTTGTTTAGCCTTTTTATTTATTCTGATATTTATTTGTGCGCAGTGTTGTTGGGCACTTGTGGTTTTATTTTCGTATTATTCTATTATGTGTCTACACAAGACACTGCGCAGGGCTAAGAATGAAGGAGTAGTGTCCTTATGAGGTGTATTCATATTTTAGGCTTCAACTTGCTCACCAGCTGCGTTCTGATATTTGATATAATATTACAGATAGCGACTGTACCGTCACGAATGCTTTTTTCTATTTTCTTTTATATTACTTTTTTTATCTCACTTTTATTTTATCTTTTTCTTTTTATATATTTACTTGAGTTAATTATATTATCTAGTTTTTAGTATTTCTTTAATTATGTAGATTGTTAGTTTGTTGTTCTTTTTTATGGTGAGATCGAATGACAATAGACGTATGCTTGGTCAAATGACTAAATCAACTAGTGCCACTATGACTGAACATATATATCTCTGCTAATATAACTTATATTTAAACTGCTGTCAATATTTATTATTAATTTTTTCTGTCTTCGTTATTTGATTGGGACCATTTCACACACATCTATTATAGCTATATACGTGTACTGTGTTTAAATTATTTTTTAAATCAACAAATTAATATAAGTATGATTACGATATATCTAAAATGTATTGTATACTCAATATATATATATATTTCCTGTTAACTATTGAACACTTAATATACAATAAAGTATAAGTAAAAAAAGTAAAAGTCGGTATCTTAGCCAGACAGCAAGGGTTAAATCTAATATGTATATATATATATATATATATATATACTTTTAAATCTAATATGTATATATATATATATATATAATATATATTATAATAACTTTAAATCTATATTAATATATATAATATATATTATATAAATATTATACTTTAATGCTATACTGTAATATATATATTATATATATATATATAACTTTAAATCTATATGGTAATATATATATATATTATATATATATTATTTACACTTTAAATCTATATGTAATATATATATTTATATATAATATATATAATATATACTTTAAATCTTTTGAATAATATATATATATATATATTATATATATAAGTACCCTAATTACCCTTTTCACTCTAGCGCTATAGATACACATAACGTGAAGTGTGTGTTATTATGGGCGAGTGCATGAAGATGTGATGCGCCAACATCCATTGACCATCAAGGGATCTACTTTAAAACCTAATGCAAACTATCAAGTCTACTCATCCATACAGCGCTGAAGTTGGCGAGGCGCGGAATCGAACAGGACCATGTTCAAATCACCACCAATATATACATGGGGCTCTATAGAATAACATTGTAACAAAACTGCACATGTAATGAGGTGTGTGGGTGTATGGTTAGAGTCACTGGAAATGGACTCGTCGACGCGACGAAATCTGAATCCTACATAAAAGTGGATCAAAGGCTGATTACTTTCCCATAGTGTTAAATAACCTCATTGGGAAAATGAACTCCAACTACCAACACCTCCCTCTGCTATGGGTTAAATATATTCGAGGCATAGAATTGGGTGTCTTATGTAATCTGGCTAGTAACCAGTCTAGGAGAAGGAAAACTGCTGATTCTAACATGTTAAACTCAGCTTCATGACTATTGACCCATTTAAACTGTCAATCAAACTCCAGACAGGTTGGATATGACGTTCATCCATGTTCGTTACGGAGGGGTTGAAATCAATAATAAAGTGGGCGGATAGTACCTCAACTGAGCCACCTATTAGCTGTGGGTGTGATCCAACGTCATACTTAAGGGTGGAATCCTAGTGGCTCGAACCGGTCATCAACTACAACACTCACCTTGAATTTCACATATTCTTGGCCCTGTTACGTGTTTTACGAACATAGACAGGGGAGAGTAATCTGTGTGAGCTCTCGCTCTCCGTATCAATCGTATTGGTGCGTCAGGCCATATCACTAATATGATTTTTCCCAAAAGTACTTGCTAGTGATATGGCAAGACACCACACCTTTTTATCATACATACATGTGCTAGAAGGCGGTGGTTGAGGGTCTAATTTCCTGGTATGATTTACACTGCATCTAGTGGTGGAAATATCCATTTAGAGCTGGTAGAGAAATGGGAGTCCTTCATCATTGCACATTATCTTAACAACCATGTTCCGTCTCACAAGGAACTCGCCGTAGTAACATTACTTTTTGGGTCCTTCTATGGTTTCAATAGATAAAAAAAAATGAGTTAAACAAAAGATTGTGTATAATAAAAATTATAGAAGATTTAGAACAAAAAAAATTTTTATTTTTTTTTTCCACACTCTTATTTTTTTTCCGAACTGTATCACTTATAAAACAAAGATGTCTCTCGGCATAAATAAACAACAAGGGTGACATGCGTAAAAATCAACATGGACAAACCAACCTACCAAAACTACAACCTAACCAACCCATTTCACTCTATGGATTAGAGCATAGGTCGGTAACTTGTACTTTATAGGGACCAGACGGTTTGGAATTATGAGGTTTCAATAAGATACTAGTGATACTATCATATCTCCAACCATAGTCCTTATAAGCATACACTATGATTTTAATCCGCGTAGGTGTGGTCAAGCAAGCATGATTATGAACATTGTATAAGTCTTATATACTAATGTATTTGTGAGTTTAATTAGCAATTTTGCTTTACTGCATTACCAGATTTTTAAATAATCAAAGATTATACTGATCTTGCCAACCTGTGAGAGGAATAACAATTTTTGTTTGTTTTGTTTGTTTTGTTTTACGGGCATATCAAACCTCAGTGGGTCAATATCAAAATCGCCGATAAGTTTTGAATAATAAAATCAAATGATTTCTTTATAGAGAATAATACAATTAGTATATATTTTAAATAATACTTATTTCTTCTATTTAACCTTCAAGCATTTGTGAGGACACTACAGGTAACTATCACTAAAAATGCACGCGGTCAGAGTGGAAGCCAGGGAGCAATCGGTGATCGAAAAGGGGTGCTGCACCAATTTTCATGCTATCAAACCTCAAAACTGGACAAAAATAGTCATACGCTATCTAGATAGACGTATTTATTATGAGTACAGTGTACAATTACGTATCACGCACTAGCCACCGCCTTCTAGCACCCATATCGCATATAAATGAAGAGGGGTTGGGGCTATGACTCTATAAAGTAGGGTGAAGAAAATCATATCATTAGCTGAAAGGTTGCTTGACGGTGAGCGTAGCCGATGGAATCGGAGGGGGCCTCGTTCGACACCGCTCGTCTAGCCCAAGATAGGGCCAAGTGGAGTAATTGCACGTCATGAATTGCTCATCGACCTGGGCGGCTGTATTCGCCTTAAGCATCACGGTCGCCACCTTGGAGAGGTGATGACCACGCACGAACAGGATGGCCCCATTGGGGAGTGCTTTAACCCCTCTACCAGAGGTGCAGTCGGTGCATTCTAACGCCCCAGCCGACAGGGCGGATAACAATTTTTACCAGAGAAATAGTAGTGATTATGGTGTTTATGACTTCCGTGTATGTTTATAAATTTAAAAAAAAACGAGCATCTAACGCCGGCACCGTCTCGTTTCCTTTTGCAGGTCGGATTCAATATATTCTTCTTTGGGACTGCGGGTCGGATCTGGCCCGCGGACCTTAGGTTGCCAACTTTAGGTTAGAACATGGATTCTGAATCCAGAGTTATAGGCCTACCTGAGACCTACCAGGTAGAATGATACGGAGGTTTTCCTTGCCCAGTCCAGAATGAAATTTTCTTGAACTATTTCTGTTTTTCTGTGTTGTGATAAACGTTCTAAAAACTTTCTCCTTCGCCAAAAATTTAACTTCTGGAGTTGACATGAGACCTCGAATTATATATTCGAGAGTGCAGTAAAGTAAAGAAGTAAATGATTCAAGTTCATAACTTCTTAGATTTTACTTTGATGATTAGGACCTTTATATATATAACTATATTAAGAATGCAGAAGCTAGCATAGTATATAATGTGGTAAGTCTACCGCGTACGCATTATGTCATTGGTCTGTGGGTTTTAATATGGTAATTAATAAAGTATAACATCTATAAGGCTTATAAGTAAAATAATAATCAAATAATAATAATAATAATAATAATAGAGTAAAATAATAATATTCGTAATAATCTTGAGTTTGTTATATTAATTACTTAAAATATGTAGTGTCGTGTATGACTGATTAGTTATGGTCACAAACTGTTCGCAGACTACCATTCAACGATTTTCGTTTGAGTGACTTTATATCTGTACATAGAACTATGAGTTGAGAGAAGTGCTTCAAATACTCCGTTAACAATAGATATAACTTAGGACAGAGAACCGGACCAAATTAGAGTGTCTGCTTTTTGAATTGAAGTGGACCCTAATATATAACGGAATCTGTACTCCATATGACGTAACTCTTCTCTCTCTCAGTATCCTCTTATCGATCTAATATATCTCTCCCTCTACGTCTACTCTCTCCTCTCTCGCTCCTCTGCAGGAACATATAAAATAGACGACAGAGTAAAGAGAACGTACCAAGCGAGTGCCAGTTGTGTTTAATCAAATATGACTTTATTCAGGCATTAAAATAACACCGAAAACGGTTGGATCAATGATCCAGGTAAATAATAACACATATTTCAATTATAGTTTTCCGCCCCCGCGTATAAGCACGCCTCTCTGCTCGCTCTCTCTCTCTCTCCTCTCTCTCTCTCTTGTCTGTGTGAAGTGGTGTGGTGGCACAGCGCCGCGTTGGTGTACGAAATATGTGGCTTTTTTTCAGTTTGAGAAAAAACTTATTCAATTTGTGTTATAAATGAAAAGCACAAACGCCTCACTGTGTATTAGATAAATCTCTAGATGGTTTATATATATGTTTAATCACCACTACACACACAACACACACACACACAACACATATATATATATATATATATATATATATATATATTATTATACATATATATTTCCTTTAAAATAATTTAAACATTGACGTTAAAAAAACTTATTCAAATGCGTGTTAGAAAGTAAAAGAAATCGATTACTGTGTATTAGAATGAAAGCTAAGGTCATTTTATATATATATACCACTTATCACATTGAATACGATAAACAATGAAATCGATTCTACTTAGGATACAATACTCAGTCAGTATAGATAGCGTTATATCAGTGTGTGTGTAGAAGAGATGCCTGGATCGATGATGTGGTGGTGTTTCCTATCAAGTTTAGATAGAGATTAAAAACATGTGGCGTTCACGATTCAAACAACAGTCCACTTTGAGTTCGACAAAACAAAGAGATTGAGTTGGTAGATAGCGAGTAAAAAAAGGAAACGACGAATAGAGCCAGAAACACGGGGAGTCATATATGGAGATAGAACGATGTCGAATTAACAAGGTATACAAAAGCCGAAGGAGACTCAGAGACGTAGAAGAGGACTAAACCACCACACACACACAAGACTTTACTGGACGATGAAAAATACCAAATAGCAATTCTCCTGTTATTGGTCGTAGTTAGAAGCTTTTATTATGCGCCATGAAATGAGTGATGTATATATTAGTATTTCACATCTTACCTGGCCTTGTGGAAAAATAGTATTCATTGATGATAAATCTTGATTAATATATATATATATATAATATATATATTATAATAGACATTTAGGTATACTATGATTAATATATAAATATACTACACGTAGCTGCACCTGCGTAGGTCTGCATACTATATTATACCGTATGTAATGTATACATTTTATCATATGTCTAACATACATGTATTAAATGATATTACACAAGCATACTGAAATATTATAAATATACTATATTTAAGGGACGGGTATATTAGAGTTAGCTCTCAGTACGCTTTATGGATACTCTGTTTCGGAAGTATGTATTGAATGCATAATAAAACAACCGTACTATAATCTCATAAAGGTATATTCCTGTATGTATCGATATAGCCTAGGCCCTCGCCAATAAATACTAATACTATATATATGTTAATAATATAATGTTGTGTGGTGTGTGTATACATATATGTATAATATGGTCAAGTATGAGTATCTGTCTATCAATACATGTATAGAATTATACTACATACAGATATCAGTGATGAATAACTAACTATGATGAGTACGGTAAATAGTATATGTGTAATATTTGGAGACTCTGTGATAAAGATTATATAATTATTGGGCATATAACAACGTAACTATTACGTAAGTATATTATATCACCAACTACCTATACTAATATATATAGACACTATATATTATCTACATATATGAGATGTATTAAATCACATATACACTGTGTATCTAAATTACTATACCTCATTTAAGAGTTAGTATATATATGCTTAATGATAAGGTGAAAAGTGTTGATGAGTACATAATATTATAATATAGTAATACTATATCACTACTCTAGAGTTCTCAAAATATATTAAGTATACCTATGACATTATATTTATACATTATAACAAACATATTAGAATAGCTATATTATACACTGATTTATGATTACTCATATAGAGTACTTATATAATATAGACTACTATATACTCGTCGCTGTGTGTGTGTGTGTGTGTATACATATATGTATACTCCATGTATAATTCTGTCTTAACAATACATGTATAGATTATACTTATTACATACAAGCATATTGTTAATGATACATGTTTATGTATATATATAATTAACCTCATATAATATGTGTATATATTAAATATTAAGAAATATATTTATGCATATAACAACATTAACTATAATATATATATCTCTATAGAGTATTAATAGTATAGTATACATATAGTATATATATAATATATAGTACTCTATATTAATATATATTTGATGCTTACATATAGGATATTGCTATATTAAATCACAATACAATGTATATACTAATATTACCGATAGAAATGTAATAAATAATATCAGTACTACTATATAATACATATATTTAAATATAGCTATATAGATAAACAAGGCACTCTATGACATATATTTATTACTCTAGACTACAACATTATTCCCTAAAATCTATATTATATATAACATTGTTGACGAGCAGTTTATCGATGTAAATAATGAGAAAAAGTAATAGTCAAATATCAATATTGTTCTTTGACTGACGGTATATAGTTCAGATATATACTCTATTATGAGTGACGTTCTCCAGTGCTGCTTACACTGTTTTCGTGCCCTCAATCATAACAAAATACGCTCATAAATCATGTGATTAACGTGTTTATAGGAAAGAAACTTCTCTGAAAAGTTCAACCAACACGCACTTACACTCCCCCAACCCCACACCATACACACAACATATATGCATTACTTAATTTGCATTAAATAAGCATACAATAAATAGTATACAACATATGATGCATTTATACAAAATGCCGTACAGCTTATATTAAATTGGGCCCTTAACCTAGCAACATAGTGAGGATAGGACGGCCGAACGAGATGCACATACGCAGGATTCGAGACGATTTAATTTTTGTGCACTCGAGTTTTGTTACGCCTCTACATTTGAACGAGGTAAAGTTTTGAGCCCGCGCTATTTCAATTATTATTATTGATCAATTAATTAATTAATCTAAAATATAGGTATGATTCAATAAGCACACTATTCTCACCCAAAATTGTCGTACTAAGGCCAATATCAACGCATTGTTTGTGTTGTTTACTTCTCATATACTATAGTAACGCTAGCTATATGGGTAGTATAAGTGGAGCAGCAGCAGAACAGTCGACACATGGTGTGATGCGGTTGTGTGTGTGTAGTGTGTATAGCTCATGTGTTTGCTTAATAGCTTAAAAGGGCTCTGGAAATTCTCGATCAGAAGGGCATGTCATAGTGCATGAGACGTACATGTTATTTTATGTGTTTTTCAACCTGTTTGACAGATTATATACAGATTTTATTTATGATACACATTCATTCTACATGTGTAAGAAAATAAATTATGTAGGTTGGTATTCAACAAGTATATATACATACTAGCTAAGTTACCCGGTCCATGACCGGAACTAAAAAAAATAGGAACGCAAGAGAGTGTTTTTAGACATATTTACATCCAAAGATAAATAGTTATTGAAATTTTCATGAAAATCGGACCATTAATTGATTTTTCATAGAATTTTTTTTTAAATTCTTGTCGTAACTTGTTTTTGACTACGTTAAATTTTAGTTGATTTAACGGTGCAAATAATAAAAACTTTTTTTTTTCAGTCATAATTTTCATTATTTCCGTAAGCTTATTTTTTTTTAAATAATCAGGAGTTTGTTTAGTGTTTCCGAATGGAAAAAGTTTTTTCAAGATAAAATTAATTTTTATGAAAGTTTCATTGTGTTAAATATAGGGTGGTGGGGGGTATAACAACCACAAAAAAAAAAAATTATTATACATTTAATGTTGAAAAATATTTTTTAAACTAAGTTTAATTGAAATTATATATTGCAATACTAACACAAACAACTGTCTCAATGATAGATTCAATAATTAATTTCAATGGTTAATTAAATGTATAGTAATTTGGGTTTTTTTAAGCAATACGTAATTAAAAACAACCTTAATCCCCTAAAACCGTAACCCCATGCGCAAAATGTTAATTTATAGACTGTAGTTAAACTGTCATTGGGTACCACCAAAAAAACTTTCCGTTTTAATTTTTCCGACCTAAATCAGAAGTCAGCCCTCTTTATTTATACTGTAATTAGTAAACTATAAACATAAAAATGTTACGCCCCCAACATAAGGGAGGGGTCAAAATTAAGTAATCTGAAAAAATGAGAAAGTTTTAAAATAAAATAAGTAATGTATCATAAAGAACATTCATTGATTAATAAACACTGAAAAATTAGTTAAAATCCGATAATTCCCTGAGTTTTGGTAAATTATTTTCTGGCGCGGGGGCGGGGGGCTATTAGAACGGTACTAGCAGGACCTGTGGATAAATCATAGCTATGAACAAACATAATAGTTCAATATGTAAAAAGTATAACTATGATTTAAGCGCCTCTCATGCTTATTTATTTATTTATATCCTTCCTTTCCTCTTTTCATTAAGCTAGATCGAGACAGATTAGCGTTATCGCTTCCGTGCGCTCACCCCCTTTCTATATCGACCTACTACTTTGTTACAACAACAAACCAAACCAAACCAAACCAAACCAAACCAAATCATCACCAAGACTTTATTTTTCACTTTCATTCATTACTTTTCCACAATATAATAATAATAGCATAAATATGCACCCTCCGGGTGCAAGTATTTAGGTTTTGATGTAATTATATTAAATGAAACTAAATAAGAATGCAGATAAAATGATTTGAAACAGAGGGGTGTATAATCGCAAAATAGAACAACTTTGAAACTAACTCTTCCATTATTTTCCATTACTCCCGCCTTTCATTATTAATTTTTCCTAATTTAACTATTTAGTTAAAATAGGAAGTAAAGAATAAAATTACAGTTATTTCTTCTTGTTAAGTGATCTCTTTTAAGATTTATCCACGAGATTTTTACTCCTATTTATTAAAATAAAACCAAACAATTTCAAATCAATAATAATAAGCACATATTTATTCAAATCAATTTTTTTATATAAATGTACAAATTAGCCTTCCCGTTCACACTGTAAAAATTTTTTTTATTGTAAATATGAATACAATTCCCCGTTTTTAGTATGTAGATATGGTCAACAGTAATCATAATGTAAAACAATTTTATTAATAATTGAGGTTTAAATAAAAATAATATCATGGAGAATCTGACGTAAATAACTAAGGGAATTGTGACTTAAGTAGAGATATAGTTTTGGTTACAGACAGACAAACACACAATCTCCATTATGATAAGATATACACAAGTAATGTATTGAACATTTTTTAGGATGTGCAAATTTATAAATGGTATTGTATTTGTTGCAGACATTCTCAGATAAAGTCAAGATTCCAAAGAAAAAAATGGCTGACGATGAAGCTGGTATGACGTAACTCTTTGGAAGCAAAATTTCCTCGAAAAAAAAATGAGTGAGCGTCAAGGAAAAAACGAATCAAGTAAAAAGCCATAGGTGATCTCCAGAGTTAGAGGTAGAAAACAACAAAGACGCGAGAGGGGGAGCGAGAGAGATAGGGAGTGAGACGGAGAAAAAGGTTAACTATAGAGAGAGGGAGGGCAAACACCAGTTGTAAATACTTGCTAACGAAGCCCTTACATTTCCATCTGATGATGTTTACAATACCAGCAGATGGCGCTAGTGTGATTGTTGACATAGCTGCACGATGGAGACGGGAAAATTAGGCGGGAGGTGAGGGATGGCGGGAAAAGACTGGAGTTGTGCGCACGGGTGAAGAAAATCTTCAATCACTAGGTCAGTGTTTTCCCGGTCATTAAAACTATCTATCTATCTATCTCTCTCTCTCTATCTATCTCCTCCTCCTCTATATATATATTAATATATATATATAATATATATATATATATATGTGTGTGTGTGTGTGTGTGCGTGGTGAAGTATATATATACGCATATATATGTTTTAAACAGTTGATTTTTATTCACAAACACACATATGCATGCATGTGCATATATGTGTGTTCTTGTGCGTATGAATATGCACAGACACATAAGCACTCATACACGCACACATATATATGTATTGTAGAAATACGTGTATATATACGTAGCATATATATGTACCTATATATATTAACGCATATATATAATATATATATATATATATATATATATTTTCAAGAGTTTTTTTTTATATTTACAAACACACATAAACATACATGTATACTGGAGGCGCGTGGGCTAGTGGTTAGAGTCGTGGAAAATGGACTCGTCGATTCGAGTTCAATTCCTAGACGAAGCTGTTGGCATTTCACATAGCACTAATATCCTTGGGAAAGGTATGAATCCATATATTCTCCCTCCAGCTATGGGTGAAATAGTAGGGCAGACTGGGCCCTTCAGCCTTGGGTAAGTAACCAGTCTAGAAGAGGGATAATTGAATTCAAAATTCCCTCCAGCTATGGGTTAAATAGTAGGGCAGACTGGGCCCTTCAGCCTAGGGGAGGTAACCAGTCTAGGAGAGGGATAACTCTGAATTCAAAATTCCTGAGGTCGGTCGTTGACTGGGTTTTTGGCAACCCTTGATGCACCAATTCTTTCCTATCGACTGTGCCAAAAAGTGTGGATGGTCCAACACAAGCCTTCACCACTATAAACAAATCACTGTGTGGGTGTTGATTGTGTGTGTGAACCCTCGTGCGTCGAAAATCGACGAGAGAGTCCATAATATATATGTGTGTATTCTTGTATGTATGAATATGTAAACACACATACCCACACACACACACACACACCATTATATATATATATATATATATATATAGAGAGAGAGAGAGAGGAGAGGTTGAATGTGAACATAATAGATATATACGTGCGCATATATATATTATATTATATATATATATATATATATATATATTATAATATATATATATTGGGATTCACCCATTAAAGTCGTGTGCAAGAGGAAGAGAAAATCTGATCATTAAATAACTGTTTTCTTGTCTCACTTAAAACTATCTAATCTATTGAATCGATCGATTTAAGTTTATTCCATTACTACTGAGTAGCGAGTTCAATCCTCAGTGAATGCCCATACTTGAGATTTTGTAATGAAATCCTAGCCGTGACGGAGGGGTTGGGTAATTACATTCCCTAATCTCAGCTAATTTAGTTTTATTCCCATCTCTCTCTCTCTCTCTCTCTCCATTATATATGTATATATATATAATGTTTATATAGTTCTCCTTTCCTCTTGTTCTATCTTTCTCTCTCTCTCTCTCTCTCTCTCTCTCTCACAAACACACACACACACACACATTATATATATATATATATATAATATATATATATACATATACATATGATTAATTGCATACACGTAGGAAAGGTGTGCATCCAGCTACTCTCTCTCTCTCCAGGTATAGGTAGATAGGAGGGCAGACTTTACTCTTTAATCTTGGCTAGATAACCAGTCTAGAAGGAAACCTCTGAATTCAAAATTGTTAAAACCCACTTAAAAATTGACTTTTTCCGCTTCCTACTCGTGCAGAAGGGATAGTAAGTGGTATAAGACTACTCAGCATCATACTTCCGTATTTATGAGGATTGGGACATGCCCATTAATGTTTATAAGTAGGGTATATAACATTTTTTGATGAAATATCAACCCTGTGACTTTTTCCGCTTCCTGCTCGTACAGAAGGGTTGGTAAGTGGTATAAGACTAATCAGCATAATACTTCCGTATTTATGAGGATTTGGACATATCCATTCATGTTTATAAGTAGGGTGTATAACATTTTTTAATGAAATATCAATCCTGTGGGTTATTTAATGCTAAAACTGTAAGAGTGTGAGATAAAAGTTGTTACTCAAGTTTCCATTACAGGTGTATTTTGTAGATAGTTTCGTCAGTGTATTTTATATCTGATTCATAATTTTGAAGAAATTTTGCACAGCCGTGAGGGAGGGGCGGATTTGGAAGGCAAAGAATTCACATTCAAGCCACAAATAGAGAATTTATATAACAGAGGAAACTTTATTGATTGAGTCTTCAATGTCGGCTGTGCCGCCCTTGTAATGAATATTTGCTGTTTTAAGCGAGCGATATTTTGATTTCAAAAAACTTCATCGTTAATTTTATCGGTCGCGAGCTGTATGTATCCGGCTTTGTTCAGGTTATATTGTATCTTATTAGATTTAAGGGTGCTGTTATAGTATGTGGCCTACTTTTTTGATTCTGTTATAGTATGTGGCCTACCCGGTTTGAATGTGTCCTTCCCTAGTAAGAGTATATTTATAGATATAAGTAGTAGGCAATTTATTGAAACTAATTATTTTTCACATATATTCAATTTCAAGAAATACAATTCAGTCATAAACTGTATATAGTAATTAAGAATAATTAAAAAAGAATTAATCCATAATTTACATGAATCAGAGATCTATTTCATTCTAAAATATTTTAAAATTCTGAAGTAGGTTCAGGGTTAGGGTTAAGGATTAGAGTTAGGGTTAGGGTTAGCAGTTATTATTATAACCTTATAATATGCTTTTTATGGGAGGCCACATACTATAAGAGAGACATGATTCCGTAGGCCACATTCAAAAGGTAGGCCACATACTATAATGGTACCGATTTAAGTATACACATTTTAAATCTCATATTGGTCACCATTGCATTGCAGTACCTATCACTCTATATGCTCATTGTGAAAATGTTTAAACGGAAATGTAGGCTAGTTAACCTCCATTTACCAATAACTCAGTAATAATACATTTTGAAATGGAGTGAGACACAATATCAACAGTGTTATCATTAATTAAAATGGACCTAATTAATAGAATGTTCGATATGGAAATTCATTAAATTTGAAAATTTATCAGAGTTATTCCTATTAGCCTATCAAACCAGACAAAGTACACTGTATTCACTTCTCAGACTGCACCTTGCTCATTGCTGATGTCCCTACCTACATCACTTTGTGTCACTTATCAAGGTGTAAGTATTGCATAATCTATGTGGCAGCATAGAGTATTGACAAGCACCTGTAGAATAGGTCTTTCAAATCAGCACGTAGGCTGGTAGGTTTCTGTGGAAAAACACCAGACCATTGGTAAAACCGGAAATCTCGCACGTCACGTGATTTGACTTGATAGGTTTTCAGTTCCAACCGAGATGTGTTGAAGCATAGACGTGTAACTGTGGGCTGGGCTCGCTCTGCGTAATGGGTTAGTAAACGGGCAAATAAAACCTAATTAATAGAATGTTCGATATGGAAATTCATTAAATTTGAAAATTTATCTGAGTTATTCCTATTAGCCTATAGAACCAGACAAATTACACTGTATGTACTTCTCAGACTGCACCTTGGTCACTGCTTATGTCCCTACCTACGTTACTTTGTGTCAATTATCAAGGTGTAAGTTTTTGCTGGTCGGTCTACACTGGTGGTGTTCATGTGTAGTTATCCACCGGAGAACATCAGTTATGAGTTTGTCTTTGCTTCTCCAACAATCTGAAAATTGAGGATCAATTTCTACAAAACCCGTTTTTGATTTTTCCTAAGGATTTTTCTCCTTCAGGTTGCAGGTTGAAATGGAGTGAGAACAGTGTTATCATTAATTCAAGTGGCCAGAATGAACAGAATGCTCAATATGGAAATTCATTGAATTTTCAAATTATTCGTATAGATATCAAATTTACTTTTCCTATTTTCTCGTACCATAACAGGTCATTTAGTCCGTATTTACTCATAATAGAATTCTAGCCAAGAAGAGTGTTTTATAATCAACTAGAAGCGTCTACCTGGTGTCGCCTGGGTAGAAGAGGGGAGGCAAAGAAGTTTGTCTCGCAGGTTCATTATTACTGAATTGCTACGTCAATGCGTTGGTTTGGCCTGGTGGGGCGTCAGCAAAAAAGTTCACAGACACTTTGAAAAGAAAAATCGGTGTTTAAAATATTAAATGCCAAACAAATCCATGCTGTTACTATTTAATTTTTTTTTAATTATCTCCACGAATATAAATCAAATCTTCATTATTTTTGCTCAAAAAGCAAGATCTGGTGATATTTAATATGTATATATATTCACTTTATATTGTTATATGTTTTATTTTCGTAGTTTCATCCAGACATGCATACATACACACAACTGCACTTTATATACATATAGATAGATTACATCTCTGGACAGACAAAGCCCTGTTGACAGGGGCATAAGAATACACCAACTGTACATCTGCAGAAGGGTAAAGACCTTCCCCCTCAATGGATCCACCTGTTGACCCTGTATGATGACCCGTGATACTTAAGGACGGAATCTTGGTGGCTGTGCAGTCCATGACATGCAAGACCCTACTTAGACCCTTTACTTAGGCTAGATGGGCGCTTGGAGAGACCCACTTCGATCAACCAGCTGGTCAGATCAAGCAACTATATGATTGTCCTGACCATATTGCTCTTATGATAAATTCCCATTCCTTTTTAACCTATATGTACTAGAAGGCGATGGCTGAGAGTCTGCATCTAGTGATGAGTTTCCTATTCTACAAATTTGGTGAGTTTGTAATGCCCCTTCGTTGCGACTACTCACAATGTCCACTGACCCGTAGTGGTAGTACCTGTTAGGGACCCATCTATGGGGTAAATAGTTTAAATGTGTTTAATAAATGTGTTTGAAAGTGAGATTTTAAAAGAAATTGTATACCAGCAACACTCAAGACTTTACCTATAAAAGACACTTATCTGACCATATGACCTTTAGTTACCCCTTTTTGATCTCGATTAAGAAGGACATGTTTTTCATTTACACCGTCAATATCCGGTTGTTTTAACAGACGGTTTTTAGATTTTTTTAAAATGATGAAATTAAACCCTAAACCCAACCCCTAACCCTAACCCTTAACAAACAACCAGATATTGATGGTGTAAATGAAAAACATGTCCTTTCTTAATCGAGATCAAAAAGGGGTGCCTTAAGGTCATATGGTCCCACTTATCCTATAAAGACATTTATATGTACGTATATGGATAAACTCTTCTTTGTACGCATCTACCCGGTTTTGTATTGCTTTTATTAAGTTTTGCTCAGTCAATAAAGTCTAATATATATATATATATATATATATATATATATATATATATATATATATTACTCAACTCAAATAAGTTTTTTTTACGGAACAGATGGACTCGCTACTTCTTACACATTTCTCTACCCGGATTATAGTGGCCTGTCATACCCTCAAAGAATCTTTTCCTTTTAATATTTTTTTTAATAATGATCTCTTTTAAAAGAACTCTCTAAAAACAATTTCTTCAAACAGGAAATGTTCTCCTGACGATCGCCTAAGGTCGAAACTAGTTCCTGTCTGTCATCACTTTTGTTCACATTATATATATATATATATATATATATATATATATATATGCATTTAGATATGCAAAGCACCAACGTGTGGATTGCCGTTTATTTAGAAGTGTGTACAGGAAGTGAGTCTGGGCGGAAGTAACCGGTGTACAGTCGGCAGGTTCCTGTGTTATTGTAACAGTTTGGACTTTAAGAAGAGCTTAATTCTGTTGACGTACAAATTTCTCATCTTTTTTTACCTAATTGTGAAATATATATTTTCCGTGTGGAAATCACTAGGCCGGATTAATATAAAGTTAAAAGTGTATTGTGACGTAGTTTCGGTTACAGACAGACACCAATCTCCATTATAAAAAGAGATGGAACATTTTTTTCTAGAGAACATGACTGTTCTTTTGTCACAGTATTTGCGTACTTAACCTAATCAAAGAAATGTATTCTCTTGCTCGAATGTTTTCCCTCGAAGTCCGACTGGCAGTTCCACGTAACTGTCAAGAAACTTTTCAGGAGAAACTGACTTGTGTGTGTGTGTGTGTGTGTGTGTGTGTGTGTGAGTGTGTGTTTTGTTTTTGTTTTTTGGTCAGAGTTGAATACATGCACTAAAAGTGAGGTTTTTAACCAGATAGACAAGCCGTGGACGCGGGAAGGCATGCTCACCGTCTGGGTCGTGGAGAAAGAAAGTCAGTGGTAACCGGTGTAATAGGATATGGGCTAAACAGCAGATTGACTTGTCAGTTCACTGTTCGTCTTTATCTTTTTCTTTTATTTTTTTACTTTTTTTATTTTCTTCGTTGTACCAATCGGCCTCGATCTCGTTCTCAAAACTCTCCAATCTAAGATGACTACTCTCTCTCTCTCTCTCTCTCTCTCTCTCTCTCTCTCTCTCCTCTCTCTCAATCCCACCCACCCCTCTCTCTCTCTCTCCCTCCCACCCACCCCTCTCTCTCTCTCTCTCTCTCTCTCTCTCTCTCTCTCTGTCTCTGTCTCTGTCTCTCTCTCTCAATCCCACCCACCCCTCTCTCCCTCCCTCCCACCACCCCTCTCTCTCTCTAGCCCACCCTCTCTCTCTCTCTCTCTCTCTCTCTCTCGCTCTCTCTCTCTCTCTCTCTCTCTCTCTCTCTCTTTTCTTTTCTTTTTTCTTATTTTTTTTTCTTTTATCGTCTGATCTTGTCTTTACCTTCAACTACTTCAGACACACTTCTTGGTTTTTCGTTTTTCGTTTTTCGTTTTTCTTTTTTTTAATTCCGAGTTTTTGCTGCGTTCTTTCCGCAAGAAACGACTTGTCAATCATTATTGTTATCCTTGCAGCAGAGCAGACGATTCTGTTGTTTTGACAGACTCCTTCCTGTCGGTGGCCAACCCGGTGCTGTGACACCCGTGCGCAAAAATATTTGTCTTCTATTTTATTAACTTCGACAAGAAATTGCCGATGGGGGAATTTTCCTATGACAAATATTTCAAGCAATATCGAACCCCGGAGTAAAACAATATGAATTAACCGATTTATTATCGGGATTCTACAAGAACACTCGTTGCAAAGATGACAAAAAAACGGAAAGAGGGAAAAGAAAAGAAAAGTTCTTCAGTTAGAAATAAAACCAAAACGAAATTCAAAAATAAATATAAACGAGAAGGATGCGACACAAAGTCAATTTTTAAGCGGAGTTTAACAAGTTTGAATTCAGAGTTTTCATTCTTCTAGACTAGCTGATTGACCAAGATTAAAGAGGCCAGTCTGCTACATATCATCATCAGGTCGTGATTTGAGCATTGATTCACATGACTCTCCCTCTCCAAGCGTCGCTGTTGGTCATTTCTCTTGGTAGGTCCTCTAGCCGGCATCCATAATCAACACAGAGCTTATCAATGTAGCTTTTTGTTGGTCGACCCACACTAGTGCGTCCATGTGCAGGTGTCCATTTGCAGAGATGGCTTTGACATTAAATAGCCTACAATGGTTGATATGTCAGTAAAACAAAGAAACCAAACCATTTTTATTTTATTTTATTTCACTTTTATTTTCGGACTATTTCCCTTGGTAAAATTAGGAAACCCCTCGTCCTCCAATTATGTGTGAAATAGTATAACAGCTGTTCGTTCGGTTAGAAATAAAACCAAAACGAATTCCAAAAATAAATATAAACGAGAAGGATGCGACACAAGGTCAACTTTTAAGCGGAGTTTAACAAGTTTGAATTCAGAGTTTTCATTCTTCTAGACTAGCTGATTGACCAAGATTAAAGAGGCCAGTCTGCTACATATCATCATCAACATCAGGTCGCGCTTTGAGCATTGATTCACATGACTCTCCCTTTCCAAGCATCACTGTTGGTCATTTCTCTTGGTAGGTCCTCTAGCCGGCATCCATAATCCACACAAAGCTTATCAATGTAGCTTTTTGTTGGTCGACCCACGCTAGTGCGTCCATGTGCAGGTGCCCATAGTAGAATGTCACTTATGAGTTCGTCCTTGTTAAAATTTCTGGTATATCTTTTGATATATTCTTGCAAACCTTTTTATATTTGTCTAAATCTTTGTATAATTTCTTTATTAAGATGGTTTTATTATAACTATGTAAACAGTTTTGTTGATTATTTTTTAATAAATAACTGATTATAATGGAGGAGCTACTCAAAGTCTAGTTTTGTTTTGTTTTTTTTATGTATAGAAATGGGTGGAAAAACTATGGAAATAAATCCAATGAAATGTAGGAAAGTAAATAAGAAAGAAAAAAAAACAAGGTTTTCCAAAAGATGAACTTATTTATAGTTGTAAATTTGAAAAATGTATGAAATGTTTCGGTTTTATCATAAAACCCTTCATCAGGACAATTAGATAAGATGTTTTCTAACCCGAGTTAATTCAAAATTCTCTTTTTTTTTTTTTTCAAAAAGAAAACGAAAAGTGAGAAAGTATTGTAAAACTTTTTTTTGCAACATTCTGTTTAAAAATTGTGATATAATTGGTATTCAGAAAATATTTGAAATGTAACGCATTTTCCTAAAATATAAGATAAAATAAACAAATTTGATAAAAAATAGCTATTCCTCCTATTCTGTGTGAATTTTTTCAAAGAAATGATTGAAATGTATTTGCAGTTAGCGTGAAATTATGAGGGAAGAAAAATGAAAACCACTTGGACGATTTTATTGCGTCCTTTTAGATTTTTGTGCGTCATGGACGCAGGACGCGTACCAACCAGTATCTCTGTATATATATATATATATATATATATATATATATATACATATCACACACACACACACACACATATATATATATATATATATTGGTTTGTTGGTTGGTTTTAAAGGCTATCACAATGCAAGTGTAAAAAAAAGAAGGTAACTATGATGTTGTTAGTTTACCTGTCATTTTATTCTTGATATTTCGGGATAAATATTAAAATAGTAAATATTAATAATAAAATGACAGGTTAACAAACAACATCATAGTTACCTTCTTTTTTCTTTACACTTGCATTGTGACAGCCTTCAAAACCAACCAACAAACCAATATAAACACAATGCTCCAAGCAAATTACAAAACCCTTTATATATATATATATATTTATGTATGAGTAGTGGCTTACCGGTGGGTACGGGTACGATCGTTGGGAGCGCACAGTATCCAGGGGTTAAGACCGTGAAAAAACAAATACAAAGTGCTCAATACAATGTAGAGCAAAATTTATTTAAGAAATGGATATAAAGTAACCTACTCGAGTTTCATCATCTGAATCGTCAGGGTTACATCCGCTGAATTAATCGAGTTTTCGATTAATATCAGTTGGTACCACGTATGTCTGTTGAAACGGGTCTTATCGTTATACCAACTGATATTAATCGAAAATTCGATTAATTCAGCGGATGTAACCCTGACGATTCAGATCATGAAACTCGAGTAGGTTACTTTATATCCATTTCTTATATATCATTAAGTTATATATATATATCATTAAGTTATATATATACATATCAGAAAATAACATTATAAAAAGTGTTTGCTGTCTCATCTTATGACTGCCCAGCCGAAAATACGAAATCCTAGGAGATATTTCACTTTCTGTCTAACCATAATTATTTGCCAGTCGTACCAAAAGCCGCATTGGCAATTTTCCGGGAGATACAGACGAAATAACAATTTTAATAATAAAAATAACAAGATCTTCGAAAGACTGCAAGGTTAGTCTGGCAATTTGCGAGTGATCTTAAAAGTCAGGTGATTGCGATTCACTTTGATGTCGAGATTTTCTATCTGGACTTTCGCTTCCGAAAAAATGGCGGCCAAATAGGCGGGAAAATAGATGAGTTACTTGGGATCGATATTCGCGCCAAGAAAAACATTCGTGATGACTTACGAAAAAGAAAAAAAGAATCTATGGAAGTTTAGCAGAACGTATTAGCGAGATGGATAATGAAAATAAAAATAGATATCGTGGCGTGGGTGGGAGATCGAGAAAGAAAGAAGGAAGGAATTAAAGATAAAAGAAGAAGTAAGGAAAAGTGAGGAATGAGGTTGAGATTTGAAATTACAAAAGAAGGAGAAGAAAAAATAAAATGGTAATAATATTAAGGAATATAGATAAAAGGAAAAAAGAAGGAAATATGAAAATGAAAGGAAAAAGTTATGAATGGTAAGAAAATAACATAAGGAAAAGAAGAAAAATAGAAAAAGAAAGAAAAAGAAAACAAAGAATGAAATAAAAAAGAAAAAAGAAAGCAATGAAGAAAACAAAATAGAAAAAGAAATCAAAGAAGGAAAGAAAAATGAAGGAAAACAAAGAATGAAAGAAAAAAGAAAAAGTTAAGTGCAAATAGATTTTTTGAAAAGAAAGAAAGATAGAAATTAATGAAAAATAAAATAGAAAAAGGTGGATGAAACATTAAAAAAAGAAAAAGGAAAAAGAGAACACGAGAAAGAAAAAAAGGAAGGAATTAAAGATAAAAAAGAAGTAAGGAAAAGTGAGGGATGAAGTGGAGATTTGAAATTACAAAAGATGTCGCAAGGAGAAGAAAAAATAAAATGATAATAAGATAAAAGGAAATAGAGCAAAAGAAAAAAGAAAGAAATATGAAAAAGAAAGAAAAAATGAAAAAGAAAATTGTGAACGAAAGGAGAAAAATTGAGTAAAGAATGAAAAAGAAAACAAAGAAGGAAAGAAAAAATGATAAAAGAAAATAGATTTAAAAAAAGAAAGAAAGAAAGAAAGAAAGAAAGGAATAAAAACCACAAAAAGAGCGAAGAAAAATGAAAGAGAAAGTAAAAAAAGGAAAACCAAAGAGAGACCATGAAAAATGGAAAAGTTTAAAGTGGGATAACACCATATGGAAAAGAAAGAAAATAGAAAAAGAAAGGAAAAGAAAATAAAGAATCTAAGAAAAAAAAAAGAAAAGAAAGAAGAGAAAACAAAAGAACAAGAAAACAAAGAAGAAAAGAAAAGAGAACGAAACCTAATAAGGAAAGAAAAAAGAAAAAGTTGTTAAAATATTTTTTAAAAAGAAAGAAAGAGAAAAATGAATGAAAAATACAAAAAGATGGACGAAACATGAAAAAGAAACAAAAAAGAAAGAAAATTGAAAGAGAGGCTAAGAAAAACCGAAAAAAAAGAAAAAAAAGAGAACAATGAACGTTTGTGAATTTTTATCTTCACACAGTCCTTTTGAATATGAATAATTCTCAAACATATCTATTTGACTCATAAATGGAACTTTAATAGGTACTATCACTCCGAGTCTGAGTGGACATGGGAGTAATGTCAATGAAAGGGTACATAGTTTAGAGTTATACCTAAGAATCCCCTTTTTATAACAGTTATTAATATCTAACATTAATAATTCTAAAACAGAACTATAGATGAGAACCTAACAGGTTCTACCAATCCGGTTCAAAGTAGACCTGGGAGTAATGGAAATAAAGGGGCACTACCCACTCACAGATCTTCAGAACTGGAGCCACACCACCAGATGGAGTTTAGTGTCATACGCAGGACAAGCTTATGTGAAGGGATTATTACTCCTTTACAAGGGATAAAGTTGGCATCGTCAGGGAGAATTTATACTTTTAAAAAACCTGTATAGTCAATTATCCAACACATTTTTTTTTAATTCTGTTTGCAAAGACGTTTTACAAATAATTTAACAATACATTGGTATTGTTCTCACTGGTTGGTTGGCTGGTTGGTTGGTTGGTTGGATTTTACGGCATGTTATGGAAACACTTGGGTTATTTTATGCCAAATAGATTTTTGTTTTATTCCTTCTTGTTTGGTATTCAACATTTTTAAATACATTTGTAAATCTCATTTTTTATCTATTTAACTGATAGATAGAACACTAACTAGTACTAACAATCCGGGTCAGGGTGGACCTGGAAGTATTGGCAAGGAAATGTTACTCCACATTCCCCAGAGCTCGAGAATAGGACTCTCCCAGTTTGATGCAGTTTGACGTCATACCCAGGACAATAAAACCCTTAACCGTCGCCTTCGAGCACATATATGATAAAAAGAGTTGTGGATTTTCTCAGATACCCATGGAACTTTGTCTCCCGAATTTCGTAACTCGACTCGTCGCCATTGAAGAAGATCTGATCATACCTTGGCCCGTAACCTGTAAAACTTTTAAGTGCCATCCTTAAAGAAAGTCCTATGTTATGGAATCCTTTGGTAAGCGTATAAGTCCTATCCTGCGTATTGGTAAAGGTCCAGTGATTTAATCCTATGTTCGTAGTCAAAGAGTGTCTGCGTAATTATGACCAGTAGGGTCGGTTAAGTATTGTATCAGCCTCAAAGTACTGCCAGTGATTGGCCAAGAGTTAGATCACATAATTCCGGCCTATTCTATAAGTAGGAGCGGGGATCCATCACACGCCTTATATCAGGCAAAATCTCAACATATATATATATATATATATATATATATATATAGAGAGAGAGAGAGAGAGAGAGAGAGAGAGAGAGATGCATGCACCTACATACATAAGCCCTATTGCTCCGACGTGTACCGAGGATCAGAAGAAGAGCTTATAGTGTCACAATAAAGAGTTAAACGTCTTGTATTAATGGTGGGTAGGAGAAGGTTTTTTTTTCTATCATTGTCAAATACAAAAAGTTCAGAATAGTTATATAATTCTGAAAAGTCATGTTTAAAAAAATTTCAATTAATTTCATAGTTTAAAATACTTGATAACATCTGTATATCGTTCCGAATTCTTAGAAAACTGTTTGAGTTTTAAAATATGTTCACGGGGTAATGATCAACTAAACATTTTGGTTTAATGTAAGTCGAAGTATCTGCGTATGCCGGGGGGAGAGTTCCAGACTTAGAATAGCAGCTGCTTATGACAGCCAAAGGATTTCTTTAAACATATGGTGAGCAGGTGTACATTGTCTGCTGCAGAGTCAACTTATGCAAAACTGAGTTATATATATATATATATATATATATATATATATATATATATATATATATATATACACACAGTGTATACATGAAGTCAACAGTACTTGGTAACCGTCAATTCTCACCTATATGTTCATCGAACCAAGTACACTTGCATTTATGAACGCATAGATGATGAATTAGTTGTTACCAATCGTCGGTGACTTTATGTGTACATTTGACTATGCATAACTTGATACAACGACTACTGTTAGCATTGCATCTAACAACGCCATTATTAGATGATGAGTCTGGGTTCAGGAATGATTTTGGGTCCGAAACAACCTTTCCACTAAGCCAGAGCGCTCCAGCAGTATCTCACGATACCACCAGACTTTGTTGGTTTGTTGTCAATGTGTGGGATTGCCATATCCACGGCGATGCGGTTAGAGCCTTATCCTGGATCATTTTTTTTTGTGTTTGTTTTTCCTTTTTTTTCTGACGGAGAAAGTCCAAGTTTAGTAAAAAATGCGATGGCTGAGTTGGTAATAAATCTTCGGCATCCGACTTTGATAGGAAATACATCCGTTATCCATCCATTCCTGACACATTCTTCTCGTAGATCTTCATATTTTTCCAACTTACGCTGATGTGCGGAGTCAAGATATTCCTCAAAAGGGGACTGTTAACTAAACAATGAAACATTTTTTTTAGATTAAGAGACCAGATGACAATGTCAGGACGCTGGGCCGTTAACGTTATTTCAGTTGGAAATATGAGTTGATGTCCTCCATCACATAAAATATGCCAGCCTGTGCAGCCATCAAACAGTGACGAAATGTACCAATTTTTACGCAAAAGTTTCGAAATGTTTCCTTCTTTAACGAAATGTATTGCTTTGTATCATTATTAACAGCTTTATTTGCAGACTCACAACATCTCTTCGACGCCTCCGCAAAATCTCGAAGACTTCATTGTTCCTCCACGTGCTACACGTGAAGGCACAATGAAGTCTTCGAGATTTTGCTTTATATTTAGAGTATACTCGCATCCAGTGAAAATATGTTTCAGGCTAGCAGTTTTCCCACATGCTCGGACGTAGCTAACCCCCAGACATGTAGGTTGACTGGCGTTGGTAAGATGTCGTAGACTGTCTTTATAAGAAAACTTAACTTTTTAGGCTCCATATGTCTGATGTCGCTCCATGTGACAGCTCTGTCATTTGCACTCTCCCACTTAGCCCATACGCCCTGTTTACTTTGTCCTACAGCTGTAGCAATACGCTTGACTTCCTTGAGTTGATGAACTTTTTATATATATATATATATATATATATATATATATATATATATATATATTTAATTTATAAATTAAATATTATGGAGTTAATATTCCGTAACAGCAGTTTAATGCATAATTGCAATCGTCAAAAATGTTAAAATTTTAAAAAAACAAAAAAAACAATGGCTTGTTCAACGTTGATATAACGTGAAGCATGCTCACGCAATAGAATGTTACAACGCGAAACTTATATTTTTAAAAAAATAAATATGCTTAGATCTTAATGCACGCGGTGTCCAGATAATTTTTTGAATAGATAAACAGAGGTTTAAAAATGTGGGATTAATTAGGGTCGGGTGGTAAATGATATAATAAAAAATTGTTTAAATGTCTACATTTGGAAACCAGTTCGCTTGTCTTGTTCAATAAATTTACATTCGTATTTTAGAGAATACACAATTTTTTCTTCAATGCAAAGTTCATTGTTGCGCAGGCCACCCTTGTAAGCCTGGGCCTTTTTGATAATTTCCCATTTTATCATCGGTGTTTGACCGTTGTGTCTTTAATGTGCCATACATGTTTAGATAAGGTGGAATATTAACTCCATATCTAATCTCTGATTTAAAATCTGCTCTGTTATTTTAGCATTTAGGACCTTCATATGCTAAAACTTTTCACATTCATTCTCCATTATATATACTAGCAAATATATGCACCCCCAGGTGCAAGTATTTAGTTAAATTTTATATGAAATATCATATTAAATTAGAAAGGCTAATGAAACTGAATAAGAATGTAGAGAAAAAAGATTTTGAACAGAGGGGTATGATTGAAAAATAGAACAACTTAAAACTAACTCTTCCATCATTTTCCGTTACTCCGTCTTTCATTGGTAAATTTTCCTAATTAAACTGTTTAGTTAAAATAGGAAGTAAAGAATAATATTACAGTTAGTTCTTCTTGTTAATGGATTTCTTTTAAGATTTATTGAAGAGATTTTTGCTCATATTCAATAAGATAAAACCAAACAATTAGAAATCAATAATACTAAGCATATATTTATTAAAATCAATTTTTTAAGATCAATATGCAAATTAGCCTTCTCATTCACACTGTAAACCTCTATTTTGTTGTATATATAAATACAATTGCATGTTATTAGTATGTAGATATGGTAAACAGTGTAAGTAATGTAAAACAGTTTTATTAATAATTGAGGTTTAAATAAAAATAAAATCATGGAGAATATGATGTAAATAACTAAAGGAATTGTGACTTGTATAGTAATATAGTTTCGGTTACAGACAGACAAACCCACAATCTCCATTATAATAAGATATATTATATATATATATATATATATATATACATATAATAGACTGTCATCTATGCTGACTTTTTCAAATAGATCTTTCATATTATTTGCATTAAAAAGGCGGTTTCTGATGAGAGCAAAAACTCTACATTCTATGTGGAAATGCTTGACAGTGCAAGGTGTTTGATATGTTTCACACTGTGGTTGTTGATCTTGCTTGAGTATAAAGGAGTGCGAAAGTTTTCTTCTTTCTCTGTTTCTTTTTATATTAATCGTCATCTTCATTTTATTATTTCTTTATTTTTTTCATTTCCTTTTCATTTCCATTGAGATTTTCTTCTTCTTCTTCTCCTTCTTCTTCTTCTTCTTCTTCTTCTTCTTCTTCAACGTCATTCCCTCTAATTTTCTATTTTGCTATATATTATAACCATATTATAAATGTATGTTTAGAGTTTTCCTTCCTGTAGAACACCTGCCAGCAACCAAACTTCTGGCTTTTCCAATTGGTACGTAAGAAATTCCAATCCAACCGACATCGCATTCTTGGGCACATATTGCATACATTTAACCTACATCTCATCCGAGTTCCTGAACTTTTGGAATTTTGCCTAGAACAACAACAACAACAACAACAACAAAAAATTGTAGTTGTAGTAGTAGTGGTGGTAGTAGTAGTATATTAGCAATAAGATTTTTTACATAAATTATACTACAGTCAAAAATACAACTATTGTAGAAGTCGGCATATTCTCTTCACATCTTATTATAATGGAGATTCGGTGTCACCTAATCTACGCCACTGCTTACGTCACAATACCCTCCGGAATTGCGTAAGTTTATCAATGAGTATTTAATCTATAGTCAAAATCATTAATAGAGAGAATAATTTTTATATATTAATGATGTCTCTACGAAAATCTTTGCTTTAAGACGCCCATGTTTAGTGCGTTTAAAATCCTGCAATGTGTTTCAATATCCCTATTCAAAAGATTTTATCATTTATTTCTGAATCCTTATTTTTACGAAAAATTAATAAGAGAAGAACACACATCACATGGAGTTTTGTTTTTAAAGTTCTATATAACAGCACTCGCCTCCAGCCTCTAAATGTAAAAGCTCTTTTAGAGTTAAACGTCCAGACATTTTTATAGGGCTTCGACTTTTGAAACAAAATAATTAATCTGAAAAGTATAACAACAACTAAGATTCAATTGCCATATATTAAGAAACTAGCAGCGGCTACCAGGCATCGCCTGGGTAGAGGGGGATTTTTTAAAGTTAGTCCCGCAGATCCATTATTACTGATTCGTAAGTTGAATCCTCATGGGATGCGCCATTTAAATCCCTATGTAAAAAAAAGACCTTGCATTGATCCAGCTACTCTGAAAAGAAATGTTAATGTCTTCTATCTAAAATATTAATTGAAAAAAAATCCATGCTGTTATCATTTAGATTTTATTTTTTAATTATCTTCACGAATACAAATTAAATCTCTTATTTTTGCTCAAAAACCAAGCCCTGGTGATATTTAATGTATATATATTTATTTTGTCGTTAATTGTTTTATTTTCGAAGTTTCCTCCGGACCATACATATACACACAACTGCCCTTTATATATGTATAGATATACATTAAAGAATTGAGAAAAATGTAACCGCGTATTAACAATATATATTGGGAGGTTAAGGGTGCGTGACATGGAAGTCAACACCTGGCTTACTGACAGTTTCTCGCCTATGGAAGTTCCCATAGTCGAGAAAACTGTCAATAATCAAGTTTTTGACTCCATGTCCACCCTACCTTTAACTCAAAATGTAAATGGTCTATCAATGATATCGAGCTCTGTCTGCTAGCACTCATATTATTCACAACACTATAGTTCTCGAGGTCGCCTAAAGTCGGTTCAGCCAGACAGTGAGGGAATCTATTCCCTTCTCACTAGCGCTAAAGCAAGGAGATTGTTTTTGGCATCTGAGGCGAGCACCACACCTACCACCAGCTCCTCACTTTACTGCACAGATATCTGTGCTACTCATACGCTGAGTTGGCGAGGGCCGGTATCGAACTCAGAACCTAGTCGGACGCTCTACCGACTGAGATAAATCGACCACAGTATATAAATCTTATCCATAACATATAAAAACGTCGTCGGGGTGGCCTAAAGTCGGTATCAGCTAATCAGCGAGACAATCTATCCCCTTTTCCCTAGCGCTAGACTAAGGAGATTGTTTTTGCGTCTGAGAGGGAGCGCCACACCTACCATCAGCTCCTTACTTCACCGCACAGATCTCTATGCAAGTCATACACCGAGTTGGCGAGAGCCGGTATCGAACTAGGAATCTTGTGATTTCTAGCCGCACACTCTACCAACTGAGCTAACCCAGCCCATAACCTATAAAGAAAATATAAATTGTTTAAGATAGTACGTGGAGTTACTTTTCAATCACACTGTATATAGCCCGATTCAGAGAGTTTACTGCACAGATATCTGTGCTACTCATACGCTGAGTTGGCGAGGGCCGGTATGCAACCCAACCTAGTGACTAGTCGAGACGCCTTCTACAACTCGAGCTACCACCCACACTACAGTCATCTATAAATCCTTATCCACTAAACATAAAAAAAGCTATAATAGATACTTTAATCGATAGGTCAGTGGGAGTAACTTTTCATGCCACATCTGTCATATAACCCGTTTTAGAGTGTGCTTTCTCAAGGATCTGTTCGGCAACACACAGCTGCGTGCCATATCGCAAAGCAAATATGATTCTGGTCC
>CM042146.1:102197178-102227178 GCA_023376005.1 Doryteuthis pealeii
CGTTTCCGCTCGTTTGTTTAAATTTTTCCGACCTAAATCCAGAAGTCAGCACCACTCTTTATTTATACTGTAATTAGTAAAACTATAAACATATAAAAATGTTTACGGCCCCCAACATAAGGGAGGGGTCAAAATTAAGTAATCTGAAAAAAAATGAGAAAGTTTTTAAAAAATAAATAAGTAATGTATCATTAAAAGAACATTCATATGATTAATAAACATTGAAAAATTAGTTAAAATCCGATAATTCCTGAGTTTGGTAAATTATTTTCTGGTGCGGGCGGGGGGCTATTACAAACGGTACTAGCAGGACCTGTGGATAAACCACAGCTGAACAAACATAAATAGTTCAAATATGTAAAAGTATAACTATGATTTAAGCGCCTCTCATGCTTATTTATTTATTTATATCCTTCCTTTCCTCTTTTCATTAAGCTAGATCGAGACAGATTAGCGTTTATCGCTTCCGCGCGCTCACCCCCTTTCTATATCGACTACTACTTTGTTACAACAACAAACCAAACCAAACCAAAACCAAACCAAATCATCACCCGGACTTTATTTTCACTTTCATTCATTACTTTTCCACAATATAATAATACTAGCACAAATATGCACCCTCCGGGTGCAAGTATTTAGGTTTTGATGTAATTATATTAAATGAACTAAATAAGAATGCAGATAAAGTAGTGATTTGAAACAGAGGGGTGTATAATCGCAAAATAGAACAACTTTGAAACTAACTCTTCGATTATTTTCCATTACTCCCGCCTTTCATTATTAATTTTTCCTAATTTAACTATTTAGTTAAAATAGGAAGTAAAGAATAAAATTACAGTTATTTCTTCTTGTTAAGTGATCTCTTTTAAGATTTATCCACGAGATTTTTACTCATATTTATTAAAATAAAACCAAACAATTTCAAATCAATAATACTAAGCACATATTTATTAAAATCAATTTTTTTATATAAATGTACAAATTAGCCTTCCCGTTCACACTGTAAAATTTTTTTTATTGTAAATATGAATACATTTCCCTGTTTTTAGTATATAGATATGGTCAATAGTAATCATAATGTAAAACAATTTTATTAATAATTGAGGTTTAAATAAAATAATATCATGGAGAATCTGACGTAAATAACTAAGGGAAGTGTGACTTAAGTAGAGATTTATTTGGTTACAGACAGACAAACACACAATCTCCATTATGATAAGATATACACAAGTAATGTATTGAACATTTTTTTAGGATGCGCAAATTTTATAAATTGGGTATTGTATTTGTTGGCAGACATTCTCAGATAAAGTCAAGATTCCAAAGAAAAAAAATGGCTGACGATGAAGCTGGTATGACGTAACTCTTTGGAAGCAAAATTTCCTCGAAAAAAAATGAGTGAGCGTCAAGGAAAAACGAATCAAGTAAAAAACCATAGGTGATCTCCCAGAGTTAGAGGTAGAAAACAACAAAGACGCGAGAGGGGGACGAGAGAGATAGGGAGTGAGACGGGAGAAAAAAGGTAACTAATAGAGAGAGGAGGCAAACACCAGTTGTAAATACTTGGCTAACGAGCCCTTACATTTCCATCTGATGATGTTTACCAATACCAGCAGATGGCGCTAGTGTGATTGTTGACATAGCTGCACGATGGAGACGGGAAATTAGGCGGGAGGTGGAGGATGGCGGGAAAAGACTGGAGTTTGTGCGCACGGGTGAAGAAAAATCTTCAATCACTAGTCAGTGTTTTTCCCGGTCATTAAAACTATCTATCTATCTATCTATTTCTCTCTCTCTCTCTCTCTCTCTCTCTCTCTATTATATATATTATATATATATATATATATATATATATAATATATATATGTGTGTTGTGTGTGTGTGTTGTGTTTGTGTGTGTTTGTGTGTGTGTGTGTGTATATACGCATATATATGTTTTAAACAGTTGATTTTTATTCACAAACACACATATGCATGCATGTGCATATATGTGTGTTCTTGTGCGTATGAATATGCACAGACACATAAGCACTCATACACGCACACATATATATGTATTGTGGAAATACGTGTATATATACGTATGCATATATATGTACCTATATATATTAACGTATGTGTGTATATATATATGTTTCAAGAGTTTTTTTTTATATTTACAAACACACATACACATACATATATACTGGAGGCGCGTGGGCTAGTGGTTAGAGTCGTGGAAAATGGACTCGTCGATTCGAGTTCAATTCCTAGATGAAGCTGTTGGCATTTCACATCGCACTAATACCCTTGGGAAAGATATGAATCCATATATTCTCCCTCCAGCTATGGGTTAAATAGTAGGGCAGACTGGACCCTTCAGCCTTGGCTAAGTAACCAGTCTAGAAGAGGGATAATTGAATTCAAAATTCCCTCCAGCTATGGGTTAAATAGTAGGGCAGACTGGGCCCTTCAGTCTTGGGTAGGTAACCAGTCTAGGAGTTATCCCAACTCTGAATTCAAAATTCCTGAGGTCGGTCGTTGATTGGGTTTGTGGCAACCCTTGATGCACCAATTCTTTCCTATCGACTGTGCCAAAAAGTGTGGATGGTCCAACACAAGCCTTCACCACTATAAACAAATCCCTGTGTGTGTGTTCATTGTGTGTGTGAACCCTCATGCGTCGAAAATCGACGAGAGAGTCCATAATATATATGTGTGTATTCTTGTATGTATGAATATGTAAACACACATACCCCCCACACACACATATATATATATATATATATATATATATATATATATATATATAGAGAGAGAGAGAGAGAGAGAGAGAGTGAATGTGAACATAAGTAGATATATACGTGCGCATATATATATATATATATATATATATATATATATAATATTGGGATTTCACCCATTTAAAGTCGTGTGAAGAGAAAATCTGAATCATTAAATAACTGTTTTCTTGTACTCACTTCAAATCTATCTATCTATCGATCGATCTATCTAAGTTTATTCCATTACTACTGAGTAGCGAGTTCAATTCTCGGTGAATGCCCATACTTGAGATCTTGTGTGAAATCCTAGCCGTGACCGAGGGGTTGGGTAATTACATTCCCTATTCTCAATCTAACTCTTTAAGTTTATTCCCATCTCTCTCTCTCTCTCTCTATATATATATATATATTATAATATATATATATATATATATATGTCTACATATCCCTTTCCTCTCTTTCTATCTCTCTCTCTCTCTCTCACTCTCTCTCTCTCTCTCTCTCTATTATATATATATAATATATATATATATATATATATGATTAATTTAATACACTTGGGAAAGGTGTGCATCCAGCTACTCTCCCTCCAGGTATAGGTAAATAGGAGGGCAGACTGTGCTCTTTAACCTTGGCTAGATAACCAGTCTAGAAGGAAACCTCTGAATTCAAAATTGTTAAAACCCACTTAAAAATTGACTTTTTCCGCTTCCTACTCGTGCAGAAGGGATAGTAAGTGGTATAAGACTACTCAGCATCATACTTCCGTATTTATGAGGATTGGGACATGCCCATTAATGTTTATAAGTAGGGTATATAACATTTTTTAATGAAATATCAACCCTGTGACTTTTTCCGCTTCCTGCTCGTACAGAAGGGTTGGTAAGTGGTATAAGACTAATCAGCATAATACTTCCGTATTTATATGTTTATAAGTAGGGTGTATAACATTTTTTAATGAAATATCAATCCTGTGGGTTATTTAATGCTAAAACTGTAAGAGTGTGAGATAAAAGTTGATACTTAACTTTCCATTTCAGGTGTATTTTGTAGATAGTTTCGTCAGTGTATTTTATATCTGATTCATAATTTTGAAGAAATTTTGCACAGCCGTGAGGGGAGGGGGGATTTGGAAGGCAAAGAATTTACATTCAAGACACAAATAGAGAGTTTATATAACATTAGGAAGCGCGTGGTGCAATGGTTAAAGTCACAGGAAATGGACTCGTCAACACGAGTTCAAACCCTGGACGTGGTAATTGCATTTCACTTAGCGCTAATACCCTTGGGAAAGGTATTAATTCTACTCTCCCTCCAGCTATGGGTAAATAGTAGGGCAGACTGGGCTCTTTAACCTTGGTTAGGCCACCGGTCTAGGAGAAGCAAAACTCTGAATTCAAACCTGTTAAACTCCGCTTAAGAAATTGACCTCAGGTCATATCCTGCTCGTGCGGAGGGGTTGGTATATATATATATATATATATATATATATATAACAGAGAGGAAGCTTTATTGATTGAGTTTTCAATGTCGGCTGTGCCGCCATTGTAATGAATATTTGCTGTTTTAAGCGAGCGATATTTTGATTTCAAAAAACTTCATCGTTAATTTTATCGGTCGCGAGCTGTATGTATATCCGGCTTCGTTCACATTATAGAGTATCTTGTTAGATTTAAGGGTGACGTTATAGTATGTGGCCTACCTTTTTGATTCTGTTATAGTATGTGGCCTACCCGGATTGAATGTGTCCTTTCCCAGTAAGAGTATATTTATAGATATAAGTAGTAGGCAATTTATTGAAACTAATTATTTTTCACATATATTCAATTTCAAGAAATGCAATTCAGTCATAAGCTGTATATAGTAATTAAGAATAATTAAAAAAGAATTTATCCATAATTTACATGAATCAGAGATCTATTTAATTGTAAAATATTCTAAAATTCTGAAATAGGGTTAGGGTTAGGGTTAAGGGTTAGAGTTAGGGTTAGGGTTAGCAGTTATTATTATAACCTTATAATATGCTTTTTATGGTAAGCCACATACTATGAGAGATATGATTTCGTAGGCCACATTCAAAAGGTAGGCCACATACTATAATGGTACCGATTTAAGTATACACATTTTAAATCTTATATTGGTCACCATTGCATTGCAGTACCTATCACTTTATATGCTCATTGTGAAAATGTTTAAACGGAAATATAGGCTAGTTAACCTCCATTTACCAATAACGCAGTAATAATACATTTTGAAATGGAGTGAGACACAATATCAACAGTGTTATCATTAATTAAAATGGGCCTAATTAATAGAATGCTCGATATGGAAATTCATTAAATTTGAAAATTTATCAGAGTTATTCCTATTAGCCTATCAAACCAGACAAATAACACTGTATTCACTTCTCAGACTGCACCTTGGTCACTGCTGATGTCCCTACCTACATCACTTTGTGTCACTTATCAAGGTGTAAGAATAACATAATCTATGTGGCAGCATAGAGTATTGACAAGCACCTGTAGAATAGGTCTTTCAAATCAGCACGTAGGCTGGTAGGTTTCTGTGGAAAAACACCAGACCATTGGTAAAACCGGAAATCTCGCACGTCACGTGATTTGACTAGTTAGGTTTTCAGATAAAGCACAGACGTGTAACTGTGGGCTGGGCTCTCTCTGCGTAATGAGTTAGTAAACAGGCAAATAAAACCTAATGAATAAAATATTCAATATGGAAATTCATTAAATCTGAAAATTTATCAGTTATTCCTATCAAACCAGACAAATTACACTGTATGCATTTCTCAGACTGCAGCTTGGTCACTGCTTATGTCCCAACCTACGTTACTTCGTGTCACTTATCAATGTGTAAGTTTTTGCGGGTCGGCCTAGACTGGTGTGTCCATGTGTAGTTATCAACCGGAAAACATCAGTTATGAGGTTTGTCTTTGCTTCTCCAACAATCTGAAAATTGTGGATCAATTTCTACAAAACCCGTTTTTGATTTGGCCTAAGGATTTTTCTCCTTCAGGTTGAAGGTTAACCTTCATTTACCAATGATATTTTTTTAATGGAGTGAGACACAGTATCGACAGAGTTATCATTAATTCAAGTGGTCAGAATGAACAGAATGCTCAATATGGAAATTCATTGAATTTTCAAATTTAACGTATAGATATCAAATTTATTTGTCCTATTTTCTCATACCATAACAGGTAATTTAGTCTGTATTTACTCATAATAGAATTCTAGCCAAGAAGATTGTTCTTTGATCAAGGTACAGTGCTTTATAATCTACTAGAAGCGTCTACCTGGCGTCGCCTGGGTAGAAGAGAGGAGGCAAAAAAGTTTGTCTCGCAGGTTCATTATTACTGAATTGCTACGTCAATGCGTTGGTTCGGCCTGGTGGGGCGTCAGCCAAAAAGTTCACAGTTGTCTTTGCTTCTCCAGCAATCTGAAAATTGAGGATCAATTTCTACAAAACCCGTTTTTGATTTTTCCTAAGGATTTTTCTCCTTCGGGTTGCAGGTTAACCTTCATTTACCAATGATATTTTTTTAATGGAGTGAGACACAGTTATCATTAATTCAAGTGGCCAGAATTAACAGAATGCTCAATATGGAAATTCATTGAATTTTCAAATTTAACGTATAGATATCAAATTTATTTTTCCTATTTTCTCATACCATAACAGGTAATTTAGTCTGTATTTACTCATAATAGAATTCTAGCCAAGAAGATTGTTCTTTGATCAAGGTACAGTGCTTTATAATCTACTAGAAGCGTCTACCTGGCGTCGCCTGTGTAGAAGAGAGGAGGCAAAAAAGTTTGTCTCGCAGGTTCATTATTACTGAATTGCTACGTCAATGCGTTGGTTCGGCCTGGTGGGGCGTCAGCCAAAAAGTTCGCAGACACTTTGAAAAGAAAGATCGCTGTTTAAAATATTAAATGCCAAGAAAATCCATGCTGTTACTATTCAAATTTTTTTTTTAATTATCTCCACGAATATAAATCAAATCTTCATTATTTTTGCTCAAAAAGCAAGATCTTGTGATATCTAATATGTATATATATTCACTTTATGCTGTTATTTGTTTTATTTTCGTAGTTTCATCCAGACATACATACATACAACTGTCCTTTATATACGTATAGATAGATTACATCCCTGGACAGACAGAGCCCTGTTGACAGGGGCATAAGAATACACCAACTGTACATCTGCAGAAGGGTAAGGACCTCCCCCTCAATGGATCCACCTGTTGACCCTGTATGATGACCCGTGATACTTAAGGACGGAATCTTGGTGGCTGTGCAGTCCATGACATGCAAGACTCTACTTTGACCTTTACTTAGGCTAGACGGGCGCTTGGAGAGGCCCACTTCGATCAATCAGCTGGTCAGATCAAGCAACTATATGATTGTCCTGACCATATTGCTCTTATGATAAACTCCCATTCATTTTTAACCTATATGTACTAGAAGGCGATGGCTGAGAGTCTGCATCTAGTGATGAGTTTCCTATTCTACAAATTTGGTGAGTTTGTAATACCCCTTCGTTGCGACTACTCACAATGTCCACTGACCCGTAGTGGTAGTACCTGTTAGGGACCCATCTATGGAGTAAGTAGTTTAAATGTGTTCAATAAATGTGTTTTTGAAAGTGAGATTTTAAAAGAAATTGTATACCAGCAACACTCAAGACTTTACCTATAAAAGACACTTATCTGACCATATGACCTTTAGGCACCCCTTTTTGATCTCGATTAAGAAGGACATGTTTTTCATTTACACCGTCAATATCAAGTTGTTTTAACAGACGGTTTTTAGATTTTTTTTAAATTATGAAATTAACCCCTAACCCTAACCCCAAACCCTAACTCTAACCCCTAACAAACAACCAGATTTTGACGGTGTAAATGAAAAACATGCCCTTTCTTAATCGAGATCAAAAAGGGGTACCTTAAGGTCATATGGTCCCACTTATCCTATAAAGACATTTATATGTACATATATGGATAAACTCTTCTTTGTACGCATCTACCCGGTTTTGTATTGCTTTTATTAAGTATTGCTCAGGCAATAAAGTCTAATATTATATATATATATATATATATATATATATATATATAGATATATAGTGTGGGATTGCCACTTTCAGCTTTTACTGGAACGGTGTGTCAAAATGCAGTATTATTGGAAGAGTGCTCAATATAAAAATAGACCTGTTATATAATATAATAAAATAAATATATAAAGGTTTTACATATCTATTTATTTAACAGTGACTGTTCCTTTGTCATCAAGTAAATAGATATGTAATACCTTTATATATATATATATATATATATATATATAATATATATATATATATATATATATTACTCAACTCAAAGAAGATTTTTTACGGAACTGATGGACTCGCTACTTCTTACACACTTCTCTACCCGGATTATAGTGGCCTGTCATACCCTCAAAAAATCTTTTCATTTTAATATTTTTTTAATAATGATCTCTTTTAAAAGAACTCTCTAAAAACAATTTCTTCAAACAGAAAATTTTCTCCTGACGATCGCCTAAGGTCTAAACTAGTTCCTGTCTGTCATCACTTTTGTTCACATTATATATATATATATATATATATAATATATATATATATATATATATATATATATATATATGCATTTAGATATGCAAATCACCAACGTGTGGATTGCCGTTTATTTAGAAGTGTGTACAGGAAGTGAGTCCGGGCGGAAGTAACCGGTGTACAGTCGGCAGGTTCCTGTGTTATTGTAACAGTTTGGACTTTAAGAAGACCTTAATTCTGTTGACGTACAAATTTCTCATCTTTTTTACCTAATTGTGAAATATATATTTTCCGGGTGGAAATCACTAGGCCGGATTAATATAAAGTTAAAAGTGTATTGTGACGTAGTTTCGGTTACAGACAGACACCAATCTCCATTATAAAAAGAGATGGAACATTTTTTCTAGAGAACATGACTGTTCTTTTGTCACAGTATTTGCGTACTTAACCTAATCAAAGAAATGTATTCTCTTGCTCGAATGTTTTCCCTCGAAGTTCGACTGGCAGTTCCACGTAACTGTCAAGAAACTTTTCAGGAGAAACTGACTTGTGTGTTGTGTGTGTGTGTGTGTGTGTGTGTTTGTTTTGTTTTTGTTTTTGTTTTTGTCAGAGTTGAATACATGCACAAAAGTGAGGTTTTTAACCAGATAGACAAGCCGTGACGCGGGAAGGCATGCTCACCGTCTGGGTCGTGGAGAAAGAAAGTCAGTGGTAACCGGTGTAATAGGATATGGGCTAAACAGCAGATTGACTTGTCAGTTCACTGTTCGTCTTATCTTTTCTTTATTTTTACTTTTTTTATTTTCTTCGTTGTACCAATCGGCCTCGATCTCGGTCTCAAAACTCTCCAATCTAAGATGACTACTCTCTCTCTCTCTCTCTCTCTCTCTCTCTCTCTCGCTCTCTCTCTCTCCCACCCACCCCCCTCTCTCTCTCTCTCTCTCTATCTTCTCTCTCTCTCCCATCCACCCCTCTTCTCTCTCTCTCTCTCTCTCTCGCTCTCTCTCTCCCTCTCTCTCTCTCTCTCTCTCTCTCTCTCTCTCTCTCTCTCTCTCTCTCTCTCTTTTCTTTTTTTTCTTTTTTCTTTTTTTCTTTTCTCGTCTGATCCTCTTTACCTTCAACTACTTCAGACACACTTCTTGGGTTTTCGTTTTTCGTTTTCATTTCTTTTTTTTCAATTCCGAGTTTTTGCTGTTCTTTCCGCAAGAAACGACTTGTCAATCATTATTGTTATCCTTGCAGCAGAGCAGACGATTCTGTTGTTTTGACAGACTCCTTCCTGTCGGTGGCCAACCCGGTGCTGTGACACCCGTGCGCAAAAATATTTGTCTTCTATTTTATTAACTTCGACAAGAAATTGCCGATGGGGGAATTTTCCTATGACAAATATTTCAAGCAATATTGAACCCCGGAGTAAAACAATATGAATTAACCGATTTATTATCGGGATTCTACAAGAACACTCGCTGCAAAGATGACAAAAAAAAAACGAAAAGAGGGAAAAGAAAAGAAAAGTTCTTCAGTTAGAAATAAAACCAAAACGAAATTCAAAAATAAATATAAACGAGAAGGATGCGACACAAAGTCAATTTTTAAGCGGAGTTTAACAAGTTTGAATTCAGAGTTTTCATTCTTCTAGACTAGCTTATTGACCAAGATTAAAGAGGCCAGTCTGCTACATATCATCATCAGGTCGCACTTTCAGCATTGACTCACATGACTCTCCCTCTCCAAGCGTCGCTGTTGGTCATTTCTCTTGGTAGGTCCTCTAACCAGCATCCATAATCCACACAGAGTTTATCAATGTAGCTTTTTGTTGGTCGACCCACACTAGTGCGTCCATGTGCAGGTGCCCATAGTAGAATGTCACTTATGAGTACGTCCTTGTTAAAATTTCTGGTATATCTCTTGATATATTCTTACAAACCTTTTATATGTGTGTAAATCTTTGTATAATTTCTTTATTAAGATGGTTTTATTATAACTATGTATACAGTTTTGTTGATTTAAAAAAAATAAATAACTGATTATAATGGAGAAGCTACTCAAAGTCTAGTTTTGTTTTGTTTTTTTTTATGTATAGAAATGGGTGGAAAAACTATGGAAATAAATCCAATGAAATGTAGGAAAGTAAATAAGAAAAAAAAACAAGGTTTTCCAAAAGATGAACTTATTTATAGTTGTAAATTTGAAAAATGTATGAAATGTTTCGGTTTTATCATAAAACCCTTCATCAGGACAATTAGATAAGATGTTTTCTAACCCGAGTTAATTCAAAATTCTTTCTTTTTTTTTTCAAAAAGAAAACGAAAAGTGAGAAAGTATTGTAAAACTTTTTTTTGCAACATTCTGTTTAAAAATTGTGATATAATTGGTATTCAGAAAATATTTGAAATGTAACGCATTTTCCTAAAATATAAGATAAAATAAACAAATTTGATAAAAAATAGCTATTCCTCCTATTCTGTGTGAATTTTTTCAAAGAAATGATTGAAATGTATTTGCAGTTAGCGTGAAATTATGAGGGAAGAAAAATGAAAACCACTTGGACGATTTTATTGCGTCCTTTTAGATTTTTGTGCGTCATGGACGCAGGACGCGTACCAACTAGTATCTCTCTCTCTCTCTCTCTCTCTCTATATATATATATATATATATATATATATCCTATATATACATATCACACACACACACACACACCACACATATATATATATATATATATATATATATATATATATTATATATATAATATATATATATTGGTTTGTTGGTTGGTTTGAAGGCTATCACAATGCAAGTGTAAAAAAAAGAAGGTAACTATGATGTTGTTAGTTTACCTGTCATTTTATTCTTGATATTTCGGGATAAATATTAAAATAGTAAATATTAAGAATAAAATGACAGGTTAACAAACAACACCATAGTTACCTTCTTTTTTCTTTACACTTGCATTGTGACAGCCTTCAAAACCAACCAACAAACCAATATAACCACAATGCTCCAAGCAAATTAACAAACCTTATATATAATATTATATATATGTATGAGTAGTGGCTTACCGGTGGTACGGGTACGATCGTTGGGAGCGCACAATATCCAGGGGTTAAGACCGTGAAAAAACAAAAACAAAGTGCTCAATACAATGTAGAGCAAAATTTATTTAAGAAATGGATATAAAGTAACCTACTCGAGTTTCATCATCTGAATCGTCAGGGTTACATCCGCTGAATTAATCGAGTTTTTGATTACTATCAGTTGGTACCACGTATGTCTGTTGAAACGGGTCTTATCGTTATACCAACTGATATTAATCGAAAACTCGATTAATTCAGCGGATGTAACCCTGACGATTCAGATCATGAAACTCGAGTAGGTTACTTTATATCCATTTCTTATATATATATATATATATATATCAGAAAATAACATTATAAAAAGTGTTTGCTGTCTCATCTTATGACTGCCCAGCCGAAAATACGAAATCCTAGGAGATATTTCACTTTCTGTCTAACCATAATTATTTGCCAGTCGTACCAAAAGCCGCATTGGCAATTTTCCGGGAGATACAGACGAAATAACAATTTTAATAATAAAAATAACAAGATCTTCGAAAGACTGCAAGGTTAGTCCTGGCAATTTGCGAGTGATCTTAAAAGTCAGGTGATGCGATTCACTTTGATGTCGAGATTTTCTATCTGGACTTTTCGCTTCCGAAAAAATGGCGGCCAAATAGGCGGGAAAATAGATGAGTTACTTGGGATCGATATTCGCGCCAAGAAAAACATTCGTGATGACTTACGAAAAAGAAAAAAAGAATCTATGAAAGTTTAGCAGAACGTATTAGCGAGATGGATAATGAAAATAAAAATAGATATCGTGGCGTGGGTGGGAGATCGAGAAAGAAAGAAGGAAGGAATTAAAGATAAAAGAAGAAGTAATGAAAAGTGAGGAATGAGGTTGAGATTTGAAATTACAAAAGAAGGAGAAGAAAAAATAAAATGGTAATAATATTAAGGAATATAGATAAAAGGAAAAAAGAAGGAAATATGAAAATGAAAGGAAAAAGTTATGAATAGTAAGAAAATAACACAAGGAAAAGAAGAAAAATAGAAAAAGAAAGAAAAAGAAAACAAAGAATGAAATAAAAAAGAAAAAAGAAAGCAATGAAGAAAACAAAATAGAAAAAGAAATCAAAGAAGGAAAGAAAAATGAATGAAAACAGAGAATCAAAGAAAAAAGAAAAAGTTAAGTGCAAATAGATTTTTTTTAAAGAAAGAAAGATAGAAATTAATAAAAAATAAAATAAAAAAGATGGATGAAACATAAAAAAGAAGAAAAAGGAAAAAGAGAACACGAGAAAGAAAAAAGGAAGGAATTAAAGATGTCGCAAGGAGAAGAAAAAATAAAATGGTAATAAGATAAAAGGAAATAGATCAAAAGAAAAAAGAAAGAAATATGAAAAAGAAAGAAAAAAGGAAAATGAAATAATCAAAAGAAGAAAAAATGAAAAAGAAAATTGTTAACGAAAGGAGAAAAATTGAGTAAAGAATGAAAAAGAAAACAAAGAAAAACAAAACAAGAAAAAAGGATAAAAGAAAATAGATTTAAAAAAGAAAGAAAGAAAGAAAGAGAGAAAGGAATAAAAACCACAAAAAGAGCGAAGAAAAATGAAAGAGAAAGTGAAAAAAGGAAAACCAAAGAGAGACCATGAAAAATTGAAAAGTTTAAAGTGGGATAACACCATAAGGAAAAGAAAGAAAATAGAAAAAGAAAGGAAAAGAAAAGAAAGAACCTAAGAAAATAAAAGGAAGAAAAGAAAGAAAAGAAAGAAGAAAAGACAAAAGAACAAGAAAACAAAGAAAAGAAAAGAGAACGACACCAAATAAGGAAAGAAAAAAGAAAAAGTTGTTAAAATATTTTTTTAAAAGAAAAAAAGAGAAAAATGAATGAAAAATACAAAAAGATGGACGAAACATGAAAAAGAAACAAAAAAGAAAGAAAATTGAAAGAGAGGCTATGAAAAACCGAAAAGTTAAAAGAAAGAAAAAAGAAAAAAAAAAGAGAACAAAGAATGTTTGTGAATTTTTCTCTTCACACAGTCCTATTGAATATGAATAATTCTTAAACATATCTATTTGACTCATAAATGGAACCCTAATAGGTACTACCACTCTGAGTCTGAGTGGACATGGGAGTAATGGCAATGAAAGGGTACTCAACATAGTTTAGAGTTATACCAAAGAATCCCCTTTTTATAACAGTTATTACTATCTAACATTAATAATTTTAAAACAGAACTATAGATGAAAATCTAACAGGTTCTACCAATCCGGTTCCAAGTAGACCTGGGAGTAATGGAAATAAAGGGGCAGTCCCCACTCACATATCTTCAGAACTGGAGCCACACCAGTTGGCATCGTCAGGAAGAATTTAAACTTTTAAAAAACCTGTATGGTCAATTATCCAACACATTTTTTTAAATTCTGTTTGCGAAGGCGTTTTACAAATAATTTAACAATACATTGGTATTGTTTTCACTGGTTGGTTGGTTGGTTGGAATTTACGGCATGTTATGGAAACACTTGGGTTATTTTATGCCAAATAGATTTTTGTTTTATTCATTCTTGTTTGGTATTCAAGATTTTTAAATATATTTTTAAATCTCATTTTGTTATCTATTTAACTGATTGATGGAACCCTAACTGGTACTAACAATCCGGGTCAGGGTGGACCTGGAAGTATTGGCAAGGAAAGGTTACTCCACATTCCCCAGAGCTCGAGAATAGGACTCTCACAGTTTAATGCAGTTTGACGTCATACCCAGGACAATAAAGCCCTTAATCGCCGCCTTCGAGCACATATATGATAAAAAGGGTTGTGGGTTTTGCCATAAGAGCAATACGGTCGGGACAATCATATAGTCGCTAGGGCTTGACTGTCCGTTTAGCCCAAGTAAAGGTCCTCAGAATTCCGTCCTTAAGCATCTAACTGCACCTAAGGGTGCAGTTGGCCTATTCTACAGCCCAAGCCAATAGGGTTATTTCTCAATGGAGTCTCTAAAACTGTAACCTTGTATCAGACTATGGCTTGTTAAATAGTATTTCCCATTTAATCCAACACTAGCTGGAGTACCTATCTACGCCAGGTACAAGATCAAGATGTGCAGCTGGTTATGATGTGATAATATTTCTTCGTAGTGTGCACAATATCGCACTGTAATAAGTAATTGAGAGTTACCTCCCCTATTTTATGATTACCTCCCCTTTGGAGATCTCTCAATGAAATACTAGACAATATAAACTCTCAATAAATGTACCAATTATTCTAAGTAGTGTAAAGCTTTCCAAAGTCTATCGGTGTTATCGTGTGTCATTACACGCACACACCAGATCTGCAATTGGGGGAATCAAGGACAAAAACTGTAAAATATTTTGTAAATTGCGATCTGTAAAAAAATCTCCTGAGCAATTTCCTCTAAATAAAGCAACTATTTTCAAGCGTCTAATTTGGGCACAGAAATACATGAAAATTGACTTAAGTAATTTTCACGAACGAATCTCGCGGTCTGGTTTTACCGACATTAGGCCGCTCCGCCGATTTTCTTTTACTATATATATATATATATATATATATATATATATATGTGTGTGTGTGTGTGTGTGTGTGTGTGTGTGTGTGTGTGTGTGTTTTAGTTTATATTTATTTGCATTGGAACCATTTTGCTACCATTGGTTTCTTGCTGTGTAGCAGTCATCAGGCAACGACAGTGTTTTGAAAATTTTCAAAATGTTTGTTTTGAGCATTTTCAAAACACTTTCGCGTTAATTATTTATCTATTAACGCTCTATCACAGATATTGAGCACTCTTCTTATAACACTGTACGTTGATTACTACCGCTTCTTCAAGTATAATAGTGCCAACCATACACATTATATATATATATATGAGAGAGAGAGAAAGAGAAAGAAAGAGAGAAGAGACAGGAGGAGAGAAGAGAGAGAGAGAGAGAGAAGAGGAGAGAGAGAGAGGAGAGAGAGAGAGAGATTAATTAAATAAGGAAGTGAAACCGACAGTATATCAGAGATGAAAATTTTAAAAAGCACACAGATTTTGTTAATATATTTGGCCGCTCTTATTTTACTATAAAGCCTGAAGAAGATACCAGAAGATCTGAAACACGTGTTGCATATGTAAAACAAAAAGAATTAAAAAATTTTCTGAGAAACAAATACATTTTGCAGACCTTCCTTTTTTTATTAAAATATTGATTTTTTCCCGTTGAACCAGAACAACATTATATATATATATATATATATATATATATATATATATATAATATATAGAGAGAGAGAGAGAGAAGAGAGAGAGAGAGGGTGGGGTGGAGAGAGAGATGCATGCACCTACATACATAAGCCCTATTGCTCCGACGTGCACCCAGGATCAGAAGAAGAGCTTATAGTGTCACAATAAGAGTTAAACGTCTTGTATTAATGGTGGGCAGGAGAAGGTTTTTTTTTTCCTATCATTGTCAAATACAAAAAGTTCAGAATAGTTATATAATCCTGAATAGTCATGTTTAAAAAAATTTCAATTAATTTCATAGCTTAAAATACTTGATAACATCTGTATATCGTTCCGAATTCTTAGAAAACTGTTTGAGTTTTAAAATATGTTCACGGGGTAATGATCAACTAAACATTTTGGTTTAATGTAAGTCGAAGTATCTGCGTATGCCGGGGGGAGAGTTCCAGACTTAGAATAGCAGCTGCTTATGACAGCCAAAGGATTTCTTTAAACATATGGTGAGCAGGTGTACATTGTCTGCTGCAAAGTCAACTTATGCAAAATTGAGTTATATATATATATATATATATATATATATATATATATATATATATATACAGTGTATACATGAAGTCAACAGTACTTGGTAACCGTCAATTCTCACCTATATGTTCATCGAACCAAGTACACTTGCATTTATGAACGCATAGATGATGAATTAGCTGTTACCAATCGTCGGTGACTTTATGTGTACATTTGACTAAGCATAACTTGATACAACGATTACTGTTAGCATTGCATCTAACAACGCCATCATTAGATGATTAGTCTGGGTTCAGGCATGATTTCGGGTTCGGAGCAAGCTTTCCACTAAGCTAGAGTGCTCCAGCAGTATCTCACGATACCACCAGACTTTGTTGGTTTGTTGTCAATGTATAGGATTGTCATATCCACGGCGATGCGGTTAGAGCCTTATCCTGGATCTTTTTTTTTTTTTGTTTTGTTTTTCCTTTTTTTCTGACGGAGAAAGTCCAAGTTTAGTAAAAAATGCGATGGCTGAGTTGGTAATAAATCTTCGGCATCCGACTTTGATAGGAAATACATCCGTTATCTATCCATTCCTGACACATTCTTCTCGTAGATCTGCATATTTTTCCAACGTACGCTGATGTACGGAGTCAAGATATTCCTCAAAAGGGGACTGTTAACTCAACAATGAAAACTTTTTTTAGATTAAGAGACCAGATGACAATGTCAGGACGCTGAGCCGTTAAAGTTATTTCAGTTGGAAATATGAGTTGATGTTCTACATCACATAAAATATGCCATCAAACAGTGACGAAATGTGCCAATTTTTACGCAAAAGTTTCGAAATGTTTCCTTCTTTAACGAAATGTATTGCTTTGTATCATTATTAACAGCTTTATTTGCAGTCTCATAACATCTCTTCGACGCCTCTGCAAAATCTCGAAGACTTCATTGTGCCCCCACGTGTAGCTTCTTAGAGCATACTCGCATCCAGTGAGAATATGTTTCAGGCTAGCAGTTTTCCCACATGCTCGGACGTAGCTAACCCCCAGACATGTAGGTTGACTGGCGTTGGTAAGATGTCGTAGACTGTCTTTATAAGAAAACTTAACTTTTTAGGCTCCATATATCTGATGTCGCTCCATGTGACAGCTCTGTCATTTGCACTCTCCCACTTAGCCCATACGCCCTGTTTACTTTGTCCTACAGCTGTAGCAATACGCATGACTTCCTTGAGTTGATGAACTTTAATATATATATATATATATATATATATATATATATATATATATATAATAATATAATAATATTATTTAGAAATTAAATATTATGGAGTTATATTCCGTAACAGCAGTTTAATGCATAATTGCAATCGTCAAAAATGTTAAAATTTTTAAAAAAAAAAAAAAAACAGTGGCTTGTTCAACGTTGATATAACGTGAAGCATGCTCACGCAATAGAATGTTACAACGCGAAACTTATATTTAAAAATAAATAAATATGCTTAGATCTTAATGCACGCGGTGTCCAGATAATTTTTTTAATAGATAAACAGAGGTTGAAAAATATGGGATTAATTAGGGTCGGGTGGTAAATGACATAATAAAAAATTGTTTAAATGTCTACATTTGGAAACCAGTTCGCTTGTCTTGTTCAATAAATTTACATTCGTATTTTAGAGAATACACAATTTTTTCTTCAATGCAAAGTTCATTGTTGCGCAGGCCACCCTTGTAAGCCTGGGCCTTTTTGATAATTTCCCATTTTATCATCGGTGTTTTGACCGTTGTGTCTTTAATGTGCCATACATGTTTGGATAAGGTGGAATATTAACTCCATATCTAATCTCTGATTTAAAATCTGCTCTGTTATTTTAGCATTTAGGACCTTCATATGCTAAAACTTTTCACATTCATTCTCCATTATATATACTAGCAAATATATGCACCCTCCAGGTGCAAGTATTTTAGTTAAATTTTATAATGAAATATCATATTAAATTAGAAAGGCTAATGAAACTGAATAAGAATGTAGATAAAAAGATTTTGAACAGAGGGGGTATGATTGAAAAATAGAACAACTTTAAAACTAACTCTTCCATCATTTTCCGTTACTCCCGTCTTTCATTGGTAAATTTTCCTAATTAAACTGTTTAGTTTAAAATAGGAAGTAAAGAATAATATTACAGTTAGTTCTTCTTGTTAATGGATTTCTTTTTAAGATTTATTGAAGAGATTTTTGCTCATATTCAATAAGATAAAACCAAACAATTAGAAATCAATAATACTAAGCATATATTTATTAAAATCAATTTTTTAAGATCAATATGCAAATTAGCCTTCTCATTCACACTGTAAACCTCTATTTTGTTGTATATATAAATACAATTGCATGTTATTAGTATGTAGATATGGTAAACAGTGTAAGTAATGTAAAACAGTTTATTAATAATTGAGGTTTAAATAAAATAAAATCATGGAGAATATGATGTAAATAACTAAAGGAATTGTGACTTGTATAGTAATATAGTTTCGGTTACAGACAGACAAACCCACAATCTCCATTATATAAGATATATATATATATATAATATATATATATATATATACATATAATAGACTGTCATCTATGCTGACTTTTCAAATAGATTTCATATTATTTGCATTAAAAAGGCGGTTTCTGATGAGAGCAAAAACTCTACATTCTATGTGGAAATGCTTGACAGTGCAAGGTGTTTGATATGTTTCACACTGTGGTTGTTGATCTTGCTTGAGTATAAAGGAGTGCGAAAGTTTTCTTCTTTCTCTGTTTCTTTTTATATTAATCGTCATCTTCATTTTATTATTTCTTTATTTTTTTTCATTTCCTTTTCATTTCCATTGAGATTTTCTTCTTCTTCTTCTTCTTCTTCTTCTTCTTCTTCTTCTTCAACGTCATTCCCTCTAATATTCTATTTTGCTATATATTATAACCATATTATAAATGTATGTTTAGAGTTTTCCTTCCTGTAGAACACCTGCCAGCAACCAAACTTCTGGCTTTTCCAATTGGTACATAAGAAATTCCAATCCAACCGACATCGCATTCTTGGGCACATATTGCATACATTTAACCTACATCTCATCCGAGTTCCTGAACTTTTGGAATTTTGCCTAGAACAACAACAACAACAACAACAACAACAAAAAGTTGTAGTTGTAGTAGTAGTAGTAGTGTTAGTAGTAGTACATTAGCAATAAGATTTTTTACATAAATTATACTACAGTCAAAAATACAACTATTGTAGAAGTCGGCATATTCTCTTCACATCTTATTATAATGGAGATTCGGTGTCACCGAATCTACGTCACTGTTTACGTCACAATACCCCCAGGAATTGCGTAAGTTTATCAATGAGTATTTAATCTATAGTCAAAATCATTAATAGAGAGAATAATTTTTATATATTAATGATGTCTCTACGAAAATCTTTGCTTTAAGACGCCCATGTATTGTACGTTTAAAATCCTGCAATGTGTTTCAATATCCCTATTCAAAAGATTTTATCATTTATTTCTGAATCCTTATTTTTACGAAAAATTAATAAGAGAAGAACACACATCACATGGGGTTTTGTTTTTAAAGTTCTATATAACAGCACTCGCCTCCAGCCTCTAAATGTAAAAGCTCTTTTAAAGTGAAACGTCCAGACATTTTTATAGGGCTTCAACTTTTGAAACAAAATAATTAATCTGAAAAGAATAACAACAACTAAGATTCAATTGCCATATATTAAGAAACTAGCAGCGCCTACCCGGCGTTGCCTGGGTAGACGGGGATTTTTTAAACTTAGTCCCGCAGATCCATTATTACTGACTCGTGAGTTGAATCCTCATGGGATGCTCCATCTAAATCCCTATGTAAAAAAAAAAAGATCTTGCATTGATCCAACTACTCTGAAAAGAAATGTTAATGTCTTCTATCTAAAATATCAAAAGAAAAAAAATCCATGCTGTTATCATTTAGATTTTATTTTTTAATTATCTTCACGAATACAAGTTAAATCTCTTATTTTTGCTCAAAAACCAAGCCCTGGTGATATTTAATATATATATTTATTTTGTCGTTAATTGTTTTATTTTCGAAGTTTCCTCGGGACATACATATACACACAACTGCCCTTTATATATGTATAGATATACATTAAAGAATTGAGAAAAATGTAACCGCGTATAAACAATTATATTTGAGTTAAGGTAGCGTGGACATGGAGTCAACACCTGGCTTACTGACAGTTTCTCGCTTATGAAGTTCCCATAGACGAGAAACTGTCAATAATCAAGTTTTGACTCCATGTCCACCCTACCTTAACTCAAATATAAATGGTCTATCAATGATCAATGAGCTCTGTCTGCTTAGCACTCATATTATTCACAACATATAGTTCCTCGAGGTCGCCTAAAGTCGCTATCAGCCAGACAGTGAGGGAATCTATTCTCTTCTCACTAGCGCTAAAGCCAGGAGATTGTTTTTGGCATCTGAGGCAAGCACCACACCAATCATCAGCTCCTAACTTTACTGCACAGATATCTGTTCTATTCTTACGCTGAGTTGGCGAGGGCCGGTATCGAACCCAGAACCTAGTGGGTCCTAGTCGAATGCTCTACCGACTGAGCTAAAACGACCACAGCATATACATCTTATCCATAACATATAAAAACGTCGTCGGGGTGGCCTAACGTCGGTATCAGCCAATCAGCGAGAGAGTCTATCCCCTTTTCACTAGCGCTAGACCAAGGAGATTTTTTTTTGTTGCGTGGAGCGCCACGCCTACCATCAGCTCCTTACTTCACCGCACAGATCCCTGTGCTATTCATACGCTGAGTTGGCGAGGGCCGGTATCGAACTAGGAATCTTGTGATTTCTAGCCGCACACTCTACCAACTGAGCTAACCCAGCCCATAACCTTTAAAGAAAATATAAATTGTTTAAGATAGGTACGTGGAGTTACTTTTCAATCACACTGTATATAGCCCGATTCAGAGAATTTACTGCACAGATATCTGTGCTACTCATACACTGAGTTGGCGAGGGTCGGTATCGAACCCAGAACCTAGTGGATACTAGTCGGACGCTATACAACTGAGCTAAACCGACCACAGCATATAAATCTTATCCTTAACATATAAAAAACTATAAATAGTTTAAGATAGGTATGGGGAGTTACTTTTCAATCACACTGTATATAACCCGTTTTAGAGTGCGCTTTCTCAAGGGATTGTGGCACAACACAGCTGGTGCCATATCGCAAATAAATATGATCTGGTCCCACGATCTCCCGAGAGTAAGAAAGTTATCAAATGAGAAAAGAATGTACGCAGTCATGTTAGTAAAAAATGTGTTGACAATGGTGTAAATCTGAGGCAGAGATGAATAAATCATATGAAGAAAACCAGTCACGGTTGAAAATAACACAGCATACCAGATTCCTGTTTGTTGACAGAACAGAGCTAACAGTTTAAATTGAAGAACTCCACTTCTTCAGATTTCAGATAATACAAACCATCATCTTGTCTTGTTATATACCCCTTTACTAGAGTGTATATAATCGGAAAAGAGAGAGTTCTCGTATACAATAGAGAGACAGTTTAGAGATAGTTTGGTTGATTTGGTTTGGTTGTTTTGTTTTACGGCATATCAACCTCAGTGGGTCATTTAATGCCGATAAAGTTTTGAAATAAATTCATTTTTAATGGATACTCAATCTTTTTTTTTTTTTTTTTTTTTTGATAAACACATTTTTCTATTTAACCCATAGATGGGCCAGAGTGGACCAGAGAGCAATTCCCCAAACCTCCAGAACTGGAACCTCGCCATCAGATAGAGTTTAACGTCATTCCCAGGACATGTAGACCCTCAGACACCGCCTTCTAGCACTCATGTGATAAAAAGGATTGGGGATTGCCATGAGGGCAATAGTGTTGGGGCAATCATATAAGTGCTAGGGCTTGAGATGACCAATCGATTGATCGGAGGGGCCCTCTCCGACCGCCCGTCTAGACCAAGAAAGGGCCAAAGTGGAGTATTGCAAGTCATGGACTGCTCAACTACCTGGGTTCTATCCTTAAGCCTCACGGGTCGCCACCCACGGCCGACAGGTGGCCCCATTGGGGAATATTACCCCTCTGCAGAGGTGCAGTCGGTGCATTCAGGAATAAAAATCTACTTCTAAACAAAACAAAAAATCTAAGAAAGTCCGGTTGGTGTAGGGGTTACGTTCCTCGCCTGTCAGCTTGACAGTCAAGGTTCGAATCACACACAAGGCGGTCTTTCTATCTATAGCTCTGCTGATGAGGCCTAATAGGCCGAAATGTACATACAGAGATTGATTTTTCTCGATTTATTTAGCCTTACATTTAAATAGGTATGCCCGCCTAATTAAGTAATTATTAATTAATTAACTTTCAAAATTAGGTACGACTTCAATTAAGCACATATTCCCCCCCCCATATATATATATATAATATATAAATATATATATATATATATATATCACTATGCCATACACTTAAACAGGAGAGGCAAATTAGAAATACTAAGTTAAACAAAGTGCACAGATATTACACTGATACCAGTTAGACTGACTTTAACAGCATGCCAAACTGTCTTGGGTTATTTTATGTTAAAAGGTTAGGGAATCACATTCATTGAATGGTTATATTTACATTTCTTTCTGTGGTTCTTTCTTAAGAGTTTTTGTTTTGTTTTGATTTTTTGCACACAGTTATTATATCAACTATTCCTATCTAATATAAAATAATTTGCACATTACACACACACACACACACACACACACACACAGATATATATATATATTATATATATACACTCATATATATATATATATATATATATATACACTCATATACATATATACACACTCATATATATATATATATATATTATACCACTCTGCGTCAAAAGCGAAGGTTAACAGGTTTGAATTCAGAGTCTTCTTAGACTTGTCAAAGAGCCCAGTCTTCCCTACTATTTACACATTTAGCAGAAGAGAGAACAGGGATGCATATCTTTCTCACGGGTAGTAGCGCTATGTGAAATGCAAACTGCCTCATCAAGGATTCGAACTCCGGTCGATGAACCTATTTCTTACGACAGACCCACTCTCATATAGAGTGATCAAATGAGTTTTATTTTTCAACATATGCTGCATAGCTCTCTTACTTCTTTTCATATTCTTCAACTTATCTTCTTAGCTGTTCGACCACCCTATTGGCTGGGCAGTAGAATACACCGACTGCACCTCTGCAGAGGGGTAAGACCCCAAATGTGGCCATCTGTTGACCGTGGGTGGCGACCCAGTATGCTTTAAGACGGAATCCTCGTTGCTGAGAAGTCCATGACATGCAACACTGCCCTATGAGTCTTACTTAAGCTTGAATGGCAGTTGAAGAAACTCCACTCCAATCAATCGGCTTGTCATGTCAAGCCCTAGGACCTATATACTAGTCTCAACTCTATTGTCCTCATGATAAACCCCCAAACCTTTTATCATATGTTCTAGTGAACTTCCATTTTGGATTTTTGGGGAATGTGGAGTACCCCTTCATTGCCATTACCCCCAGGTCCACTCTGAACCGGAATTGTAGTAACAGCTTGTGTTCTCCCTATCAAGATCAAAAAATGATTTTACAAAAAATTGAGTTTAAAAAATTAAATATCCTAAAAGAATGTATAAAACAAAACGTCTCTGGCATAAAATAACCCAAAGATTGACATGCCGTAAAATCCAACTAAGGCTGGTCGATTCTCAATTCTTCTATCTAAGCTGATAAAATCCCACCTCTCATGGGGCTACCTGTTAAACCTGGGTATCGACCCGTGATGCTTAAGGACGGAATCATAGTATCTGTACTATCCATGACATACAACACCCACCTTGGCCAGTATTTGGCTAGACGGTCGGTCGGAGAGGCCTCCAGTGATCAACCAGCTATTCGCGTCAAGCCTTAGCACCTATGTGATTGTCTTGATTATATGACTGCTACTCCGAGTCAGAGTAGACATGGGAGTCATGGCAATTAAGAGGTAACACCATAATCCCCAGACCTCCAGAAGTGAATTCCCACCATCAGATACAGTTTAATGTCATACCCAGGAGAAAACATCTTTTTATAATATTCTGTTTCAAATTAGGAAAAATACTTTATTTTTTAATATTGAAATTTGCCAACGGGGACCATTTATTTTGAGTTGTACCCAAATTCATCAGTGGTATCAGCATTTCAAATTAGGATAAATATCAACCAAAGACGATTCTAAAATTGGATAACGTTGCGTGTCAACGGTCGACAATCAGATTGTGAAAGTGCGTGCTGTGCTGCGTGAGAAAATGTCGCGTGATTTTTCGTGACGATTCTGTAAACGTGGGAATGGGTAACATATCGTTCAAGAAAAAAAAAGATGGTTAAAAAAAGAAGAAGAAAACCTGATGACGGTTAACGTGTACCGAAAACGTTTACCTTACCTACTGATAGATAATAATAATAATAATAATAATAATAATAATAATAATAATAATAATAATGCTATGTGAAAACTCAAAAGGAGTAAATAATAATAATAATAATAATAATAATAATAATAATAATAATGCTATGTGAAACTCAAAAGGGTAAATAATAATAATAATAATAATAATAATAATAATAATAATAATAATAATAATAATAATGCTATGTGAAAACTCTCAAAAGGAGTAAATAATAATAATAATAATAATAATAATAATAATAATAATAATAATGCTATGTGAAACTCAAAAGGAGTAAATAATAATAATAATATAATAATAATAATAATAATAATAATAATGCTATGTGAAACTCAAAAGGAGTAAATAATATAATAATAATAATAATAATAAATAATAATAATAATAATAATAAAATAATAATGCTATGTGAAAACTCAAAAGGAGATAATAATAATAATAATAATAATAATAATAATAATAATAATAATGCTATGTGAAAACTCAAAAGGAGTAAATAATAATAATAATAATAATAATAATAATAATAATAATAATAATAATAATAATAATAATAATGTATGTGTCAAGAAAGGAAGGGGGAAGAGGTCTTGCCAACATAGAGGAATGCGTAGAAACCACAATCCAACAACTTGAAGATTACACAAGGAAGAGCAAAGACAAACTACTTATGGCGGCCAACAATAGTAGAAACGGCAGATGGACAAACAGAAAAACGACAAAGACTAGAAAACAAAAATGGGAAGAAAAACAATTATATGGACGCTTCAAACGACAAATAGATGAGGTTGCACATGAAAAGACTTGGACATGGTTAAGAAAGGGAAACCTCAAAAGAGAAACAGAATCATTAGTAATTGCTGCACAAAATAATGCCATAAGGACAAACTATATTAAAGCGAAAATTGATAAGACCCAACTGAATAGTAAATGTAGACTTTGCGGTAATAGAGATGAGACTGTTAACCATATACTCTGCGAATGTAGCAAACTAGCACAACGAGAATACAAAACTAGACACGACTGGGTTGGGAAGGTGATCCACTGGGAATTATGCAAGAAATTAAATTTTGACCACACAACAAAATGGTATATGCATAAACCAGAATCTGTTCTTGAGAACGAAACGCACAAAATTCTCTGGGACTTTGAAATTAAAACGGATCACCTTATCCCAGCAAGAAGGCCAGACCTAGTGTTGATAAACAAAAAAGAAAGAACTTGTCAACTGGTGGATTTTGCAGTGCCAGCAGATCACAGGGTGAAGTTAAAGGAAAATGAAAAAAATAGACAAATATCTGGACCTTGCCAGAGAACTGAAAAAGTTATGGAATATGAAAGTGAAAGTTATACCAATTGTAGTTGGTGCACTTGGAACAGTCCCAAAAGGATTAGAAAAGGGCTTGGAAAGTTTGGATATCAGAGGAAGGATTGAAACCATTCAGAACACTGCACTGCTGCAATCTGCCAGAATACTCAGAAGAGTCCTGGAGACCTGAGGAGACTTGCGGTCACTCAGACTCCAGTGAAAGACCATCAGCTAATGCTGATGTGAAAACTCAAAAGGAGTAAATAATAATAATATAATATAATAATAATAATAATAATAATAATGAATACTTGAATGCAAAGGAAACATAAATTTTTATAACAAGATACGAGAAAAGAAAGATCATAACAAAAAGGCCGAGTGGATATATAAGACAAAAAAGAGACTGCAAGGATTCGAAGAAGGACCCGAGGCAAATATATACGTGGACTCGCTAAGAGCAACACTGAAGCATATACCAAACTGGAAAACACTGTGTCCCCTTGGTATATATATAGATACTGGTTTTAAAATTTACATCTATCTACGACAAATTGGTTCGACAACTGTGTAAATGCCTAGAAGAAGCAAATATACTCGAATGGATGACGAAAGAAACTCTACTTTGATCCAGAAAGACCGTCAAAAAGGAACCATCCCCAGCAATCATAGGCCAATAACATGTCTACCTATGATGTGGAAAATCTTAATCGCATAGATAAAAGAAGAAATCTATTATTCGCTTAATTGTCGTGGACTATTTTCGGAAGAACAGAAAGGATGCCGAATGGGGACAAGAGTAACAAATAACCTTCTCTATATAGATCAGTACATCCTAAAAACATAGCATGGTTTGTCTACCAACCTGCCTATGAAATAGTCCCCGCAATCTCGGATTATTTTAAGTTTAGAGATGTACAAAATATCTGACAAAGTAATAAAATACATCACTAAAGACATGGAAAATTCGAAAGTAGAAATAAGAGCAAGAAGACAGACCTTAGCAGAGGTGAGAATCCAAAGAGGCATATTCCAGGGAAACTCCCAATCTTCACTGCTATTTGTTATAGCAACAAGCAAAATATGCGCCTACGGGCGTAAGTATTTAAGTTTTAGTTTAATGAAATATATTAAATTAGAAAGACTAACAAAATTAAATAAGAACGTATATAAACAGGTTCCACTTATTCTAGTTATATTTTAATTGCTTTCTATATAAAATCTTCATAGGATTGATTTTAATATGTTGGAGAATAAAACAATAATATTAGAGATCAATAACACGAAGTTATTATTTATTAAACCTGGTTTTGTTACGAAAATTAACCTCATCATTTTATTATGAAATTACCATATCATATATCATGCAAACCTTCATGTCTTAGTGATATATAAGACACATTGCAGAATTATTAACGCACTATAACATGGGCTGTTTTGAGGCCAATCTAACTCAGATTTTCAGAGACATATTTGATAGATAAGATTTATTCCATGCATTTGTAGCAATTACAACAAATAAACAAACAAAAATAGAACAAAAACTAGAAAACATTAATTGGAAGAAAAACAACTATGTGGATATTCCAAGTGACAAACTGGAGTTATCGCACATGACCTAGACATGGCTACGGCTGGGTGTAGCTTGCTAAGTCTAGCCATACTGAGGAGACGTGATACGTCGAAACAGTACTGTCTGCGGATGATAATGTATACACACACAACACACACACACACACATATATATATATATATATATATATATATATATATAATATATATATTATATAGTCATCCACAGACACCATGTTTCGACGTAATAACGCCTTAAGTGCGATTAGACATTTGCAGCTACCTCTATCCGGGATGGAAACCCTGTCGATTCATCATCAATCAGGCTCCTTAACCACTCCGCCATCGTCACCAACAAACAAGAGGGGATTTTAATTGATAAATACATACATCTGTATATTTGTAAAAAACGCCAGAAAGTGACCCATCCTTTTATAGGAGATTGTTGTTCCCCCTCTCTCTCTCTCTCTTCTCTATATATATATATATATATATATATATATATATATATATATATATATATGTGTGTGTGTGTGTGTGTGTGTGTGTGTGTGTGTGTGTATTCCGTGTGGAATTATAACATGTTATTCACAGACAGTATACTTAATATTTATGAAGCTTATTTTGATTGTGGGTGCATTTTTTGGCACTGAAACGACATGTTGATTGCAACGTGTGGTGCGGCTTAAAATAATATTTTACCGATATTGTTCTTGGTCACGTGTCTGACTATAATTCCCAGACAGGAAGTAAGAGTCGAAAGAATCACTACTGCGCATGTGCAAATATCCTGTCAATATTAACAGCTAGAAAAATGGTATTCATTTGCTTTGTTAAAACTATTGTGTTTTTTGTGTTTTAGTATGATTTTTTAATATAAAAATGCATAAATTTAAGAAAAGGAAAGAAAGATATCTGTAAGAAAGAAAGAAAGAGAGAAAAAGAAAGAAAGGAATTTGCTAGAAAGCAAGCAAGAAAAAGAAGAAGAAAGAAAGAAAGAAAGAAAGGGATTTGTTAAAAGAAAAAAATGAATGAAAGAAAGAAAGAAGAAAGAAAAAGAAAGGGATTAGTTAAAAAGAAAGAAAGAAAGAAAGTTACAAGAAAGAAAGGAAGAAAACAGAAGAAAAAAAGAAAGGGATTAGTTAAAAAGAAAAGAAAGAAAGTTACAAGAAAGAAAGGAAGAAAAAGAAGAAAAAAGAAAGCGATTAATAAGAAAAGAAAAAAGAAAGAAAGACAAGAAAGAATGAAAGAAAAGGATTCGTTAGAAAGAAAATGAAAGAAAGAAAGAAAGAAGAAAGAAAGAAAGAAAGTTTTCTAGAAAGAAAGAAAGAAGAGAAAGAAGAAAGAAAGGGAGTTAAAAGAAGAAGAAAGAAGAGAAAGTTACAGAAAGAAAGGAAGAAAAAAGAAAGAGCGATTTATAAAAAAGAAAGAAAGAAAGACAAGAAAGAAAGAAAGCGATGTATAAGAAAGAAAGAAAGAAAGAAAGAAATGCGTAAGAAAGAAAGAGATTTAAAGAGAGAGAGAAAGATAGAACGAAATGGATTTGTAAGCAAGCAAAAAAGAAAGAAATACAGAACGAATGAAAGAAAAAAGAAAGAAAGAAGGCGGTTTAAGAAAGAAAGAAAGAAAGAAAGAAAGAAAAAAGAAAGAGATTTGTATGAAAGAAAGAGATTTGTATGAAAGAAAGAAAGGATTAGATTTGTAAGAAAGAAAGAAAGAAAGAAAAAGAAAAGAAATAAAGAAAGCCATTTATAAGAAAGAAAGAAAGAAAAAAGAAAAAAAGAAAGAAAAAAGAAAGAAATGTGTAAGAAAGAAAGAGATTTAAAAGAGAGAGAGAAAGATAGAACGAAATGGATTTGTAAGCAAGCAAAAAAGAAAGAATGAAAGAACAAAGAAAGAAAGAAAGCGATTTAAAAGAAAAAAGAATGAAAGAAAGAAAGAATGAAAGAAAGAAAGAAGAAAGAGATTTGTATAAAAGAAAGAGATTTGTATGAAAGAAAAAAGAATGAGATTTATATGAAAGAAGAAAGAAAGAAAGAAAGAAAGAAAGAAAGAAAGAAAAGAAAAGAAAAAGAAAAGAAAAATTTGTATGAAAGAGAAGAATGATTTGTAAGAAGAGAGAAAGAAGAAAGAAAGAAATAAGAGAGAAAGAAAAAGAAAGAAAGAAAGAATTGTATGAAAGAAAGAAAGAATGACATTTGTAAGAAAGAAAGAAAGAAAGAAAGGAGAGAAGAAAAAAGAAAAAAAGAAGAGATTGTATGAAAGAAAGAAATAATAAGATTTTTATGAAAGAAAGAAAGAAAGAAAGAAAAGAGAGAAAGAATAAGAGAGAAAGAAAAAAGAAAAATAAGAAATTTGTATGAAAGAAAGAAAGAATGACATTTGTAAGAAAGAAAGAAAG
>CM042146.1:102232178-102234492 GCA_023376005.1 Doryteuthis pealeii
ATATATATATATATATATATATATATATATATATATGAATATGATATAATGAAAAAACAAAAGATGTTTACAACTGAATTTACAACTGAATTTACAACCGTTTCGGGGCCTATCTCTCGACGGTTATTTTACAGTTGGATTGTATTACAATAATTTTAATATTTTATAACTATAATGCTTCTGATTATTTTTAAAATTAAAAATAAGATTAATTTTATTTTTAAATAAAATTCATTTTATTTTTAAATAAAATTCATATTATTTTTAATATAGACAGCGCATTTTTTGATTAATTCCAACGTTTGACTAGCAGCGTTCTGTTTTTGCTAACGGTCATTTTTCCCGTCTTATTTTTTGTTGATGACCGACCCACGTGCGGTCGATGCATGATATTGCGAAGGGTCCTCATATCAGTGAGGATGGCCCGGTGTTGCTTTTTAAACCGTCGAGAGATAGGCCCCGAAACGGTTTGCACACTTCTCTCCTGATTCAGTTGTAAACATCTTTTGTTTTTTCATTATATCATATTCATACTGGCGGATTAATTTCCATTTTTATTTTCACATATATATATATATATATACTATATATATATATATATATATATATTCTAGATCGAACGGGGAAGAAATAAATATATTTAATAAAGAAGGTCCGTAAAATGGTTGGAAATTTTTTAAAGATTTAACCGATGCTACACATGTTTTAGATTTTTAGATCTTCTTCATTATGGTTCTTTATGATTCTGACTTGTGTTGTTTTCTTATTTGCGTGTGTCTGTGTGTGTGTGTGGATATATGCGTGTGTGTGTTGTTGCTGTTATTGTTGCGTGTATAGTTATGTCGTTTTCACGCTGGTTAATGTGCGCATGCGTTTTTGTCTGTGGTCCTCTCTCTTGTTGTTTGTTCTTATATGTGTCTGTTTAGTTGTTTAGTGTTTTGATTGGTTGATGTGTGTGTGAGTGTGTAGTTGTGCTGTTATATATATATATATATATATATATATATATATGTATATATATATATATATATATATATATATATAATATATAATATATATATAGATATAAGGCGCGAATTATACATTTGTTATTGTGGTATAATTAATTTAAGTTTTCGCGTATGCTTCTAATTATTTAGTTAAAGATTTTATGGTAAAATAATGAATGGAATGAAATGAAATTGAATGAAATGGGGGGGGGGCAAATGAAAATAATTTTCCAAGGGACCCTTCTCAAAAGTATTAAACACTTTTGAGAGTGGGGTCCTGATAGAAAGTTTTTCTCGTCTATTATTAGACTCCTTTGAAGCATCAAGTTAATATAATTATTCTATAAGTTATTAGAGAAGATAAAATCCGTCTCTTACCTTTGTAATATCTGTTGAGCGATTGGGGATTTGAAATTGATATATATATATTATATATATATATATATATATATATAATATTATAGTATATATATATATATAGTTGGTTAGGTAGGGAGGAGGTTAGATTTCGAAGGCTATCCAATGCAGGTGTAAATTAAAAAATATGAGAATACGGTAACAAAATGATGGTTGTGTGGTTGTTAATTATGTTTTATACCTGCATTGTGATAGCCTTTCTAAATCAACATCCTAACCAATTTACACACTAATAAAGTGGCACGGGAAACACGTACAGGAGCGGTTTCAAACTTTATTTAAGTCCTCAACATCAGCGAGTGGTATACAATCCACAAACATTTTTAGATATGTATAATACAGCAACCGCTGATGGTGACATAAATAAAGTTGAAACAGCTTAGCGGTGTTCCAGTGGGGCAGCTTTAATTCTTACCCGGATTTGCTTGTTATGAATTTTTTCAATATTATCAATTAATCGGAATTTCTACGATATAACGCATTGTAATTGCCCTCAAAATGATAAATAATAATATACTTTACATAACATGCCCAAGCAAATTACATATTCCCATATATATATAGCTGTTGTGTGTGTGTGTCTGTGTGTGTGTCTGTGGTGTGTTGTTGTGTAAGATAAGTAGAAGGGTGTGACTGTCACAGTAAAAAGTTGACACAGGTGAAGACCGGTTACGGTTGCAGTTAGACAGGGTAAAGATTATTTATGAGAGGCTGTGGGATTTGTCTAACTCACTCACACAGCCGAGTCGCTTTTTGGCGGGTAAACAACCATTTTATGCCGGAGGTTGAAGATATTGCAACTTCTGGTGGGAGGTAAGTCCATTGGAGGAACGGGTCTACATGCCTTTCCAAGAAATGATCTGCTTTCAAAATGAAATGGGTTCTCATTGAATGTTGGAAATTGATTT
>CM042146.1:102234592-102239592 GCA_023376005.1 Doryteuthis pealeii
AAGCACAAACGTAAAATTTTAAACAAGAAAATAAAGATACATATTAACTAGTTCCTACGATATTTATTTATTTTTTTCTCTTTGCTGTGAGCAAAGTATTTAACAAAGTTAAAATTGTTATCTTATCTCGGAAGTAAAGAAAAAAAAAAGATAAATCATCGAAATGTTTCATTGTTTTTTATTTCAACCTTGCTTAGGCTATTGAAAATAAAGACTTTTTTTTCTCTCTCTCTTTCGACGAGAAAGTCTTCTCTGAGGTTTTCTATTCATAATTTAATCTTTTAATCTTTTTAGTCGCAAATACAAAAGACAAAAGACAAATCTTCGAAAGGAAAATATTTTCGCAGCTTCAGTTCAGAACAAAAAATATAGGTTAAGATTGTCTCACATAGAACAAAACAGTATTCACGTCATTTATCAATTTGATCACGATCAAGTCATGCTAAAAGCTACATCACCAAAGTTAAGTCTATTTAATACTTAAGTGGGTGACCATTTCAACAATAGCAGCTAATGATGCGATTAGTCTGTTCAATACTTAATTGAGTTACTATTTAAGCAACCGCAGGTACTGTAGACAATCTGATTCCTTTGTTTTAGAATATGACTTGATTCGACATTAAATGACCCGAAAAGGTTTGGTTTTGTTTTTTTTTGTTTTACGGCATATCAACCTCAGTGGGTTATTTAATGCCGATAAAGTTTTGAAATAAATCAATTCTTAATGGATGATACAATTTTGTTTATAAACTCATGTTTTTCTATTTAACCCATAGATGGGACCCTAACAGGTACTACCACTCCGGGTCAGAGTGGACCAGGGAGCAATGTTGATAAAGGGGTGCCCCACATTCCCCAAACCTCCATAACTGGAACCTCACCATCAGATAGAGTTTAACGTCATTCCCAGGACATGTAGAACCTCAGTCACCGTCTTCTAGCACCCATATGATAAAAAGGGGTTGGTGATTGCCATAAGGGCAATAGGATTGGAAAATCATATAAGTGCTAGATGCTTGACGTGACCAGCTGTGACAGGGAGCTTCTCCGTCCGACCGTTTAGCCTAAGAAAGGGCCAAAGTGGAGTATTGCAAGTCATGAACTGCTCATCCACCTGGGTTCTATCCTGAAGCATCACGGGTCGCCACCCACGGCTAACAGGTGGACCCATTGTGGGAGTCTTACCCCTCTGCAGAGGTGCAGTCGGTGCATTCTAACGCCCCAGTCGACAGGGCGGGAACCGAAAAAGGTTTGGTATGCCAAAAAACAAATCCAAATAAACAAATCCTTTTATATTATGGTCACATACATTATATAAACCTTTATATTTTAGTGGTATGTAAGACACATTGCATAAATCTCTAACGCACTAATAAGTGAGGCAAATCTAGATTTCCATGGGGACATCGTTAATAAATAAGGTTTATTCTATGTATTAATGATTTTGACTATAAATTAAATACTCATTGATAAATTTACGCAATTCCTAAGGGTATTGTGACGTAGGCAGTTACGAAGTTTCGGTTAGAGACAAAATCTCCATTATAACAAGATATGAAAAATAGACAGAACATCCAAACTACTGTTTTTTTTTTAATTGCATATAAATTATTGCCCAGACAATGGTTTCCTAAACTAACCGAAACGATATAACATCGAATCCCACATTAGAATATAATCCATTCAAATATGTTCTTGCTGTTTCAATATTTAATACACGCACACACATACACATACACACACACATACACACACACACATATACACACACACACACCCAGACACACACACACACACATATATATATATATTTAAGTTAGGATAGCGTGGATATGGAGACAACGCGATCTTTAGACCAACGGAAACTGTCAGTAACCAGGCGCTATTGACCCCATGTCCACGTTACATTAACTTAAATATAAATGCTCTATCAATGATTTTGAGCATTGTTTACTTATAAATATTATTTCTATATTGATTATTTCTAGAATTATATATATATATATATATATATATATATTATATATATATATATATATATATATATTCCATTTCTCCCGCCTAACACACACAAGCACACAGACATACACACACACACAGACGCGTGCGTACACACACACACACACACACACACACACATATATATATAATATATATATATATATATATATATATATATATATACGAAATGTGCACTTATACTTTTTATGCTCTTGATCTTTGGCCAAGTTTGTACACCGGAAACAAGCCATATACAATTCTGTCAACCGTTTCAAAATGGCGACAGATAATCAACTCGTAATTACGTTTCTGTCAATTTCGCGCGGAAATCGGTAATTTCACTGATGACTGCTCACTGCTACAGGAATACACAACACGGAATTTGGCCTTTGGTCTTTGAATAAAAAAATAAAATAATTCAAAATTTGAATTCAGCCAGGAAAGAATGAGTAGGAGGAAGAGGCGAAGGAGAAAGATTAGAAGGTGGAGGAAAAGAAAAACAATATGGCCAAAGCATTTATTTGGAAAGCCAGGCCGGTGGCGCTCCTTACCACAGGGAAAACGTAAAGAAAAACTCATTTGAAATGATATGCAACCATGTAACGCGAGAAACTTGAGTCGGTATATTTAAAACTATTCGTATTTTAAACCATTCGTTTTTAAATGTCTATTTAACTCTTTTTATTGGGCACTTTTACTCGTTTTTATTGCAAAAAATCCCGAAATAATTAAGATTTTATCTTTATTTACTTCGTGGATTTTAATCGTCCCTATGTTATATATATATATATATATATATATATATATATATATATATATATATATATATATATATATATATATATATACGTGTGTGTGTGTGTAGAATTAAACAAAAGGCACGTCTCCTGTTTACAATTTTATTAACGATCTTTTCAAGCTTTCGGGACAACTTTTTACATTTGGATGGAATCCGTAGATTAGTCCACCAAAGTTCATATCCCAAATACTTTCGGCACTTCGAAGAGGCATCATCAGGGATGATGTGTTTATGTTCCTTTTTGTTTTTCTTTTCAAATTAGTGGTAGTGAGAGTAACTAGTACTTGGGATATAAACTTTGGTGGACTAATTTAAGGATTCCATCCATATGTAAAAAAAAGTTGGCCAGAAATCTTGAAAAGATCGTTAATAACATTATTAAACAGGAGACGTGCCTTTTGTTTAATTGTACATGTATAAATGAAAGAATGCTGCCCAATATATATATATATATATATATATATATATATATATATATATATATCAACATTCCTCGCGTGCAAGAGTTTAACAGGTTTGAATTGTCCTTCTCCGAAACTGGATGTCTTACAAACGTGAGAAAAAAAATAATCTGACCTACTATTTGCTTATTGTAGGAGGGAGAATGGTTAGATTAATAGCAGTCCCAAGAGTGTTAGCGTTATCTGAAATGCAAAAATACTATTCCAGGATTTGAAATCGTATCACCTTATTCATTTCCTGCAAGTATAACCATTACACACGGCCCCTCATACATATAATAAATGAATGAGTATAATGAAAGAAAGAAAAAAGAATGCAATGCAATAAAAGTAAGAATGAAAAAAAACACAATAAAAGAAGGAAAGGAAAAAGAAAGAGAAGAAAATGGAACCGTGAAAGAATGAAAAAGAAAGAAATAATAGAAATAGAAACGAAAGAAAAAACAACAAAAAAGTAAATCCAAGAAGAAATGAATGAAAAAAAAACAATTAGGTACGAATGAAAATAAAAATAAAGTCGTCGAAGTGGCCTAAAGTCGATATCAGCCAGACAGTGAGGGAGTTTATCCCCTTTTCACGAGCGCTAGACCAAGGAGATTGTTTTTTTGGTGTCTGGTGTGGAGCGCCACACCTACCATCAACTCCTCACTTTACTGCATAGATCCCTGTGCTACTCATACACGGAGTTGGCGAGGGTCGGTATCGATCCCGGAACCTTGTGGTTTCTAGTCAGACGCTCTACGGACTGAGCTAAACCGGTCCTAATGTAATGAAAATAAAGACTGATTTTCAAAATGGAGGCTGGGGGGTCGTGGATATGTTTAAAATTGCTGTTCTTATTGAAACTCATTCAATGCCAGTGTTTGTACTTCCAGCATCTTTTCACTTCAACAACAAGACAAAGAGAAAAAAAGTGTCATGTATCTAGTAAAGAATATTAACTCCACCCATGATATGAAAGAACAGCACGAAAAAAAAACACGTTCTTTTTGAAATTATATTCATTCACAAACCGGTGTTGCCCAGGAGGTTTTTCGGAATTGTACAGCGTAATACAAGATGGCTCGAGTTGTTACATAATTCATGGATATCCTATGAATTGTGTAAATACTGTAGTGTAAAATTTGAACTGAGTTCGTTGAAAAATTCAAATAACGGGGAAATGGAAAATTACCATGATTGACAGCGCTTGACCCTCACGCTCACCTGCACGCCGACTTCTGATTGGCTGAAATTGGGGAAGACGAGGCTTTAGTTAGGTAAACAAATTCAAACCTGATAAACGGTGTTTAAGAAATTGACCATCTGTCGAATCCTGCTCACGCGGAGGGGTTGCTAAGTATATATATATATATATATATATTATATATATAATATATATATATATATGTGTGTGTGTGTGTGTGTGTGTGTGTGTGTAAAGAAATATGGAAGTAAATCCGACAGTCTGTAATATTGTAAAAGTTGAAAAAAGCACAAGTTTCATAAACGAATGATTTTTTTTTAGATAAACCTTCATCAAGGCTTTCATTAGTTTAAGGGAAAAAGTAATAATATATTCTATTTATTAATAAATTATTTTATTTATTTAATAATTTTCCCCTTAAACCAACGAAAGCCCTGATGAAGGTCTATCTAAACAGACCGAAACACTGCAGTGTAGGCGTAACATCATTCGTTTATGAAACTTGTGTTTTTTCAATTTTTACAATATTATACACACACACACACATACACAC
>CM042146.1:102244592-102294592 GCA_023376005.1 Doryteuthis pealeii
AAAGACAACGGTGTTGCTAATAGCCAGTTTCCCTGTGACCCCAGTGCTTTGGAGTCGTTACTTTTAGGATTAGCCGCGTAGGTAGATAGATAGAAATGCACATTTTGGTATGTTAATTTGTGTTGCATTGAAATAAAATCAAAGTTTCCTTGGAGTCTTTGAAACGGAAAGCCTAAGTAAACAGAATCTGAACCTAAAAGTCAATGTCTGCCTTGTAGTTATTGAAATCAAATAAATGTTACCAATTTCTTTCATGTCTTCAGCCCACACAAGCATGCACGCATTCGCAGTTCAAATGGAGTCTCTACAACCGTATTTTCTGTCCCGAAGTTTCAATGTGCTATTCCCCCCCCTCAACCCACCCCCAAGCAAACACTGAATAAACAGGAGAAAAGGTAAACGTGCTGGGTGTAAATACTGCTGCAGTTGATTGGTTGGTTGGCTGGTTGGCTGGTTGGTGGGTGGGATTTTACACCATGTCAACCCTTGTTGGGTTATTTTATGACAAAAACGTTGTTTTATTCTTTCTTATTGGATATTCAATTTTTTAAAAATACATGTTTAAACATGAAGATTTTTTTTTGTCATTATTTTCATAGTGAGTTCGAAGCATTAATTAAAATGTATATAAATTTTTTGAATTTACGGAATTTACCGAGCGTAACTATATCTTCGCCGGAAAAAAAAAAAAAAAATTTTTTCACAGTTACCACCAAACATTCAATGAACAACAACACGATTGAATTTACCAAATACAGATGAAAATTATGAGAAAATAATTCATTCCCTGATGATGAGCTTTGCTTGAAAATATTTGGACCCTTAATATGAAAAAAAAAAGGAAAAAAAAGAAATAAATATGTTTTTTAAACATAAATGTGCATTATTACGCCTTCAAAAATTTATTATTATGTTTAAACATATTTTTTAATACACCAACTCTACAGAGTGTTAAGTCTCCTTCTCCCTATTGGGGATACCCGCTAATTTCCATACGTTTGAGACGACGAACGACGGTCGCATAATCCACATTGAAGTCTTCGACCAACACTCTCGTTTCCAAATTGTCGTCCATTTGTTGCACAGCGCCTTCTTTACCGGCACTAAATATGTATATGTTATATATCTTTCTTACGTCTTACTCTGGTCGTCTATTCTTCTGGCCGGCTTGGTATATCTTCTAAGGTCTCGTCTGGTCTTCTATTGAGGATTCCGGGTCTGGTTTCTGTTGCTAGGGATTTCTTGTTATCAGAAGCCCTGTGTCATTGTTAGCTTTTAGTAATAAACACAAGACTTCGATTTACGATGATGTTACTTTATTTGTAGATCCCCAGACCATACAATGCGCGCGGATCCTTACATCTTGCTAGCTTGGCTTCTAACTTCTAACTGACTAACTTACTTACTTAGTATCCTTAAACCGGAAGAGCCTTCTATTGCCTTCTGGTTCTCACGTTCCATCCCCAGAACGCAAGGTGACATCGAGGTCAAGTGCCGTCACTCACTCTCAAGGCCATCAGCTGTACTGATCGCCATAATGATTTCTACCTGGTCGCTGAAATTTTATGGTCGACCTCTTCTTTCTTGATCTGGGAGGTTTTTTTCGCCCGATTTGAACTTTCTTAACCATCTTAGATTTTGCTGATTGTTCCTCCACCAAAAAGTTCATTGAGATCGCGAAAAGACTGTGCTGCATTCCAATCTTTCTAATACGCATTCTGAAAAAGGATTATTCTTATGAAACAAATGAAACAAACCACCAATTGTTATTTGTTGAAAAAAAAACCCGCAGTAATTATGCACGAACGCAATAAGTAGCGACCCAACGATCAAAACCAAGAAACTGGTCCTCTCTGGAGCACATCCCTACTTCTCCACATAGGGTAGTCAAAAGGTAATGCCATTTTGTTTAGGACTGGTATAATTACCAACACAGGAACATGTATCATACAGCAAAATGAAGTTGCTCGTTTGTGGATTACATCCCTACTTCTCCACACAGTCAAAGGTTCTATCAATAGCAATGTTCCACCTTCGAATGAGAGTATGTATCCCTGCTTCGTAAAATCATGTTGACTGTTCTTTGAGCCACTTTTTCACTGCAGATTTCCACTTCCGCGTCACTGGAATATTCCCTATCATCTCTTCGGCATCATAATAGAGGGTTAGAGAGGCAAACATTATTATATATACACCCTCGTAAAAATAAATGAATGACTGAATAAATGTTTTTTATTTTATTTTGTTTTGTTTTTTGTTTGTTTCAAGACAGATTATTATTGTCTTGTTTTATTTTCCTGGTCCGCTGAGTTTTCCAGTACACGAAGTAAGAAACAATGCTTGACTACCCACGTCCATACAGATATGACAAGTAACCCTATTCAAGTAGCTGACTCATGCATGTGGGAAGTCTGTTAAGTGCAACGAATCCTCCATTGTCCACGGCTAATGTCAACAAAAGTTTCATAGGTTACTGATTTTTGCCTTAAGCAAGTCTTTCAGCTCGACCCTCTTTCATTTCCTTCTTCTCGGAGATGTTGTTTGGGTGACTATCATAGTGTCGGGGGGAGTTGTTGCCATGACAGTTAGAAATTGAATTTGTAGAGACGGATGCCATGTTGAAGTTTAATTTGCATGTACACCGACAGATGCCGCTAGAAAAACGGATATTCTTGGGGGTTATCATTTTCAGTTTGATGGATTTATTTATTTCATTTATTTATTATTTCTGATGTTCATGTGTTACAATTCCTGAGATTTCATGAATTGTGAACAGACCTGTAGCTAAGAATATTTAAATTGAGGTGTGTTAACTTTAAAATCAGGTAGTCCGTGGAAAATTACCGATGACGGTTATAACCTTTTGATCCCCGAAAACGCGTCATGACCGAGACGTGAGAATAGTTTAGTTAGTTATTCAGATTTGACCCATCTTTGAAGGGTGTAGACGTAGAAAGCTCTGGGTCAGTCTCACCCCTGCGGCGGAATAATTAATATGGGCTAATAAAACTTAATCAAGTAAAAAAAAAGGGGGATTGTTATGTTTGTTAAATAATTAAGACAATGCCCAGCTTAGCTCAGCCCAGCCCAAAAAAGTACAAAGAAATAAGAAATAAATTAACCCTTAACAGTAAATAGAAGTCAGCCCAAAGATAGCAGGAATCAGTCAACAAGCAGAAACAAGCATGATATACCTATCTCTAATCTAATATATGTCTGTCTGTCTGTCTGTCATATACCCGAGTACGGCAGAAGGGTATATACGGCTATACAACACATACATAGTATAACTAGAAAAATATGTAGATTTTAACATAATGCATTTTTTTTTCAAATTTACACAAAACATGGCACATATCAGATATAATGCGATTCTATATATGCTTGCTATGGAGGTGTTTGGTGTAATGGTTAGAGTCGTAGGAAATGGTGTCGTCGAAACTAGTTTAAATCCTGGGTGAGGCTATTTGCGTTTCACATAGCCCTAATAACTTTGAGAAAAGTATGAATACATATATTCTTCCGCGAGCTATGGGTAAATAGTAGGGTAGACTAGGCTTTTTAACACCTGATGGATCACCAGTCTAAGATAAGGAAAACTCTGAATTCAAACCTGTTCTTGCGTTGCATCCTGTTTGTGCGGAGGGGTTGGTAAATGTATATATATATATATATATATATATATATATATGCTAGCTATAAACATCAGTGGCAATTTGCATTTTAAATGTTTGTAGACAAGTTTTTTATACAAGTCAACACTGGAATTCTAGTACTCTGGTGAGTCTATTGAGCTAGATTTATTTATTTGTTTATTTATCTATTCAAAAAAAATTTTATATGTACTTGGTGCATTTATTATATTCATTATATTATATCTAAATTAATTTTAGTGATACATTAATGCGTTACATAACCTGTGCATGCATTTCCCTAGGAATTCATCCTTTTTATTCACTAATTCACTAACTTGGTAACTGTCAGTTTCTTGCCTATGCCAGTTTTAAAAAAACAACACTTGAATTCTTCCCATCATCTCTTGCTCATCTGCTTAGGAGGTAAGTGGCTGTACAGCCGCTGTTTTGTGGGGTGGTGCTTCCAAGATTTATTCAAATCTGTATTGTTCGAAATTCCATCCTTGTGCAGTCCAAGTGGTGCCATCATACAGTAGTACTGACATAACTAAAGATTTCCGTTTTATTTTTATCAGTCGTGAAGCGCATATTTATAAGTAAAAGTAAGTAAAGTCGTCGGGGTGGCCTAAAGTCGGTATCAGCCAATCAGCGATGGAGTTTATCCCCTTTTCACTAGCGCTAGACCAAGGATATTGTTTTGACGTCTGTGTCGGAGCGTTACATCTGCTGCACAGATCCCTGTGCTACTAATACGCTGTATCAAACCGGTATCGAACCAGGAACCTTGAGATTCCTAGGCGGACACTTATAAACACTTGTGAAATTTCCACCGCCTCGGCTGGGTAACGAGTGGCGCTGTTTTTACTTATTTATTTATTCATATCTAATTAAAGCAGGATCAAATTACTTTTACAGTTCGACCATAACTTCCGGTTTCATATTTCTCTACTTTTTTCGGGTATGAGGTCGGGGGTGGTGCTAAAAAGTCTTAAGCGCTTCTTACCGTTGACTTCCGGATATTCGATATCACGTTTCATCCTTGATTTCCCCTGAGAAGTTAATCTTATTTAATGACAAACACTTCTGGGAGAAAAATAGGACCCCTTTTTTGCCATCGTATTACAAAATATACAGCAGGGGTCCTCAAATGTGCGTGTTTTTTGTTGTTTTTTTTACTCGGGATATCGTGTGACCAGACAAAACATTTTGGGATTACTCACTCACTCACTCTTAGTAAAAGAACACGCAATAAGATTATATATAACACTTTATATATATATATATATATATATATATATTATATATATATATATATATATATATGGCGAGTGTGGTTCTCAGTGCGTATATATTACATTAGTATATATGTTATAATATATAATATACATATATATATACATATATATATATATAATACATATATATATAATATATAATATTATAACATATATACTATAATATACATATAGTATATGTATGATATTATAATATAATATAATACAATATAATATAATTTATGTCTGGTTCTCAGTGTGTATATATTATATTAGTAAATATGTTATAATAATCTTCATACAATGACTGCTATTTACACAGTAGCATTGCAATCAACAAAACCTTCATCAGATAATGACTCTGGGTTCAGGCATGGTTTCGGGGTCGAAGTATCATTACCACGAACCCAAAGCGCTCCAGCAGTATCTCACAATACCACCAGACTTTGTCGGTTTGATGTCACCTTGTAGGATTGCCACATCCACGCTGATGCAGTTAGAGTTTTATCCTGGATCTTTTTTTATGTATTTCCTCTCGTCTGGTGGAGAAAGTCCACGTTTAGACAAAAATGCCTATATGTATATAATATATATAGTATATATGTCTATGATATATATTATTTGGCATTTAGTGTGAAGCATGGGATGTGAAATATAAAAGAAACTCAGTTTGTGGGATGATAAGTTTCATTTTATTTCATTCTAATATTTCGGTGACTTGACTCTGCTTCTTCAGAGGAATGTAGACTGACTGTGTTGTTGCTTTTTTTGTTTGTTGGTTTTTTTTTTTCATCTTTGTACTTGAAGTTGTGGTCATCCGGGGTATTCTGTCTGACTGTCGGTAACCTCCTTTCTCCGGATAGCTGGAGCGGCTTGTTTGAATATAGTGTAGGGGCGGCTATTATATATATATAATATATATATATATATATATATATATATATATATATATATATTATATATATATATATATATATATATTCATCAAAAAGTTACTACCATGTTTTCATTGTAGTAGCATAAGTAGTTAATACAAAAGGGCTCAATATATCTTGTAAAATATAGAGCATTAATAGTTGTAGAAAAGTTATTTCCCTACCACGGTTTCGGCGTTCTTAGTACACCGTCTTCAGGGGAACTAGGTAAATCTATGTGGCTAATGAAATATATACTCGCCTGGTTTAAGCTTATTTTTATTCTATATCTCCTAAAAGTCAATTAGCATTGGTCCCCAAAGCTTGTCCCTTTGAAGTTAGTGCCAAGTCAAACCTATGTTGACAGGCAGAGGTGATTAATGATTCTATCTAGCCATGCCCTCCCTATCCAATATTTCTATTGCCTCTTCCTTCTTTACTTCTTACTTATTTGAAATTTTGGAATTCTAGTACTCTGGTGAGTCTATTGAGCTAGATTTATTTATCTATTTATTTTTTTAAATTTATTTGTTTTATATGTACTTTGTGAATTTATTATATTTATTATATTATATTTAAGTTAATTTTAGTGATACATTAATGCGTTACGTAACCTGTGCATGCATTTCCCTAGGAATTCATCCTTTTTATTCACTAATTCTCTCTTATTTGGGAATCTAATTATCTCTAACTTTTCTTTAAACACAATCTGTATATTTATTATTGAAAAACAGTCATTTAATTCTGTTAATTATCTACATTATATATCAAATTATCAACACTATATAATATGTAAACGTTTATATCTTATTCATATATTATACACATTGCAGGATTTTAAAAGTATAAATAACATGGACTGTTTTAAAGTAAATCTAACTCCACTGCACTTTAGTACAGACTGAACAAAAAGCTAATTAAGATTGAATAAGGATTATTTAATAATACATGAGAATATAACGTAAATAGAGAATTGTGATGTCCTTGATGACGTAGTTTCGGTTACAGACAGACAAACACATAATCTCCATTATAATGACTAGTAAAATATATTTTCTTCAGATTTCATAAAATTAAATAAGGTAGGAGACCTAGTAAAAAAAAATTCCCCTAATACATTTTAGGAAAAAAACTATTCAAAACATGAATTTATCTAAAGGTGAATAAGTATCAAAATTTTCGTGAAAATTTGACACTAATTGATTTTTCATAGAATCTTTTAAAAAGGTACTGTGTGGTAAGCAGTGACGTAGTTTCGGTTACAGACAAAAAGAGACCAAATCTTCATTATTAATAAGATATGCAGATATCTTATTCATATATTATACACATTACAGGATTTTAAAAGTATAAATGACACGGGCTGATTTAACGCCAATCTAATTCAGCTAGACCTTAAAAGAGACTTTTAAAAAAGAAGCTAATTATGATTGAGTACGGATTATTTAATAATCATTGAGAAATTAAGAAGTTAAATAACGAAAATAGTTGTGATGTCGTTGGTGACGTAGTTTCGGTTGCAAACAGACAAACACATAACTTCTATTATAATAAGAAGATAATAAGAAGCTTCCTTATTATTGATACATAAAAAAAAACCTTTGATGATGATGATGATGATGATGATGATGATTCAATGACGTTGTCACGAAAGGAAGAAGGGGTGAATGAAAAACATAAACAGCTATATTGACAGACAGGACAACACAGATGAAGCGTATAAGGTAACGAAATAAAAAAAAAAGCCGGCATAATAAAGGAAGGGGATGATGCTATCGAGAGGTGGTGAAGTGAGACAAGAAGAAGAAGAAGAAGAAGAAGAAGAAGAAGAAGAAGAAGAAGAAGAAGAAGAAGAAGAAGAATTGGCAGCTGTCACAGATGCTTGCTTAGATAATAGCCAATCGGATTCTGCAAATCGCACTCCTGTTTTTGCAGATAAGTGATATATATATATATATATATATATATATATATATATATATGTGTGTGTGTGTGTGTGTGTGTGTGTGTGTGTGTGTTCTTAAGTAATGGTGCACAGACTACTTCCGTGCTGATAGACAGCAGATGAAAAATGATTAAGAAAATAGAAATCTTATCATGATGTAGATTATGTGTCCGCGTCTGAAACAAAAATTGTTACCACCGACTTTACAGTTCCCTTAGCTATTTACATCGAATTCTCCATGATTTTATTTTTATATAAATCTCAATTATCAATAAAATTGTTTTATATTATCAATACCTGTACTATTAAACAGCGATGGGTGGCGTCAGACTACTTCCATGTCGATAGACAACAGATGCAAATGGTAAAAATATAGAAGTCTTATTATAATGAAAATTATGTGTCTGTGTCTGTAACAGAAATTGTCACCACCGACTTCAAAGTTCCCTTAGCTATTTACATCTAATTCTCCAAAACCTTATTTTTATTTAAATCTCAATTATCAATAAAACTGTTTTAATTTTAAAAATATTATTATCAATAAAATTGTTTTATATTATCAACACCTATATTATTAACAGTGCTGGGTGGCGTCGTCTTTTATGTTATTATCAGTATCGGCATTGCAGATTATATAGTTCTTGTGCCCCTGAAGTTACAGCGCCTCCTGTGACTGTGAAGTTCAATGTTCTTAGAATATCCTCGACCACAGATGTCGCGTGTGAAGGCTGCCCCTGAAGATGTTGATGTGCTAGTGCTCTGCTGCCGTTGCTCTCTTCTGGAACTCTTGGCTTCATGGTGTTGCGCCAGGGTGACTTCAGACAGGAACAGTCCGCTACTTGAATGAACCAGTATTAACATAACTGACTACGCCACCTAGCGCTGTTCAATAGTACAGACGTATCTCAAACAACTGTTGACCTTATCGGCATACAGATACCATGTAAGTAAAGTAAAGTCGACGGGGCGGCCTAAAGTCGGTATCAGCCAGTCAGCGAGGGAGTCTATCCCCTTTTCAATAGTGCTAGACCAAGGAGATTGTTTTAGCATCTGAGGTGGAGCGCCACACCTACCATCAGCTCCTTACTTTACCACACAGATCCTTGTGCTACTCATACGCTGAGTTGGCGGGGACCGGTGTCGAACTAGGAACCTTGTGGTTTCTAGCCGAACGCTCTACCGACTGAGCTAACCCGGCCATCGAGCTAACCCGGCCATCGCAATTGTATTTATTCATGCAACAAAATAGCAGTTTACAGAGTTCACATGGAGAGTATTTTGCATACTGAGCTTAAAAATTTGATTTTAATAAATATTTGCTTGGTATTATTGATTTCTAACTGTTTGCTTTATTATAATAATTATGAACCAAAATACCATCTATATTTTTTTTTTATCCATTAACAAAAAGAAAGCACTATCATTTTATTCTTTACTAATTTAGTAAAATGAGGAAAATTTTGCAATGAAAGCCAGGAGTGATGGGAGAGCTAGTATCCAAGCTGTTCTATTCTTTGATTTATTCTGTTTCGAAACTTTTTATATACATTCTTGTTTATTTTTTTATTTTTTTAGTCTTTTCTAATTTAATATCTATATATTAATACCCTTGTTCCTTAATCTTTTAACTAGTGTCATCTTGAAACACACTCTGGCTAAAAATCTGACCGTTCAAATCGTCCAAGATAAATTGTAAAAATTTAAATCCTGATTATATGGTGTTGCTTATCCACCGAATTCTTATTTCTTATCAGTGTCGTTACTTCATCTAAATAACAGATCATTCTGTTTTTATTTGAATTAAAAGATAAGAAAGGGAAGAAAAGGGACATGCTACACAGAAATATATACTAAGAGAGAAAGAGAAGAAAGAAAGAAAGAGAGTATGGGAATGATAGAGAGGGGTGTGCACACGGAAAGGATAACGCTAATCTGTTTCACTTAAACATAATGAAAAGATGAAAAGAAGGAAAGAAACAAAAAAAGAGTTAGAGAGAGTTAAATCAAGATTATTATACTATTTACATATTGAACTATTTAGCAATAGCTCTTAAGTAAACATATCAAACGTTGTAATAGTTAAATCATGATACTGTGGTATATCCACAGGTCTTGCTATTAATATCATTAAAACTTAAATACTTAAATATTTAATACTTAATACTTAAATACTTTCATTCGTGGGTTACATATTTTTGCTAGTAATTTTTTTTAAATTAAAATTATAAGATGAAGAACTGTCATTATTTATTTCATCGAGAAAACAAACATGAAATGATAAACGCAAAGCAAATTTTAAATCTTTTTTAATATATATATATATATATATATATATATATATATATATATATATAGTTTTCATCTTATTAATAGTTTTTGAAATGTTCTGCTGACAGAAATAAGTAACATGTTTTGATAACAAACATCATTATTGTACTGTGTTGTGGCTTAGACCAAAATCTGGCTGGCTTGCAGATTTAGCTTCTTTAGATCATCGATTGTGACCGGACACAGAATCAGATGAAATGGACGAAATTGTGATATGATTCGACAAAATGAAAGTGCAGAAGAAGCCAACAGAAAGAGGTTAGCTGCAAGATGTAGCATTACAGCATAGACCAGAATCCGACTGGCTTGCAGATGCAGCTTCTTAGATCATCACTTTTGGCCGGACACAGAATCAGATGAAATGGCCGACTTTGTCTTGGCTGGTTTGTAGGTTCTTTTATTTTACGTGATACCAACCCTTTTCGTGTCATTTAATGCCGACGGTTTATCTCAGTCATTAGAGCATCCAAAAATCACTATTTACCACCCGATAAATGATAACTAATTGTCATCTAAATTACGCAAAAACTGAAATTTCGCTTTATCAGATATATTTGACAAAATTACCTGAAAATATCTTGAAATACTATAGATTAAACATTCAAAGAAATCCAAACAATCACTAATTACCACCAGATAAATATTAATTATTGCCCGACAATCACAAATTACCGTCAGATCATGTCTAAATACCACTCGAAAATCGCTAATCACCGCCCGACAATCACTGTTTACCACGTGATAGATACTAATCGAAGCTAGATAAATGTTAATTAATACCCCCATTAAACGTTTAGTTACTTATACTATACTTTTTAATGTACTTCATAATATTTATTGATTCCAACATCAGAAATATTAATAACTACCAAACTGATTACTAATTAATAAATAAACTAATTAACAAATTAAAAACTTTACTTATAATTTTACTAATTATTACCGTTGGGACAATTATCTTAATTACTACCAAAAATACTAATTACTCATCTACAGGTCACAGTACTCCGTATACCCTGAGAAATTATTTCACAATTATATCTGTTGGGAGGATTTTCCTTTCACTAGTCTACAGTTAATTTTCCAAATTGATACTCGACAAAATACTAATTACTGCCCGACATATCGTTTTACTAATAACAACCAAACGTGTTTAGAAACTAGCAGCGGCTACCCGGCGTCGCCTGGGTAGAGGGAGATTTTTTAAGTTAGTCCTGCAGATCCATTATTATTGAATCGTGAGTTGAATCCTCGTGGGATGTCCCATTTAAATCCCTATGTAAAAAAATAGACCTTGCATTGATCCAGCTACTCTGAAAAGAAATGTTAATGTCTACTATCTAAAATATTAAATGAAAAAAAAAAATTTTTTTTCACGAATATAAATCAAACCTCTATTATTTTTGCTCAAAAACCAAGCCCTGGTAATATTTAATGTGTATATATATTTACTTTGTCGTTAATTGTTTTAATTTCGAAGTTTCCTCCGGACATACATATACACACAACAGCCCTTTATATATGTATACATAGATGTTACATACTATCTTGTCTGATTATTCTATGTTACAGGATTGAACCTGCAGCCTAGAGATACCCCCGAATTGTATGTTATCTTTTAAATTGAAAATTAAAATTAAAAAACTTAAACCAAAAGAAAATTAATTTCTCCTACAATATTAAATGCAAAAAAGTAATTGAATTAAAATCAAAATTTTAAAAAAATCAAAACTTATCTTACTAAAGAGAATTTTGAATGTCTACTTTTTTTTGTACGGGAGTTTAAAAGTGAAACTAAGTGATTAATTTAATTCTTAAACGGTCAATAAAAAGCTGCATAGCAATAAAAAAAAAATCAGATTCAATAAACAATTTTTAAATGAAATTATATTTTATTTATTTTTGAAGGCTATTTTTTTTTTATTATAAAATACTTTCAATGAAATATTTACAACAGCTTTTAATCAGTAAAAACGCAGAATTAATTAAATCTTTATTATTGAAATGTTATCATTTAATTTGTTATTTTTAAATTAAATATGAAAAATTAACAAATTCTTTAGAGATCTAACAGTTGTATATCGAATATTTGAAACTCAATAATTTAAAAAAACAAATTAACAGTAGTTAACATGAAAAAAAATTAATTGTTTTGATCTTCCGTAACTTATTTGATGACGTTTTATCTAGAAATGCCTTAACAATGTCGGCTCCACCTTTCTAATGTTATCTTATCATAATTGCACAAAAACTGTCCTCTAAAATATGAATCAAATCTTCATTACTTTTGCTCAAAAACCGAGCCCTGGTGATATTTAATGTGTATATATATTTACTTTCTTTGTCGTTAATTGTTTTATTTCGAAGTTTCCTTCGGACATACATATACACACAACTGCTCTTTATATATGTATAGATAGATGTTACATACTATCTTGCCTGATTAATAAACACGATGCTCCCAAAAGCACATTATAAGTTCGGGTAGCGAAGACATTAAATTAACGGTGCTTGGTAATTGACAGTTTCTCGCCTATGCGAAGAAGTAACCGAATAAGTCTGAATAATGAATAAATATAAAAAGTGCTCAATACATATATAGAGCTGGTTCAGAAAATTACTTACTCCTACTGCTACTCTGTGTGTTTAAAAAGAACCACGGAAACGTATCACTACTATACACCTGACGATGGCAGTAAGCAGTGCCGAAAGTACTAGTGAAAGAACCTCCGGTGGATTCACTCACTAATTCCACGTTGACATAAAAACGGTGGCCAGAAAATTGGAAAAGATCGAAAAGAAACTCGTCAGACAGGAAATGTCTGTCGCCTTTAAAAAAACATGTATAAAAAAGAAATGCTGTCAAAATATACTTACTTTAATAAATACATACATACACATACACACTTGTGTGTGTGTGTGTGTGTGTGTGTGTGTGTGTGTGTGTGTGTGTTTTCTTGATTGTATTGTGGACTCCTATTTACACTCGGTTTCGTGGCTGGATTATCTTTTAATAACTATTTATCTTTTATACACCTTTATTTTCAAACTTTTGGGGGGGTTTTCTCATCTTTTTTTATTTTTACTTTTAGGTTTGAAAATAAAATTTACGATATTTTTAAACCAAAGTACGTTTTTTATATAAATCTTTAAAAGACATTCCAGCCCAGAACGTGAACGTTAGTTGAAAATCACGTGACAAACGTTAGATTTCACTTTCTACATTCAACAAAACAATGTACTATAAAGAAGACTAGTGTTTATACAATGCCTTTTTAAAATGCTTTCATTTTATTTTTAAAATAACTTCAATTAAATTATAAATTAAATTATTTCAATGGAATTATAAACCCCATAAAGTTGAAACAGGCGCTTGTTAGCACTTTATATACTATTGTCTTTCTTTATCCATACCGTATACTGTCGGATTTAATTCCATTATATATATATATATATATATATATATATATATATATATATATTGTTGAATTGTCTTCCCTTGGATTTGGAAGAGTTATCTTCCCTCTCGTTTCTTATTCTCGCCACTAGGCGTCTTTCTGTATTTAAGCAGGAAGCGCCAGATTCAAGACCTCTTTTTCTTCTTCAGCGGCACCTTAGCACATGGGTTAGACTTTTATGTCTACACCCTTCTCGGGTGGGGGCTTCTGCCCCCAAAGCAACGCTAGTAAGTTTATTGAAACTATGAACTCTCCAGTTCTATATCTCTATTTTGTATGTTCTTGTAGTGAACTAATGTATACCTTTTTTATTGTATATCATTCCTTTCCTTGTATGTGTATTTCATGTTAAATAAATTAAAGACCATTATTATATGTTTAACACCCTTGTCGGAGTTGTTGGTTTCAACCAGTTATAATTTATATTATAACCTTGACCCTTACAATATAAATATATATATAATGAACTACTTAGAGATGGTTTCCGCTTAAGAAATAGACCTTGTGTCGTACGGAGGGGTTGATATATATATATATATATATATATATATATATACTAAGAGTGTTGGTAAATCCTCGCGGTGAGAAAAAACACAGCAAATAGTTTGATTGTAAAAATATACTACCAAACATCAACCGGGGAGAAAAAAATTTTTGGAAAAAAGAAAAGACCAAGATAGTCGTACCAACAAAAAATAATCTATTGGTACAGTATTTGGCCAAAAGAATAAAAACAATTTATATGTATATATATGTATATAAGATATATATATATTCATATAACCGCTAATAAGTAAAAAGTGCTCAATACCTAAGTAGAGCAAATAATAAAGATAAATCTAATGAGTCAGACGAACCTACTATTAGTTTCGCTTAATGCTCTTCATGTCTTAGCCCTGAAGAGCATTAAGCGAAACTAATAGTAGGTTCATCTGACTCATTAGATTTATATATATATATATAGTTCAATGAGAAATCAAAACAAATAAAAGTTTTTGCTTTTATTTATTTAATTACGGGAACGGTATTACAACCAGCGGTTTCTTGCTTAGAGCATTCATCGGGTAATACGAAAAGTTCCTTTAAAAATGACAGAAATTGTGTAAATGGTCTAATGTGTGCGTTTTTTTTAACTGTATTCTCGTGTTTACGTGTTTACGTGATGCGGAATGTTTTTTTTTTCTTCTACGTGTGCGTATTTTTGTTTGTGTGTATGTGTATGATGTCATGCGCGTTTGCATGGAAATGCGTGAAGGCTGTGATCATATGATTGTGTCCACGCGCGTGTGTGCGTTTTTGTTTGTGCGTATGTATGTGATGTCGTGCGTGTGCGCGTGGGAATGTATGAAGGCTGTGATGATATAATAAGTCTCCACGCGCGTGTGTGCGTATAAATATGCGTATTTGTGTTTGGTATTCTTGGTTACGTATGTTATGTGCAAATTAATATAATGTATTTTTTAAATGTATTTTTAAAAAATACATTTAAAAAATACATTATATTAACTATCAACGCTCTATCACAGATATTGAGCACTCTTCTAATAACACTGTACGTTGGATTACTATTACTTTTTCTAGTATACTAGTGCCAACCATACACATTAATATATATATATATATATATATATATATATATATATATATATATCGCATGAAGGAAGCTAGGTAGAACCTACTTTTAAATTGGCACATCCACCGATTTGGGAACGGCTGAGACGCACACTGGCCATGATGGTGGAAGTGGTAGTACTGTGGGGGGTGCGTTACCAGCTTATTGTGATACCAGCTCATTATTTGGTATTTTCGCCTAATTAACAACACCTACATCTGCCATTAACAGACGCGGACTCATCTTCGCTAAGTCTAACTTCAACCCATCCCCCAACCACCCCTGACACACAGGGTAAGACACAGGGACACACAAAAGCACATCTATACTCTTTTGTACTAACAAAATTGTGTGGATGCACTCAGGATACACACTCATCGGAAACAATCTCTCTCTCGCCTCCCCCTATCTCTCTATCTACCTATCTCTCTCCACATTGTATCTCTCTCTCTCTCTCTCTCTCTCTCCTCTATCTATCTATCTCACACAATCTCTCTCACACACAAACTTTCTCTCTCTCTCTCTCTCTCTCTCTCCTTTCTCTCTCACACACACATTCACACACATACACACTATCTCTTACACCCACACACAGACTCGCTTTTCTCTCTCTCTCTCTCTCTCTCTCTCTCTCTCTCTCTCTCTCTCTCTCTCTCTCTTTCTCTCACACTCACGCTTCTTCTCGCTCGCTCTCTTATTCTCTCTCTCTCATATACTCTCTCTGTCTCTGTCCGTCTGTCTGTCTGTCTGTCTGTCTGTCTGTCTCTCTCAGTCTTTCTTTCTCTTTATCCTGTATATCTATCTATCTATCACATACAGAACCAATCTCTCTCTCTCTCTCTCTCTCTCTCTCTCTCTCTCTCTCTCTCTCTCTCCCACACACACAAACTCCCTCTCTTTCACACACACACACACACACACACTTTCTATCTCTCTTTCTCTCTCTTTCTCTCCCTCTGTCATACACACATTCTTTCTCTTTATCCCTCACTCTCTCTCTCTTTTTCTCTTTCTCTCTCTCTCTCTCTCTCTCTATGTCTCTTTCTCTCTTTCTATTACACACACTAGCTTCCTCCTCTCTCTCTCCCTATCTCTCACACACTCACACTTACACTCACACACACACACACACACACACACTACACACACTCTCCCTCTCTTTCTCTCTCTTAGATTAACCTTTTGATTTTCGTTGCTTTTTCATCAAAACCGTCTTTTTTATTTGCCGATCTATTTTCCAGCTGCCGATGAGTGCCTAGCCATGACGTAATGGTTAACGGGCCAATATAGCAAGCCACTTTTACTGGGGTCCTTTGCTAGTTTAACCCACGCTTAGCAAATAACTTGTCTTCTATTGTCAAATCAAAACAAAAATTTTTAAAAATATACGTTAGAGTGAAAATATTCCATCTCAAAATCCAAATCTATATACTCTATCCTGTGCTATATACGCTGAGTTGGTGAGGGCCAGTATCGAGCCAAGAACCTTGTGATTCCTAGCCGAACACTCTACCGACTGAGCTAAACTAGCCCTCGTGCGATAAAGTGAGGAGCTGATGGTAGGTGTGGCGCTCCACCTCAGATGCTAAAATAATCTCCTTGGTCTAGCGCTATTGAAAATTGGATATACTCCCTCGCTGACTGGCTGATACCGACGTTAGGCCGCCCCGACGACTTTACTTTTACCTTATTTACTCTATTCGAAATTGAATCTCGAGGAAAAGCTTCTGTTTGTATATATTAACCAACCCCTCCGCATGATCAGGATGTGACACAAGGTCAATTTCTTAAGCGGAGTTTAACAGGGTTGAATTCAGAGTTTTCCTTCTCCTAGACTGGTTACCTATCCAAGCTAAAATTGCCTAGTTTGTCCTGCTATTTACTCATAGATGGAGGAGAATATATGGATTCATACCTTTCCCAAGGGTATTAGCGCTATGTGAAATGCAAACAGCCACGTTTAGGATTTGAACTCGGGTCGACGAGTCCATTTCCTACGACTTTAACCATTACACCACGAACCTCCATATGAGTCTGTTCATATATCTCTCATTTTCTATATCTCTCAATCTCTCAATTTCTCAACCTCTCAATCTATCTATCTATCTATCTATCTGTCTGTCTGTCTGTCTGTTTTATCCGTCTCCTTCTCTCCATAAATCTCACTTTTTCTTTATCTACCTCTCTATTTCCGAAGGAACGAAACCTGCTTAGTTCCAACGGCATTCTCTTAAATGGGCGTCCCGGGCATCGGGCAAGAATCCCAGTGCTTACTTCTTCTAGGTGTAGGGCAGGTGATGCTTGTGGGAAAGCCCCCCTTGTAACTAAGCTGATTAACTTTTCACCCATCCGGCAAGACTGCACCGAGGTAAGTGTGGTATTTATTCGACTCCCCACGCGGCCAAAATATGGCACATGGTTGGTTTCATGTGTAGGTGTATAATGCCTAATGGGAAGGCCCCCTGGAAACTAACCTGATTATTTCTCACCCGGTTAGTACTCGCCAGAATTACTCATATGTATATATAAACATGTTTTCGTACGTTCATGTATATTTACATTCACCATATACGATATTCAATTATATAGTTAGAAATGTCTAGTTGCTGGATTGCATTTGACAACCATGTACTCTGTAGGTGAGGGGTTAAATGTACCAAATGTTTGCTTTATTTTTATTCCTGTTATAACCATTATAAGTAAAGGTATTATTTGCCATGTAATAACCATAATTAGGAGAGACATTATTAGTCATCTAATAACTATTATATTGTACTTTGTTGAAAATGTCTGGTATTGTCGACAAAAACTGATGAATTTGAATAATTCTCTTGTGTACTTTTGAATATTCTCTATCAGCTTATCAATCTATCTATCTACTTATCTAACTATCCGTCCCTCTGTATATCTATCAATCTCTCTCTCTCTCTCTCTCTCTCTCTCTCTCTCTATATATATATATATATATATATATATATATATATATATACATATATATATATATATCAGTCTATTCATATATATATTCATCTATCTCAGGTTTTGGGTATGACACTAAGCATATATATATATATATATATATATATATATATATATATATATATATATATCTTGCTCTGTCCTTCCATTCACTGGTATTAAGCACATTGAGCCCTCCTTATAGTCTACCTGCATCAGGTTGGTAAACCACACATGGAAAGATCCTAACTACAGGAAAAATTTAAATATATATATATATATATATATGTGTGTGTGTGTGTGTGTGTGTGTGTGTGTGTGTGTGTTCCTATGTATCTATTTAACTCTACTCCCATTTATCATTCTATCTATCTCAGTCTATTCATATCTATCAATCTATCTATCTATCTATCTCATTCTATTCATATCTATCAATCTATTTATCTATCCATCCCATTCTATTCATATCTATCAATCTATCTATCTATCCATCCATCTATCTATCCATCTATCTATCTATCTTAAGTCCTGTGTATGATATTAAACTCTAATCTATTTATCTATATATCTATCTATCTATTGATCTATGTATCTATTTTTCTATTTTAGTCTATTCCTTGCTATCTATCTGTTTCAGTCTGTTTATACATATTTATTTTAATCTATTCCTGTATATTTTTATATCTATCTATCTATATATCTATGCCTGAGCCTAGGTATGGCACTAAACAATTGAGATTTGCAAGTTCTAGAGCTCCGACGGGTGAAGAATGCGTTTTATTTCCATTTCTTCCAGGTTCATTCTTACCCATTATGATCGTACGAGTTAGATGCGTTAGGAAAGTGTCCGTATTAGATAGGAATACTTCAAACCAAATATCTGTGCTTTTTTTATATATTAAGAATGGATACTTGAAGCTGTTATTGTACAAAGTATTCTGAAAGCGCCGAGGCTATTTTCATAAGCTGAAGAGTTTGATTTCATGTGTCGATCCCCGTTAAAAGCACCTGCTTCCTCGTCGAAAATTGCAAAGGTCAGGTTCTTTGCAGACGCAAGCAATTTTTAGCGTCCAAAAAATGTATCTTGTGTCGTATTCTCCCAGTGATGGGGGGGGGGGTTAAGTAAATACTATTTGAGGCTAGAAGCTCAGGTTCTGAGAATCCATTGAAGAACTTGGCTTTAGGCGCCTTCCCCGAAGTCAGCACCTTCCCCACACCGAGGGCAAAGGTCACTTTCAATGTCTGATGCCGGCGGCGTGTCCCAAAGGGCAAAATGCAACAAAGACAAAGCAGTTTTTTTTTTAGCAATGCCTTGAAAGAACCCTTCCAAACGACAATTACCTGCAGCATCATAATCTTCCTAAAGAAAACTAGAAATTATAAAAAGAGAAATGGTAAAATGTTCCCATTACAACCAACGAATACACGGAAAATATTTAGTACCACCAAACCCTCAAGGAATCAATTAGAATCTCTATAAAAAAATATCAAAACACAATTAACAATCATTCCATGTCGGGTTAGCTCAGTCGGTAGAGCGTTCGGCTAGAAACCACAAGGTTCTTAGTTCGATACCTTCCCTCGCCAACCCAGCGTATGAGTAGCACAAGGATCTGTGTGGTAAAGTAAGGAGCTGATGGTAGGTGTGGCGCTCCACCTCAGACGTTTAAATAACCTCCTTAGTCTAGCGCTAGTGAAAAGGGGATAGACTCCCTCGCTGATCGGCTGATACCGACTCTAGGCCACCCCGACGACGTACTTACTTACTATGTCAAAAAGTAAACGTCAGCGGAGAGGCCTATTGTCGATGTCAGACGAACAGAGTGGACATGGGTGTAATAGCAATGAAGAAGTATTCAACATTCCCCTGCTTTCTAGAATTGGAGCCTCACCATCAGATGTCATTTAGAGCCATACCCAGGACACCTTTTTTGATGGTAGTCTTGTCTTTATGTAGAATGTATTATTATAAAAGAAGGAAAGAAAAGAAAAAGGATATGCGACACAGAAAAATATCATAAATAAGAAAGAATTTTAGGGGAAAGATAGGAGTGGGGGTAAGCGCGCGGATGCATAACGCTAATCTGTTTCAATTGAACATAATGAAAAGAGGAAAAGAAGGAAATAAAGAAAAATGGGTGAGCGAGAAAGAGAGAGATAAATCAAGATTATTATACTTTTTATGCATTGAACGATTTAACAATAACTCTTAAGTAAACATACCAAACGTTATAATAATTAAATTAGCGTGGTATATTCACAAGTCTTGCTAGTATGTACGATTGCTGTCAGCTTTTATTCATGCAAGACTAATTGGTGGTGAGGCATGAGATTAAAAACACATATTTGAGCGGTCATGTGCTCATAGATAATTGTTAAAAGGCTTTTAAAGACGCTCGTTGCAAATTAACCAAGCAAGTGGATTGGGAGCAGTCTGTTTCTATCTATCTATCTATCTATCCCAGTCTGTTTCTATCTATCTATCTATCTATCTATCTATCTGTCGATCTCAGTCTCTATCTATCTATCTATCTATCTATCTATCTATCTATCTGTCGATCTCAGTCTCTATCTATCTATCTATCTATCTATCTATCTATCTGTCGATCTCAGTCTCTATCTATCTATCTATCTATCTATCTATCTATCTGTTGATCTCAGTCTCTATCTACCTACCTATCTATCTATCTATCTATCTCAGTCTGTTTCTATCTATCTATCTATCGATATCAGTGTCTATCTATCTATCTATCTATCTATATTATATATATATATATATATATATATATATATATATATATCTCAGTCTGTTTCTATCTATCTATCTATCTATCTATCTATCTCAGTCTGTTTCTATCTATCTATATATTTATCTATCTCAGTCTGTTTCTATCTATCTATCTATCTCAGTATGTTTCTATCTATCTATCTATCGATCTCAGTGTCTCTCTCTCTCTCTCTCTCTCTCTCTCTCTCTCTCTCTCTCTCTCTCTCTCTCTCTCTCTCTCTCTCTCTCAGTCTGTTTCTATCTATCTATCTCAGTCTGTATCTATCTATCTATCTATCTCTATCTCTCTATCTCTCTCCCTCTCTTCTCTCTCTCTCTCTCTCTCTATATATATATATATATATATATATATTATATATATATATATATATAGAGAGAGAGAGAGAGAGATAGAGATAGATAGATAGATAGATAGATAGATACAGACTGATATATATATATATATCAGTCTCTATTTATCTCAGTATCTATCTATCTATCTATCTATCTATCTGTTTCTATCTATCTATCTCAGTCTCTATCTATCTATCTATCTCAGTCTGTTTCTATCGATCTATCTATCTATCACAGCCTCTATCTATTTATCTATCTACCTATCTCAGTCTCTATATCTATCTATCTATCTATCTATCTCAGTCTGTATCTATCTATCTATCTATCTATCTATCTATCTATCTATCTATCTCAGTCTCTATTTATCTCAGTATCTATCTATCTATCTATCTATCTATCTCAGACTGTTTCTATCTATCTATCTCAGTCTTTATCTATCTATCTATCTATCTATCTATCTATCTATCTATCTCAGTCTGTTTCTATCTATCTATCTCAGTCTCTATCTATCTATCTATCTATCTATCTATCTGGTCTGTTTCTATCTATCTATCTATCTGTCTATAAAGAATTGGGAGCAGAATGTTTGTTGTCCCCGTGTATTTGATGTGACATTCTAGGCAATCCAGCTGTTTTGAAAGATTTATTGCATTCGGAATCTTTTGTGTCTTCTACCAGATTCTAAGTATTTTAATCAGGATGGTGCCATCTCCTCATTAAATGGCAAGCCTCTGAAATTACTTCACACACACACACACACACACACATATATATATATATAATATATATATATATATATATACCAACCCCTCCGCACGAGCAGGATGTGACACAAGGTCGATTTCTTAAGTGGAGTGACATGTTTGAATTCAGAGTTTTCCTTCCCCTGACGTATTACCTAGCCAATGTTAAAGAGCCCAGCCTGTCCTACTAGTTACCCGTTGCTGGAGGGAGAGTAGTTGGATTCATACCTTTCCCAAGGGTATCAGCGCTATGTGAAATGCAAACAGCTTCGTCCAGGATTTGAACTCGAGTCGACGAGTCCATTTCTTACGACTATAACCATTACTCCACGCACCTCCAAATTATTTCATATACCCCCGTAGTTGGAAGCGCGTGTGTAGTGATTACCGTCGTATGAAATGGACACGACGAGACGAGTTCAAATCAAGAACGAGGCTGTTTGCATCATAGCGCTAATACCCTTGGGAAAGGTATGAATCCAGCTATTTATTCACCAGGTATAGGTAAATCGTAGTAGACTGGGCCCTTTAACCTTGGTTAGGCAACCAGTTCAGGAAAGGAAGACTCTGGATTCTAACCTGTTAAACTCCGCTTAAGAAATTGACCTTGTTTCACATCCTACTCGTGCGGAGGGATTAGAAAATACTTATCCCGGTAACAAGATCTCATCTACTGAAAACGATGTCAACATACGTATAGGTAAAACGTGGACTGCAACTGACAGGTTATCGACTATATTGAAAACTGTTTTTAAAAAGATGGGACCATATTACCTTTAGGCACCTCTTTTTGATCTCGATTAAGAAAGGACATGTTTTTCATTTACACCGACAATATCCGGTTGTTTGTTAGGGATTAGGGTTAGGGGTTAGTTTTATAATTTTAAAATATCTAAAAATCGTCTGTTAAAACAACCAGATATTGACGGTGTAAATAAAAAACATGTCCTTTCTTAATCGAGATCAAAAAGGGTTGCCTAAAGGTCATATAGTTCAAAAGATGGGGATATCTCGATACTAGATGGTAAGTCTCTTTTTAATAAGAAATTAGTAAAGAAGTTCACATACATAGGTAGTAATATCTCATTTACAGAAAGCTATCTCAGTATACGCATAGAAAAGGCATGGACAGGTTGTCGACCATATGGAAATCTTATCTCTGTAATCAGATAAAACCGGAATTCTTCAAAGCTGTAACCATATGAGTACTACTGTATGGCTTCGAAACTCGATGGAGACTACCAAAGGATGATGCGTGCTGTTTTGAACAAACCCTGGAAGCAGCACCTAATAAAACAATTGTACTGTCACTTACATACCATCTAGCAAACCATCCAAGTAAGGCGAGCAAGACACGCTAGACACTGCTGAAGAAGTAAGGAAGGACAAACTCCTAAGCGACGTTGTGTTACACAATTGATAGGTTACCTCTAGATTATATACGGTAGTGTAGAAATTAAAAACAACGGTGATTCTGAATCATGGAAAAAACGTACGAGGGTGAGTCAAAAAGTAATGCCATTTAGTTTAGGACAGGTAAAAATTACCGACACAGGAACATGTATCATACATCAAAATGAAGCTGGTCCTCTGTGAATCACGTCCCTAATTCTCCACATCGTCACCGTTTCTCTCAATAGCAATGTTCCGCCTTCGAATGAGAGCATGTGTCCCTGGTCCGTAAAATTCTGTTAACTGTTCTTTGGTCCATTTCTTCACTACAGATTTCACTTCCTGATCACTAGAATAATGTTTGCCTCTTAAAACCTCTTTCATGTGATCTACAGAGAACCAGCTTCATTTTGATGTATGATACATATTCCGGTATTGGTAATAATTAACCTTAAGCAAAATCCACAAGAATGTACGAGAGTGAGTCAAAAAGTGATACCAATTTGTTTAGGACATGTATAATTACCAACACAGGAACATGTATCATACATAAAAATTAATCTGGTCCTGTGTGGATCCCATCCCTACTTCTCCACATAGTCACCGTTTTTCTCAATATCAATGTTTCACTCACTGGTCACTAGAATAATGATAGTAATAATAGTAATGATAGTAATAATAATAGAAAGAAGGGACGAATTGATGAATAAAGAGAAAAGAGGGAAAGAAAGAAGGAGAGAAAAGAGGGAAAGAAAGAAGGAAAGAGAATAATATAGAAAATAAAAATAATAGAATGAAATAATTGATAAAGAAGGAGAATTGAAAATAGAATGATAGAAGAATTGAGAAGTGCGGAAGAACAGAAAGAAAACGAGGTTGGGAAATGAATTAAATAAAAAAAGAAGTAGTGCAAACAAAGAAAGAAGAAATAAGAAAAAAGAAAGAAAAAAAAGAAAAAAGAACGAAAGAAAGAAAGAAGGAAAGAAAGAAAGAATAAAGGAAATACAAAATAATAAAATCAAATTTAAAAGAAAGAAAAGATTAAGAAAGAAGAAGAATTTAGAATAGAAAAAATAAAGAAAGAATTAAGAAAGAAAGAATGAAATCAAGAATAAAGGAGACATAATATAATAAAATAAAAAGAAGGAAAGAAAGAATTAAGGAGGAAACAAAGAAAGAAACAAGCAAACATAAAAAATTTCAGAGGCAAACATTATTCAGTGATGAGGAAGTGAAATCTATAGTAAGAAGTGGCTCAAAGAACAGTCAACAGAATTTTACGGGGCAGGATACATGCTCTCATTTGAAGGTGGAACATTGCTATTGAGAGAAACGCTGACTATGTGGAGATGTAGGGATGTGATTCACAGAGGATCAGCTTCATTTTGATGTATGATGCATGTTTCTGTGTTGGTAATTATACCTGTCCTAAACAAAATGGCATTACATTGATTACCCAACCTCGTACATTGCGCATTATACAGTGAAACTTTATGACCAGAATTCGGTTAATAACCGCATGTCAGGTTGCTCGGGATTTACTCGCATATGTGTTTGTAATATCTTGTTCGTGTGTGACTGTGTCCCTGATCCTGCCCCCCCCCTCCAACAAACATCCCACCCTCCTTATTCTCACCCCTATCCCCACACCACACACACTATTTACCACGTTACCTGACAGCTGCACCCTGCCAATTACTTGAATATTCATTTTCATAATGAAAAGGAAAAAGCGAAAATTGTTTTTTCACGCCATCTTACACTCAGCCACTTCAACTAAATAATGGACCATCCCGTTGTATTATTAAGAAACAAAGGGAAGAAATAGGACATGCTACACAGAAAAACATAATAAGAAGAAAGAAAGAAAGTAAGAAAGTGAGGGGGTAAGCGCGCAGAAGCGATAACACTAATCTGTTTAAATCAAACATAATGAAAGTATGAAGAGAAGGAAAAAAAATGGAAGAAAGAAAAAGTGAAAGAGAGAAGAGAGAGAGAGAGAGAGAGAGAGAGAGAGAGAGAGAGAGAGAGTTAAATGAAGATTATTATAGTTATTTTTTATCTATTGAACTATTTAGCAATAGCACTTAAATAAACATATTAAACATTGTAATAATTAGATTATCATGCTGTGGTATATTCACAGTTTGTGCTAGTACAATTTAAAGTTCAAAACTGATATTGATATTTAACCGTACTTAATGAAGAAAGAAAATTCAATTCGAATGCCATGAAGCATTTAGTTGCATAAAACTGTGATACTAAACTGCTTTTTAAAGTGTTGGTCTTTATTCTTAAGTGTGTAGCAAGATTGCATTGAGCGAGAACTACTATATTAAAAAAGGAGGAGGAAGAAATAAGAGATGATAAAGGTTTAAAAAATAGTGATGAGCCAAAACAGGATGAACGATGGTTTGACCATAGCGTGACCCCGAATGGAGAATTGAGTGTCAACCGGAAGTTTCGGGTGTTGACCGGAACCGGATGTCACGTGGTGACGTGGAACAACGAAGAAAGGTATCGGCCTCTTTTTGCTTTGGGACGTCGTAGGGTACGGACCTGATCTTGGGTCCCTTATGGGATCACAGTAATCTAAAGTATAGTTCTCTCTCTTTCTCTCTGCCTTTCCTCCTCTCCGATACAGCACACGAGACGAACCTACCCTGGAAATAAAGGCTAGCAGTTGTGACTACATATTTCTCGCGTTGTAATTTTTATCAACACCATTTTAGCACTGTGAATTTGGAGGCACGTGGACGAGACCCGCTATACAATATACGCCGCCGCCGCCGCCGCCGCCGCGTTACAGATATCATTTTAGTGCCCGGAAAAAAGGGACAACGGTAAAGTGTGAATATTAAAAAAATTGTTTGATGTTCAGGATAGAAAATATAGCAAATGCCTAATCAGTTTTAATTTAATTTAATTTAATCTCATCCCAAGTTCAACAATAAACGTATCTTATATGTTGCTTAACGTCTGTACGATTGCCGGAGTTGCTGACTATGAAGCCAGCGACCAGTGTTCGATATTAGATAAAGCTTAATTGCCTCTTTTCTAGCAATAACACCGGATATTTGCAATTGGGAGTCCCCGTGTCGTAGTGGCTAATGTGCTGGACTGCGAAATCTTAATAAATGAGTTCGAACTCCAATTGCACCATTACGAGGGTGAGTCTCAAACCCTCTTTCATGGGGCCGAAGATATGATAATCTGAAGGCGCTAAATCTGGTGAGTATGGAAGATGTGGTAATGTTGTCACCCGAATGAGGCGATTTTCTCCCTTGTCCTGATGCTTGTGTGTAGTTGACCATTGCCTGCAGAATGATGACATTGTCAATTGGCAAGTTGGGTCTTAATCGTCGGGTTCTTGATCTGAGCCTCGGTAGGGTCTCAATGTAGGCCTTAGTTTTATTGAAAAAAAAATTCACATGAAATAAAGAAAATGGCATTACTTTTTGACTGGCCCTATACGTTTACTTTCGGACTAATACTCTTTCGATTATACAATATCAGATAAAGCTTAATTTTCTCTTTTTTAGCAAGAACACCAGAGATTTCCTAGGAGGAATCCCTGTGTTGTTGGTTGGTTGGTTGGTTGGTTGGTTGGTTTTAGGACATGTCAGCCCTTATTGAGTTATTTCATGCTTACTACGTTTTGTTCTATTCATGATTAATGGGTATCCAAAGTTTTTTAACTCAATTTTTAAACACATTTTTAAACTCATTTTTTTTATTTAACCCATAGATGGGACCCTAACAGGTACTACCACTTCGGGTCAATTACTCTGTCGTAAATCATGTTGGCTACTACTCGAACCATAGATGGACCCTAACAGGTACTCTTGGGTCAAATTACTCTGTCGTAAATCATGTTGGCTACTACTATATCGAACCCATATAAGGGGAACCGTGAAAGGTCCCACCTGTTTTTCACGAGGCCTGGCCGAAAAGAGACCGATTTGCTGCTTCTTCTGGGGGAGCCACATCCGTTTCCCAGTCAAAACCCGGAACTTCCGTTTTTATTTTTAAATCTATTTCCGGGGTCATTCGTCGGTCACATTACTGGCACCCTGCTTCGTGTTTACTCTTCCAAATTTAACCTTTATTTGTTCTTATTTCTTCTTTCCCTCTTTCTCCTTTCAATACCCAAATTCTCCGTAGACCATAATAATTACGCTACTCTCTACTATGGGCCGGGTTAGCTCAGTCGTTAGAGCGTTCGGCTAGAAACCACAAGGTTCTTAGTTCGATACTGGCCCTCGCCAACTCCACGTATGAGTAGCACAGAGATATGTGCGGTAAAGTAAGGAGCTGGTGGTGGGTGTGGCGCTCCACCACCCCAGACGCAAAAAAATCTCCTTAGTCTAGCGCTAGTGAAAAGGGGATATACTCCCTCACTAATTGGCTGATACCGACTTTAGACCACCCCGACGACTTACTTTTCTACTAGTGAAGGTGCTAATCGTAGTAAACGTCTTTTCTTACTTTAATGGTTTATGTGATAGAAGGCAAGTGGCCGTACAGTTGCTTTTTTGTAGGGTGCTTCTTCCAGGATTTGTTCGGGACAGCCCGCACATTCTTGTGTAACTCCCCGTCTAGCTTTTTCTCTAAGATTTTCCTTATAGTCTAAGTGGTACAGCCATACAGTAGTACTGACACGGGATTAGCTTGAAATCATGGACCGCTCCCCATCAAAGGGGGTGATCTGGGTATGACGCTAAACTGTATCTGATGGTGAGGTTTCAGTTCTAGAGGTCAGACGAGAGTGAAGTGCACACGCACACACACATATATATATATATATATATAAGGTTGGAACAAATGTAATATCCGATTTTCAAGTATATATTATACATGAATACATTTAGACCTATATGTAATATCCTAGAATTGTATTCTGGGTAAAAAAATGTGCCCCTTAAGAAGTGAACATCGCCTAATATAAGTAGTCGTCGAGGCGGCCTAGAGTCGGTATCAGCCAGACAGCGAGGGAGTCTATCCCGTTTTCACTAGCGCTAGACCAAGGAGATTATTCTAACGTCTGAGGTGGAGCGCCACACCTACCATCAGCTCCCTACTTTACCGCACAGATCCCTGTGCTACTCGTACGCTGAGTTGGTGAGGGTCGGTATCGAACCAGGAACCTTGTGATTCCTAGCCGAACGCTCTACCGACTGAGCTAAACCGGACCTTCGCCTAATATATATATATACAAAAGCTTCTGTTTGTATATATTCACAAACCCCTCCGCATGATCAGTATGTGACACAAGGTCAATTTCTTAAGCGGAGTTTAACAGGTTTGAATTCAGAGTTTTCCTTCTCCCCTTCTCCTATACCGGTTGGCTAACCAAGTTTAAAGAGCCCAGTCTGCCCTAATATTTAACCATAGCTGGAGGGAGAGTAGGATTCATACCATTCCCAAGGGTATTAGCGCTAAGTGAAATGCAATTACCACATCCAGGATTTGAACTCGAGGCGATGAGTCCATTTCCCATGACTTTAACCATTACACCACGCGCTTCGCCTAATATAGGATTGCTATAATACGTATATTAATATTACAGCCGCCAACTTCTGGTTTATACTTGGTTTTATTGGCTGAGTTTTAAGATTTAATCCATTGTCATTCTTAAGACGAATGGATGATATTACACTGTAGAACTATTTTGTCATTAACATAATCTCAATTCCTTCAGAGAACCACATTCCATCTGTCAACAAACTGATAGATGCCATGCTTGTAAAATTCTTTTGGATTTGATGCAAAATATAAGACCAACTCGTGTTGTTAATTCATTCGTGGGTTGCCTACGAATTACTTTAATCAGAGTGGAACCGGGAGTAATGAAAATAAAGGCGTACTCCACACTCTCAAGAGCTTCAAAATTGGAATATCCCCATTAGTTGCTGTTTAACATCATACCCAGAACACATTCTTTTAGTAGAGTAATAAAAAAAATGCAATCGTCAAAAAGACACTGCATATATATATATATATATATATATATATATATATATAATTAAAAATGAATGGTAAAATGAATGAATGGATGAAATAGAAATGAATGAAATGAGGGGGATAAATGAAAAGTCCTTTCTAAGGGTTACCCCTCTCAAAAGTATTAAAATACTTTTTGAGAGTGGGGTCCCTGATAGAAAGTTTTCCTCATCTATTATTAGACTCCTTTGAAGCATCAAGTTAATATAATTATTCTATAAATTATTAGAGAAGATAAAATCCGTCTCTTACCTTTGTAAAATCTGTTGAGAATGGGTTTGAATTTTATATTATATATATATATAATATATATATATATATATGTGTGTGTGTGTGTGTGTGTGTGTGTGTGTGTGTGTATAATCTTGTCTGGTTAACTTCCGGTGAATATTGCTACATTGTAATTTACTTAGGTAATTTTTAACTAAATAATTTAGAAGCATACGCAAAAACGTAAATGATATATATATATATATATATATTATATATATATATATATAATATAATATACAATTGCAACTTTTCCGTTACATTAGCAGTAGAAAAATGATCCAAAAGTGCTCAATATATAAAAGTTTAACTAAGGAATTACATCGATTTAGTTAAGTATAAGGTAGGGTCCTGTTGATATCATTGAAATTGATACCATGGTAGACCCTTAAGTCTTTTCCACTATGACTATTACTAATATTACACACATACACACATACACACACACATATATATATATATATATATATATATATAGAGAGAGAGAGAGAGAGAGAGAGTGAGAGAGAGAGAGACAGACAGACAGACAAAAGGGGTAGAGGGAGAAACAGAAAAAAGTGAGAGAGAGAGGGTGGATGCAAAAGGGACGCACGTGTATTTGTGTGCGGAAGTGTTTTCCTATCTGTGTATAATCAATGCATCTGTTTATATTACTTATGTTGAGAGCCGGCTAACCTGATTTCAACTCGTACTTACATGCACGTGACTTCCAGACGAGATTACATAACGAGGCAGATTCAAAATGGCGGAACGTTAATCAGTGGTTTTCGGCGGGAAAATTTCGCCCAGCTTTGCATTCGTGCTTTTCCTTTGATTGTTCAATCTGTTTGGTCTTAATGAATGCGAAATGCTTTCAGATTAACTCCAGACAGAACGCTCTGCGGGTCAAGAGAGAGAGAGAGGGACCTGGTCGTCATTAAGGAAGACATAGAATCGCCCTAATGTTCATAACGAGTGCGGCCTCTTTGAAGTCGACGCTGACCGCGATTTGGACCACTGATCCGTCAAACTAAGTCCCTAATGGCGGCGTTTCTTTGATGTCTACATTCGTGTTTTCTTGGCTTTGAGTGATGTGCAGAGATATAGGACATGGCGGTATACACATGCATAACCAACGTTTATATACATATCAAGCGGCGCAGATACATCTCATTAAAAACGGATTGCCTACGTTTATAACAATGGAAATAAGTAAGTAAAGTAATTAAAGTCGACGGAGTGGCCTAAATTCGGTATCAGCCAGACAGCGAGGAAGTATATCCCCTTTTCACTAGCGCTAGATCAAGGAAATTGTGTTTGGCGTTTGTATCGGAGAAATGAAAAAAAAGGCTCTATTACAGGTGGAAGAGCTGTATTTATTTCTTACAATGTACAATATACCCCCAGGCAATAACTCCCCCTTGATTTAAAGGGGCAGGACTGGGTTTATTGCCCAGCGCCTGAGGTGACCCCTTGAGAGAGAATGCCGAAGGGATCGACGTAATTCTTCACCCACCAGCCCATGAGCTTCGGTTTGTGGGTGGTCTCACGTTAATAGGGCCTTGTGCATAACCCGTACAAGTGGGGTACGAGGTAAATACCTTGTACAATACAATTAAAAGGCGATTATTACCATTGGTTTCATATCAGCGTACTAGCTACCAATCATCAGGAAAACCTACCATCAGCTCCTCACTTTACAGCACAGATTCCTGTGCTACTCATAAGCTAAGTTAGCGAGGGCCGGTATCGAACCAAGAACGTTGTGGTTTCCTAGTCGGACACTCTACCGAGCTATTATGAAGTAGGGGTGGCCTAAAGTCGGCATCAGGCAGACAACGAGGGAGTCTATTCCCTTTTCACTAGTGCTAGACCAAGGAAATTGTTTAGACGTCTGAGATGGAGCGCCATACCTACTATCTGCTTCTCACTTTACCGCACAGATCGCTGTGCTACTCGTACGCTGAGTTAGTGAGGGTTAGTATTGAACCCGGAAACTTGTGGCTCCTAGTCGGGTGCTCTGTCGACTGAGCTAAACCTGTCCTGCAGTAAAAATGGCGGACTGAAATTGTAAATAGTATGTAGGAAACGAGCCAGAGGATTCTACCAGAGCATATAAAAGATTTTTTTTTAAATTCTTTCAGCTTGAACTAAATAGAAACTTTGATATTTCAGATGAATTTACGTTTGTTACATCATAAGCGCCAGGTTCGATACCGGCCCTCACCAAATCAGCGTATGAGTAGCACAGGGATCTGTGCGGTAAAGTAAGGGCTGATAGTAGGCGTGGCGCCCCACCTCAAACGCAAAAAAAACAATCTCCTTGGTCTAGCGATAGTGAAAAGGAGATAAACTCCTTCGCTGATTGGCTGGTACCGACTATGGGCCGCCCCGATGACCTTATATCATAGATGGATACAACTATCATTCTAGCAAGTAGTTTGAAAATTGGTTTGTTGATTGGTTGGTTGGATTTTACGGCATTTCAACTCCTGTTGGTTTATTTTATGCCAAAGACGTTTTGTTTTATTCATTCTTAATGGGTATTTAAATTTTATTTTAAACTTAATTTTTTAAACTCATTTTTTCTATTTAACCCATAGATGGGAACCTAATAGGTACTACCACTCCGGGCCAGAGTTGACCTGGGAGTAATGTGATACGAGGCTACTCCACACTCTCCAGAGTTAATATAATTAAAAGGCGGTTGTTATCATTGGTTTCAAAACAGAGTACTACAATTATCAGGATAATGCGCCGGTGAAAAAAAAATTGTTCACCTGTGCGTTGTCAGACTGACATTCATACTGACACACAACACACACACACACACACACATATATATATATATATATATATATATATATATATATATATATATGAATAAGATGTATATATACATATGAACATTAACACACACACACACACACACACACACACATATATATGAGAAGTAAACAAACAGACGATGTGTTTTGATATGGCTTTTTTTAGCCGACAATTTTCGGAAGAATATGTGCTTAATTGAAGTCGTACCTAATTTTGAAAATTAATTGATTGATAATTTAATTAATCGCCTAATTCATTAATTATCAATTAATTAATTTGCAAAATTAGGTACGACTTCAATTAAGCACATATCCTCCCCCCTCAAAAAATATATAGGGTTATGTTGGTTCTTTATGAAATAAAGTGTTAAAATGAAAAAAAAAACATCGAGAGAGATGTGAGGTTTCTTTAGAAAACAAGAGAGAAGAAGGAGACCTGAGTTTTAGCGGAAGAAAAAGAACAACGAAGTTAAAAGCGAATTAGAAGAACTTAGAAAAAGAACCCATAAAAATTCAAGTATAAGAAAGGCGAATGATAGAGAGATGATGATGTAGGCGAATGATAGATAGATAGGGAGATGATGATGTAGATAAGAACAGATGGAATGCTGTAACATAAAAGCCACGTCTGCAGAATCCCATATCGTAAAACGAACATCTAACGTGCCGATACGGAAACGGACACGGGTACTGAACACAGAAATAAAAAGGGCGTAACTATTTTGTAGGAAGAGCTTTAATAGGATAGCAGGGGCGAACAGAATGGAATTGAAGAAGAAGAAGAAGAAGAAGAAGAAGAAGAAGAAGAAGAAGAAGAAGAAGAAGAAGAAGAAGAAGAAGAAGAAGAAGAAGAATATAAAAATAAGCACAGCAGGTGTCGAGACTGTTTACACTTTTGCATAGGAAGAGTCGGTGGCATCGAGTGGTTTAGGGTGGGAGGACATTAAGGATGATGATAAAGATGAGGGAAAAGGATGAAGAGGAAGAAGAAGAAAAAAGGGGAATCAGAAATAGGACCAGACACAGAGAAAATATCTTACACAGTCAGGTGTACATTTAACCAACCCCTTAGCCATGAACAAGAGTTTTCCTTCTCCTAGGCTGGTTCCCTATCTGCCGTACCTTCCATGGTTAAAACGCCCAATTTGCTTCACTATTTGCTACAAAGAAAAGAAGGATTCATATATTTCCTAAGTCATTAGCGCAAATAAGTGTAAATATGTTCTTCATTCTATATATATATATATATATATATATATTATATATATATATATATATATATATATATATATAACTTGAAAATGGAAATTAAACCGACGATATGTTGAAAGGAAAAATATTTAAAATTTTACTCTGATGAAGGCCGTTATTCTTTGTATACTTAAAAGTTTTATAATTTTCTATTATTATTATTTTTTTATACTTAAAATAATAATAAATAGAACACATGTGTACATGAACTCCTGGTCGAAACACGTGTTAGTAATTCATATTAAATCTATTTTATCTATTCAACATTTTCTTTCCTTTATTTATTTTTCCTTTCAACACACGCACACACATATATATATATATATATATACATATATATATATATATATATATATATATATATATATATGGGGGGTGTATGTGTAAAGTAATCCAATTGACTGGTAAGTAAGGTATGATTCTATTTGGGATCATCGAGATCTTACTGTACATTCATACTGTATGCTCTTGTAGGTGCAAACTTATGGATTCATACAAGGATTTTTATAATATTTAACTTTCCAAGAAAGAAAAACATAACAAACCGTCATTAGACTATGATGAATTTATTTCGACCAGAAACTCAAAATGAGTCAAGTCTCCTCAGATAGATTTTACCAAATACAGGGAAAATCCAATAGAAAAATTATTCACCAGAATTAAATCTTCTCAACACGCCCAAATAAGAAAACAGTTTTTATTACAACAACAAATTTGAATTCCGTTGAGTTTCTGTTCGAAATAAATTTATCATAGTCTAATGAGAGTTTGTTAAGTTTTTCTTTCTTTGAAAGTTATATATATATATATATATATATATATATATATATATATATATATATATATATACGAAAATAACAATGGTGAAAAAACATACATTGATGCCACTGAAAAAAATTGGAAAAATAGGTGGTACAACCACAATCTAAGCTTCAACAACAGAAGATATGCAAACAGTACCACCTTATCCAAATATGTATGGCACATTAAAGATATGTGGTGATTAATAAAGTAAAAATAAATAAAACAAATGTAAAACAAAAGTAAATAAAATAGATAAATAATAAAAAGACACAAAAATAACAATCTCCCAGATGGCTTAGGATAGGAAGAGCCTTCCGGGCATGCGCAGAAAAAAACATAGCGTTCTTAGCGTCTGGACTCTAGCGTCCTTGGTAACTGTTTGTGAATAAAGTCTCCCTCTGTACTTCCAAGTAGTTGTGTTTTTATCTCTCTCCATTTTTATTGGCGCAAGACTTATTCCCATAACTTGGTGAACCCCGACGTGATATATAAAATTAGAAAAAAAAAAGAAAAAGAAAAAAAAAAAAGTAAGTAAAAACGTGAGTAATAATTACAATTTGTCCTTGCACATTCAAATATACACACATAAAATTTTATTCTTTCCTGTTTTTTGGGGGTTTTTTTTCCTCAAATTGGCGAACAAGTTTCAAAGTGAACAAACCATTTTAACTACCCTCGTTACGGAAGTTAACCACGAAATACAAGAGACATTTTCACTCAAAAGAAAAAGAAAAAGAAAGACGCTCTAACATAGAACGCATTAACACAAAGCGACGACAACAAAAATATTTTTCTTCAAATAGCCTGCCTCCCACTACAAACAGCAACAAAAAAAATTGACACCGACGTATATGAAATGAACATCGAGAAGAAGAAAAGAAAGAAAAAAGAAGGAGACAAAATATGAATTTCGTAGAGCTTGCAAAAAAAAAAAAAGAAGAACAAGCAACATATCTTTTTTTTTTTTTTTTTTTTTCACATTCACCTTTTTTTAAACGGAAATTGTGAGTAAATAACATTTTTATATTTCTTTTCAACAAAATAAAAAAAAATAAATAAAAATAAATATAAATAAATAAAAGGAATGAACTCATGTTACTTACTACTTAACTTTCTACCCACTTTACTTCAACCACTACTTAAACACGTTATATAAACGCTAAACAAGCCCCATTTTTTAAAATCTTAACATTTTGACCGACTGATGATTGCAAGTAAGCATGAAACTTTAGTTACGGGATATTAAATCCATAATATATAATATTTGATTGTAAAGCTGCTCTACTATTTTAGCATTGAGCACCTTTAGATGCCAATACTTTTCTCATTCATTCTCCATTCATTCTAGATTGCATATATATATATATAAATCTCGAATTATTTCTAAGAGCGATAATTTTCCATTCAAAATATTTTTTAACAAACTGATCAATAAAAACTATCACAGTCTCCTTATTATTCTGTGATAAATTTAACTTTTCCTTATATCAACAAAAGCCCTAAAGAAGATCTACTAAACAGATTGAAACACTGCAGCGTTGTATGAATAAATATCACTATTTTATTTGAACCTCGTTTTTTTTCACATTTTTCACTATATCACACACACACACACACACACATATATATATATTATATATATATATATATATATATATATATATTATAAAAATTAAGATGGTTAACGGGGGTGGTAAGCAGAAGAGAAAGGGCGGAATTATGACATCGAGGAACGAGAGATACAACGACATGAAATGCATCAGTTTTAATACATATGTGCACATAAAAAAGGGTACACAAAGAGAAGAAAGTTCTTACTTTGGTTCGGACAAGCAAGCCGAGGTTTAATAACAATTCTTTTAAAAGTTAGCGGCACCTGCTCGTGCGGTATTAGCCGTATGTTATTATTTTAGTTCTCAGCTCCTTAAGGTCTTAGTCATAGTCATTAGTTTAGTTGAGTTTTGGTTACAGCACCGTTCTAGGTAAGCCGTAATTAATTGGTTGTGGGTTTGTTTAAGGTTGCAAAAAGTTTATTTCTGCTAGCAGCCTTTCGACTGCATTGGTATCAAAGGCTGAAGCTTGTCCGAGGTTGCATTTATCTTGTCGGCTCCCTTAGATAGCAATCTCTCAAAGTCCAGAAGCAGGTCATAGATGAAGTCCGTCTTGGGTATTATTCTATCCGTAAGCCAGAGTCGTAGGAAAAGAGATAGCAAAGCCTTTACCTGGATGATGTATGGTGGGCCAAAACCAGCAGTCAGCCCACAAAAGAGGTACAACCAAAGGAGACAGAATCGCTAACGACATGGCTTTTTATAAGGATCACCACGTGACTATGATGATAGCGATGGCTGCTGTTGCTGTATCGGTGGCCTAGGGACACAAATGCCGGTGTTGTATGAAGATAACATAAAATTTCAATAATATATATATATTCACGTAAACGACTGAAAGAAAGATAAAAGATAAAAATGCAAAAATATAAGAAACTCAAAACAACTGAAACACTGAAACTGATAAAATATATTAAAAAATTCAGAATCTCCTAAATAACATAGGGTAACTCCATATGAAATCATCAAAAAAAACAAACTCAAATTGTCACCTACCCACTTCAATTTTTCTTAAATTTTGTCCAGGTGTGGACTATGTTAAAGTTAGACAATCACCAAAATTTGATCTTCCAATTCCAAAAATTAACGGAGTTTTGTTGTTTCATAACTCTCCAAATTTGTTGGGGTTCGCAAAAAATGGTGACGATTTTGTAATTTATTTTTGTCTGCAAAATGAGTTCCAGAGCTTCGCTACAACTAAAAATTGGTTTATAAAAACATGTTCGCCCAAGAAATCCAAAATAATATCAAAAAGTCTCAAAGTCAACCAATTTTAAGTTATTGATAATTTCTGATTTTTTCACAGCAAGATCAATATCCCGATGTGGCATTGCCTTTATGACAAAGATTTTTTTCTTTTATTTCACATATATTGAACATTATTTGTACCAAAAAGATAGTTTGGTTTTTGCTCAGAAGCGAAGCTATAACATCAGTTAAAATTCTGCAAATCAGAAATAATTAATAACTTAAAAGGGTTTTCAACTGCGCGATGAGAAGTTGGCATCTTGGGGGCAAAATCCTCCTTTTAACTAACGGCCAAAATCTAATTAACTAAACCAGTCCCCTTCTCGCGCTCGCCTTCAGCCAATCAGCAATCGGCGTCCAGGTCAGAGAAGGTGAACTTTCCGTTTACCATGCCATTATTTGAATTTTACTACACTTACACAGATAATTCGTAGGCAACCCACGAATTATGTAACACTAACACTTTTATGTCCTTTTGTTAAATTTTCAAAACACCTGGAATTTTGAATTTCTCGTGTATAAAACGTACCCATGAACTTTAGGATTAAAAAGAATAATTACACCGTATGTGTTACGATGTTTGTGGCCATTTTTAAGCTGTAGGTGGGAGCAGTTTTACAGTGGAGATCCCGTTTGGTATTAAGTTTAGTCTGTGTTAAAGAATCCTTATCCGTTCGTCCGTTCGTTATCACATTCCACGAGCAAATTGAGCGACAATCGCCCAACGTCTTTAAATAGATAACCAACTATATATTTGAGCATTTAGAATGGCCGATTCAGACCGTGCGGTTTGCTACATTCTATACATTCAAGTTGTGATCCTAAGCACACCTTATAAACACAAAATATTGGGTACCTCACATAGTGTAATGGTTAGCAAGCTAGATTTGTAGACCATTGTTAGTGAGTTCGATTCTCATTGAGCACCCCATACTTCTGGCCTTGCACCACATCTAAGCTAAGTTTAGTAAATAACTGTTAACTCAAAATAATGGTGGAATGGTTAGCAAGCTGTGACGGAGAACGAGTACTACCGTACTCATTTAGAAAAAGAGCAAGACATCGTCTTGCCTGTCGGAGTCGAACCCGCGCCCTCCCGAATGCAAAGAAATGCGATTCAGGCGCTGGATGGACGCAAGGTGCAATTCAGGTGCCCGTATGTTGGGGGCCTACACACGTCCATCCGAATGCACGAGAATTGTGCGTTGCACGGGCGCGAGGTTCGACTGATGTGCCCGGATGTTTGGGGAATATGCCCATAAATAAACGAAGCGAGTGGAGTGTTGCGAGACGTAGTTGGCCTACGCAAGACTGCAGTCAGTAAAGAAACACTTTGTAAACGACCCTGCATAAGAATTTGATTTTAATTCAACAAACAAGCTAAATTTGAAGACCATTGTTAGTGAGTTCGATTCTCATTGGGCGCCCCAAACTTCTAGCCTTGTGCCACATCTAAGCTAAGCTTAGTAAATAACTGTTTACTCAAAATAATGGGCACCTCAAATGGTGTAATGGTTAGCAAGCTAAATTTCAAGACCATTGGTAGTGATTTCAATTCTCATTGGGTGCCCCATACTTCTGGCCTTGTGCCACGTCTAAGCTACGATTAGTAAATAACTGTACACACAAAATATTCGAACAGTATGGCCTTTTGATTAATTTTCAGAACACATGGAATTTTGAATTTCTCGTGTATAAAACGTACCAATAAACTTTAGGCTTAAAAATCTAGGGTAAATGACATTTATTATTCAAGAATAATTACGTGTAGAATATTTAACTGAACCAAGGCTGTTTTTTTTTCTTTCTTTTGTGAAGAAATGACTGATATAGTTAATCTTGTTTTCGTTTGAGCCGACTTGCAGGCAATTCTTTTTTTATTAACGAACCGAAACTGACAAGATTTTAATACTCACGCTTAATATCTTTTCGTGTAACAGATAATGTTTTTCAGGCTTATTTTAGCTTATTTTAACAAAAGAAAATCTGTAAAGGAAGTTAAGAAGATTCTATGGGCATTCTGAATATTCCTGATGCCAAAAATATTTGGTTGACAATAACATCAACAGTTGTATAATTCGGTTTAGCTCAATCGGTAGAGCGTTCAGCTAGGAGTCAGAAGGTTCCTGGTTCGATACCGACCCTCGCCAACTCAGCGTATGAGTAGCACAGCGATCTGTTGTTGCATAGCGCCTTCTTCGCTGCTTTGAATCGTATATGTTATATACTGGCATCAAATTCTATATATGTTATATAGCGGCTTCTTCAAACTCACGCTGAATCGTATACGTTGCTGGTATACTGCGGGTATCGTCTAACCCTTATACGATATACATAGTGGTCGCTTAATGAAATCACAAGGCATGCGGTATGTAGTAGGAGATTGACTTTTTTATTCAATTCCCTCGTGGTGCGTGTGAGTGGCGAGCGTTGACAATGGGAACTACTGCTACTGGTTGGCGATTGGGAGGTGAAAGGTGGTGGGTGCGCCTCACTGCCCTCTGGCAGCGATTGACTGCAAGCGTCGGTCACTCCGTTCGCCGTCTCCCCCTGCCTCTAACTGACCCCCTAACTGGTTTGCCCTCTGACTTTTGTATTGACGATACGCCTACGCATCTCTATCCTCCGATCTGATAACTATCCCGAACTTATTGTTACCCATCCTTCTTTTGTTCGCTTTACCGGGAAAAAATCCTTTGTCATTTTTGTCGTCTATTCTTTGCTTTGTTTAATCTAACCGGAAATTCCTATTTCCGTTTGTACACTATCCAACATTGCGGTAAAGTGAGGAGCTGATGGTAGGTGTGGCGCTTCACCTCAGACGCTAAATTAATCTCCTTGGTTTAGCTCTAGTGACAAGGGGTTAGACTCCCTCGCTGTTTGACTGATACCGACATTAGGCCGCCCCGACGATTTTACTTTTTTTTATTAGTCTTACTAAAGGCAACACAACACAAATTGCATTTATTTTTTACTTTATTCTAATTGATTTCAATATAAAATTATACATAGGATTGCTTTAAATACGTCTGAGAATAAAACAGTAATATTAGAAATGAATAACACCGAGTAATTATATATTAAACACAGTTTTATCAAAACCGGTATGCAAATTATTCACATCATATACTATGTAAACATTTATTTCTTAATGATATATAAAACGCTTCGCAAGATTTTAAACACAATTACAATACTGCAAATCTATTTTATCTAGACCTTAATAGAGTCATTGTTAATAAATAAGATGCTAATTCAGATTAAATAATGATTATTTAATTAATTAAATAATTGATAACCATTGAGAATATAACGTAAATAATAATTTAAGGAACTGTGACGTTGGTAGTGACGTAGTTTCGGTTACAGAGAGATAAAAATCTTATAATAAGATGTAAGGAAAGGCTATGAGAAGTAGTAGCTAACGGGCTGAACTGCGACATCATAGTAAGTGACTCCGGATTTCAGTCGCGCTATTAGACACACTTTCGGGTTAATACCCTTGGGAAATGTATGAACCTCCTCATCCCACAACTACTGTTCTTCAGCAATGATAGCTTTAGCATTAAATAACCAACAAAGTTTGATATGCCGTTAAACACAGAAGCCAAACCAAATCAATATAGTGTCCTGGGTGTGACGTTAAACTTCATCTAATAGTGAAGTTCCAATCCTGGAGCTCTGGGGAGTGTGGGGTACCCCTTCATCACTAAGGTTCACTCTGACTCGGAGTGGTAGTACATGTTAGGGTCTCATCAATGGGTTAAGTAAAAAATGAGTTTTAAAAAATTGAGTTTTAAAAAAGTGAATACCTATCATGAATGAATAAAATAAAACGTCTTTGGCATAAAATAACCCAACAAGCCGTAAAATCCTGCCCAACAACTATTTGAACCAGAGAAGGGACCCTAATAGGTACTACCACTTTGACTCAGAGGGGACTTTGGAGTTATAGCAATGAGGGGGTACTACACAATGCCCAGATCACCAGAACTGGAACCTCATAATTAAATCCAGTTTAGTATCCTAACCAGGACACTACCACGCCATTTTTTTAAGTCAACGATTTCGATTTCGATTTAGAGAATAATGTCATGAGTAATATTTTCACTATAAGCACATAGACCAAGGGGTACAGTAATCCAATGGTGAGCAATATGCGATTTAAAAAGTACTTACTTAAATTTAGCCGGATATTATATAACCCGGGAAAGACCGGGAACATACATCGAGCGAGAGGTACTGTAATCCAATGGTGAGCAATATGCGATTTAAAAAGTGCTTACTTAAATTTAGCCGGATATTATATAACCCGGGAAAGACCGGGAACATACATCGAGCGAGAGGTACTGTAATCCAATGGTGAATAATATGCAAATGTGGTAGTACCTATTAGGGTCCTATCTATGGGTTAAATAGAAAAAATGAGCTTAAAATTTTTTTTTTTTTAAATGAGTTCAAATAAATAAAAAAATGACGAGTGCTGAACGTCATGGACTGCTCCTCCACCAGGATTCCGTCCTTAAGCATCACGGGTCGCTACTCACAGCAAACAGGTGGCTCCAATGGGAGGGTCTTATCTCTCTTCAGTGGTGCAGTCGGAGTATTCTAAAGTCCCATCTGACAGAGCGGCCTATCAAGGTCTTTAAATGTAAAATATTGGGATTTAATCAGGATCTGAATACAGTGAGGAGGGCTACGAATTTTACGTGAATAGTTTTCTCTTGACCTTCGAAGTAAAACCCGTTTTTATTTATCTATTTTTGTTTTATGCCTGTCAAAAATGAGATGTGTTGTAAAATCTCACGGGTTTTTATAAGCCGTCAAATAGGATCCTTCCTCGCGTGATTTGCAACGTCTATTTACTTGGCACGCGTCATCTTAAATCTTAAAAGCGTCATTTTATTCCATCACTTCGGACATTGTCATTCATTCATTCATATATATATATATATATATATATATATATATATATATATATATTGAAGTTTGGGTTTCACGAGTGCTTCTTATATAGATTTCATAAAAATGACATGGCCTATATATGGAAATAATGGCGGATCTATATATTGCCAAAGTACATTCTCTTGTTTCTTTTTCAACGATTTCTTTGAGTTATTGGCACCATTTACATATATAGGCTATCTCACTTTTATCATATATATATATAAATATTTGGGCAACATTTTTTATATAACGCATGCGGTATTAAACAAGATGGACATTTCGTGTCTGACGTGTTTCTTTTCGATCTTTTCAAGTTTTTTGGGTTGATTTCTTAATATCAGGGTGGAATCTGTTGATTATTACACCAGAAGTGTCATTCTTAGTACTTTCGGCACTTCAAAGTGCTTGTTGCATAATGAGTGGGGTGACGTGGAGCCGTGAGTGTAACCTACTATATAAATTAGCACGGAAAAGTTTTTAAGCAGACTTTAATAGAACTTTGAATTCAGAGTTTTTTCTCCAAGATTTGTTGGCTAACCAAGGTTAAAGAGCCCAGTCTGTCTTGCTATTTACACATAGCTGGAGGGAGAATGTGTGGTTTTCTAGCTTTCACAAAGTATTAGCGCTATGTGAAATTCACATCCTGCACGAGCAGGATGTGACACAAGATTAATTTCATAAGCGGAGTTTAACAGGTTTGAATTCGGAGTTTTCCTTCTCCTAGCGGTTGCGTATCCAAGCTTAAATAGACGAATCTTCCCTACTATTTACACAGCTGGAGGGTAAATATTTGTATTCATACCTTTCCCAAGAGTATTAGCGCTATGTGAAATGCAAACAGCATGGTTCAGGATTTGAACTCGGGCCGACGAATCCATTTCCTACGACTCTAATCATTCTGTACGTAAGTATGTATGTATTTGAGTGTGGGTGTGTACGTCTGAGGGTGTGTTTGATGATGGGGGTCATTTTTAAAAAGAGCAGGAGGACCAGTAGGGGAGTCTTATCATTAAAATAATGCCAGAACTTTTTTTCTTGTAATCATTACAATATCATAGAATAAAAAGAAAACAAAGTTCTCTTCGAGAATGGCTTCTGGGGGCGTGGGACAAGTCGGCACCGTTGCAAGATTGCCCCTAGCTAAGACCCCACTCACTTTTCCTGTAGCCACACGATTTCACTGTGATGTCCATCATCTGGTATGTTCTCATTGGGTTTGTTGCGTATAGCATTTGAAAAGTGAGACTTGACAAGAAGAAGAAGAAGAAGAAGAAGAAGAAGAAAGTTTGAAAGAAAGAAAGAAAGGTATTAATAGAAAGAAAAAACAATTGAAGAAGAAGAAGAAGGAGGAGGAGGAGGAGAGGAGGCTTGAAAGAAAGAATTAAAAAATGTATTAATAGAAATAAAAACAATTAGAAGAAGAAGAAGAAGAAGAAGAAAGACAATAGAATGAAAGCCTGAAAGAAAGAAAAAAGAAAAATTGAAGTGTGATGATAGAAAGAAAAATAATTAGAAAAGAAAGAATGAAAGACAATAATTGAAAAAAAAGAAGAAATATAATGAAAGTAAGAAAAAAAAAGAGAAAGAAAAGAATAAGAAAATGAAAGAAAAATAGAGAAAGAAAAATGAATCACACTAACAAACAAACAAAAACAACAAAAAAAACAGAAAGAAAGAAAGAAAATGAAGGAGCAAAGAAAGAAAGAAAGAAAGAAAGAAAAAGAAAGAAAGTGTAAATCTGATTGAAGGAAAGAGAAAGACACTCTGTTGTAGTCAGACTGACAATTAAATAAGTTGGCAGAATGGCCTATTGTCGGTATCAGCCGGACAGCGAGGGAGTCATCCACTTTTCGCTAGCGCTAGACCAAGGAGATTGTTTTTGCTGGGGTGGAGTGCCACACCTACCGTCAGCTCCCCATTTTAGATCAGATTATCCAATCAGTGCTACTAATGAGTTGAGTTGACGGGGACCGGTATCGAACCAGGAACCCTGCGATTACCTAAGCGGGTGTTGTACCGATTGGGCTAAACCGACCCTTCTGGAATTATACAAAACTGAAAATGGAAAGAATTCGATGGCTGACTTCTGATTTAGGTCGGAAAATTAAAACGGAAAGTTTTTTTGGTGGTACCCAATGACTACAGTTTAACTACAGTCTATGAATTAACATTTTGCGAATTGGGTTACGGTTTTAGGGGATTGTTTTTAATTACGTATTGTTTTAAAAAAATAAACAACAAAACCCCCAAATTACTATACATTTAATGTTGAAAAATATTTTTTTAAACTAAGTTTAATTGAAATTATACATTGCAATACTAACACAAACGACTGACTCAATAAGAGATTCAATAATTAATTTCAATGGTTAATTAAATGTATAGTAATTTGGGTTTTTTGTTGTTTATTTTTTTAAGCAATACGTAATTAAAACCAACCTTAATCCCCTAAAACCGTAACCCAATTCGCAAAATGTTAATTCATAGACTGTAGTTAAACTATCATTGGGCACCACCAAAAAACTTCCCGTGTTAATTTCCGACCTAAATCACAAGTCAGCCAAAAAACACCTAAATAAAAAATTTACAGTAAGAATTGCTTATTATTTCATGCGGTCCGAAGCTGCCAGTATACACTTTCTTTAAACCTTTTTGTCCCTCATTTCGTCCTTTTACCGCCTCCAAAACTACAAGCCGCCATGTTTGCAACGTACGAGGCAGATAAAACAGAATTTGGTAGAATATGGCATCCATAAACTAACGAGAATGTTTCTAACAAAGACAACAACAACAATAACAACAATAACAATAACGTAGAGTGTTAACAAAAACATGACGGAATACGAGATGCTTTAGGCGGGAAAATCAATACGACCAAAAGAAAATGGCGGTTTTTGAAGCGGGAGTGTAAAAGATGGCGTTTTAGATGTGACAAAAAGAAAAAGAAAGAGAAAAAAATCTTGAAGAAGAAAAAGAAGAACAGAGATACAAAGCAGAAGTAGAAAAGTTCACGAATTTAGAATAAGTTTCACAGACGAAAGAAGAAGAAGAAAAAAATTGAGAATAATTTAACAATAGACTCCTGGGAGTAGCATTATTTCTCCTTGAAGCTACGCTGTTGCACACAAAAGTAAAATTTCTCCCACTAGGCAATTACAACAAGGGAAAGTCTTAAAGCTATTCTAATAGCGATCTGACCATTAGGAAAAAGAACTGCTTTTCAACAGACCTATGTATTATCTATGAGGCAATTTCACGCATGCGCGCATACTTACGTATATTTATACATTCACCTGCACTTATATATATATAAGCAAACTTTTGTAGTGAAATGGTTAAAAAGTTAGTCTCGCAGATCAATTACTACTGATTAGTGAGTTTTTCGACTCTAGATTCCCTATATTAAAAGTCTTGTACCAAAGTTAAGCTCATTTTTTTAACATCATTAAAAGCACCTGTATGGCTTAATAGTTAGAGAAACTAGTAAACCATAACTCTTTACGTTGGTTATTGAAGAAAACCAAAACGTTCAACGTTGGCAAATACTTCAACCTTAATAAAATCCCCCTCTGAATCCTTTGGGTTTTTTTCATATTATAGCTCTCTTTAAAATGGATAGAACACTCCCTAGTGGCCTAGCATGTTTTCAACAGTAAAATTACATTTCTAAAAAGTGGGTCTGTAGAAGGCGTGGTGGTAAGATATCTGACGGATGACAATTCGGTCGGATTTCGAACCCAGCCTAAAGCAGCCTGCCTAGTCTAGTCAAACTGATGAGCCGGGAAACGCCGAAATAGGACTGTATGTGAATGACAATACATATGCTCTCCAGGCCTGGAAATGGAATTTTCTAGTGACCGCTAATTACGCAACAATTGCATAGCTCTCCTTAAAACGGATAAAACACTCTCTAGATGTCTAGTATATTTATAACAGTAAAATTCCATTTCTAAAAAGTGTGTGTGTATATGGAGTGGTGGTAAGATGTCTGATGATAAGATGTCTGATGACAATTCGGTCGGGTTTCGAACCCAGTTTGAAGCAGCCTTTAATCACACTGGTGAACAGTGAATCTGTGAAACAGGACTGTATGGGAATATATATTTATATATAGGGTCATCCACAGACACGTGTTTCGACTTATCAAGTCTCTTCAGTGTGGCTAGACATTTTGTAAGCTACCTACAGCCGGAATTGAAATACGATCGGCTGGGTGACAGTCCGGCACCTTAACCACTAGGCTGTCTTCACTTACAGAATGGGAAGGGGATTTTAACTGTTTTAATACACACATCGCTTTGTGTGTAAAGGCCGTCACAGAGTGCTCCATTCCATATATAGAAGAGCGTTGCGTTTATATATATATATATATATATATGTGTGTGTGTGTGTGTGTTGTGTGTGTGTGTGTGTGTGTGTGTGTGTTCGTGCGTGTGTGTGTGTTTACAATGTTTAGGCAGTTAAAATGATTTTGCCAATCTTTAAGGATGACTTTCAACTAAATACAGTAGTGTCCCTTGTCTTAGATTTCGTTTGTCTCTCTAAAACCCAATCACGACGAATCTGACCATTTTCTAAAAGATGTCGCCATTACACATATTGATTCTTTACCATTTAAGATATCGCCATCGAATTGAATAATCTAAGTGGAGGTTTCGATCAGAAATTCTGGAGACTCAGCGCCAATTTGAGGAGAAGTTAATCATTATCCAAATGTTGGCCTTACCATCGCCCATGTCTGTTCAATTACTCGAGATAGAGTCACGGATTGTAAACGTCTTCCTTCTTCTTAAGACAATGCTATTGATTCACATTCAGTTTCATTACAATCTATGGTATTTTATGGGGCAAAAGAAACATTAACTTACAAGACATTGCATAAGATATAGAGAGCTCCTTATAAGGAACGGCAGCTTGTCGAAAGGAAAGAGAGAACCTTATGCATTTCCTCAACATTTATATACTTTAATAACTATCCTACCCCCACATCTGTCTCTCTCTCTCCCCCTCTCCCGCTCCCAACCTCTCTGTCTCTGTCTCTCTGTCTCTGTCACTCTTTCTGTCTCTCTCTGTCTCTCTCTCTCTCTCTGTGGCTCTCTCTGTATATATATATATATATATATATATATATATATAGAGAGAGAGAGAGAGAGAGAGAGAGAGAGAGAGAGAAAGAGAATGACTGAGATATAGAAATATATATATATATATATATATATAGAGAGAGAGAGAGAGAGGGAGAGAAAGAGAGAGAATGACTGAGATATATGAATATATATATATAGAGAGAGAGAGAGAGAGAGAAAGAGAGAGAGAGAGAGAGAAAGAGAGAGTGAGTGAGATAGGTATATATATATAGAGAGAGAGAGTGAGTGGGTGAGTAAGTGAGAGAGAGAAATAGAATAGATATTAAAGTATAGAAAACCTTATGAAATGTTATTTCAAATCACGGTAATTAAACTTCATACTATATATATGCACACACACACACACACACGCACACACATATAATATATATATATATATATATATATATATATATATATATATATATATATATATAGTATAAAGTTTAATTACCGTGCTTTGAAATAAATTACAGCAGTTAGAAACACGTATCTGAACAAATAACCCAACCGGCCAGTCATTGGAAACACGTTCCTCCTAAAATTAATGAAAAACCCATTAGCCAGGTGCTTCCATCAGGAATCTATAAAAGACACTTGGATACAAGAAAATAATGTTTATTTAGCAAATCGATACTCTATGTTGCCAGTACATTTTTGTTGCTTATATATATACTAGAAGTGGCTACCCGACATCGGCTGGGTAGAGGAGGGATTTTTTTAAAGTTAGTCTCGCAGATCAATTATTACTTATCGCGAGTGAGATCCCCGCTGATTACCCCATAAAAATTCCCCACGGGAATATATAACAATATAGTAAGAAATTTCCATTCAATGATTTACAATTTGAAAAAAAAAGATATAAATGATGTAATTAATTCAATCAATCAGTATTATATTTCAAAGCGAAAAAAAAAAAACATAAAAAAAGATAAACAAAATAACTTGCAAATGACTTTCTATTCTGTTACTTTTCAAATTTGAATTTTTAAATATCATCCTAAATATCAATTCTTCATTATTTTTGCTCAAAAACCAAGCCCTGGTGATATTTAATGTGTATATATTTTTACTTTGTCGTTAATTGTAGGGAACGGTGCCAAAAAGCTTGGAAAAAAGACTGGAGGAACTGGAAATCAGACGGAGAATTGAGACCATCCCGACATCAGCATTGTTGAGATCGACTAGAATGCTCAGAAGAGACCTGGAAACCTGATAAGGCTTGTTTTCATTCAGACTCCAGTGAAAGACTTACGCTGGTGTGAAAAATTCGTAAGGAGTGAAATTGAAATGGACAAAAGAAGAACTCAGACAGATAGACCAAAGGACGAGAAAATTAATGACGATGCTCTCCACCCTAGAGATGATAGAAATAGATTGTATGTGTCAAGAAAGGAAGGGGGAAGAGGTCTTGCCAACATAGAGGAATGTGTAGAAACCACAATCCAACAATTGAAGATTAACAAGGAAGAGCAAAGACTACTTATGGCGGCCAACAATAGTAGAAACGGCAGATGGACAAACAGAAAACGACAAAGACTAGAAAACAAAAATGGGAAGAAAAACAATTATACGGACGCTTCAAACGACAAATAGAAGAGGTTGCACATGAAAAGACTTGACATGGTTAAGAAAGGGAAACCTCAAAAGAGAAACAGAATCACTTATAATTGCTGCACAAAATAATGCCATAAGGACAAACTACATCAAAGCGAAAAACGGATCACCTTATCCCAGCAAGAAGGCCAGACCTAGTGTTGATAAACAAAAAAGAAACAACTTGTCAACTGGTAGATTTTGCAGTGCCAGCAGATCACAGGGTGAAGCTAAAGGAAAATTAAAAAATAGACAAATATCTGGACCTTGCCAGAGAACTGAAAAAGTTATGGAATATGAAAGTGAAAGTGATACCAATTGTAGTTGGTGCACTTGGAACAGTCCCAAAAGGATTGGAAAAGGGTTTGGAATGTTTGGAAAACAGAGGGAGGATTGAAACCATTCAAAACACTGCACTGCTGCAATCTGCCAGAATACTCAGAAGAGTCCTGGAGACCCGAGGAGACTTGCTTTCACTCAGATTCCAGTGAAAGACCATCAACTGATGCTGATGTGAAACTCAAAAGGAGCAAATAATAATAATAATAATAATAATAATAATAATAAACTTTATATCTACGGAATAAAAAGAACTCTACTCACTTGCTCACATTCCTTGATTGTATTTGCTTTCATGGGCTTGAGTCGCCCACTTACGGTGGGAGAATTCACTAAAAACAATACCAAATAAAAATATATTATCCATTACATTATAAAGTTGGTATGTGACCTATTGTTTGGAATATTCATTAAAGTTTTTTTTCAGCTTTGAAACCAAATGAAAAGAAAAAACTCCTAAAATTTTCAGTGGGTTTCAGCTTTACATATTCTTTTAAACAGAATTTGTCCATTTCATTGAAATACTAAATTTGTTTGCTTTTGATTGACATAATTATAAATACGACAATTCTTTTGGCTGTTCTTTGATCCACTTCCTCACAACAGATTTAACTTCCTC
>CM042146.1:102299592-102329678 GCA_023376005.1 Doryteuthis pealeii
GGTAAATACCGAATGACTGTGTTCAGTGGAGAGTGCCGGCTGTCTGTACCACTCTGATGACACTACCTGCAACATGTGACAATATGGAGACGCGAAGGATTTCTGTTTTCTTTTTAAACTATTAACTATTTCGGCAACCATTTATATCTAACGTGTGCACTGTGATGGAAGCGAAAACACACTGATTTTTCATCAGTCCCCTTCCTTAACCTCTCGGCCATCGGCAGCTGGCAGTAAGGAGCAGAATTTTACCTGATAAATACATACATCGGTGTATATATTTTAGGATCACAAGAGCTCAAATACGTAAACAACAGACGAGCCTTGCTTTTTTACGCTAGCGGTGAAATTCAAGTAAAGTCGTTTCTAAAACGCTCCACCGGGTTTAGGAGCATATAATAGTCACCCACAGACACCGCGTTTCGACGTTTCATGTCTATTCAGTGTGGCTAGACCCAGCAACTACTTCTAGCCGGGAGCGAAACACGACTGATATTTCATCAGTCAGGTTTCTTAATTTCGTATCAGTTGATGAACAGAAGCCAACATCAAAATTTGATATTTGAATTGTCCCGATGAAGATTTTAGATATATATTTGATATATATTGACTTAAAGATAGATATTTATTATATATCTTACAATCGAAACGTTTTAATCTCGAAAATTAATTTTCAAATTTTACTAAATCATCTCCACGTCTCTTATTTGCTGTTATTCCATTGATAACAGAAAAAATAACGCTACAACAATATCTTCCAATGTTATTAATGACGTATCTGAATTAATGAAGTAAAATGCTGCTTATCTGAGATATTAGAGTGGGGTGGGGTGGGGGTTATAATTTTACTTTAAATGTTACTTTCGATATATTCTATTCATTTTATTTGAATAAGATATATTGACAAATTTTTCTGGATTGAAATTATAAGATTTTAAAGCAATTTCTTATGTAAATGTATCAAAAACAAGGATTTCAGAGGGCTTCATTTTAGACGATCTTAAATAAAACTAAATGCTCAAGAATTGGTGCAAGCTAGAAACCTACTTTTTGGTGTCAGTACTTATCATGCCAATACCCAACTTTCTCTATTTGTTACATTTTGATATTAAAAAAAAGTTGAAAATTGACCTACCCTATTGTACAACCATACTGTATGCTCTTGTGGGTGCAAGCATATATACTCATACAAGGATTTTTTATAAATCCCGAAAAGAGCTCAATGTATGATAATCAATAAATTGAATTATATACGGAGCAATATTTAACTTTCAAAGAAAGAAAAACTTAACAAACCGTCATCCCGTTATATTTTAATTCGACGAGAATCTCAAAAAATGAGTCTAGCCTCATCAGACGGGTTTTAAAAATACAGTGAATCTAAAATCTATGTATATATATCACCAGAATTTTTTTCTCATAGCTCACAAAAGAAAAATTATGACAACAACAAATTTTAGGACATGTAAAAAAAAAAGATACAACGTATACCTTTGCTTCCTGTCTGTCAGACTTCTTTCCGAACGGATAAATAAATAAAAAAGTAGATGAATAAATTTTTGAATTTGTAGTGTCTAGACATTTTCAAAAAAACTTAGAAAAATCTAATAATCCTTAAAAGACTTTATCCTCAAAATCACTATTATAAATATTATCATTAGTATTACAATATTTACCTCCTTTATTACATTATATATATATATATATATATATATATATATATATATATATATATATATATATTTGACTATCTTGAAGTTACTACTCAATTGAACGTTTGAACGCTATGTCAGTTTATATGTTTTCTTTATATTTTTTATTGTCGTGTTCGGTTAATTCTATTCGTTTATTTACTTCCTAGTTCTAATCTCTGTTTCTAACTTATTTCTAATCTATCTATCTATTCTATATATAAAGGAAACTTCGAAAATAAAACAATTAACGACAAAGTAAATATATATACACATTAAATATCACCAGGGTTGGGGTTTTGAGCAAAAATAATAGATTTGATTTATATTCGTGAAGATGATTAAAAAATAAAATTCAAATGATAACAAGATGGATTTTTTCCATTTAATATTGTAGACATAAACTTCTATTTTCAGAGTGACTGGATCAATGCAAGGTCTTTTTTACGTAGGGATTTTAATGGGGCGTCAAGCGATGATCCTACTCAGAATTCAGTAATAATGGATCTACGAGACTACCTTAAACCCACCTCTACCCAGGCGACGCCGGGTAGCCACTTCTAGTACATATATAAAGGACAGTTGTGTGAATCTGTATGTCCGGGGGAAACTTTGAAAATAAAACAATTAACGACAAAGTAAAAATATATACACATTAAATATCACCAAGGCTTGGTTTTTGAACAAGAATAATGAAAATTTGATTTATATATATATATATTTTTAAATATTAATTAGAAATTTAGCAAATTGCGTCATTTATATTTTATTTAAAAAATATAGTTAATCATTGAATTAAAATTTCTTACTACATCATTATGTGATGTCACTCCCTCTACTATGACGAAAAAATTCCCTGACCTCCCACTAGGCCGAATTAAAATAAGATCTTTTTTACGTGGTGATTTTTATGGGTCATCCTGCGAGGATCGAACTCGCTATTCAGTAGTAATAGATCTGCAAAGAATTATTAAACCATGTTTTTTTCTCCTCTACCTGGGATTCGCCGGGTAGCCGCTCCTAGTACATATATAAAGGGCAGTTGTGTGTATATGTATGTCCGGAGGAAACTTCTAAAATAAAACAATTAACGACAAAGTAAATATATATACACATTAAATATCACCAGGGTTGGGTTTTTGAGCAAAAATAATAGATTTGATTTATATTCGTGAAAATAATAAAAAAATAAAATTTAAATGATAACAGCATGGACTTTTTTTTTCATTTAATATTTTAGATAGTAGACATTAACATTTCTTTTCAAGGTAGCTGGATCAATGCACGGTCTATTTTTTTACATAGGGATTTAAATGGGGTATCCATATATATATATATATATATATATATATATATATATATATATATATATATAAATCGTGGATGTGTGTGCATTCGTGTAGGTACAAAAGATTCTGTTGCTTCTTTTAATAAAAACCGGTTTTCAAAAAATAGGGCCATGGGAACTTTAGCGCACAACTAATTTTGTATATTGAACATGTTTTTCACAAGGAAATCTGAGACTACTTCCTATGTTTGGCCGTAAGTATCCATCTGTTTACCTGTTTACCTACTATTTAATCTGTTTAGCTACCTGGATCTCTCTCTATATATATACACACATGGAAGTGCGTAGGCAGAGGAAGAGATACGTACCTACCTACCTACATGCCTTGTTCAGCCTAATCGGATCTATTTCAATAGACATTTACCTATTATACCGCTTATCGCAGCTACAATTTACTAGTTTCCTGGCAGATATTAGTTATTTACGTATGTCCGTTTACCTCAAGGCAATAAACAGAGCCACTCATTGAGGATCGAACTCAGATGTGTGAGGCCATATTTCTAATATAGCCCGACATAGTACCTACGTCCTCTCTCTCTCTCTCTCTCTCTCTATAATATATATATATATATATATATATATATATATATATATATTTGTGTTTATTTAGGTATACGTATCCGTTTGTGGGAGGTACATATATCAAGTTTGGGCATTAGTGTGAAGCATTAAAGAAATTATAAATATAAGAAACTCGGTTGTTTTAAAGAATAGTTTCGTTTATTTAGTAAATTTTCAGACCCACAAGAATGCACACACCACACTGCCAACCTAGCACAGAGATTCCTAAACAGTGATTACCCCATAAAACTAATCAGAAAAGCGATCGACAAGGCATCATCCCTAAACAGACAAGAATTTCTCAAATACAAACAACACCAAACCAACGACTGAATCCCCATAGTAATTCCACCACGGTCAACACATGCACAAACTAACCAAACAACTTACTAAAGAATGCAAAACCCTATAAACCGACTCCACAATAAAATCCACCTTAAAAAAAAACCATCAACGCCGAAAGACAACCACCCAACCTACGTAGCATCTAAAAAAACACTTACACAACACCACATAAAAAGGCAAGCAAATATGCAACAAGCCTAGATGCCAAGTATGTACTCACTTAAACACCGAACCCTCAATCCAAATAACACACACTAACATAATAATCCAACCCCCAAAACTCACATGCGACAGTGCAAACATTATATATTACATATATTGCACAAAATGCAAAAATAGTGGGTACGTAGGAGAAACATTAACAACCTTTAGACTACGTTTGAATAACCACAAGTCAACAATAAAACTTAAATCACCACAAAGAAAATCGCACAGCTCTTCGGCACCCCATTACCCAACCTGGAAAACCTCAAATGCATCTTCCCTTATGGCATATGGATGCTAGAAGGCGGTGGCTGCGGGTCTACATGTCCTGGGAATGACGTTAAACTCTATCTGATGAAGAGGTTCCAGTTTTGGAGGTTTGGGGAATGTGAGTCACCCCTTCATCACTATTGCTCCCTGGTCCACTCTGACCCGGAGTGGTAGTACCTGTTAGGGTCCCATCTATGGTTAAATAGAAAATGTAATTATAAAAAAATTGTATTATCCATTAAGAATTGATTTATTTCAAAACTTTATCGGCATTAAATGACCCACTGAGGTTGATATGCCGTAAAACAAAACAAAACAAACAAACAAAATCAAATGCATCTTGATTTATCATGGATTTCCATCCACTCAATCAAGAAAACAAACAGAAATAAAATGGATAATTAAGCTAAAAAGTCACATCCAGGGACTCAACACTGATACAGGATTTCAAAATAAAATGGCATCATATTTCATCATCGATACTTGTCGGTGACTGTTTTGTTAAATCATCAATTGACTTTAGACTTAGAGATGAGGAGCAGTAGTTTCCTTACTAAACTATTTGATCCTGGCCGTTGACACACTTTCCGCACAACATCTTGTGAGCTACGTCGATGGTCCATTTTAAATTCATCAGTCGCGTCTCACATCCACCACGCTGCTACCCATGGTTTCCTGTGTTACACGCTCTTATTGTGTGTATTATATTGTGGTTACATAACTATTTTACAGTGTTTTGATATGTTGTACTAAGCTTTTGCTAGTTTCATACTTTCCAGGTTATTTTGTTTGTTTTTCTTTAATTTTTTTAGTTCCCAGATGTGTCTAGAGAGTATCGTGCCATATTTGTATTTTATTGTTAAATAATGTCTTCCATGTATAGATCCACTGTTTCCAGGGGGCTTCAGTTACGCCTATATAAATATATAAATAGGAAGCGCGTGGTGTAATGGTTAAAGTCATCGGAAATGGAGTTCAAATCCTGGACGTGGTAATTGCATTTCACTTAGCGCTAATATCCTTGGGAAAGGTATTAATTCTACTCTCCTTCCTGCTATGGGTAAATAGTAGGGCAGACTGGGCTCTTTAACCTTGGTTAGATAACCGGTCTAGGAGAAGGAAAACTCTGAATTCAAACCTGTTAAACTCCGCTTAAGAAATTGACCTTGAGTCACATCCTGCTCGTGTGGAGGGTTTATATATATATATATATATATATATATATATATATATATATATATATATATAAGGATCCGAAGAAGAAACTGGAATTATCCCAATTAGCCGTTATGGGTAAATATTGGTAGGTAGTTTCTGACTCCTTCAGGTCCTTATAATTTTGCTCTACTTAGTAGATTGAGCACTTTCTACATATATAACTTAGACAGCTCCATCGTAGTTTTGTTTGTTTTTTCTATTGTTTTTTTTTTCTTTCTTTTAGCCACTTCAATACGATATCGATGATTATTTTTAGACAGTTCAGCTGTTTTGGTCGTGTCTGTTTTTTAATTTATTTTTCCAGATATCATCTTGGATATTTCTATATTTACAAACTGAATTATCTGTTTTTTTCACCCCGTCAGAGTTATAGAATATCTCTTTCCTGGTAATGAGGATCCTTCCATGTGTAGTTTAACTATAGGGATACAGGTAAACCACAGTGAGAGCTCGATGTGCCTCGTGCCAGTAAGCGGACGGACAGAGCAATATATAGAATAAACGAAGGAAAAACACTTTAAGCTTGCTTCATTGTTCATTGAAGCAAATTGAAAGTTTTTTCCTTCGCTTATTCTCTCTCTCTCTCTTCTCTCTCTCTCTCTCTCTCTCTCTCTCTCTCTCTCTCTTTCTCTCTCTCTCTCTCTCTCTCTCTCTCTCTCTCTCTCTCTCTCTCTCTTATATATATATATATATATATATAAGAGATTTATCCAAAACTTGGTAGTAAGGGATGATTCTATATGTGATTTCTAAGATCCACTGTACAAATATTGATGATCCAGTATGTATAAATACAGCGAATCTTTAAATCACAAAAACTTTTAGATTATATACAGAGCAATATTTATCAAAAAATGAAGGAAGAACTCAATACAGTGATCCCATAATAAATTTATTTCGACGAAAATTGGGGCCCATATAAATCTAAGTTGATTTAAACCGGCTCCCCAAATTTCCGTCTCATCAGATGGGTAGACCCATTGAGTTCTTCCTTCATTTTTTGATATATATATATATATATATATATATATATATATATATATATATTCTGTGTTTTATTTAGGTCTTAAAGTGGTTTGGTATACAATGTTAATTTGTTGACAATATCTGTTTAACGAACGTGTTTCATTGTTGAAATTACAGGTGTGTTTGTTAGTGTGTTTTTAATATATTTTTATTGTGGTTTTTATTGTTTGTAACATGTTTTCCGGGCAGCTATAAATGAGATTTAGTTTATTCCTCATGAATATTCTATGTAATTTATTTGATTTAAGGAAGTGTTTGTCGGTTAGTTTTGTAAATATTTTCCTACGTTAGTTCTTACATTATATATATATATATATATATATATATATATATATATATATATGATATATATTTTACATTATATATATATATATATAATATATATATATAAGGGAGGGGGTTATTTCAATAAAATCTGTCGTTCTTAACTCTAAAGGTCTCCATATCTCCCCAGCATGAAATGGTTTCCTCTTTGTTTATGTGTCTCTGCCTCGTATTCATTTCAAATGCTCTGTCCGCCCATGTTCGTTTACGAAAAATCTGAATATTCATTACGTATTTTCATAAGCTTTGCCGAAAGCGTTTTTTGTTGTTTGTTTTTTTTTTTTTTTCTTGGCTGCAAGTCTTCTGTGCAACTACGTCAGCTCAGTTTGCCCAAACCGGAAGAACTTGTGCAAGGATGTCATTACTTGATCAGTGGTTGGTTGGGTGGTATGGGTCCAATCTGCCGCGGGCATAGATGTACTTGATTGTTTAAATAAAACCGAAAAGTACCTCCTCCACCGGCCGGTCTAGTGCGACTATTTCTGGGAGCATTTTTTAAGTAGGTAAAGGATTTTGATATCTCAACCAGAGGAAAGTGAGACAATATTTACATCAGAGTGGTTCGGCTACAAAATTTGGGTTACCAGAGCAGCCCTACCCAAGCAAGCTCTTGTTTGAAAGCAGATATAGATATCAAAATTCTATATTTGACAGTGCACTAGAGGATGTTATTTATCCTCCAAAATGCCAATTATATGTTAATATGAGGTTTTCATAAAAGAATCCTTTAAAAACTTCATTAAAAAATCCTTTAAGAATATCATGAAAAAGAACTTCCCAAAAGAATCCGTTCAGAACTTTATTTAAGAATCTTCTAGAATCTTCATTAATTAATCCGATAATATTCCGTTAAGCACTTCATTAAAGTATATTTTTTAAACTTCCTGTAAGAATCCTTCAAGAACTTCACAAAAAAAGTAATACTTCGTAAAACTTTCTATTTTGTCATTTGCTTTTTCTTTAGCCGACAATTTCTTTAGCAGTCATTTATGTCATGCACGCCTATGCATATAAAATATTTAGGCAAACATAAAGTCCTATATATGAAAAAAAATTATCCAACTGTGATATTTTTTGTATTTTTTTTAGAGTTATTTCCCTTTTTCCCCCATTTTTTCATCGATTCTCTCGCTCGTATCCGAGGTAGTTTTTCTACTTTTTTCAAGTATTGTACATAAAATCAGTAAACGTGTGCCTGTTCCCAGTAATGGAAACCGGCCGTACGTGTCTGTTGTCCAGCATAACGTTTATGTGTGACATAGATTAGTATTTACAGTGTCTATCCCCTGGAGTCGTACCTGCCGGGCGAATGCAGACACATCAAGCCGATCACCACTGGTCCTACTTAGTTTACAGTACCGAAGCGTGCAGAAAATGAAGAATGGCGACGGAATAGTTTATTTAGCATCCTCTCGCGAATTCTCGTCAAACGTGACTATATTATGTGTTGCCAGAGAAGAGACTAAAAATTCTTCTCGTTCGTCAATGTTTTAGAAGTTTATGTTGTCTTTTCTATTTCTTATCATTGATATCGTTTTTGTCATATTCTATTGACGTCTATTTGTAGAATTGTATTGTTGCTTTTCTATTGCAAAAAATCTTTTCCTCATACAGCAGAGTATATATATATATATATATATATATATATATATATATATATATATACTGTTTATATTTACCAATACCATTGAGTAGGATGTAACACATGGTCAATTTCGTAAGTGGATTTTAAGGGGTCTGAATTCAGTGTTTTCCTTCTCCTAGATTGGTTGCCTAATCAGGGTTAAAGATCCCAGTCTGCCCTACTATTTACCCTCAGCTGGAGGGGAAATAATTGGATGCATACCTTTCTCAATAGTATTAGCGTGATGTAAAATGCAAACAGCCTCGTCCAGGATTTGAACTCATATTGCCGAGCCCATATACTGTTATTGTACATGTAACTGGAATATTTTCTTTTGCTTAGAATAATTCTATCCATGCCTAAAAGATTCCACTTTACCAAATTTTGAGATTTTTTTCTTGTCTATTCTGCTGTACGGATGCACCACTTGGACCCTAACAAAGGGGCCTTGAGAATAAGCTAGATGGGAGCTGTACAAGAATGTTGTGTGCGGTCTTGAACAAATCATGGAAACAACACCCCACGAGGAAACAGCTGTATGGCCACCTGCCCCCATCTCACAAACCATCCGAGTGAGACGGACAAAGCATGCTGGACACTGCTGGAGAACCAGGGACGAGCACATAAGCGATGTTCTCCTGTGAAAGCTAATATATGGGCATGCTAGTATGGGCCGGCCACCAAGGACCTACATTGACCAACTTTGCGAGGATGCTGGATGTTGCGTGGAGGACCTTCCTGGGTCAATGAATGATAGGAAGAGTTGGCGAGAGATTTTCATGGATATCCATGCTGATTGGGTGACATGATGATGATGATGATGATTACCTCTTTAGAGATTTAAAATGGACACCTTATAGATTTCATTCTAATATTCTACAGTGAATTTCTGTTTGTGTCAAATCAGAGGAAGATTTCTAATTAAATCTTAAATTAGATCTTTCACTGTGGTGAACTTTTCAAAAATCTTATCAGGAAATTATAAAAAAAAGGCTATTTTCTATTTATATATATCTATATATATATATAAAAGAGTCTCAGGGAATCCCACGGTATGTACGTGTCGATCTAAATCTCTGATGATATAAGTCATATTATATATATATATATATATATATATATATATATATATATTATCTACTTATATATAACAATTATGAGCAGAATGCGACACATGGTAAATTTCTTAAGTGGAGTTTAACAGTTTTGAATTCAGTGTTTTCCTACCCCCAAATTGGTTGCTTAACCAAGGTTACAGAGACCAGTGTGCCCTTCTATTTATGTATAGCTGGCTGGGTGGGGGGGGAGAATAGTATATATATAAATATATATATATATACATTATCTACTTATATTTACCAATTACGAGAATAATACATATATATAGTTGGAGGCACGTGGCATAATGGTTAGAGTCGTAGTAAATGGATTCGTCGACCCGAGTTCAATTCCTTGACAAAACTGGTTGCATTTCATATAGCGATAATACCCTTGAGAAACGTATGAATCCAAATATATTCCCTCCATTAATGGGTAAATAGTAGGTCGGACTGGGCTCTTCAACTTTGGTAAGGCAACCTGTCTAGGAGAAGGAAAACTCTTAATTCAAACCTGTTAAACTCCGCTTAAGAAATTGACCTTGTGTCGCATCCTACTCGTGCGGAGGGGTTGGTATATATATATATATATATATATATATATATATATATATATATATATATATATATATATTATCTACTTATATTTACCAATCCCTCCGTACGAGTAGGGTGTGACTTAAGCGGAGTTTAACAGGTTTGAATTCAGTGTTTTTCTTCCCCCAGACTGGTTGCCAACCAAGGTTAAAGAGACCAGTGTGCCCTTCTATTTATTTATAGCTGGAGGGAGAATAGTCGGATGCATGCCATTCCCAAGGGTATTAGCGCTATGTTAAATGCGAACAGCCTAGTCCAGGATTTGAACTCGTCTCGCTGGGTCCATTTCCTACGACGTAACAATACAGTTAAATAGGTTGGTGTTAGCAAGCTAGTATCGCAGATCCATCAGTCCTAAACAACGAGTTCGATCCTCGCTGAATGCAACATATTTATGACTTTGTGTCACATCCTACCACTGGCGAACAGGTTGAGTAACTTGGACATTCCATCGTGGTACTAATTACTGCTGATTAGCGAGGTCGATCCTCGCAGGATGCCCTATATTTGCGATCTTGTGTCACATCCTACCCGTACGAACGGGTAGGGTAATTAGAGCCTCTCGTCGTGGTGTAATGGTTAGCAAGCTAGTCTCGCAGATCCATTACTACCTGTTAAAAATGAGACTGATACTTTTTATATATTGAACAATTTAGCCATAGTTCTTAAGTAAACATATCACACGTTGTAATAATTAAATTATAATACTGTGGTATATCCACAGATCCCGTTAGTTTTAGATAATCGTCTTGTGACTAAACACGTGACTTATGAATTACCATATTACAGTTGTCTCCCCTTCATCTAACAGTTGTCTCCCCTTTAATCAACGTTTCTTACATTTGCGAATGTCCAATAAGAAATTGGTTTCGATTTCCATTTTCCTCGAGCTCGACGTCACATTTGAGACTTACAAAAACTTTTTACCATAACTAATCAAATTTACGATGTCGTCACTAAGACTACGCCTTTCGGTTAACTGGGATGTTTATTTTTTGTTTGATTTTGTGGGGGTTGTATTTTTTGTGTGAGGGATATTTTGAGGGGTGATAGGGTAAGTATCTATTCATTTCTAAGTCACCGGGCTCGGTATTAATTCTCACTGTATCATTTTTCCACACCCACACACACTCTCTGTCTCTCTGTCTCTCTCTGTCTCTGTCTCTGTATCTGTATCTCTTTGAGAGAGAGAGAGAGAGAGAGAGAGAAAGAGAGAGAGAGAGAGAGAGAGAGAGCGGAAAATGATACGGTGAGAATTAATATATAGATGGAATCGTTTTTCTTCTACATGAGACACATATACGTTCTCTCTCTCACCACCCCCACCACCACCCCTCTCTCACTCTCTCTCTCTCTCTCTCTGAGGGAGAGAGAGAGAGAGAGAGAGAACGTATGTGTGTCTTATATAGAAGAAAAACGAGTTAAAAGATTCGATCTATTTATTTATTCATTTATTTGTTTTTAAACATTGTAATTATAACATAATACACCGACTGCACCTCTGCAGAGGGATAAGACCCCCCCCTCAATGGGTTCATCTGTTGGCAACCCGTGATGCTTAAGGACGGAATTCTGGTGGATGTGCAGTCCATGACATGCAATACTCCATTTTGACCTTTATTTAGGCTGGGTCGAAGAAAAAAAAAAGAATAAAAAAAGAAAGAAAGAATTTTTTATTAAAAAGGGATAACAAACAAAAGAAAGAAAGAAAGAAAGAAATTATATAAAATTAATAAAGAAAGAGAGACAGAAAAGAAAACGTCTATTAAAAACAAATAATCAGAATGAAAAAAGAAAGAAATAATTTTTCATGAAAAAGGGATAACAAAAAAGGAAAGAAAGAAAGAAAGAAAGAAAGAAAGAAAGAAAAACTATGCTAAAAGGATAACAAAAACAAGAGAGAAAGAAAGAAAGAATCGCTGTTGTTCCATTCTTTTCCGTTAAACACGTATGCAAACAATACTAGAAGTAGATACATCAATCTCTATAGCTTGGGACATGGAACTATAGAAACAAATACCTGCGTAGCGTTGTGGCTTAGACTGGCATCTGGTTAGTTTGCAAATTCATCTTCTTAGATCATCACTTATGGCTGGACAAAGAATCAGATGAAATGGTCGAAATCGTCCAGAAAGCACACGTTGCGAAGAAAACCCCCGGACGATAAATCATAATGAATATACAAGAGAGAGTAAAAAAATATATATATATCCACACTTTTGCCATCATCATCATCATGTCGTGCCAGCAGCACAGATATCCATGACAATCTCCTGCCAACCGCCCCTATCATTCATTGTCGCAGGCAGGTCTTCTGTGCACCATCCAGTATCCGCGCAGAGCTGGGTAATGTTTTTTTAAAAAGGAATGCGGCATCTCTACACTCGACGGTAAGACTGTAAAGCGGGTAGATCAATTCACATACCTAGGTAGTAATATCTCATCAACAGAAAACGATATTAATGCACGCATAGAGAAGGCGTGGTCCGCTATAAACGGATTATCAGTTATATGGAAATCCGACCTCACTGACAAGTTGAAGCGACAATTCTTCCAAACCGTAGCTGCATCAGTGCTACTGTATGGCTGCACCATTTGGACCCTAACGAAACGCCACGAGAATAAGCTCGTGGTGGCTGCACAAAAATGCTACGTGGGATCTTGAACAAATCGTGGAAACAATACCCCGAAAGAAAATAGCTATACGACCACTTGTCCCCATTCGAGTGAGACGAAGAAGACATGCCGGATACTGCTGGAGAAGCAAAGACGAACTCATAAGCAACGTTCTCCTGTGGAAGCCAGCACATGAAACTTTCGCCATAACATGTGTTTTAAAAATAATTGAATACCCATCAAGCATGAATAGAAAAAAACGTCTTCGGCATAAATTAACCCAACAAGGGTTGACATGCCGTAAAGCTCAACAAACCAAACCAAACATTATACATATTGGAAAGGTATGGACTGTTATAGACAGTTTCTTTGAATGTTTGAGATGAGGGTTGATGATTAGTACTATCTGCGTTATTATATGACTATTGTCCTCATTTTTGATGTTATCTAGCCTAGTGGATAAAGGAGTTGGGTTAAGGCAGTTCTAAGTGCCAGTTATGTTTAGATTGAAGGTTCAATCTTGGTCAAGGGCAGCAGCAACATAGAATAATAATTAACACAGCTTAACGCCTCCGCCCAGCTATGGTTAGCGGAATGAGAACAGGATACCCCCGTGGACTGAATAAAGGGTTAGGTTCAAAGTTCCGTGATGGCTCCCGATTACGACAAGAAGGTTTTCGATTACGACAAGAAAGTTCCCGAGTCCGAAAAGAAGGTTCCCGAGACCGAGAAGTTTCCCGAGTCCGACAAGAAATACCTGAAGATGGACTGAGGGCACATCGACCGAAACATTGTACAGATAATAATGAAGATGAGGACAATAGTCTGAATAACGCAGATAGTACTGTTATAGACAAATTGTCGATTATATGGAAATCTGATCTCTCTGATAAGATAAAGCAAGAATTCTTCCAAGCGGTCGCCGTGTCAGTGCTACTATATCGTTGCGCAATTTGACCTCAAACGAAACACTTAGAGGAAAAGGTAGAAGGGAGCTACACAAGGATGTTGCGTCCTGTTTTGAACAAATCTTGGAAGCAACACCCCACAAAAAAACAGCACTGTAACATACAAGCCATCCAAGATGAACTAGATATACTGGAGAAGCAAGGACGTTCTCCCATGGACACTTATAGATAGACACACCTGAGTAGACCAATCATCAAAGGCTTATATTGATCAACTCTGTGCGAATAGTGAATGTCAAAAGGAGGACTTTCCATTAGCGATAACTATTAGAGACGGTTGGAGAGAGAGAGAGAGAGAGGGGGGAGAGAGAGAGAGAGCTATGAGAGAGAGGGAATCCGTGCTATCAGTACAACCTGATGATGATGATGATGATGATGATGATTAATATTGATAACTTCAGCCCTTCATTTAAATAAATAAATAAATAAATATATGTACACAAACTAAAATATATTCATTTATTCTTGTATAATAGCTCTATCACAAATATTGAACTCTCGTAATAATACAGCAAAATATTGCCCCACCACTACCTTAAAAAGTGAGATAATGATAACCATACACTATTGAAATATAAATGGCCGGGTTAGCTCAGTCGGTAGAGCGTTCGGCTAGAAACCACAAGGATCCTAGTTCGATACCGGACCTCGCCAACTCAGCGTATACCTAGCACAGGGATCTGTGTGGTAAAGTAAGGAGCTGATGGTTGGTGTAGTGCTCCACCTCAGACGCAAACAAACAATCTCCTTGGTCTAGCGCTATTGCAAAGTGGATAGACTCCCTCGCTGATTGGCTGATACCGACTTTAGGCCACCCTGACAACTTTTATACATACATAAATACATACATATATATATATATATATATATATATATATATATATATATACTAGCAAAGGTACCCGGTCTATGACCGGATGAAAACATTTTTAGAAACACCAGGTAGTGTTCCGAAAAAGGGTATGACATTAAAGTGCATCTGATGGTGAAATTTTAATTCTGGAGCTCTGTGGAGTGTGGAATACTCCTTCATTGCCATTTTGATCCAGAGTTATAGTACCTGTAAGAAACCCATTTATTGGTTGAATAGATTAAAAAATGAGTTTTCATTAGAATGAAAATTATTCGTTTATTGAATATTTAATGTGTGTGTGTGTGTGTATGTGTGTGAGTATGTGTGTGTGTGTGTGTGTGCATAAACAACAAATTGTCCGGGTTTGTTCAATTGCAACAAAAAATGTTAGTATCGAGCTGTGGTTTCCAAACCGACAATCTGATGAAGACAATCTTCACACATCGAAGCCATAGCTCGACGCCTTACAGGAGGATCGATATTTTTTACGAGGAATGGTAGGAAGTTTTACTGAAGATAATTAGAGCAGATGTGTACATGTGTGCCCATTTGTTTATCAGTAATTGACACGCGTTGCTTTCGTGGCCAATTTAATACGAGCACATGTTTACGAAGCATGCATGTTTTGACTTTGCAGCTTATACGCAGGCGCGATAGTATTAATAGCCATGAAGCACAAAAAACAAAAACAAAAAAAAACTCATAGACAGTGCGTGTGTTGACCGGAGAGTTAAAATCTTATGTGCTCACACTTTCAAACCGTTGGTTGGTCGGATTTTAAAGGCATGTCAACCCTTGTTAGGTTATTTTATACCGAAGATATGTTGTTTTATTCATTCTTCTTTGGTTTGTTTGTTTGTTTGTTTTTTTTACGGCATATCAACCTCGGTGGATCATTTAACGCCGACAAAGTTTTTGTGGGTCATTTAATGCCGACAAAGTTTTGAAATAGATTCGTAGCGACATCCCTTATGGCAAGCCCCAAACCCTTTTTATCATATGGGTGCTAGAAGGCGGTGGCTGCGGGTCTACATGTCCTGGGAATGACGTTAAACTCTATCTGATGGTGAAGTTCCAGTTTTGGAGGTTTGGGGAATGTGGAGCACCTCTTCATCACCATTGCTCTCTGATCCACTCTGACCCGGAGTGGTAGTACCTGTTAGGGTCCCATCTATGGGTTAAATAGAAAAATGTAATTATAAAAAAATTGTATTATCCATTAAGAATTGATTTATTTCAAAACTTTATCGGCATTAAATGACCCACTGAGGTTGATATGCCGTAAAACAAAACAAACCAAAACCATCGTAGAAACATTTTAGTAGAAAACAAATATACTTCTATCTCTCTCTCTCTCTCTCTCTCTATATATATATATATAATATATATATATATATATATATATGAAGACATCTCTCCCACCGACGGAGGTCGCCCCTGGCGCCCAACTCTACGCCAAACGAGAAAGGGCTTATAACCGGTAACTGCTGACCTCCCGTGCTGTGCCCACAGCACAGTGTAGAAGGAGTTTCCCCTCCAGGGCACAAAAAAAGAGCCTGGGCAAGATATATATGAGGTAAGGTAAAAGGAAAAGTGGACAAAAAAACAATGACTCAAACAAGTAGGAGAGAAATATTTCGTTCCGCTTTACGCGAGGAACTTCATCAGTCTAACTTTATTCAAAACAAAGTACGTACATTTGTATTTATAGAAGAGAAAGTGAGTTGGTGATGAAATTGAGGGAATGGGAAGTTAGTGAAGATTTGGTTGAACAGAGAATAACTATCATGTAAAGTGAAGAGGGAAAGATCAAAGGATAGTAGTTTGTAGTCATTATTTTTTGTACACCTTTCCTTTTACCTTACCTCATACTGTCGGATTTTACTTCAACCCTCCTATCTTCATATATATAATATATATATATATATATATATATATATGTGTGTGTGTGTGTGTGTGTGTGTGTGTGTATATATATTATATATATATATATATATATATATATATATATAAACTATTGCTCAATTAGTCATATTTCTGAGTACAATCGCACTTCTTTTAGAAAATGTAAAATCCTAAATGGTCTCATTTTCATAATTTTTTTCAAATTACTTAATAAAACTTTTTTCCGAACTCAATTTATTAAACACATTTTTAATACTCGTTTTTTCTTTTCTTTTCTATTTAACCCATAGATGGGACTCAAACGGGTACTACCACTCCGAGAGTAATGGCGATAAAGGGGTACTTCACATTCCCCACAATTATTTAGCTGGGTTGACGACACTCGCGAGAAATAAGAATTCAGTAATACCAGATAATCATTATTTATACTAGTACAAAATAAAAAAAACCTGGTTGGTTTTCGCCATATATAAACACATATATGGTTACTTTAAGATAATTATCATTACTAGTACAAAATTAAAAAAACACCCTCCAGGCGATGTAAAAATAGATTTTTGAAACATATTGCCTGAGGGGTGGGAGTAAAAAATTCAATGTCAGCGAGTTTGTACCCTAAGTAAGTAAAATCATCAAATTCATTAAATGATTAAAAAATAAAACAATTTCAAATGTAAACTTTGAATATGTATTAAAATAAAACAAACTGTATATAGATATATAATACCAGTCATGAATTTATTAAAACTTGTTTTAAAAAATAATGAGAACTGTCTAATGTTGCATGTTCAAATTTTGAGTGTATTTATTCTATGTTATGACGATATTAGGTAATGTGATGTAAGCAGTGAGGTAATTTTTGTTACAGACAAAAACCGGATGCGAATCTCCATTATTAATAGATATTTGCTTTTTATCTTGTACGAATTGGACGGTCTCATCCTTAACCAGAGCGTGTTGCAAGATGATAGCGTTCGTACAATTAAGTAACACGAGTATTATTTAATGCAATTGTATGATGCGGTATAGCTCGCTTTTCATTAGTAACTGATCTGCGAGACTAGGCTGCTAACCATTACACCACAACAGGACGCCTTCCATTGTTGTGCAATGGCAAACAAAATCGATATCTGACTGATAGAAACGCATTGGTGAACTCACTACTCCATTAGAAATACGCTTTCGATCTCATTAAAGATTTCCGTTTTCTCTACTTTATATTGGTGAGTTTGGACCGGTTGTTTTATACATGTCATATGATTTGTTGGTGTCCCTGCGGTTTATAGCCTTGTGCAGGTTCATTAAATTCCTGCTCTGTCAAACCATCAATTTTAGTTTTGCCTTGAAAAGGGCCCTCGAATATTCTTTATGAATGATATGCACGACTTGAGCAATCTTATTACAATTCTAATTTGCTTTCTCATGTTTTATTATTCTCCTTCAACCTTCATTCTTATATATATATATATATATATATATATATGTGTGTGTGTGTGTGTGTGTGTGTGTGGTATATATATATATATATATATATATATATATATATATATATATATATACTAATAGGAACAACAAATCATTATTCTTTCAGGTCAGGTCACGCTTAAAGCACCGGCTTTCCGCTTGATCACTGCTGGTAAGCAGGCAATGTGTCTGCTCGATACTTGGGTTAGTTGGGTGGTTGGATGAATTTTATGGCATGTCAGTCCTTGTTGGGTTATTTTATGCCGTTGAGTATTCAAAATTATTTTAAAACTCATTTTTTAAACTCATCTTTTATCTATTGAACCCATAGATGGTCTCATCTAAGAGTTACTATTACTCCGGATCAGAGTGGACCTGGGAGTAATGGCAATGAATGGGTACTCCAGAGATCCATAATTGGAACCTACACTAGATGCAGTTTCATACCACACCCAGGACACATAACTCAGAAAATATCTATGTCGATCCGAAAATTCAATTGACTCTGGCTCATTAAAATATAGCGTAAATTAAGGCAGGAAACCGGGACGACATGAGATCAAAATTACTAAAACATATTCCGTAATTCACAATTTCAATGTTACAAAAAAAAACAACATGTAACTTCTTTTTTTTTTTTTTTTTTTTTTTTTTTTTTTCAATTCATTTTAATTTTACATTGGGCATTTAAGCGACGCGAGACCATTTGAAATATTTCGTTTTTATAATTGGGTGAAATAAAATGGGACAAAAAAGAAATATGCAATTTAGCGACACTAGATAATATGCATTTACATTTTTATATTGAATCTTAAACAATTTGGACGATCTCACTTTTAACCAGAGGGTGTTGCAGGGTGATAGAGGACGGATGATTTAGGAGCACCAGTATAATAATAATTTATTTATTAGTCCCCACAATCTCTCTGATTTATTTATTGACAGGGAATCGCGTTCATTGTACCGTCCTATTTACGCTTTTTGTGTAGTTGTTTCTTAAGAGACTTTTTGTTATTTTTTGCTTTTGTTAGGGGGAGGGCAACCGGTTCTGTAGAATATTAATAATTTGCAAACAAATCTATTTAATCAATAAATGAGACCTTAATAGTTAATAACACTTAGGACCAGAGTGAACTTGGGAGTAATGGCAATGAAGAGGTACTCCAGACCTCCAGAACTGTAATCTCACCATCAGCAGTTTAGTGTCATACTTAAGACATTCCTTTTGGGGGATATTTTACCTCTCTACTGGGGATACAGAAAAAAAAAGATTTTGAAATGAATTAACATTCAACAAAGCCGATGGTAAGTATATATATATATATATATATATATATATATATATATAGGGCAGTTTGTGTGTATGTATGTCCAGAGGAAACTACGAAAATAAAACAATCAATGACAAAGTAGATATATATATACACATTACCTGTCACCATATCTTGCTTATTGAGCAAAATAATGAAGATTTGATTTATATTCGTCAAGATAATTAAAAGATAAAATTTAAATTGTAACAACATGGATTTTTTTTTTCAATTAATATCTTAAATAGGAGACATTATTTATTTTATTTTCAGTGTTTATGCACTTTTTTTTTTTTTTTCGGATCAAATCAAGATCTTTTTTTTTTTTTACATGGGGATTTTTATAGGGCATCCTGCGCGGATCCAACTCATGATTCAGTAATAATGGATCTGCAAAACTAATTTTAAATTCCTACCATAAAATAAACTGAACCCTCATTTTATGTCCGTGTTTTTGCAATAAATATTTTATTTTTCTTGCACCCGTTATTTTACAATACTAAATATATTTTATTTATTTATTTTAATATTCACTTCAATGTGTATATTCTAAAAGTTTTTATTTTGTGAGAATGGTTAGTTTTAAAGTGGGGGCTCGTTTTACAATTTAGGCATAAATTGGATCCTCCTTTTATGACAGTAATTTTGTTTTTTCGTAGACGATGATTAAAATCTGACGATTTTATTTTAGAATACCAATGCAAAAAAAAAAAAAAAAGAAAGAAATAACAACAACAAAAGTAGCCCTGAGCTAAACCGACCCATTGCTAAATACGCAGCTAAACATTCTTCTGAATGTAAATATTACAATCAGATGTAGCTTTGTATCATACCTAGGACTCCTCTTTTTGGCAGGGACTTACTCCCAACAGAGGATACAATTCAGCCTACTTTAAGACAGGGTGCTTCATCTGTCTGAATTCCGATTTCAAAATCTGTCTTGATTAATTAAAGCCGAGTAAATAATAACGTAATACCAGTCTATTCTAATAAGTACGCCTGTTTTAAAGCAAAAACAATTACAGATAAAGTCACTCAGGAACTGAGACCCTGAACTACAGTTTGAAACACCCTAGTTTTGTCTTAGAAAGCAAAGATCACCTCCTAGGGTTATTTACAAAGGTTAACTTTGTCTCATTCCAAATGACAGGGGGTTGAGGGGCGCTGTGTTCCTACACGAACAACAGTTTGAGAGATTAGCTTACGAATCGACACTCTACAGTATGCGCCCCAAGGTCAAGTAGATTGTATTTACTTTCATTGCCCCCACCCCCACCCTCCGCTGCTTTTCACGATTTTATCGCACACGTGTGATTACTGGGCGCCCCCAGGATTTTAACAATATCAATGACTGGTGTGCAGTTCTCCTATTTGTACAAACAAATCCAAGATGTATTTATTCCATTGTGCGCGGGTATACATACCGAAATAAATACGTAAGGTACGTTTGCATAATTCTACCGTGAAGAACAAAAGACTCAATGAAATTGTGTTTATTTTCCAACCCTACAAGATGCTAAGAGCCGGTTTAGCTCAGTCGGTAGAGCGTCCGACTCGGAACCACAAGGTTACCTGGTTCGATACCGGTTCTCGCCAACTCAGCGTATGAGTAGCACAGGGAATATGTGCTGTTAAAGTGGGGAGCTGGTGGTAGGTGTGGCGCTCCACCTCAGACACTAATAAACAATCTCCTTGGTCTAGCGCTAGTGAAAAGGGGATAGACTTCTTTGTTGTCTGGCTGATACTGACTTTAGGCCGCCCCGATGGTGATGATGACTTTTTATAAGATGCTTTTTAAATGGATTTCAGTAATAAAAAAAATTAAAAAAACAGTAGTACCTTGAGTCCTACGAGTACTACCCAACTTTCGAGTTTTCCAAGGTACGAGTTGTCACTCGGTCGATCTTTTGCTTTGCGTTGAGAGCTAAAATGTGAGGTACTAACGAGCTTCAGATACGCTTATGTTAATAAGTTCACTAAAAACATTTGAGTTTCCAAATTCATTACGCCAAAGAAAAATAAAAAAGAAAAAAGAATAAAGATTCAAACATATTACAGTACATAATTCATTACATTCTTATATATTACGTTCTTATACAATACAATGATATTTCTTTTACAAATTTTGATTTACAGTGGTAACTTAAAAACGAATGCCTCAACTATTACTCGGTCTATTTTTTTGCTTCGCGTTGAGAGCTAAAATTTGAGATACGAACGAGCTTCAGATACGCTTAAGAGCCCGGTCCATGGCCCGACTATAAAGGTTTTAGGAACACCAAGGAGTGGGAGAGAAAGGAGAAAGAGAGGATTAAGAGAATTTGATTTTAACGATAAAAGAAGCAAGAAATGTGTGTATTATAATATTCGTTTAGTCGTGAAGCCGCGTGGTTTAATAGTCATTGTCGTAGGAAATGGATACGACGAGACGAGTTCAAATACTAGACGAGGCTGTTTGCATTTCACATGGGGTTAATATTGAGAGAAGGGACCCAAAATGGTGCACATTCTCTCCTGAAGACGCCAAAACCAAATACATAACAAATAAAATAAAAACCATAGCAAAACAATCATGGAGTTAAACTTCTCGTTGGTTTTGCTAATGGATCGAAAAGCATTCTACAGTCTCGCTTTAAATTCCTTCTTCATGGGGCTAATATGCTCGGGAAAAGTATGTACCCAATTATTCTCCCTCCTGCAATGGGTAAATAGTAGGACAGACTGGGCTCTTTAACCTTGATTTGGCAACCTGTCTGGGATAAGGAAAACTCTGAATTTAAATCTGTTAAATTCCCCTGTTATCTTTTCCAAACTCTTGTTGGCCATTCTAGGGGCAACAACTACAGTTTATTCAATTCTCAGGCAAGGTCCAAGTATCGGTCTATCTTTTTCTTTTCTTTCATGGTTACTCTGTGGTCTGTTGGAACGGTGAAATCGACTAGATGACAAGTTCTTTATTTTCTTGTTAATAGGCATTAGGTTTGGTCCGGTATTCAGACCGGTATTAGGTAATCCGTTTGTATCTCAAAATCCCAGAGTAATTCTCAAAATCCTATTATTATTATTATTATTATTATTTGACTACATAAGAGTTCTACACATCCTCCTTAGCTGGTGGTTCACTGGGGGCTGAGTGACAGCAAGTCTCCTCAGGTCTTCCAGACTCATCTGAGAATTGTAGCCGATTTTTACAGTGCTCTTGAGTAATTCCATGTCAAATCATCCAGAAAAAAGTAAAATTGTCACCCACCCAATTAAATTTTTCTGTAAATTTGTACAAGTGTGGATTATGTGAAAGTTAGACACTCCCCAAAATTTGAGCTTCCAATTCCAAGAATTGGCGGAGTTTTAGCTCTCCCAATTTGAGGGTGGCGGCGAAAAATTGCAAGTTTTTGTAATCTATTCTTGTCTTTAAAATGAGATCTAGAGCTTCCCTACTCCTAAAAATTGGTTTATAAAAGCATTTTTTCCCGAACAATCCAAAAATACTATTATGAATATCTTCAAGTTAACCAGTTTTAAGTTATTGATTATTTCTGATTTTTTTCATAGCAAGATCAATGTCCCGATATGGCACTGCATAAATAACATTTTTTTATTATTATTATTTCACATATATTGAACATCATTTGTACCAAAAAGATAGTTTGGTTTTTGTTTAAAAACGAAGCTACAACATCAGTTAAAATTTTGCAAATCAGAAATCATTAATAACTTAAAACTGGTTAACCATCAGATTTTTTTATAGCATTCTTTTTACATAACTCCGCCAATTCTTGGAATTGAAAGCTCAAATTTTGTGGATTGTCTAAATTCAACACAGTCCACACCTGTACAAAATTTCAGAAAAATTGAATAGGGTGGGTGACATGGCCTGGATGATTTGACATGGAATTACCCTGTTATTTGGATGGTCTCGATTCTACCTCGGATTCCCAACTCATACAGAATCATTTTCAGACATTTTGGGACTATTGTTACACACTCATACACATATACCCATGTTGGGTATATTCACAAATGTTCTTTTACTGGAGAGAGGGGAGAGATAGACACAGGTAGATAGAGAGATGCATCTACATTTTGCATTACTTATTTCTTTGGCCATTTGGTGATCTCTTGTCGTTTCTATTCTTTCTCTCCATGTTGAATTCTATTTCTAGATTCCTATTGGCTGTTCGTCTTTGATGCATTCCTTCTTCTTGGTCATTCTTTTTGCCAATTGACATTCAGCAAACAAGAACACCATCTTATTTCTTTAAACTTTTATTTACTTAACTAAAATTCTTCTTCTAACACAACGCGCGTGTGCATAATGAGCCCATGCTTCTCGTCGGATATCCAAGCAGGTACTGATCGGTTAATTCGATCCCACGTGACTTCACGTATTTCACGGGCTTTCTGTAATATTCCATGGAAAGTCCCGAGCGTGATATGAACAGGGGACATTCCTTCAGAAATACAGGGGGTTGACAATAATCTATGCATAGATTATGTAACACTATTCCAAGAGCACCAATTACAATTGGTATGACTTCATGTTCCACACTTTTTTTTCACTTCTCTGGGAAGGTTCAAGTATTTGTCTATCTTTTCGCTTTCTTTCACTTTCACTCGGTGATCCTCCATATTATTATTATTTTCACTCCTTCTGAGTTTTTTTTTACATCAGCGTTAGCTGATGGTATTTCACGGGAATCTGAGTGACAACAAGTCTCCTCAAGTCTCCAGGACTCTTCTGTGTATTCTAACCGATTGCAGCAAAGCAGTTGTCTGGATGGTCTCAATTCTTCCTCTGATTTCCAGTTCCTCCAGTCTTTTTTGCAAGTTTATTGGGACCGTTCCAAGTGCACCAACTACAATTGGTATCACTTTCCCTCTCATGTTCCACAGCTTTTTCAATTCTCTGGCAAGGTCCAGGTATTTATCCATCTTTTTATTTTCCTTCAGCTTCGCCTTGTGATCTGCTATTATTATTTGCTTCTTTTGAGTTTTCACATCAGCATTAGCTAATGGTCTTTCACTGGAGTCTGAGTGACAGCAAGTCTCCTCAGGTCTCCAGGACTCTTCTGAGTATTCTGGCAGATTGCAGCAGTGCAGTGTTCTGAATGGTTTCAACCCTTCCTCTGATATCCAAACATTCCAGACCCTTTTCCAACCCTTTTGGGACTGTTCCAAGTGCACCAACTACAATTGGTATCACCTTCACTTTCATATTCCATAACTTTTTTAGTTCTCTGGCAAGGTCCAGATATTTGTCCATTTTTTCATTTTCCTTTAGCTTCACCCTGTGATCTGCTGGCACTGCAAAATCCACCTGTTGACAAGTTCTTTCTTTTTTGTTTATCAACACTAGGTCTGGTCTTCTTGCTGGGATAAGGTGATCCGTTTTTTTTCAAGGTATTATTATTATTATTATTATTATTATTATTATTATTATTATTATTATTATGTCATCTATATTTACATCATATGCCTGGTAATTATTGCTGGAGACTGCGTGACAACAAGCCTAAACAAATATTTATCCTCGTTTCTCTTCTAACTGATCGCAACTCGCTAGTGTTCTGAACTATCACAGTTTTTGCTTGATTGTCTAATTCATCCAATCTTCATTCTGTTGTCTTTGGCACGGTTCCCAGTACGCCATCTATTACACCATCTATCACAGGCGCGAACCTAACCTTCATGCTTCATCGTTTTTATTTCAGCTGTCACAGATTTTCTTCCTGGTATTCCTATTTTTTCGGGAGTGGGGTGCAGTACGATTGAATGTCAAATTACCAGGGTAGGTATTTACTCAACCCATTCACCAAGGTCGCAACTATGGGGCAACGAGTATCGAACTATTTAGTAGTAATAGATCTGCAAGACTAGCTTGCTTAATGTCACATTACTAGAGTATCTTATATATATATATATATATATATATATATATATATATATATATTGCGTTTGTCGCTGACAGCCTCGGATTCGGGAAAGTAAGAGTACTTTACATAGTCGGGCACTTGGTCGTGGTAGAATCGTTAGCAAGATGTTCTACAAGGTAGTGGTTTCGAACTATTCAGTAGTAATGGATCTGCAAGACTAGCTTGCTTATGTCACATACTAGAGTATATTATATATATATATATATATATATATATATATATATATATATATATATATTGCGTTTGTTGCTGACAGCCTCGGATTCGGGAAAGTAAGAGTACTTTACATAGTCGGACACTTGGTCGTGGTAGAATCGTTAGCAAGATGTTCTACAAGGTAGTGGTTTCGAACTATTCAGTAGTAATGGATCTGCAAGACTAGCTTGCTAAATGTCAAATTACTGGAGTATCTTATTTGTTTTTATTATTATTATTTTTTATTTTTTTATTTTTGTTTGTTTGGCGCTGACAGCCTCGGATGTGGAATAGTAAGAGTACTTTAGATAGTCGGGCATTTGGTCGTGGTAAATGGTTACCAAGATGTTCTACAATGTAGTGGGTTCGATCATCACTAGGTCACCTATACTTTTGATATTGTGCCAATTCAAAGTTATATTTTTAAAAATCTTGTATTAACTTTGTTAGAGTCTAAGTGGTGCGGCCGTACAGTAGCACTAACACAGTCACAGATTGGAAGAATTCTTGCTTTGTTTTATCGAACTGTTTACATTCCACTCCTAGTTTTTTTTTAATATGGAATATTATAGGGATGGTTTACAATTTTAACACTCATTCCAGTTAACTGAGTTCGTTACCACATACCTAGGGACGATGCTATAGTTAGATCGGACCACGCTATTAGTATCTGCTGTTAGTATGTGGTCACCCATCTCAGTATTGAGCAGTCTCATCATTGCTTAACTTCAGTGATCAGTACATTTTTCTTGTCATTTACTAAGTTTTGCATAGTATGGCACACACGCCTTACAGTATGTGCTGTAAATAAGTGGTCACCCATCTGAGTATTGAACAGGCTCATCAGTGAAGATTATATTTTTTCATCGTTTGAGTTAAGAATACGTTGACTGTGTCACCTGCAAAGTAATAAGGCCTCTCATCAAAAGGGATGTTTTACGTGTGACACTAAACTCCGTGTAATGCTGAGGTTACAGTTCTTGATATCTGGGGGGTGTAAAGTACCCCTTCATTGACATTACACCCAGGTTTACTTTTACCTGTAGTGGAAGTCCCATCTATGGGTCAAATAAGTATGTTTGAAAATTATTTGCACTCGATAAGATTTTGAGCAAAAAAAAACCTCTTAAAATCAGCAACATAGAATAAATATAAGCATGCAATGAACGGGATTTCTTAAATTCTGGGCGTAAACTAACCCTAGATGGGTTGATATGCCGTTAAATCAATGAGTTTTAATGGGCACTTTTAGATATGTACTGGTTAGCAAGCTAGACTAGCAAGAAATCGTTAGTTAATTTTGTTCTCACTGGGAGCTCTATATTTATGTCCTTGTGTCAAACTAATCAAGGCTCATTGAACGATCGAGCAACAATGGGCCTGTTAATATTTGATTAATTTTAACGGTATGTCATCCTGTCTACGGTTATTTTATGCCTCTAGGTTAGAGAATGTCAGTTCGTCTAGGGTTAATTTATGCTTAAACGTTAGGGAACCATGTTCATTGTATATTCATGTTTACATTTTGGTGAAACATAGATAAGGCCCTAAGAGGTACTACCCCTCCGGGTCAGAGTAGACCTGGGTATAATGGTAATGAAGTAGTACTCCACACACCCCAGTACTCTGTAACTGGAGCCTCACCATCAGAAGCAGTTTAAAGTCAATTCCGGGACACCACATTTTTGGGGAGTGGGTGAAGGCATCTTATCCTACTGCAGAAAAGACAGTCAGCGTTGGCATTTACCCAATGGATGCATACATTTCAAAAGGGTATTAGCGCTATGTGAAATACACACAGTCTCGTCTAGGATTTGAACTCTAGTTGTAAGATATTGAGATGTGGAAATGAGGAAATGTGACATAGAAAGAAATAATTAAAGAATAAGAGACTAGGAAGGAAAGTCAGAGTTAGAACGTGATGCTTAAGGATAGAACCCAGGTGGATGAGCAGTTCATGACTTGTAATACTCCACCTTGGTTCTATCTTGGGCTAGACGGGCGGTTGGAGAGGCCCCCTTCGATCAATCGGCTGGTCTCGTTAAGCCCTAGCACCTATATGATTTTCCCAACACTATTGCCCTTATGGCAAGCCCCAACCCCTTTTATCATATGGGTGCTAGAAGGCGGTGAATGAGGGTCTATATGTCCTGGGAATGACATTAAACTCTATCTGATGGTAAGGTTCCAGTTTTGGAATTTTAGGGAAAGTGGAGCACCCTTTTATCACCATTGCTCCCTGGTCCACTCTGACCCGGAGTGGTAGTACCTGTTAGGGTCCTATCTATGCAACATGTTTTTCATGTATTTCTATTCAACCCATAGATGGAACCCTAACAGGTACTACCACTCCGGGTCAGAGTGGACCAGGGAGCAATGGTGATGAAGGGGTCCTCCACATTCCCTAAACCTCCAGAACTGGAACCTCGCCATCAGATAGAGTTTAACGTCATTCCCAGGTCATGTAGACCCTCAGCCACCGCCTTCTAGCACCCATATGATAAGAAGGATTGTATGGTGCCATAAGGGCAATAGGGTTGGAGCAATCATATAGGTGCTAGGGCTTGACGTGACCAGCTGATTGATCGGAGGGTCAACAATTAAAGGGTAGTTACTTATTTATAGAGAGTAATATATGTGGTATATAGAAGCATGGTACCACACTCGCTATCCTATCAGAAATGCGTTTATCTATTAAATCTCTGTTTTTTATGCTTGATATTGGAGAGGTCACCCTTGTGATTCTGTGCATGTCGTATAATTTGCTGGCGTCCCTGGGTGGATAGCCTTGCGCATGTTCATTAAATTCCTGCTACGATAGACCATCGATTTTAGTTCTGCTAGAAAGAGTTCTTAATTAACTACATCTGGTCGGTGTAGTAGTGACTAGTGCTCTTTTTCTTTCTTTTTTTTTTTTTTTTGAAATTAGGGGTCCTATGTCTCGGTAGCTGAAGCAAACCCTGACCCCCCACCAAAGTCTTGGTCCACAGGCTTCAGAAAATTCCGACTCCTCGCCTTTAAAGTAATCATAGATGTATATCTACCGATCGCAAAAATTGTAATTTTGTATTTTGCAAGGTTTTCTCCTCGGAGAAACAGTGACTACACGTTAATCGAACATAATAAACGCTAATATATAGCGAAAAGAAGTTGACTTGGATTGTGTTTTCATTAGATCTTAACATACGCAATTTTCGTCTGAATTTTTTTAGATGCAGCTTGATAATTTGTATCATTTGCATTTTTCGGACTGCTGTCTCATCTTATTTTTTATATATATATGACGTTTCGGCGGATTTGACCTCCAGCCTTCTTCGGGTGTTATTTGTTTGAACTTTGGGAGAATAGTGGGATTCATACCTTTTCCAATGGTATTAATTCTTCGTGAAATGCAATGTCGTGGATTTCATCTCGGTCACCTATGACGATAACCATTACGTTGACAGCGCTTCCCATAATTGTTCAACTCGTTTAGATAATGTAAATTGTTTCAACTAGCTTTGTTATTTTATATTTTTCATATCTTCTTTCTATCACTTTATGTTTTGGTATATCAAAAAAGGTCGTAGGAAATGGACTCGTCGACTCGTGTTCAATCAAGACGAGGCTTCTTGCATTTAAACATCATTATCATCATGTCGCGCAATTAGCACGGATATCCATGACAATCTCTCGCCAACCTTCCCCTATCATTCATTTTCCTAGGGAGGTCCTCTGTGCAGCATCCAGCATCTTTGCATAGCTGGTCAATGTAGGTCGTTGATGGGCGGCCCACACTAGCATGTCCGTGTGTTGGCTTCCATGGGAGAATGTCGCTTGCTTCTCCAGCAGTGCCCAGCATGCTTTGTCCGTCTCACTCGAATGGTTTTTGTGAGATGGGGGGGGGCAGGTGGCCATATAGCTGTTTCCTCGTGGGGTGCTGCTTCCACGATTTGTTCAAGACTGCACGCAGCATTCTTGTGCAGCTTATATAGCGCCCTACTATTTCCCACAGCTGAAGGGAGAATAGTTGGGATGCATACCTTTCGCAAGGAATATTAGTACTATGTGAATGCAACAGCCTCGTCAGGATTTGAACTCGTCTTACTGTGTCCATTTCCTACGACGGTAACCATTACACTTAATGTGTATGGTATTATATATATATATATATATATAATTATATAATGTGTGTGTGTGTGTGTGTGTGTGTGTGTGTATGTGTGCGTGTGCGTGGGGGGACAATACTCAAATGACAAACGCCTATTAGTGTTTTGGATGAAGAATCGCACGGATCCAGTTGGGATAAAGATTAATGTTGGAGTGTTTTGTGTGTGTGTGTGTGTCTGTCTGTATGTATGTATGTATGTATGTATGTATATGTGTGCGTTTTGTGTGTGCGTATTGGAGGTATGTGTTGTTGTGTTTGTGCGTGGGAGGGAGTTTGCAAAAAAATGCTCAAAGGAACTATTAGAGTTTGCGGATGAAGACTGCATGAAATCCAGTTGGGATATAGACTAATATTGAAGGTTTTTTGTGTGTGTTATGTATGATACAG
>CM042146.1:102329778-102339778 GCA_023376005.1 Doryteuthis pealeii
AAACTTATTTGATTCCTGGCCGTTGACACACTTTCCGCACAACTTCTGTGAGCTACGTTGATGGTCCATTTTAAATTCATCACTTGCGTCTCACATCCACCACGCTGCTACCCATGGTTTCCGTGTTACACGCTCTTTTGTGTGTATTATATTGTTGTTACATAGCTATTTTACAGTGTTTTGATATGTTTGTACTAAGCTTTTGCTAGTTTCATACTTTCCAGATTATTTTGTTTGTTTTTCTTTAATTTTTTTAGTTCCCAGATGTGTCTAGAGAGTATTGTGCCATATTTGTATTTTATTGTTAAATGATGTCTTGCGTGTATAGATCTACTGTTTCCAGGGGGCTTCAGTTACGCCTATATAGATATATAAATAGGAAGCGCATGGTGTAATGGTTAAAGTCATCGGAAATGGACTCGTCGCCCCGAGTTCAAATCCTGGACGTGGTAATTGCATTACACTTAGCGCTAATACCCTTGGGAAAGGTATTAATTCTACTCTCCCTCCAGCTATGGGTAAATAGTAGGACAGACTGGGCTCTTTAACCTTGGTTAGGTAACCGGTCTAGGAGAAGGAAAACTCTGAATTCAAACCTGTTAAACTCCGCTTAAGAAATTGACCTTGTGTCACATCCTGCTTGTGCGGAGGGGTTGGTAAATATATATATATATAGCAACTCATCTGATGATTGGATTACCATGAATCTTCAAGTTATGAGGGTAAAACCATAATATTACCATTGATTATATATATATATATATATATATATATATATATATATATATATATATATATATATAAGGATCCAAAGGAGAAACTGGAATTATCCCAATGAGTCGTTATGGGGAAATATTGGTAGGTAGTTTCTGACTCCTTCTGTTCCTTATAATTTTGCTCTACTTAGTAGATTGAGCACTTTCTACACATATAACTTAGACAGCTCCATCATAATTTTGTTTGTTTTTTCTATTGTTTTCTTTCTTTTGGCCACTTCAATACGATACCGATGATTATTTTTAGACAGTTCAGCTGTTTTGGTCTTGTCTGTTTTTTAATTTATTTTTACAGATATCAGTTTGGATATTTCTATATTTACAAACTGGATTATCTGTTTTTTCACCCCGTCAGAGTTATAGAATATCTTTTTACTGGTAATGAGGATCATTCCATGTGTAGTTTAACTATAGGGATACAGGTAAACCACAGTGAGAGCTCGATGTGCCTCGTGCCAGTAAGCGGACGGACAGAGCAATATATAGAATAAACGAAGGAAAAAAACTTTAAGCTTGCTTCATTGTTCATTGAAGCAAATTGAAAGTTTTCCTTCGCTTTATTCTCTCTCTCTCTCTCTCTCTCTCTCTCTCTTCTCTCTCTCTCTCTCTCTCTCTTTCTCTCTCTCTCTCTCTCCTCTCTCTCTCTCTCTCTCTCTCTCTCTCTCTCTCTTCTCTCTCTCTCTCTCTCCTATATATATATATATATATATATATATATATATATATATATATATATATTCTGTGTTTTATTTAGGTCTTACAGTGGTTTGGTATACAACGTTAATTTGTTGACAATATATGTTTAACGAACGTGTTTCATTGTTGAAATTACAGGTGTGTTTGCTAGTTTGTTAATATATTTTTATTGTGTTTTTTATTGTTTGTAGCATGTTTTTCCGGGCAGCTATAAATGAGTTTTAGTTTTTTCCTCATGAATATTCTATGTAATTTATTTGATTTAAGGAAGTGTTTGTCGGTTAGTTTTGTAAATATTTTCCTACGTTAGTTCTTACATCATATATATATATTATATATATATAATATATATATATAATGATATATATTTACATTATATATATATATATAAGGGAGGGGTTATTTCAATAAAATCTGTCGTTCTTAACTCTAAAGGTCTCCATATCTCCCCAGCATGAAATGGTTTCCTCTTTGTTTATGTGTCTCTGCCTCGTATTCATTTCAAATGCTCTGTCCGCCCATGTTCGTTTACGAAAAATCTGAATATTCATTACGTATTTTCATAAGCTTTGCCGAAAGCGTTTTTTGTTTTTTTCTCTCTTGGCTGCAAGTCTTCTGTGCAACTACGTCAGCTTAGTTTGCCCAAACCGGAAGAACTTGTGCAAGGATGTCATTACTTGATCAGTGGTTGGTTGGGTGGTATGGGTCCAATCTGCCGCGGGCATAGATGTACTTGATTGTTTAAATAAAACCGAAAAGTACCTCCTCCACCGGCCGGTCTAGTGCGACTATTTCTGGGAGCATTTTTTAAGTAGGTAAAGGATTTTGATATCTCAACCAGAGGAAAGTGAGACAATATTTACATCAGAGTGGTTCGGCTACAAAATTTGGGTTACCAGAGCAGCCCTACCCAAGCAAGCTCTTGTTTGAAAGCAGATATAGATATCAAAATTCTATATTTGACAGTGCACTAGAGGATGTAATCTATCTTCCAAAATGCCAATTATATGTTAATATGAGGTTTTCATAAAAGAATCCTTTAAAAACTTCATTAAAAAATCCTTTAAGAATATCATGAAAAAGAACTTCCCAAAAGAATCCGTTCAGAACTTTATTTAAGAATCTTCTAGAATCTTCATTAATTAATCCGATGAGATTCCGTTAAGCACTTCATTAAAGTATATTTTTAGAACTTCTTTAGATAAACCCTTAAAAACATCCTGTAAGAATCCTTCAAGAACTTCACAAAAAAAGTAATACTTCGTAAAACTTTCTATTTTGTCATTTGCTTTTTCTTTATCCGACAATTTCTTTAGCAGTCATTTATGTCATGCACGCCTATGCATATAAAATATTTAGGCAAACATAAAGTCCTATATATGAAAAAAAATTATCCAACTGTGATATTTTTTGTATTTTTTTTAGAGTTATTTCCCTTTTTTCCTCCATTTTTTCATCGATTCTCTCGCTCGTATCCGAGGTAGTTTTTCTACTTTTTTCAAGTATTGTACATAAAATCAGTAAACGTGTGCCTGTTCCCAGTAATGGAAACCGGCCGTACGTGTCTGTTGTCCAGCATAACGTTTATGTGTGACATAGATTAGTATTTACAGTGTCTATCCCCTGGAGTCGTACCTGCCGGGCGAATGCAGACACATCAAGCCGATCACCACTGGTCCTACTTAGTTTACAGTACCGAAGCGTGCAGAAAATGAAGAATGGCGACGGAATAGTTTATTTAGCATCCTCTCGCGAATTCTCGTCAAACGTGACTATATTATGTGTTGCCAGAGAAGAGACTAAAAATTCTTCTCGTTCGTCAATGTTTTAGAAGTTTATGTTGTCTTTTCTATTTCTTATCATTGATATCGTTTTTGTCATATTCTATTGACGTCTATTTGTAGAATTGTATTGTTGCTTTTCTATTGCAAAAAATCTTTTCCTCATACAGCAGAGTGTATATATATATATATATATATATATATATATATATATATAATGTTTATATTTACCAATATCATTGAGTAGGATGTAACACATGGTCAATTTCGTAATTGGATTTTAAGGGGTCTGAATTCAGTGTTTTCCTTCTCCTAGACTGGTTGCCTAATCAGGGTTAAAGATCACAGTCTGCCCTACTATTTGCCATCAGCTGGAGGGGAAATAGTTGGATGCATACCTTTCTCAATAGTACTAGCGTGATATAAAATGCAAACAGCCTCGTCCAGGATTTGAACTCATATTGCCGAGCCCATATACTGTTATTGTACATGTAACTGGAATATTTTCTTTTGCTTAGAATAATTCTATCCATGCCTAAAAGATTCCACTTTACCAAATTTTGAGATTTTTTTTCTTGTCTATTCTGCTGTACGGCTGCACCACTTGGACCCTAACAAAGGCGCCTTGAGAATAAGCTAGATGGGAGCTGCACAAGAATGTTGTGTGCGGTCTTGAACAAATCATGGAAACAACACCCCACAAGGAAACAGCTGTATGGCCACCTGCCCCCATCTCACAAACCATCCGAGTGAGACGGACAAAGCATGCTGGACACTGCTGGAGAACCAGGGACGAGCACATAAGCGACATTCTCCTGTGAAAGCTAATATATGGGCATGCTAGTATGGGCCGGCCACCAAGGACCTACATTGACCAACTTTGCGAGGATGCTGGATGTTGCGTGGAGGACCTTCCTGGGTCAATGAATGATAGGAAGAGTTGGCGAGAGATTTTCATGGATATCCATGCTGATTGGGTGACATGATGATGATGATGATGATTACCTCTTTAGAGATTTAAAATGGACACCTTATAGATTTCATTCTAATATTCTACAGTGAATTTCTGTTTGTGTCAAATCAGAGGAAGATTTCAATTAAATCTTAAATTAGATCTTTCACTGTGGTGAACTTTTCAAAAATCTTATCAGGAAATTATAAAAAAAGGCTATTTTCTATTTATATATATCTATATATATATATAAAAAGAGTCTCAGGGAATCCCACGGTATGTACGTGTCGATCTAAATCTCTGATGATATAAGTCATATTATATATATATATATATATATATATTATCTACTTATATTTACCAATTATGAGCAGGATGCGATACATGGTAAATTTCTTAAGTGGAGTTTACCAGTTTTGAATTCAGTGTTTTCCTACCCCAAATTGGTTGCTTAACCAAGGTTAAAGAGACCAGTGTGCCCTTCTATTTATGTATAGCTGGGGGGGGGGTAGAATAGTATATATATATAAATATATATATATATACATTATCTAATTATATTTACCAATTACGAGAATAATACATATATATAGTTGGAGGCGCGTGGCATAATGATTAGAGTCGTAGTAAATGGATTCGTCGACCCGAGTTCAATTCCTTGACAAAACTGGTTGCATTTCATATAGCGATAATACCCTTGAGAAACGTATGAATCCAAATATATTCCCTCCATTAATGGGTAAATAGTAGGGCGGACTGGGCTCTTCAACTTTGGTAAGGCAACCTGTCTAGGAGAAGGAAAACTCTGAATTCAAACCTGTTAAACTCCGCTTAAGAAATTGATCTTGTGTCGCATCCTACTCGTGCGGAGGGGTTGGTATATATATATATATATATATATATATATATATATATATATATATATATCTAATCTATAAAAGAGAGATTTTGGTATGTACGTGTCGACGTATAACAAAAAAACGGGAGGTCACTCAGATTCAAAATCTTGCATACACATTGATATCGTTCTAACTAAGAAAAATTCCAAATTTGGTTATTGATTTTTACTGATTAAGGGATTTAATCGATTAATTAATCCAAAATCACCCAATTTGCGGAACTGTCCGTATATCAGCCCCTCCTGATAATAAAATATTGTCTCTGCCTGCTTATTGTTAAAGCGATAACAGCAGCGAAGTTTTGATTTTAATGAATTAATTTTGCAGTCTAAGCCGTTCAGCTCCGAATTTATGGCCTATTTATGGTCCAGTCTTTAATAATTTTTATGTTGTTAGAAAGATAAGAAAATACTCTTTCAAAATATGTAATTTGTGTGAGTTTTTATTAATTGAATCATTTTTTACAGCGAGTTAAAAAATTAAAAAATGGCTTCGGATAGCCACGCTGCCTATGATTATTGCGATACAAGCAGTGCAGTCTATAACAGTCAGATCGGAATCTCTTACCTATTTAGGATTTTAATCTTTAAAATATTTATATCTTTAGTAATAAGATGAAATAGTCTTTCAGAATATGTAATTTGTATGTGTTTTTATTGATTAATTTATTTTTTACAGCGAGTTAAAAAAAAAAAAAAACTACGTATAGGCGATAATACGAAAAAAAATACTACGTATAGGCGATAATACGAATCTCTTAGTCTTTCTGAATATGTAATTTGTATGTGTTTTTATATATTAAATTATTTTTTACAGCGAGTTTGTCCATATTCTTAAATTGTACAGTATACTCATTTTAATTTTAATTTTTGTAATGCATAAAAATTGTAGAAAATCAAAATGTACGCTTTACGGTTTCATTATTAAAAAAATAACAGTATCATGAAAATCAGTTTACGTCGTAAGTACGGTTACATATTTGTATAAATTAAACTAAGATTTTCATTCGAATAAAATGACTTTTAATTCTTTAATTTATTTATTAATTTTTATTGTTAGAGTTTTAAAGGGTTAAAAATAACAATAAGATTGACGAATTTCCTTAGAAACTGTTTTTCTTTTGGTTCGTTAACTAATTATTTTATCAAACCACGATAAAAAACAAAAAAACAAACAAAGGTTACTAATACGGGCAAAATCCGGTGTTTTATCTTTAGTCGAAGGCCCGACTGGAGATAAGTAGTCAATTATTTGTAAGACGAAATTTATTTCAAGTTTATCCGACAATATCCAGTTATTGGAACATTTCAAAAATTTTTTATATGTAAGTACGAAAAATTGTAAGCGCTTTGTTTATCAAAATGACATGATTCGTTAGTAAATTACCCGAAAAGTTGATAAAACAAAACAACTAACAACCAACATTTAAATTATTATTCAAAATACAATTTAAAATATTCCTCATAATTTGCCTTACAAATTAAATTTTAAGTTTTATGATTTTACTCTTTATTGTGAAGTCAATAAACATCGCTGAGTTTATAGTGCAACTTTTCAGTTCTGAAAAATTGGCATGTTTAAATAGAGATTTCATAGGTGACATTTGAACTTTTATGAAAATTGATGTTTTGTAATTAATACAAATTTTGTAATAAAACTTAATTTTAACTAGGGGGGGGTAGGGGTTAGGGTTGGGAGGGTAGTTTAATGGGAAAATAAATAAATAATTTGGGTTCCGTTCAAGCGGTTCCAATATGGGGGATCAATTTACTATAAACTTATACGAGGAAATGAGCACCCGTGAATACTCAAATAATAAAGAACTTTTAAGAATTTTTTTTTCAATCTGATAGATTGGTGTGTAATCGATAATAATCAACTGAAGGAAAAAAATAGATGGGGGGTGGGAGTCCAGATAATCAGGTCCACCAAAACGTTTTTAAACAATGTTTTTAAAATACTAGGTACCACCAATTTAACCCTGTGAAATTTACCCCCCCCCCTATATTTAACACTATGAAACTTGCAGAAAAATTAATATTTTCTTGAAAAATTTTTTTCCATTTGAAAGAAAAAACATTAAATAAACTCCTGATGACTTTTTAACTTTTTTTCAGCTTACGGAAATAATGAAAATTATGATTGAAAAACAACGTTTTCATTTTTGCACTGTTAAATCAACTGAAAATTAACGTAGCTAAAAACAAGTTACGATAAGAGCTTTTTAAATTCTATGAAAAATCAATTAATTATAAATAATAACAAAATATTTCCGTTTTATTCAAGATGGCATAAACTGATCAATTGGTGGTCCCTTAGCAAAAATAGATATTGCAATACGAAGAATTTAAATTTTCGATTCTCAGCTTCTTTTTAAACTCAACATGCAATTAAGAACTAAATGTGAATTGTTGTCATGTACAAAAAATTTAAAACAATAACAAATATACAAACGAATACTTTCAATTTGTTGTATAATAATATGAAATAATTTTAAACTATAAAACAGAAAATACAAATCCTGAAATATACAAATTCTTACTGATTTTAGTTTCAAGAATTATTTTCCTCTTACCCCCTCTCTAACTACTGTCTTCCACTTTCTCTCTCACTCCCTGGTGATCCAAATTTCATTTTAGTCCGGTCATGGACCGGGTACTTTAGCTAGTATATATATATATATATGTATAATCTACTTATATTTACCAATCCCTCCGTACGATCAGGATGTGACACATGATCAATTTCTTAAGCGGAGTTTAACAGGTTTGAATTCAGTGTTTTCCTTCCCCCAGACTGGTTGCCAACCAAGGTTAAAGAGACCAGTGTGCCCTTCTATTTATTTATAGCTGGAGGGAGAATAGTCGGATGCATGCCATTCCCAAGGGTATTAGCGCTATGTTAAATGCGAACAGCCTAGTCCAGGATTTGAATTCGTCTCGCTGTGTCCATTTCCTACGACGTAACAATACAGTTAAATAGGTTGGTGTTAGCAAGCTAGTATCGCAGATTCATCAGTCCTAAACAACGAGTTCGATCCTCGCTGGATGCAACATATTTATGACTTTGTGTCACATCCTACCACTGGCGAACAGGTTGAGTAACTTGGACATCCCATCGTGGTACTAATTACTGCTGATTAGCGAGGTCGATCCTCGCTGGATGCCCTATATTTGCGACCTTGTGTCACATCCTACCCGTGCGAAAGGGTTGGGTAATTAGAGCCTCCCGTCGTGGTGTAATGGTTAGCAAGCTAGTCTCGCAGATCCATTACTACTTGTTAAAAATGAGACCGATACTTTTTATATATTGAACTATTTAGCAATAGTTCTTAAGTAAACATATCACACGTTGTAATAATTAAATTATGATACTGTGGTATATCCACAGATCCCGTTAGTTTTAGATAATCGTCTTGTGACTAACACGTGACTTATGAATTACCATATTACAGTTGTCTCCCTTCATCTAACATTGTCTCCCTTTAATCAAATTTTTCTTACATTGCGAATGTCCAATAAGAAATTGGTTTCGATTTCCATTTTCCTCGAGCTCGACGTCACATTTGAGACTTACAAAAACTTTTACCATAACTAATCAAATTTACGTTGTCGTCACTAAGACTACGCCTTTCGGTTAACTGGGATGTTTTTTTTTGTTTGATTTTGTGGGGTTGTATTTTTTGTGTGAGGGATATTTTGAGGGGCTGATAGGGTAAGTATCTATCCATTTCTAAGTCACCGGGCTCGGTATTAATTCTCACTGTATCATTTTTCCACACCCACACACACGCACACACACACACACTCTCTCTCTCTCTCTCTCTCTCTCTCTCTCTCTCTCTCTCTCTCTCTCTCTCTCCTGAGAAAGAGAGTGAGAGAGAGAGAGAGAGAGTGGAAAATGATTACGGTGAGAATTAATAAATAGATGGAATCGTTTTTCTTCTATATGAGAACACATATACGTTCTCTCTCTCTCATTCTCTCTCTTCTCTCTCTCTCTCTCTCTCTCTCTGTCTCTCTCTCTCTCTCTCTCTCTCCTCTCTCTCTCTTTGAGAGGAGAGAGAGAGAACGTATGTGTGTCTCATATAGAAGAAAAACGAGTTAAAAGATTCGATCTATTTATTTATTCATTTATTTGTTTTAAACATTGTAATATAAACATAATACACCGACTGCACCTCTGCAGAGGGATAATACCCCCCCCCCAATGGGTTCATCTGTTGGCCGCGTGTGGTGACCCGTGATGCTTAAGGATGGAATTCTGGTGGATGTGCAGTCCATGACATGCAATACTCCATGTTGACCTTTATTTAGGCTAGAGGAGCGGTCGAAGAAAAAAAAAGAATAAAAAAAGAAAGAAAGAATTTTTATTAAAAAGATAACAAACAAAAGAAAGAAGAAAAAGAAAGAAAGAAGAAATTATATGAAATTAATAAAGAAAGAGAGACAGAAAAGAAAACGTCTATTAAAAACAAATAATCAGAATAAAAAAAAAGAAAGTTTTTTTTTTTAAAGGGATAACAAACAAAGGAAAGAAAGAAAGAAAGAAAGAAAGAAAGAAAAAGAAAAACTATGCTAAAGCATAAAAAAACAAGAGAGAAAGAAAGAAGAATCGCTGTTGTTCCATTCTCTTCCGTTAAACACGTATGCAAACAATACTAGAAGTAGATACATCAATCTCTATAGCTTGGGACATGGAACTATAGAAACAAATACCTGCGTAGCGTTGTGGCTTAGACAGGCATCTGGTTAGTTTGCAAATTCATCTTCTTAGATCATCACTTATGGCTGGACACAGAATCAGATGAAATGGTCGAAATCGTCCAGAAAGCACACCTTGCGAAGAAAACCCCCGGACAATAAATCATAAAGAATATATAAGAGAGAGTAAAAA
>CM042146.1:102342278-102349778 GCA_023376005.1 Doryteuthis pealeii
AATTACTTATTAAAACTTTTTTTCGAACTCAATTTATTAAACACATTTTTAATACTCGTTTTTTTCTTTTCTTTTCTATTTAACCCATAGATGGGACTCAAACGGGTACTACCACTCCGAGAGTAATGGCGATAAAGGGGTACTTCACATTCCCCACAATTATTTTTGCTGGGTTGACGACACTCTCGAGAAATAAGAATTCAGTAATACCAGATAATCATTATTTATACTAGTACAAAATAAAAAAACGTGGTTGGTTTTCGCCATATATAAACACGTATATGGTTATATAATTATATATATATAATTATCATTACTAGTACAAAATAAAAAACACCCTCCAGGCGATGTAAAAATAGATTTTTGAAACATATTGCCTGAGGGGTGGGAGTAAAAAATTCAATGTCAGCAAGTTTGTACCCTAAGTAACTAAAATCATAAAATTCATTAAATGATTAAAAAATAAAACAATTTCAAATGTAAACTTTGAATATGTATTAAAATAAAACAAACTATATATAGATATATAATACCAGTCATGTATTTATTAAAACTTGTTTTAAAAAACAATGAGAACTGTCTAATGTTGCATGTTCAAATTTTGAGTGTATTTATTCTATGTTATGACGATATTGGGTAATGTGATGTAAGCAGTGAGGTAATTTTTGTTACAGTCAAAAACCGGATGCGAATCTCCATTATTAATAGATATTTGCTTTTTATCTTGTTCGAATTGGACGGTCTCATCCTTAACCAGAGCGTGTTGCAAGATGATAGCGTTCGTACAATTAAGTAACACGAGTATTATTTAATGCAATTGTATGATGCGGTATAGCTCGCTTTTCATTAGTAACTGATCTGCGAGACTAGGCTGCTAACCATTACACCACAACAGGACGCCTTCCATTGTTGTGCAATGGCAAACAAAATCGATATCTGACTGATAGAAACGCATTGGTGAACTCACTACTCCATTAGAAATACGCTTTCGATCTCATTAAAGATTTCCGTTTTCTCTACTTCATATTGGTGAGTTTGGACCGGTTGTTTTATACATGTCATATGATTTGTTGGTGTCCCTGCGGTTTATAGCCTTGTGCAGGTTCATTAAATTCCTGCTCTGTCAAACCATCAATTTTAGTTTTGCCTTGAAAAGGGCCCTCGAATATTCTTTATGAATGATATGCACGACTTGAGCAATCTTATTACAATTCTAATTTGCTTTCTCATGTTTTATTATTCTCCTTCAACCTTCATTCTTTATATATAATATATATATATATATATATATATATATATATATATATATATATATATATATATATATATATACTAATAGGAACAACAAATCATTATTCTTTCAGGTCAGGTCACGCTTAAAGCACCGGCTTTCCGCTTGATCACTGTTGGTAAGCAGGCAATGTGTCTGCTCGATACTTGGGTTAGTTGGGTGGTTGGATGAATTTTATGGCATGTCAGTCCTTGTTGGGTTATTTTATGCCGTTGAGTATTCAAAATTATTTTAAAACTCATTTTTTAAACTCATCTTTTATCTATTGAACCCATAGATGGTCTCATATAAGAGTTACTATTACTTCGGATCAGAGTGGACCTGGGAGTAATGGCAATGAATGGGTACTCCAGAGATCCATAATTGGAACCTACACTAGATGCAGTTTCATACCACACCCAGGACACATAACTCAGAAAATATCTATGTCGATCCGAAAATTCAATTGACTATGGCTCATTAAAATATAGCGTAAATTAAGGCAGGAAACCAGGACGACATGAGATCAAAATTACTAAAACTTATTCCGTAATTCACAATTTCAATGTTACAAATAAAACAAACATGTAACTTCTTTTTTTTTCTTTTTCTTTTTCTTTTTTTCAATTCATTTTAATTTTACATTGGGCATTTAAGCGACGCAAGACCATTTGAAATATTTCGTTTTTATAATTGGGTGAAATAAAATGGGACAAATAAGAAATATGCAATTTAGCGACACTAGATAATATGCATTTACGTTTTTATATTGCATCTTAAACAATTTGGACGATCTCACTTTTAACCAGAGGGTGTTGCAGGGTGATAGAGGATGGATGATTTAGGAGCACCAGTATAATAATAATTTATTTATTAGTCCCCACAATCTCTCTGATTTATTTATTGACAGGGAATCGCGTTCATTGTACCTTCCTATTTAGGCTTTTTGTGTAGTTGTTTCTTAAGAGACAATTTGTTATTTTTTGTTTTTGTTAGGGGGAGGGCAACCGGTTCTGTGGAATATTAATAATTTGCAAACAAATCTATTTAATCAATAAATGAGACCCTAATAGTTAATAACACTTAGGACTAGAGTGAACTTGGGAATAATGGCAATGAAGAGGTACTCCAGACCTCCAGAACTATAATCTCACCATCAACAGTTTAGTGTCATACTTAGGACATTCCTTTTGGGGGATATTTTACCTCTCTACTGGGGATACAGAAAAAAAATAGATTTTGAAATGAATTAACATTCAACAAAGCCGATGGTAAGTAAATATAACTATATATATATATATATATATGTATATATATATATATATATATATATATATATATATATATATATATATATATATATAAAGGGCAGTTTGTGTGTATGTATGTCCAGAGGAAACTACGAAAATAAAACAATCAATGACAAAGTAGATATATATACACATTACCTGTCACCATATCTTGCTTATTGAGCAAAATAATGAAGATTTGATTTATATTCGTAACAACATGGATTTTTTTTTCAATTAATATCTTAAATAGGAGACATTATTTATTTTATTTTCAGTGTTTATGCACTTTTTTTTTTTTTTTGCGGATCAAATCAAGATCTTTTTTTTTTACATGGGGATTTTTATAAGGCATCCTGCGCGGATCCAACTCATGATTCAGTAATAATGGATCTGCAAAACTAATTTTAAATTCCTACCATAAAATAAACTGAACCCTCATTTTATGTCCGTGTTTTTGCAATAAATATTTTATTTTTCTTGCACCCGTTATTTTACAATACTAAATATATTTTATTTATTTATTTTAATATTCACTTCAATGTGTATGTTCTAAAAGTTTTTATTTTGTGAGAATGGTTAGTTTTAAAGTGGGGGCTCGTTTTACAATTTAGGCATAAATTGGATCCTCCTTTTATGACCGTAATTTTGTTTTTTCGTCGACGATGATTAAAATCTGACGCTTTTATTTTAGAGTACCAATGCCAAAAAAAGAAAAGAAAAGAAATAACAACAAAAGTAGCCCTGAGATAAACCGACCCATTGCTAAATACGCAGTTAAACATTCTTCTGAATGTAAATATTACAATCAGATGTAGCTTTGTATCATACCTAGGACTCCTCTTTTTGGCAGGGACTTACTCCCAACAGAGGATACAATTCAGCCTACTCTAAGACAGGGTGCTTCATCTGTCTGAATTCCGATTTCAAAATCTGTCTTGATTAATTAAAGCCGAGTAAATAATAACGTAATACCAGTCTATTCTAATAAGTACGCCCGTTTTAAAGCAAAAACAATTACAGATAAAGTCACTCAGGAACTGAGACCCTGAACTACAGTTTGAAACACCCTAGTTTTGTCTTAGAAAGCAAAGAGCATCTCCCAGGGTTATTTACAAAGGTTAACTTTGTCTCATTCCAAATGACAGGGGGTTGAGGGGCGCTGTGTTCCTACACGAACAACAGTTTGAGAGATTAGCTTACGAATCGACACTCTACAGTATGCGCCCCAAGGTCAAGTAGATTGTATTTACTTTCATTGCCCCCACCCCCACTCTCCGCTGCTTTTCACGATTTTATCGCACACGTGTGATTACTGGGCGCCCCCAGGATTTTAACAATATCAATGACTGGTGTGCAGTTCTCCTATTTGTACAAACAAATCCAAGATGTATTTATTCCATTGTACGCGGGTATACATACCGAAATAAATACGTAAGGTACGTTTGCATAATTCTACCGTGAAGAACAAAAGACTCAATGAAATTGTGTTTATTTTCCAACCCTACAGGATGCTAAGAGCCGGTTTAGCTCAGTCGGTAGAGCGTCCGACTCGGAACCACAAGGTTACCTGGTTCGATACCGGCTCTCGCCAACTCAGCGTATGAGTAGCACAGGGAATATGTGCTGTTAAAGTGGGGAGCTGGTGGTAGGTGTGGCGCTCCACCTCAGACACTAATAAACAATCTCCTTGGTCTAGCGCTAGTGAAAAGGGGATAGACTTCTTTGTTGTCTGGCTGATACTGACTTTAGGCCGCCCCGATGGTGATGATGACTTTTTATAAGATGCTTTTTAAATGGATTTCAGTAAAAAAAACAAAAAAAAAACAGTAGTACCTTGAGTCTTACGAGTACTACCCAACTTTCGAGTTTTCCAAGGTACGAGTTGTCACTCGGTCGATCTTTTGCTTTGCATTGAGGGCTAAAATGTGAGGTACTAACGAGCTTCAGATACGCTTATGTTAGTAAGTTCACTAAAAACATTTGAGTTCCGAAATTCATTACGCCAAAGAAAAATAAAAAATAAAAAAGAATAAAGATTCAAACATATTACAGTACATAATTCATTACATTCTTTTATATTACGTTTTTATACAATACAATGATATTCGTTTTAAAAATTTCGATTTACAGCGGTACCTTGAAAATGAATGCCTCAACGAGTTTTCAAACTTACGAGCTGTTACTCGGTCTATTTTTTTGCTTCGCGTTGAGAGCTAAAATTTGAGATACGAACGAGCTTCAGATACGCTTAAGAGCCCGGTCCATGGCCCGACTATAAAGGTTTTAGGAACACCAAGGAGTGGGAGAGAAAGGGGGAAGAGGGAATTAAGAGAATTTGACTTTAACAATAAAAGAAGCAAGAAATGTGTGCATTATAATATTCGTTTAGGCGTGAAGCCGCCTGGTTTAATAGTCATTGACGTAGGAAATGGATACGAAGAGACGAGTTCAAATACTAGACGAGGCTGTTTGCATTTCACATGGGGTTAATATTGAGAGAAGGGCCCCGAAATGGTGCACATTCTCTCCTGAAGACGCCAAAACCAAATACATAACAAATAAAAATAAAACATAACAAAACAATCATGGAGTTTAACTTCTCGTTGGTTTTGCTAACCAATCGAAAAGCATTCTACAGTCCACTCGCTTTAACTTCCTTCTTCAGTTAAGAGTCTGAGTGACAGCAAGTCTCCTCAGGTCTCCAGGACTCTTCTGAGTATTCTGGCAGATTGCAGCAGTGCAGTGTTCTGAATGGTTTCAACCCTTCCTCTGATTTCTAAACATTCCAGACCCTTTTCCAATCCTTTTGGGACTGTTCCAAGTGCACCAACTACAATTGGTATCACCTTCACTTTCATATTCCATAACTTTTTTAGTTCTCTGGCAAGGTCAAGATATTTGTCTATTTTTTCATTTTCCTTCAGCTTCACCCTGTGATCTGCTGGCACTGCAAAATCCACCAGTTGACAAGTTCTTTCTTTTCTGTTTATCAACACTAGGTCTGGTCTTCTTGCTGGGATAAGGTGATCCGTTTTTTTTCAAGGTATTATTATTATTATTATTATTATTATTATTATTATTATGTCATCTATATTTACATCATATGCCTGGTAATTATTGCTGGAGACTGCGTGACAACAAGCCTAAATAAATATTTATCCTCGTTTCTCTTCTAACTGATCGCAACTCGCTAGTGTTCTGAACTATCACAGTTTTTGCTTGATTGTCTAATTCATCCAATCTTCATTCTGTTGTCTTTGGCACGGTTCCCAGTACGCCATCTATTACACCATCTATCACAGGCGCGAACCTAACCTTCATGCTTCATCGTTTTATTTCAGCTGTCACAGATTTTCTTCCTGGTATTCCTATTTTTTCGGGAGTGGGGTGCAGTACGATTGAATGTCAAATTACCAGGGTAGGTATTTACTCAACCCATTCACCAAGGTCGCAACTATGGGGCAACGAGTATCGAACTATTCAGTAGTAATAGATCTGCAAGACTAGCTTGCTAAATGTCACATTACTAGAGTATCTTATATATATATATATATATATATATATATATATATTGCGTTTGTCGCTGACAGCCTCGGATTCGGGAAAGTAAGAGTACTTTACATAGTCGGGCACTTGGTCGTGGTAGAATCGTTTGCAAGATGTTCTACAAGGTAGTGGTTTCGAACTATTCAGTAGTAATGGATCTGCAAGACTAGCTTGCTAAATGTCAAATTACTGGAGTATCTTATTTGTTTTTATTATTATTATTTTTTATTTTTCTATTTTTTTTTTTTTGTTTGGCGCTGACAGCCTCGGATGTGGAATAGTAAGAGTACTTTAGATAGTCGGGCATTTGGTCGTGGTAAATGGTTACCAAGATGTTCTACAATGTAGTGGGTTCGATCATCACTAGGTCACCTATACCTTTGATATTGTGCCAATTCTAAGTTATGTTTTTTTAAATCTTATATTCCCTTTGTTAGAGTCTAAGTGGTGCGGCCGTACAGTAGCACTAACACGGTCACAGATTGGAAGAATTCTTGCTTTGTTTTATCGAACTGTTTACATTCCACTCCTAGTTTTTTTAAAATATGGAATATTATGAGAACGGTTTACAATTTTGGATCGGACCACGCTATCAGTATCTGCTGTTAGTATGTGGTCACCCATCTCAGTATTGAGCAGTCTCATTATTGCTTAACTTCAGTGATCAGTACATTCTTATTGTTATTTACTAAGTTTTGCATAGCATAGCAGACAGGCCTTACAGTATGTGCTGTTAATATGTGGTCACCCATCTGAGTATTGAACAGGTTCATCATTGCTTAACTTCAGTGATCAGTACATTCTTATTGTTATTTACTAAGTTTTTCATAGCATAGCACACAGGCCTTACAGTATGTGCTGTTAATAAGTGGTCACCCATCTGAGTAGTGAACAGGCTCATCATTGCTTAACTTCAGTGATAATTATATTTTTTCATCGTTTGAGTTAAGAATACGTTGAGAGTGTCACCTGCAAAGTAATAAGGCCTCTCCTCAAAAGGGATGTTTTATGTGTGACACTAAACTCCATGTAATGCTGGGGCTACAGTTCTTGATATTTGGGGGGGGGGTGTAAAGTACCCCTTCATTGACATTACACCCAGGTCTACTTTTACCTGTAGTGGAAGTACCTTTTAGGGTCCCATCTATGGGTCAAATAGGTATGTTTGAAAATTATTTGCACTCGATAAGATTTTGAGCAAAAAAAAAAAAACTCTTAAAAAACAGCAACATAGAATAAATATAAGCATGCAATGAACGCGATTCCTTAACTTCTCGGCGTAAACTAACCCTAGATGGGTTGACATGCCGTTAAAATCAATGAGTTTTAATGGGCACTTTTAGATATGTACTGGTTAGCAAGCTAGACTAGCAAGCAATCGTTAGTCAATTT
>CM042146.1:102354778-102357278 GCA_023376005.1 Doryteuthis pealeii
GTCAGATCCGGCACGTGCGGAGGGGTTGGTAAGTACTTACTTTATTACAGTCTAAATCTTACCTATATCAAAATATTTCCTTCCTAGACTAGAGGGTATTTTTTCAGGTTTTTGTATATAGAGAATGACCTCCATACAGATCATCCCGAGAGAAACAAACACGTCACCTTACCAACACCACGCCCAATGCCTTCTTTTTTTCTTTTTGTCTTTTTCTTTTTTTCTTTTTTTTTTCTTCACTTTATTTATTTGCTTCCGATTACGATCTGGAGCTGATTTCTTTCATCTGTTCCCCGTGCAGACGCTGTTAAAGACGAATGGTATCGGGCGGAAACAGGTTCGCTTGCTCTTCAGGCTTGCAACATGGTTTACGTTTACACCAAAACACACACACCAGCCACCTCCAGGTGGCGCGCGACTTTTTAATATATCTCTTACCCCAGAAGGTCACCCACAAGAAGAAGAAAAAAACCTGTGCAAAGACCTTCTTTTATATATATATATATATATATATATATATATTTAGAAATATTTATGGCTTGGGGTGTTGGCCTTTGATAGTTAACATATTGTTAGGTTTCGCACTGTGCATGTGTGTATTATTGCACAGGTATCTTTACCTAGCAGAAAGTACAAGTAGATGAATAAACAGTCTCTACTAAACGAAGATAAGGTCCCGGATTATATGTACTCTATCTATCTATCTTTTTACCTATCGATTTTTCTAAAATTTGCATATATATATATATATATATATATATATATATATATATATATATATATATATATATACTAGCAAAAGTACCCGGTTCATGACCGGGGAAAGAGGATTTTGAAGAACACCATTGATTGAGAAAGAAAAGAGGAAGAGAGTAGTAAGAGAGAAAAATAATTTAGCAAATTCTCATCGAATTAAAAAAATCGCAAAGAATTCACATATTACAATGTTTTATTTTATTTTAGGAAATGTTTTACTTCTTTACATTCAAAATATTAGAGAGGGTCAAATCGTGGTATAAGAATAAGCAAGCTACTTCACAGATCCATTATTACTGATTAGCGAGTTTGATTATCGCTGGATGCCCCACACTTGCCAACTTTAGTCACGCCCTACCAATGGTGAATGATACGGGTAAATAAGGAATGCATCCCATTGCGGATTAACAGTCAGCAAGCTCGATTCTCGCAGATCCATTACAACTGCATGACGAGTTCAATCCACGCTGTGAGCCACATACTATCCATAGCGAACATGTTGAGCAAATGATGATGGTGTCGCATCGTGGTGTAATGTTTTTTTGGGTTTTTTTGTTGTATGCCCCTTGTAACATTGGAACAGGTTTAAAAAGAGCATCACACCGAGGTGTAATTGTTACATATTAATTGGATCCCTATTACTTTTTAAGGTAGTATAGAAATCCTTATGGCGATCAGTACAGCTGATGGCCTTGAGAGTGAGTGACAATGCTTGACCTCACTCTCACCTTGCGTTCTGGGATGATCGTGAGAATCGGAAGTGATAGAAAGCCCCTTCCGGTTTAAGGAGTAAGCAACTCAGAGTTGCAGTCAGTTAGTTGCAGTTAGTCAGTTGCAGAGTTAGAAGCTAGCAAGATGTGACTCTCAGCGCGCAGTTGTCTGGCCTGGGAATCCGGAATAAAATAACATCAAAGGTAAATCGAAGTCTTGTTGTTATTACTAAAAGCTAACAATGACACAAGGCTTCTGATAAGAAATGGTCCCCAGCAGAACCAGACACGGAATCCCCAGATAAGAAGACCAGACGAGACCTGTAGAAGATATACCAGACCATTAGAAGATAGAAGAAGCAGATCCGGCCAGAAGAATAAAAGAGGTATATAACATAATGGTGAGCAAGATAGTCTCGCTCATCCATTATTACAGAATAATGAATTTTATCCTAGGTGGATTCTCCATATTTGTGATCGTGTGTCACATCCTATGCGTGGCCGGCAGTTTGTGTAAAGAATAAGGGACTCTCATTCATTACTACTGAATAGGAAGGACGATCCACAGTAGATGCCTTATACTCTCGACTGTGTCACATCCTACCCGTGGCGAACGGAGTAGGTAAATACACTTAAAATGTTTTTTTAAATTACCCTAAACTTGTAAGTAGTTTGAACCAATTTTATTTTTTTGTGGAGTTGCAATGTTATAAAATGTGTTCAATTTATTTTCTTTTTAGCCCAGTAAAAATCTCACAATAATAAAGTAGATATTACAAATATAATTTTTTCGTCTTTCAATATTTTTTAGGGGTAGTTACATTTAGAATAGTACTTCAAATAAATGTTACCCATTGGTCTGAAAGATTTTCATGATTTCCTTTAATTACCAAAAAGAATTGACCTTTTCTTACAATTAGTACTGAATTGTAAAAACTTCCTGTTTGAATGTAGAATTGGAATATTTAAACATCGTGTCTTAAGACTTTTTTTTTACTCATGAAGAATTGTTAAGTCCCGCAAATCGCTTAATG
>CM042146.1:102362278-102399778 GCA_023376005.1 Doryteuthis pealeii
ATCAAACAGGAATAGAACTTCATTATTGTAACTTATCCCTCCCGCGTTGAGATCAATATGATTTCTTGTCTTTTTTTATCACAATCCTTTAAGTCTACCTTATCTGGACAGTGGATGATGGATTCATGCTGGCGCTGCATGGTTTGCCTGGTACGGACATCAGTACATTCCGTATCACAATGTGACAGCAGGATGACGGATTCAAAGTCAGCGTTGACTTTAAACACAGCACAAAGGTTGACTTCACTTTTTCATTAAAATAAGAAGATGCAGTGATATAAAGTTATTTTTGCTTCATTGCTAAATGGGATGGACAATAGATTCGAAAATGGCGGGAAGATTGATTCCTCAATCAGTTGTTGTAATTTATAATTACTAGCAGGACCTGTGGATATACCACAGTATGATAATTTGATTATTACAACGTTTGATATGTTTACTTAAGAGCTATTGCGAAATAGTTCAATAGGTAAAAATTAAATAATCTTGATTTAACTCTCTCTCTCTCTCTCTCTCTCTCTCTCTCTCTCTCTCTCTTCTGATGACTTTAATTTCAATTTGACTGAGTGATACCTTTACAAAGTGATTCTTAAGACAGTTAAAAAGTATGATATCCAGGTGTATGGCGCTATGAAAAGTCCTAACAGCCTCGTTCTTGATTTGAACACGGTCCGCCATGTCCATTTCGTACGATGATAATCATTACACACAACCCATCTTTGGTAATAATGCATAAATTCTTGTTTGATTAATGGGTTTAATGATTTTAAAGTTCATGGGTTTTAGTGATTTTAAAGTTAATGGGTTTTAGTGATTTTAAAGTTCATGGGTTTTAGTTATTTCAAAGTTAATGGGTTTTAGTTATTTTAAAGTTAATGGGTTTTAGTGATTTTAAAGTTCATGGGTTTTAGTTATTTTAAAGTTAATGGGTTTTAGTTATTTCAAAGTTAATGGGTTTTAGTGATTTTAAAGTTCATAGGTTTTAGTGATTTTAAAGTTCATGGGTTTTTAGTGATTTTTAAAGTTCATGGTTTTAGTTATTTTAAAGTTCATGGGTCTTAGTGATTTTAAAGTTCATGGGTTTTAGTAATTTTAAAGTTCATGGATTTTACTGATTTTAAAGTTCATAGGTTAAGAACTGCAATTATTCTTGTTCACTAAATCTATTATAATCTCTCTCTCTCTCTCTCTCTCTCTCTCTCTCTCTCTCTCTCTCTCTCTCTCTCTCTCTCTCTCTCTCTCTCTCATTTTCTTTTTTGGTAAGAAAAGCCAACATTTGCGTATGAATGATAAGTAAGCGAGACGTTCGAACTGTAGGGGTAAAGTAACCATGTGGCCAACTCAGAGTGGGATAATTAAACGTATCCCACCGATACTGAGGCGCCGTAACACGTGTAGCTATTCCTAGATTTTTTTTATCTGTCTTTGTGCTTTCTGGCACAGAGGGCAGATTTCATCGACTAATGATGGCTTTTAGACCCCCCCCCTCCCCTTCGTCCAGGCCTTTGGTCCAGGTTTGAACTCCCGAACTACCACGTGGGAAAGGTTTTCGATTTTCCTTTTTTGTTTTAGTTCTTTGAATCGTTTTGATGATTAGATATCTTGTAGGTAATAGTAGAACGTGGATTTTAGTTCGCTATTAACCTTTGTCAGATGTTTGATTTGCAGATGATGATTCTGTTGCAAGCATCTTCCAAGTGAGGAAGACTTGCATTTATCTAAAAAAAATCAACGTTCGAAATCTAGACTCGACCATAGCCATCGTCTCCGGTGTAAAATACGCAAAGGCATTATCTGTTCCTTAGGCCAGCAAGTATATCAATCAGTCAATCAATCAATCAATCTATCTGTCTATCTATCTATCTATTACTATATATATATATATATATATATATATATATATATATATATATATATATATATATATATATATATATATATATAGTAGCGTCCAAAATTAAGGAACAGGAATTAAAACTTCTATATATCAAAAAAAATAAGTTCAATTATTCTGAAACTTTCACTGAATGTAAAAAAAATGGCAGTCCAGTTGTGTTTTAAATCCGCAATTTATTTATTTGTAATGATATAGCTAATTACTAAGCTTAGCTTAGATGTGGCACAGGGACAGATGTATGAAAAATTGAACTCACTAACAAGGCTCTCGTAAGATAGCTTGCTAACCATTAGGCTACATGATATGCCTTATTTGTACTGATATAGGGAGAATTTTAATGATAAACGCTATTGGATGTATAATATATATATATATATATATATATATATATATATATATATGTGTGTGTGTGTGTGAGTGTATGTCTGTCTGTGTCTGTGTGTATGAGTGTAGATTTAAATAGGAACAACTTTTCATAGATAAATACAAACAGCCTCTCATATATATATATATATATATATATATATATATATATATATATATATATATATATATATATATATATATATATATATATATATATATATATATATATTAAAGAGAGAGATATAGAAAAATAGAAAGATGTCTCTCTTTATATATATATATATATATATATATATATATATATATATATATATATATATATAGGGGGTATGGGTGTGAGTGTATATATATATATATATATTATATATATATATATATGTACGTGTCTGTGTATGTGTGTTCGTAGATTTGAATATATATATATATATATATATATATATAAAGAAAGGGGGAGAGAAAGAGAGGGGAGGAAGAGAGGGAGAGATACACAAAAGAATCAACTATTTTTTAGAATACTGTAGATTGTCTGGGAAATATTTTTTCGGTATTTCGTCTTTAAGTAGCAACATCCTTTGATAGTTGGTCTTCATTCTTTACAAATCTAGGACTTTAATCCTGCATATTCTTTTTTTAATACTAAGATTCACCTTGTTGGAGACCAGTTATATAGGTTACAAAATGACTAATAAGGAGTAGAGATGATCCAGAAGTATTTTTACAAAACGGCAACAAAATGAAAATACAAAGTAAGACAATTTTTAAGTGTGGACTTAGAATTTCCAAGGTTTTTTTGCATAAAGCAATTTTTTTCAAACGTTTGACTTGTTGCACCTTCTTTTAACCAAACTCGGTTCCGTTCACTTAAGACAAAATAAAAAAAATAGGTCCAGAAATATTCTATGGTTCGCACCCCCCGTTCAATATACCCATTAAAAATAAATTGAGACATAGTAATTGGTAATTTGCTTGAAGCATTGTTAATTATGTTATTATATATTAATGATTTGAAGGCCAATACAATGCATATAAAAAATAAAAACAAAAAGATATTTTTTGTCTCATCGATTTCACAGTAAACCTTTATCTTCAGAGACGATTTTTGGAAATGGACGCGTTTTTTTTGTCGTTTTTCTTTTTTTTAATGTTATAAACAGGCGTCTCGTGGTGTTCTTTTTTTAACACCACGCGGAAGGTCGTGATAGTCGTAATAGCTGTTGTTCATTCAATTTCAATTTTATTATTTTCATCTATTTATATATTTATGTATTATTTATTTTTATTTGTTTGATATATGTATATATAGTAAAATATACATAATATGCACTATATACCAGGAGGAACGTGTAATTTAATACAGTATATATAGTAAAATATATATATTATGTACTATTTATTATGAGGAACGTGTATTCTAATTAATTATGTATTCTGTGTTTAATTCTAATCTATTGTTATACAATATAAAATATATTGGGAAATATATTTTTCAAATTATTAAAAAAAAAAATTTCCACCCAAAAACAAATATTCAATAAATCGCCATGAAAGTAAGTTACAGTTGCATGCCTTATGGGGATGGAATCATCAGCAAATTCAACATTAGTTAATTAACATAAAACAAAAAAACCAAATTCTCCCATGCCACTCTGATAATAAAAAAACGAAGGGCCCCTTAAATGGTTAATATACTAGCGACTGCATCATATATATGTACACATTAAGATGGAAGTGCGTGGTGTAATGGTTAAAGTCATGGTAAATGGACTCGTCGCCCCGAGTTCAAATCCTGGATGTGGTAATTGCATTTCACTTAGCCCTGATACCCTTGGTAAAGGTATGAATCATACTCTCCCTCCAAATAAATAAATAGTAGGGTAGACTGGGATCTTTAACCTTGGTTAGGCAACCTGTCTAGGAGAAGGAAAACTCTGAACTCAAACCTGTTGAACTTCGCTTAATAATTTGACCTTGTGTCGCATCCTGCTCGTGCGGAGGGTTTGATATATATATATATATATATATATATACACAAAGTAATAATTAAAAAATCTATTTAGCCAATATACAAGATCATCATCATCATCATCATCATCATCATGTCGCACTATTAGCACAACCTCTCGTCAACCGTCCCTATCACTTATTGTTCTAGGGAGATCCTCTGCGCAGCATTCAGTATCCACATAGAACTGGTCAATGTACGTCTTTGCTGGACGGCCCACACTGGCGTGCCCTTGTGTTGGCTTACACAGGAGAACGTCATTTATGAGTTCGTCCTTGCTTCTCCAGCAGTGCCCAGCTTGTCTTGTTCGTCTTACTCGAATGGTTTGGTGATATGGGGCAGTTGACCGTGCAATTGTTTTCACATGGGGTGTTGTTTCACGTTTTATTTAGGATCGCTCGCAGCATTCTTGAGTGGCTCCCATCTAGTTTATTCTCTAGGCGCTTTTTTAGAGTACAGACTTTCATTAGATATTGCTGACATTTGATTCACTGGATTCTAGGATGAGAGGGATGATTTTTAAAAATGTTTTCGGTTTCAAGACTTAAATTTTTACAGTAAACAGAAAAGTTATTGCCGCCCTGTCGGCTGAGGCGTTAGAATACACCGACTGCACCTCTGCAGAGGGGTAAGACTCCCCTAGCGGGGCCACCTGTTGGCTGTGGGTGGCGACCGTGATGCTTAAGGATATAAACCTAGGTGGTTGACCATGACTTGCAATACTTAGGCTCTTTCTTGGGCTAGACTGGCGGTCGGAGAGGCCCCCTCCAATCAATCGGCTGGTCACGCCAAGCCCTAGCACCTATATGATTGTCCCAGCCCTATTGTCCTCATGGCAAGTCCCAACCCTTTTTATTATATGATTGCTAGAAGGCGGCGGCTGAGGGTCTACATGTCCTGGGAATGACATAAACTCTATCTGATGGTGAGGTTCCAGTTTTGGATGTTTGGGGAATGTGAGCACCCCTTCATCACCATTGCTCCCTGGTCCACTTTCACCCGGAGTGGTAGTAGCTGTTAAGGCCCCATCAATGGGTTAAATAGAAAAACGTGAGTTCATAAACAAAATTGATTATCCATTAAGAATTAATTTATTTCAAAACTTTGTCGGCATTAAATGACCCACTGAGGTTGATATGCCGTAAAACAAAACAAACCAAACCAAAAGTTATTGTAAATGGGATACTGAATCATATAATAACACCCACGCCAACAAATACCTGGCAATACTGAAATTGATCTAACAAGTGAAGATATGGCTCCCTTCATCAGAGTAGGACTTCGTTAATAAATTAGTTCATTTTGATTTTATTCATTAAAAGGTGTGTGTGTGTGTGTATGCATAAGTGTTTACAATATCTTCTGAAGAGTCTTTGCCGCTGCTCCTAGTGCGCCAGTTATTCTGGGCACGTCTCTCAACTTCCAGTTCACAAACTCTCATCCATGTTCTGATGGGATACTTGCCCCTTACTCAATACGTGCTGTTTGTGAAAATATATATCATAAAATAAATAAATAAACAGATTAATAAATAAATAACCATTTTCTAAACGGGCTGCCACTTCCCATGTTTATATCTCAAATCCGTATATTGTCGATAAAAAGTGATGAATGAGACGACATTAGCAGGATGATTACTGACTTGACACTGTCACTTCCGTTTTCAGACAGCTAATTCCGTTTCCGGTACAGAAACCTATCTATGAGATATCATACGTGCGCATCTCTTAATTCTAAATATGGTTGGCTGATGAGGTGATTTTTACTTTAGACAAAGTTTTGTTTCTTTCACATAGTCATTTCCACAACTTAGTACGGCATCCAGCCAGAATAATAATTCATCATCTTTGAAATTGAGGCAAAACTTGAGTTAAAGAAAGAAATGAAAAGAAAAGGACAAATAAAAAGAAAGGGAAAGAGAAAGAAAGAGAAAGAGAAAGAAAGAAAGAGAGAAAGAAAGAAAAAAAGAAGGAAAGAAAGAAAAATAGAGAAAGACAGTCATATATATATACAAGGTGGGCCAAAAGTAGGGTTACAGTTAACACTTAAACATTTTACCTTTATTAGAAATTTAGACATTTATTTACATATATTTACATACATTATATTTAGAAATTTACAAATTCAACGGTTTAAGGCATGTGTAAGTAGTATATAATAAGGGATCAGTATTTTTTTCTATAATTTATATCTAAAACGTGATTGTGAAAGTGAAACAGATAATGAAGTAACTGTAACCCTACTTTTGGCCCACCCTGTATATATAGCGTAGACATTGGGTCAACGATCTTTCGTAAGTATACATCTCTCGCCTACACGATCTTCAGACTAAAAGAAAGGCACGTTATGTACAAATGCCTATTAAATGCGCACATTTCATTCTCGTTGATAAAAATATGCTAATCTATCGTCTTTAGTGTCTTACAAGTCGTCGGTCCGACGTGCAAACCACTCCTCACCTCCTCGACGACTTGAATTTCGTTTAATCAACACTGCTAAACGGGCATTGCAAATCTATCGGACCGGAAGACGAGCGTTTATCTCTTTGGCGGTTTCCGGTGACAGTCGTTTCCTCTGCGAGAGAGAGAGAGAGAGAGAGAGAGAGAGAGAGAGAGAGAGAGCTACCGGCCACGAGTTCGCGTCTCTAACACTTGCAAATGAGGCCCAAATCGTGTAAAGCTAATAACGAAACCAAGATGCTTAAGACTTCGCTGTCAAATGCGGCGGTCTCCATCGAAAACACCATATCCGCAATTTACATGTGCTGTGCGCATGCGTCAGATTTGAGCGGTATTCCATTTCTGTCAATATGCTAATTGGTTTTTTAACCCTTTTCAAGTAGAATGCGACTCTCGATGGAATGCGACTCTCGATGGAAGAATTTAGCGTAGTATTCTCGAACGTATGTGTAATGTGTATTATTTGGATCTTTCGGACTATTGCCCTCATCTTTATTGTTATATACACAACGTTTTGGTCGATGTGCCCTCAGGCCTTCTTCAGGTATTTCTTGTCGAACTCGGGAACCTTCTCGAACTTGAGAAGCTTCTCTTCGAACTCGGGAACCTTCTAAAACTCAAGAAGCTTCTGTTTGAACTCAGGAACCTTTTTGTCGAACTTAGGAGCCTTCATGTCGTAATTGGGAGCATTCACAAAACTTCGAATCGAACCCTTTATTTAATCCACGGGCATAGACTGTACTCATTCCGTTAGCCATGAACGGACCCAAGTATTAAGATGTGTTAAGTATTCTATGTTATAATCGCTTTTGGCCAGGATAGAACCTGCAACTTACAGATAATTGTCTCTTAGAACTATTAACTCTACCCTTGTATCTTTTGCCCCATGTGTCCGAATTATCAAGCCTGATCTAAAAAAAATTCAGACAAATAGTAAGTTTAATGCTATTGATGTTTTTTCAAAGATGATTATCTTTGCGTAAAATTCTGATTGGTTGGTTGGGTGGTTGGTTAGTTTGTTTATTGATTGTAACGGCATATCAACCCGTCTGGGATTATGTCATGCCTAACGGTTAGGAAGTAGTATATGTTGTGTATTTATATTTATACTTTTTAGTAATTGGATTTAAAAATGTGTAAGCACCATTGGCGATCATGTTGTATGCTATTGATTAAGTTCATGTCTATATTCTATGGTATAATTCTATTTCCCTCAAAAAGGACAGAATGTCCTCCATGTTGACATTTTCAAATATTCTATTTTTACAGAGACTTTTCCAATGTTTCAACAGGCTTTTGAGGAGGATTGTTTTTGATGTATTGTAATGTGGTGGGATCTATTTGGAAATGTTTTGTTTTTTTGTCGTTCTAATAGTAATAATTCTATATTTATTTTCTTACTGTTCAACTATTCTATTAGTTGAATCGGAATTGGACACTGTTGTTCTGGATCTAAGTAGCTGGGTCTTCCTGTGTCTGTTCTTAGATCTGTTGTTGGACTGGATGGTATTCTCGCTGTTCTTTAAGTCTGGAAATTACTTGACAATCTTCTGGGATATCCTGTCTTGTGCTGTTGATAGATTTTGTTTTATTTCTGAGCTCATTTATTTTATCCCAAGTAAAATGCCTTGGAGAGCAGACACTCATCTTGCGGCGTCTATCCTATTCCAACGCTCATCCCACACTCCCAACTCTTCCCTCTCTCTCTCTCTCTCTCTCTCTCTCTCTCTCTCTCTCTCTCTCTCTCTCTCTCTCCTCGTCTTATATTGATCATTCCAAAAATTCTTGTAACTTTCTACCTTTATCTACTTCATGAATGTTGCTAGATCAGCGTTTGTGCAATGCTGATCTAGCAGCTTTCATGACGTGGCATAAAATTGTAGATAAGGGTGGAAAGTTACAAGAATTTTGGGAATGATGTATGAAAGGCTATCTGTCGACCTCTGACTGGGGAAGAACGTCCATCAACAATCATCCCCAAATGCGGACTATCCTTCACGTCAACGGACGTCGATCACATTAGGAATTATTGAAGGGGCACTCGACAACCCATGTCATTCAGTTGCCCTTCTTTTCGGATTTATCCCCTTGACGCTGTTTTTATTCCCTATGCTTGAATTCATCTAAAAAAAAGTAGTTGATATCAGACGATATAAGACAAATGCATTTCAGAACACATTTCAACAGTGGAGACTACTTTGTTGAGAAAGACATGTTTTATTATGGTTCACATTCTGAGATTTATAGATATAAAAGAGTGGGATAAATAGATAGATAGATAAATAGATAGATAGATATGAAAAAATTGCGATAGATAGATAGATAGAAGGATAGATAGATATGAACAGATTGCGATAGATAGATAGATAGATAGATAGATAGCCATTTTGGTCAATGCCTTTTTGTAAGCCCTGTGTCTGTTTTTGTATGCCTTTGTCACACCAGCTTGCCACCTTGTCATTGAGGGAAGGTTGAACCTCATCGTCGTTGCAAACTCCCTACACCACTTGCGGATGTTTTTGACCTCCATGGACGACTCACGATACACTTCCGTTAATTGGTGATGAATTGCAATTGGTGTAGTACCTTTTGCATTTATAAACCGAATATATGGTGATAGCCTCAATCGGGAGCTCCATTAGATACTACAAAGCCAAGACTGAGCACAACAAACTGGAAAGTGTTGCCAATAGTCGCACGAACAGTTTCCCTGGGACCCTAGTGCTTTGGAAATGTTACTTTTGGAATTACCCTCGTATCTGTACGAAATAAGTTTATTGCCATAAACAACATCCAAAAATAGCAACATTTCAAACACATTTCGCACGATGGACACATTTTTGGTTCACCGTTCATGCCTTTTGCAGTAAAAAAAAATTCATAGGCAATGTTCTTCTATGGACTACTACATATGGATACACCAGTGTTGGCTGACCAGCAAAAACTTACATTGCTCAGCTATGTGCAAACACTGGATGCCCTGCTGAGAACTTGTCAGGGGTGATGACTGATAGGACGGGTGGTGAGAAAGAGAAGCAAAGGAATCTGTGCTGCCAGCATGCCTGAAGTAAAACCAACAGGTCTTTATTTTCAACCTAACATAACTGATTTTAACGGCATGTCTACCCTTCTAAGTTTATTTTATGCCTGGAAATTAGGGAAATGCGAACATGCATTTATCTACCCACCCCTGTGCAAACAGGATGTGACACAGTGTAAATTTCTTAAGCGGAGTTTGACTAGTTTGAATTCAGTCTTCCTTCTCCTAGACCGGTTCCCATACCAAGTTAAAGTACGCATCTATTTACCCATATATGGAGGGTGATTAGCTAGATTTGTTTTATTAACTTTTTGTAGCGAGAGCGAACGGCAAAACACACAAACCTGTGATGAGCCAACAACGGCCCGTCAATCGAAGAGACAGCGAGTGGCATGTTGTACGTGTGGGCGGAAGCAGAAATGTGACGAGTCCGACTAGTGGTGAAATCGTGAGTGTCCTTGAGGCCGCTATTTGTAGTGGCAAGTCTCGTAGCTGGCGAGACGAGAGTTGTGACATGTTTCGGCCAGACCGAGTATAAAAGGAGACGATTGGACAGTGGCGAGGAGGAAAAACACGAGGGACTCAGTTTGTCTAAATTCGTCTCCAGTGTTACAGTGTCTTTGGTAGAATCAGAATTACATTTCGTTTGCTAGACTTTTATTCTTTACATATTCTTAATTTAATTTATTTAAACTCTTCTTTTTGTTTGCATTTTTGTGTTTTATTATGGTTTTTCCTTTAGTATCGTGTTGTATTTCTTAATACATTTTAAAACTAATTTTTATATATATATAGGGCCGGTTTAGCTCAGTCGGTAGAGTGTTCGCCTAGGAATCACAAGGTTCCTAGTTCGATACCGGCTCTCGCCAACTCAGCGTATGAGTAGCACAGGGATCTGTGTGGTAAAGTAAGGAGCTGATGGTAGGTGTGGCGCTCCACCTCAGATGCTAAAATAATCTCCTTGGTCTTGCGCTAGTGAAAAGGACTCCCTCGCTGCATGGCTGATACCGACATTAGGCCGCCCCGACGACTTTACTTTACTTTTTACTTAGATATATCATTGATTTATACCCTAATTATAGATTGAATTAGCATTTCTTATGGAAAATGAGGTTTTTTCAACCCTCTCTCGAACAAAAATAGCGTGTGAATTTTATTGGGCTTTGGCCTTTGCTGGTATTCACCAATTTTTCTTTATAAAAGGACGAACGCTCGGTCGTTGTACAAACAAACAAACAAACAGACAGACAGACAGACAGACAGACTCTCTTTCTCTAATAACAAATGCTAATGTCTGTGTGTCAGTGTGTCACATTTTTCATCTTTACTCCGAGGGGCCGTAGCTCAACATATAATACCATTTTGGAATCAGGCCGACGCCATCAGCAAATAAAAAAAAAACATTCCGGGTCGAATCCGGACCCGCAATCCGGAAATTTTGGATTCCCAAGTTTTAATTACTGCGATTTTTTTTCGGCGATTGTTTTCGGGATTTTTCCGAAGATTTTTTTTGTTCGATAAAATTTAATTGTAATACTCAATGCATAAAGTGTTATTGCTGTGCAATGGATCCAGCTTAATTGCCACTCGATTGGGCGGCTTTTAAGCTACTTTATATATAGCGACCGTTGATGGAATAAATAAAAAGCAAATCAAAAAGTTATATTCAGAAAGAAAATCAGTGTGTCGTCGTCAAGGATTCATAATAGATTACAGAAATGACTTATTTAAATATATATAGGAAACGGTGTGATATTTAAGATTATTTTTTGAGGAAAAGAAATACTTCTTTACTATCTTCTTCTATCAGGTCCCTTTTTTTATTTTCTTTTCATTCTTTTATGGTCTTCATCTTCTGCCACTTCTTGAACTCTCTTTGATTTCTTGTTCTTTGTATTACTATATTATTACTTTCTTCTTGTGATCCTTCCTTTTCTTTATTTCTATGATTTTTTTCTTTCTTTCTTATTACGTTCATAATTGACCTTCGACTTTTTCCTTTTTCTTCTACTATTTCTTTCTTTCTTTCTTTCTTTCTTTCCCTAATGAGAAACATCTTTTATCTCTTTCCTCAACTATTTCTTTCTTTCTTTCTTTCTTTCTTTATTTATTTATTTATTTAATGGGAACCATTTTTTCTCTTTCTTCTACGATTTCTTTCTTTCTTTCTTTCTTTCTTTCTTTAATGAGAACTATTTTTTCTCCATCTTCTGTTTCTTTCTTTCTTTTTTCTTTCTCTTTCTTTCTTTCTTTCTTTAATGAGAGCCATCTTTTTTCTTTCTTCCACTATTTCTTTCTTTCTTTCTTTCTTTCTTTAATGAGAACTATTTTTTCTATCTTCTGTTTCTTTCTTTCTTTCTCTTTCTTTGTTTGTTTCTTTCTTTCTTTCTTTAATGAGAACCATCTTTTTTCTCTTTTTACCATCGATTTTTCTTTCTTTCTTTCTTTCTTTAATGAGAACCGTCTTTTTTCTCTTTCTTCCACCAATTCTTTCTTTCTTTCTTTTTCTTTCTTTCTTTAATGAGACCCGTCTTTTTTCTCTTTCTTCCACAAATTCTTTCTTTTCTTTCTTTTCTTTCTTAATGAAACCATTTTTTCTCTCTTCAACTATTTCTTTCTTTCTTTCCTTAATGAAAACCGTCTTTTTCTCTTTCTTCCGCCAACTCTTTCTTTCTTTTTTTCTTTCTTTCTTTCTTTCTTTAATGAGAACCATTTTTTCTCTTTCTTCTACTATTTCTTCTTTCTTTCTTTCTTTCTTTCTATCTTTCTTGTCCCTTTACCTTTAATTTTTCCTCTGTTTCATCTTTTTCTATCTTCCTTCCTCCCCACATTCATTTATCTACCCCTTCTTCTGTTATAAAGTTTTTTTTCCTCGCTTATTCATTCATTTTCCATCTTAACATTTTCTACTCGTTAATTCATTCATTTGTACCTCATTCGCTTATTGTACGTCTTCCTTGGCGGGAGACCGTTTCGCATTTTGTATTTATTACTTCGTGCCGTTTGCAAAGTGACTCATTAATATTTATATTACCGAGATAAAGCAAATTTCGCGCCCATCTGAATATATTTACTCTGTGACGCCATTAACAAGATACATGATGGTGGCTGCTTGCACTCTGTGAGCTCTACGCACATGCGCACACCTGAACAAATATTACACAAAAGATTAGGTATGGCTGCTTGTTTCCTCTCATGGGATACTTAGCTTTGATCTATCATACTAATATCACCCACTTTTTGGTATCCCCAAACTGAGTCATTTGAACGTTGAAGAAATACGGGGGTAAATCACTAAGTGCTGAATCTGGCATATCTATTGACTGAATTTTGGAACTTACTGTTGTATACCCACATCTCGGGTATATAATGCGAGAGACAGACAGACAGACAGACAGAGTAGAGTAAGGATGAGGTTTCTACCATGTTACTCTTCTTCTATTTCGTCGGCCGCTTACCGTCTACTTCTAATTCTTCGGACCATATGACCTTTAGGCACCCCTTCCGCGATCTCGACTCGTGGGGACACTTTTCTCATTTACATCGTAAAAATCCGGTTGTTTGTTAGGGGTTAGGGGTTAGGGTTAGGGTTAGGTTAGGGGTTAGTTTTATAATTTAAAAAGAACTCTAAAAATTGTCTGTAAACAATTAACCGGATTTTGACGGTGTAAATGGAAAAAAATGTCCCTACGAATCGAAATCGCAAAAGGGGTGCCTTAAGGTCATATAGTCGTATTCTTCTAACTCGTCGCCATATTCTTCTTGTCGGACTTATTTCACTTCAGGCCTTTTTGTGGGTTACTTTTATTTCTTGTTCTTCTTTCTTGTTGGGTCGGTCATTTCTTGTTTAAATTAACTCAACAAGACTTGCTGTTTTTCATTTTATTTTCATTAACAACAACCCAGGCCCAGGATTCGACAGTGGATCGATAAGCGATATCTCGAGAGCCGATAATACGTCTGTTCTTGACGAAAATCTGCTCGCTTCTGAACTAAACTAATTCGCATGTGTCTAATCGCGCGCTACCGAAAGCTCAAGCGGTATGTCACCAGTCATGGCAACTTTCCATTGAACCCCCTTTATTCTGAATCTAACGGACTCTGATTCAAATATTATTACTTCTGGTACGTACATAATTCATAAGCTACCTATGAATAATGTAACACTTACGAAGATTTGCCTAATCTTACAGACTTCAGATTACTCATGGTAACTATAGTTCTTAAGGGATAAAAAATCAACAGTGATTTGGTTATTGTTTGGTTTAATGCCATATCAACACTTATGGGCTATTTAATGCCAAATCTTGGTCTGATTTATTTAAAACAATTATTAAAAATCAGGAAACTGTTTAATTTTAATGAAATTTGCACCATTGTATTCCTTACTAGAGGCGGCTACCTGGAGTTGCTTGGATAGTGGAGAGAATTTAAAAAGTTAGTCTCACTAAATCCATTTTTTTTTGTCTTCCATAATTGATTTGTTTATGTTTTAATCAAAAACACCACCAGTGATTTTCCCTTCTTTTACTATTCAAATTCTGATTTTTAAATATATTCACGAATATGAATAAAATCTTCATTATTTTTTGATAAAAAGCAAGCTCTGGTGATAGTGAAAATATATATATATATTTACTTTGTCGTTAATTGTTTTATTTTCGTAGTTTTCTCCAGGACATACATACCACAAACATATATACATACACACAGCTTCCCTTTATATATGTATAGAAGGACTTATTTTATAATGTATAGACTTTTTATCAGTTATGACTGCAAGGAGGGGGATTTCAAATGTTGATCAAAACATTTGCAGTCATTTCTAGAAAGATCAAATCAAGATGATCCCATTAAAATGTCAAAAAAGAAATTAAAAAATAAAATAAAAATTTCAACACCTGAAAAAAGTTCATTTAAAATTTAGAAGTTATTTTCTTAAAATTCAAAAAATATTTTTTGTAGCATGGTTTCTCTTTTCATAGTTTTGAAAACTATATTTTTCTTTGAATTTTTATTAACTTCATTGTATTAATAAGATGGTAGAAATAATTTTCATCATCTTCATAGTTGAGGTCTGAAGAGTAGCCTATTGTCTGTATCAGCTGAACAGCGAGGGTGTATCACTCGGTAAAGCATTTGCTAAGGTCCCGAGTTCGATACCAGTACTCACCAACTCAGCGCATGAATGGCATAATTTGGAGTTGACAGTAGGTGTAGCTCTCCACTTCAATAAAAAATCGGCAAATGGATACAGACAAAATCTAATTTATCAAAAGCGGAGATTAGCATGCTTAAATTTAAAGTTTTCCTTCTTCTAGACTGTTTGCCTACTCAAAGTTAAAGAGTCCAGTCTTTTTTCCTATCTGGCCATAGCTGGAGGGAGAAAGATTAGATGTATAACTTTCTCAAGGTTGGTAAGGCCATGTGAAATGCAAATAGTGTCATCCAAGATTTGAACTATATATATATATATATATATATATCACTTTGAAGGGGATATCGCTGACGACCGCCAACTAAAGCGTAAACGCAACGCTCTCCTATAAAAGGGATAGAGCCCTCTATGGCGGCCTTTAAATACATATAGATGTGTGTATTAAAAGTTAAAATCCCCTTCGCATTATGTGGGTGACAATAGCTGAGCGGTTAAGCTGTCCGCCTGATACTGAATCGATCGGCTGTAGGTAGCTCACAAATGTCTAGTCACACTGAGGAGATTTGATAAGTCAAAAAACGTGTCTGTGGTTGACTATATATATATATATATAAAATGAAACTAATGTTAATGAGACTGTCTTGAGGAGATGAGAAAGCATTTATTTATTTCAGTTATTATCCTGTTCCACTGGCCAGTACTTGAGCACTTTTGTGAATCATGAAGACACGCTTTTATAACATTTTTTAACTATATATATATATATATGTATATATATAAATATATATATATATGAAGAAAAAGTAGAAGTAAATTCGAGAATATGTAATATAGTAAAAATTGAAAAAACAAAAGTTTCATTAACGAATGATGTTTAATAAGCCTACGCTGCAGTGTTTCGGTCTGTTTAACAAACCTTTATCAGGGCTTTCGTTGGATTGAGGAAAAATAAATTATTAAGAAAAAAAAAGTCTGCGAGCTTCTGCTTTTGGTGTGTGGCTGCTTTTGTTGATCTTCAAATATGAGGGGGGAAAAATACATACTTAAAAAAAAAGCAGAGGCTCGCAAACTTTTGTTTTTCAATAATAATTTTTTTTTTCTCAAACCAACGAAAGCCCTGATGAAGGCTTGGAAAAAGACCGAAACACTGCAGCGTAGGCTTATCAAACATCGTTCGTTAATGAAACTTGTTCTATATATATATATATATATATATATATATATATATTTGGTGGGGTACCAAGTCCTTTGGTATTAGGATGATTCTAAACTGGTCCTTTCCTCCAACTGTTGGGTGTTGCAAAGTTCAGGTCCGATTTTATAAGCAGAGCAAAGTAATTTGTTGTTAAGAAAAAAGGCTTAAAGAACCGTGGTATTAAGCGATTATGGATTCATTTCCACCAGATACCCACGGGTGGAAATGAACCATAATCGCTTAATACCCGGACTTTAAGCCTTATTTCTTTACACACACACACATATATATATATATATATATATATATATATTGATTGATTGATTGATTGATTGATTGATTGAAAAGTATCTCCATATTTAAACTATTTATAATTTTTATATGCACTTAAATTTTTCTCAATTCTTTTCTTTTTAATATATGGCAATTAAATATGTGTTGGTTGTGGTCGTGGTGTTCCTCCACATTTTGCTGTTATTGTTCGTGAACTGCTGAATCACTATTTACCTGGTAGATGAATGGGTAGACGTGGTCCGTACGAGGGGTCGGCCATATCACATGGTTTAACACCCTGCGACTATTTTCTATGGGGTTGGTTGATGGAGCAAGTCTACTCTACGACACCAACGACTTTAAAAGAATTTGAAAGACGAATACGAAAATCTATTTCTGCCATTCCACAAGAGTTGCTGGAAAGATCAGTTGGTGCTATTCCCGACCGGCTTGAGAGGCTGGTGGCGAATGCTGGTACCCATATATAATTTTAAAACAAAACTCCATGTTATGTGTGTTTCTCATATTCATTTTTTTGTAAAAGTAAGGACTCAGAAATAAATTTTAAGATTTAAAAAAATAGGGAATGGAGTTACTTTCCAATCACTCTCTCTCTCTCTCTCTCTCTCTCTCTATATATATATATATATATATATATATATATATATATATATATATATATATATATATAGTTCTTGTTCTTGTTCTTATCATAGGTATTTACAGAAACAGACAGTTTGATGCTAATCATTTGGCTTTAGTAGTTAGAAATGGTACATTACGGAAAAAGATAAAATGTTATCTTATCCAACATAACATCGCATAAAACTAATTATATATATATATATATATATATATATATATATATATATATATATACTTTGTTTTTGTTTTTTGTTTCCTGGATGCCAAATTTCGTTTGTTTTTTTTAATAGTAAATCGTTAAATAAAATAACGATTTTTTTTACTCTTTCTAAAATCTAAATTTATTTATACTTGATCAATTCCAGTGATTCGGACGAGTTTTGGCTTAGCTCAATGGTAGTGCAAGCGCCAAAGAACAAAGGTTCCAGGTTCGATACCCGTCATCGCTTGGGTCTGTGCAGTTTAGTGGGGGAGTTGATGGTAAGTGTGCTGCTTTACCCAAGACGCAAAAATAATCTCTTTGGTCTTGCGCTACTGAACAGGGGATATACTCCCTCGTTGTCCAGCTGATACTGAAAATGGTCACTTTTCTGCCTGCCTATATTCATGGGCTTTCTATACCTTTTGTGAGTATTACCCTCAAGCAAGTTAGTTCTAACTCCAGTCACACTATAACGTATATATATATATATATATATATATATATATATATATTGGCATTTCAGTCTCGGAAGACTATATTAAAGTTTTTGTGTCCCTGAAGTTACAGCGCCTCCTGTGACTGTGAAGTCCGATTTTTGAAAAACATTCTCGACCACAGGATGTCGCATTTGAAGGCTGTTCCTAAAGATGTCGATGTGCCGGTACTTTGTTGCCGCTGCTTTCTTCTGGACCTCTTATCTTCATGGTGTTGCGTCAGGATGACTTCTGACATGATCATTCCTCTACGGAGAGTCTTCCGCCACCGAGGGCGGCCCTGAGCCAAATTTTCCCAGCTGGAAGGGGCAATGCCAAAACATTTGAGATCCTTATATATATATATATATATATTATATATGTGTGTGTGTGTGTGTGTGTGTGTGTGTGTGTGTGTATATACATATATACACATTCTATTGTCTTTAATCCAAATAAATAACTTTATACATACATTAATAAAACCCCGTTTAATCACTACAGACTCTATAATGATATAGACAATCCTCATCATTGTCGCAAACCATTAAAACAATAGCACAAAGCGGATTTCTAACAATGTTTATATTTTGATCTTTTGAAAAAAATGCAACTTCCGCCCTTTTTGAATTTTTGAATTTTAAACCAGCGTTCTTCGACCGCGGACCTATAATCAACCGTTTATCGCGAAAAATTACACACGTGAAATCGACTGGAAATAATCAATATCTTGATTAATCCAGTGGATTTAACCCTGAAGATCCTTATGGTGAAACTCGAGTAGGTTATTACTGAGTACCTTTATGATAACATATGCATATATATATATATATAGATAACTGATATATATATATATATATATATTATATATATAGAGAGAGAGAGAGAGAGAGAGGGTGGAGGGAGAGGGAGGAGAGAGAGATACAATTAATGACAGATGTGTTTGCAATGGAAATAGAAAAATAGATATAATTATAAAAACCTCAAAGAACAGAGTTAATAAATGAATAGTATAATAAGGATATATATATATATATATAATATATATATATATATATATATATATATAGAGAGAGAGAGAGAGAGATACGGATAATAATATGGGAAGACAAATATGCTACCTTTGAATAATCTGATAAGTAAGTCAAGCGTGAATATAAGTACCGAAAAAGAGATAAGGACAACATACGCAGCGGGCAACAAAAAAGGAGGGATCTCGTTCAAATCACTTTAACAGTTTGATTGAATGATAAAAAAAAATCATAAAAATCAACATTTATTTCATTGAAAGGCATGAAAGCAGTTTTTTTGACAAATGGACAGGGAACATAACACAAAAACACATGTGCTCGAACGAAGTTTACCTGTTTATATTATCTTTCAGAACTCTCTCTCTCTCTCTCTCTCTCTCTCTCTGTGTCTGCGTGTATTTATCTCTCAATCAGTCTAGTCTGCATCTCTACCATCAGCTTCTTACTTTAACCGCACAGATCCCTGTGTCATAACGCTGAATACTTGTAATTTCTCTCTACGACTGAGCTAACCCGAGAATTAAACAAAACAGATGTCTCTGTTTAACAAGTTATTTTCGATCTTTTCAGCTTTCTGGCCTCCTTTTTTTATATCTGGATGGAATCCGTGGATTAGTCCACCAAAGTTTTTTTCCCATGTAATTTCGGCACTTCGAAGTACCATCTTCAAGGGTGATGTATTTGTGTTCCAGTTTTTCCAGTTTATAGTAGTGAGAGTAAGTAGGAGGGGGACGCGTAGAAATTATACTAAGGGTGTAGGGGCTGCCAATTCCCTCCTTGAGTTTAAAACAAACTGAGCTCTCACCAAAAAAATGAATAAAACAAAAACATCATCGGAATAAAATGACCCAATTGGGTTGACATGCTGTGAAACCAACCAACCAATCATGTATGTGAACTGGTTCACCGAAAAAAATTGTTTTCGGGAATTTAATTAAGTTTTTACTTAGTAGAAAAAAAACTTTGGTATGCGAAAAATTTAAGGCTGATAAAGAAACCATGAAAGACAAGAATAAATATAAAACTTACCAACAAAACAATTTCTAAATCAAAACATTCAAATTAGCTCGCCCCATTAGAAATAATCACTACCTCTTAAGTTGTAGAGCAGGCTAGTCAAAAACGAGTTTAAAACCAGAAAAAAATTACCATCTTATGTCCACCCTTCAGCTGAGGCTGTGGAGTATGTCGACTGCACCTCTGTAAACGGGTAAGATCCCCCATCAATGGGGCCACTGTTGATCGTGTGTGGCGATCTGCGATGCTCAAGGACGGAATCCTTCTCGCTGAGTAGTCGTGACTAGTCCACTTTAGCCCTTAGTCTAGACGGGCGGTCGGATAGCCCCCTCCGATCAAGTCGGCTGGTCATGTCAAAGCCATAGCACCTATATGATTGTCCCAACACTATTGCCGTTATGGCATCCCCAAAACAATTTTATCATATATGTGCTAGAAGGTTGTGGCTGAGGGGCTTAGTGTTACATAATTGTCAGTACCCTAACACTTATTTACAGTAGTGTAGAACCAAAATGGCTGCTATAAATTGCAGCCGGCGGCCTTGAAGGATTGGGTGACACGGCTTGACCTCATCCTGATCCTTCCGGTGGATACCGTGAGAATCGGTGGAGAAGATCCTTTTCCGGTTTAGATTAGAAAGTTTAGTCAGTATCGGCCAAACCACGAAAGTGATAAGTCGTGTTAAGCGTACAGCCGACTCAATCTGCGCAGGTAGTCTTGTGGGGATTTCGGAATAAAATATGATCTAAAGCAAATCGAAGTCTTGGGTTATTATCTAAAAACTACCAATGACACAGGGATTCTGATAAAGAGAAATCCCCAATGGAAGACCAGACACGAAGTCCCCAAGATGAAGTCCAGACGCTACAAGAAGAACGTAAGATACTAAAGATGAGCAGAAGAATAATAAAAGTAAAGAGAGTATACAACATTAGTGTCCCTAGCATGACGTTAAACTGCATTAAATGGTGAAGTTGCAATTCTGAAATACTGGGGAATGTGGTGTACACATTTAATGCCATTACTCAGAGTGGAGTAATGGCATTAAAAGTGTAACCGGAGTGCTAGTACCTGTTAGAGCCATATCTGTGGCTTACATAGCTAAAAGAATGTCTTTAAAAATGAGTTTGAAAAAGAAACTGAATACCCAACAGTAATACTATAATTTCTTGTCGGTCTCTGGAACCTTCTTTTCGGACTCGGGAACCTTCTTTTCGAACTCGGGAACCTGAAGAAGGCCGGAGGGCATATCGGCCGAAACATTGTACAGATAACAATGAAGATGAGGACAATAGTCAGAATAACGCAGATAATACTAATCATCAAGCCTCATCTCAAACATTCAGAGTAATACCGACAAGAATAAATGAAACAAAATGTCTTCGGGATAAAATGACCCAACAAGAGTTGATATGTCGTAAAATCCATCCAACCATCCAACCAACCAATGTTAAAACAATCTTTTGTAGAAACCAGATCTACGAAAAGATGAACAATTAAAGACAACAGCTTACACACACACACCCACACACACACACACACATATATATTATATATATATATATATATATATATATATATTTACCAACCCCTCCGCACGAGCAGGATGTGACACAAGGTCAATTTATTAAGCGGAGTTTAACAGGTTTCAATTCAGAGTTTTCCTTCTCCTAGACTGGTTACCTAGCCAAGGTTAAAGAGCCCAGTCTGTCCTGCTATTTACCCATAGCTGGAGGGAGAATTGGAGTCATACCTTTCCCAAGGGTATTAGCGCTATGTGAAGTTCAAACAGCTTTGTCAAGGAATTGAACTCGGATCGACGTCCATTTCATATGACTCTAAACATTAGACACGCGCCTACTCTCTCTCTCTCCTCTCTCTCTCTCTCTCTCTCTCTATATATATTATATATATATATATATATATATATATTGACCTTGTGCCACATCATGCTCGTGCGGTGGAATTGGTAAGTACATATGGGTTATTTCTCCCATTGTTAACCTTGACATTGAATGACATTCCGTCTATTAAAGTATGTTTACTGAAATCTTCATCTATCTACTAATATCCGTTTGCTTTAAAATCTATCTATCTATCTATCTATATATATATATATATATATATATATATATATATATATATATATTAAAAGAAATGCCGACCCCTTCTTCGCTCAGCCTTATTTCCGCTGCTTAATCTTCTAGCAATGTCGGTTGCTAACGGATGTTAAGATTCACTTAACGAGCCATATAAAACCGGAAATGTGTGCCGGGCATGCGCTTCATCTCCAGCTAAATCCGGGTTCTTCTTGTGACGGCAAACATAGAGGCCGATATTTGCAAATGGACGCAACATCCCTATATAAAAGTTGTTTGTATTCAGAGAAATGGGAATAGGACCGACCTGTGCGTGCTTAGGCAACCACGCCTCTAGATACACACACCGGCGTTTATTTTGCCCAGCTTCCATTTCTCTTAACCCCACCCCACGTCTAGTCTGCCATCTCTCTCTCTCTCTCTCTCTCTCTCTCTCTCTCTCTCTCTTCTCTCTCTCTCTCTCTCTTATCCTTCATTTTTAATTCTTCGGCATACGTGCAGATTTTCCTCACGAATAAATGTTGAAAGATTTGAATCTACGCCGCATATTCACACACATACATGTGAAAATTCATTAATGCAGATATAACATTGTGTATGAGCATATCGTACTGGTCGGTAATATATCAGAAAATAAAATTTACTGTTTTTTTTTTCGAAGCATGGATCAAATCTTCTTACTATAATGGGGATTGTGTGTTTGTCCGTCTGTAACCGAAACTATATTCCTACTCAATTCAGAGTTCCCTTAGTTATTTATGTCCCATTCTCCATGATTTTATTTTTATTTAAACCTCAATTATTAATAAAATTGTTTTAACATAATTAATATTATTGACCATATATCTACGTACGAATAACATGCAATTGTATTTATATATACAACAAAATAGCGGTTACAGTTTGAACAGGAAGGCTAATTTGGATATTGATATTAAAAATTTATTTTAATAAATATATGCTTGGTATTATTGATTTCTAATTGTTTGGTTTTATCTTAATGAATATGAGCAAAAATCTTGGGCATGAATTTTAAAATAAATTCATTAACAAGAAGAAATAACAGTAATTTTCTGCACCACTTGGACCCTGACGAGGCGCCTTAAGAATAAGCTAGATGGGACCTGCACAAGGATGCTGCGTGCGGTCTTGAACAAGTCGTGGAAAAAGCACCCCACAAGGAAGCAGCTTTACGGCCACCCTACCTCATAAACCATCCGAGTGAGATGGAAATGCATGCTGGACACTGTTGATGATGCAAGGACGAACTCAAAAGCGATGTTCTCCTGTGGAAGCCAAAACATGAATATGCTATGTAGGTCGCCCACCAAGAACCTACATTAACCAATTCTGCGATGATGCTGAATGCTGCGCAGAGGACCTCCCTGGGACAATGAATGACAGAGAAGGTTGGCGAGAGATTGTCATGGATATCCGTGCTAATGATGATGATGATGATGATGATGACTTCCTATTTTAACTAAATAGTTAAATGAGAAAGTTTAGCAATGAAAGACGGGAGTGATGGGAGAATAAGTTTCAGTTGTTCTGTTGATTATATCACCCTCAGTTTCAAATATTTTTATCTGCATTCTTAATTAGTTTCATTAGCCTTTCTAATTTAATATAAAATTTTATTACATTAAAAATTAAATACTTACACCCGGGTGGTACATATATTTGCTAGTGAATATAAAAAGTATTAAAGATTAAAATGTTCAAAATTCAAATAATCAAAGTGTAACGGAATCGCATATCTTCCTCTTTGAGTTCCAATTTAGAAGTGATTCAAATATATTGTATCTATTTTCTTATTGTCTGTTTGATTTCTTGACAAACTGACAAATAAGGAACAGTCTCACTGATCCCATTGACTGTACATTGGAGGTTACTTTATACTGATGATAGATTTCTGTATCAAATAAAGTTAATTTTAACATACCTGCATAAATACTTTTCATTCGAAGTTTAAAGAATAATTGAATTTTATACACCGGTCCAGTGTATGAAATTAAAAAACTTCGAATAAAGAAATGTCAATCAATCCAGGTACCGGACATGTATACCAAAAGTGGAGGTTCCCTTTATTAAAATTTGTAATATTGTGAAATTACTTGGTACCTATTACTTAAACATAACATCTATTATCTATACTAGTACAAAATAAAAAACACACCCGGGCGATGTAAAAATAGATTTTTGAAACATATTGCTTGAGAGGTGGGAGTAAAAAATTCAACGTCAGCGAGTTTGTACCCTAAGTAAGTAAAATCATCAAATTCATTAAAGGATTACAAAATAAAACAATTTGAAATGTAAACTTTAAATATATTAAAATAAAACAAACTATATATAGATATATAATACCAGTCATGTATTTATTAAAACTTGTTTTAAAAAACAATGAGGACTGTCTAATGCTGCATGTTCAAATTTTGAGTGTATTTATTCTATGTTATGACGATTTATGTGACATAAGCAGTGACGTAAAAAAGTGACAAAAACCGGAAGCGAATCTCCATTATTAATAGATGTAGATATAATATAAATAATTCATTTATATATCTAGATAATAACTTAAAATAATTCATTACCAACTATTTCAATTTTTTTAAATGCATGTCACGATTTCATAGCTTCTATTAACTTTACCTTTTAACTTAACTAATCAAGTCATTTTATAATTTAATCAAGATATATGGCAATCTAATAGATTGCAATGGAGTTATCTGAATGATAATTGATTAGAATTATTTTGTTTATTTTGTTATTGTCAAAAAGAACTACAATAGTTAAATTACAAAAATACTAATAATACCATGTACTCGCTTTGTTACCTCTTTTCAAGAATGAAGCTGCCTTCTACATACTTTTTACAAATCATAATTTTTTAAGGGAACAACCCTTTTCAGCATACATGTTCAGTACCTAAACTTTAAGTGGTCCGCAACTTCCAAATCTTTGAGAAGCACTGATCAAATTAACATTTCTACAGTTGACAGATTCGGCAAGCAACAGAGAGTTTAAGAAAAAATACACTTCAAGGATTTCCCTAACATCATGCAGATAATAAGAGTTTGAATGCATGTGCGCGTGTCTGTCTAAAATGTATAGACGTACTACCGCCAATTGAGGCACATCTCATTTCCGTCTCGTTTCTGATTGGCCAGTCCAACAGAAGTTGCCTAGAAACTGTCTTATTCCCGCCTTTGCACTGCAATGTTGGGTCACGTTTGAATTTCCGGTTAATCAAGACGCAGAAGCCTTGAACATGTGACCATCATGCCTAGTCTGATATTCTGCTAATACCAAATAAAATGGAAAAATATATATATATATATATATATATATATATATATATATATATATATATATATATATATATATATATAAGAGTAAGGAAATGAATCCGACGGTATAAGTATAGATAAAAGGATATGAAAACACACAATGCTGTTAAAATGAATATGATATAAAATATTTTCATTTTAACAGCATTCATATCCTTTTATCTATACTTATATATATATATATATATATATATATATATATATATATAGAGAGAGAGAGAGAGAGAGAGAGAGAGAGACGTACACAGACATCGTGTTTCGATGTTTCCCGTCTCTTCAGTGTGGCTAGAATTAGCAACTATTTCTAACCGGGTGCGAAAGCCGACTGACTTTTCATCAGTCCGATTCTTATATATATTAGTTGCTAATTCTGAAGAGACGTAAACGTGATACACGTGTCGGTTAATGACTATATATATATATATATATATATATATATATATATATATATATATATATATATATATATATGAGGATAGGAGGGTTGGAGTAAATCCAACAGAATATAGTAAAGAAAAAAGGAAAAAATGGACAAAAGGAGCAAAACTCAAACAATTAGATGTAGGGATATATTTCGTTCTGCATTGAGTGGACTTCCTCAGTCGTTTGCACTGATGCTTTAATAAACGACTGGGGAAGTCCTGCTCAATGCAGAACGAAATATATCGCCTACATCTACTTTTTTTGCTCTTTTTGTCCACTTTTTCTTTTATTCTTTACTACCACACACACACACACACACACATATATATATATATATATATATATATATATATATAGATATATATATATATATATATAGAGAGAGAGGGAAAAGTAATATGTATATATATATATATGTATATATATATATATATATGTGTGTGTGTGTGTGTGTGTGTGTGTGTGTGTGTGCCTATACTTCCGCACGAGCAGGATGCAACATAATGTCAATTTCTTAAGCGGTGTTTAACAGGTTTGCATTCAGAGTTTTCCTTCTCCTGGACTGGTTACCTATCCGACGTTAAGGAACCTAGTCTGTCCTACTATTTACCCAGATCTGGGAGAGTAGTTGAATGCATACCTTCCCCAGGGGCATTAGCGCTCTGTCAAATGCAAACACCCTAGTCCAAGATTTGAACTCGATTCCACCAGTCCATTTCCTTCGACTCTAACCATTACACCACGTCCCTGTCTGTCTTTCGGTCTCTGTTTCTGTCTCTCTGTCTCTCTGTCTCTTTCATATATATATATATATATATATATATATATATATATATACATATATGTGTGTGTGTGTGTGTGTGTGTGTGTGTGTGTGTTTGGGCAGCATTTTTTTCATTTATACATACAGAATTAAAGAAAACAGATGTCTCATGTTTAACAATTTTATTTTCGATCTTTTCAAGCTTTTATATATATATATATATATATATATATATATATATATATATATATATAGTGTGTGTGTGTGTACAGAAATAACCTACTCGAGTTTTGTCTTAATGATCTTCAGGGTTAAATCCACTGGATTAATCAAGATATTAATTAATTACAGCTAACTGCAGAAGTTCATGTTGTAGTTATCTACGATGTTGTAGTTATGTTGTAGTTATCCAACTACAACATGAACTCCTGCAGTTAGCTGTAATTAATTAATATCTTGATTAATTCAGTGAATGTAACCTTGAATAACCTTATGATGAAACTGGAGTAGGTTATTTCTGTCAGTACACACTATAATAATAAATCCGCTCTACTTAGGTCTTGAGCACTTTATATTTGTTATAACGCTGACTTATCCGTGTAAAACTCGTACCAACCAAATATCGAGACCAACACTATATTTTCACCGGTAAGTCATTCCTTGTGTGTGTGTGTGTGTGTGTGTGTGTGTGTGTGTGTGTGTGTGTAGGAGGGTTAGTTGAAAAGTGCATAGGTTGACCGAGATAATCTCATGGAATGTGACCAAATGAGGTTTACACAATGGAAGCAATTATATATATATATGGTAAATAAAAAGCTTAAAAATCGGTCGTTTTGCGGTTATAGATCTATTTCCCCCCACAGGTATCAGTGTATACCAATGAGTATCATCTGATCGCCTACTTTCAGGATTTTCCAGAAAAATTGTATATAACGCCTCATGAATTTTCTGTTTACTATTTCCAATAAAGTCTGCGGTCTAATGATGATCATATGTATACACTGAAACCTGTGGGTAGAAATAGATCTATAACTCCTAAATGAACGATTTTTAAGCTTTTTATTTATCAATTATATTGCTCTATTCAATAATATTGATCATCGAGCTCTCAACTTTGACCTGAACAACTCTGACATTCTGCTGTTAGAAGAAAGTTCCAACTTAGAATCATTTAATACCAACTGACTTGGTAACCAATCTCCGAATATATATATATATATATATATATATATATATATATATATATTGGGGGGCGAATATGTGCTTAATTGAAGTCGTGCCTAATTTTGAAATTTAATTAATTAATAATTAATTAATTAGGCGGGCATACCTATTTAAATGTAAGGCTAAACAAATCGAGAAAAATCAATCTCTGTATGTACATTTCGGCCTATTAGGCCTCATCTATATATGACGGTCGCTTGAAAAGTGCATAGATACTCTCATGGGATGTGACCAAATTAGGTTTATCTTGGGTGTTACACACTTCTTCCGTCACTTGCCGATTACTAAGAAAGTAATGTGAAAAGAAAATTTTCACGAAAATAAGACCAACAAGGGTTTTACATTTCCTGAAAGAAGTGGTATTGTACTAAAAATATGAGTAATTGAACAATAGTTCTGTTACGATTCCTGTGGCCATTTGTAAGCAGTAGGTTAGAACAGTTTTACAGTAGAGATCCCTTGTGGCATTAAGTTTGATCCGTGTTAAAGAATTCTATCATGCTTACGTTCGACCGTATTAATAAGAATCCTATAATGCTTGTCTGTTCATCCGTGTATCCAGAATCCTTGTCCGTGTTAAAGAATACTTTCCGTTGGTCCGTTCGTCCGTGCATCTCACGAACAATTGAGTGACAATCCACCAACGTCTTTAAATAGTTAACCAACCACATATTCGTGCGTTTTGATTATTCGATTCAGTCAACGCAGCATCGAAGTGTCTATAAATTTGTGATCTCCAGTACACAATAATTCAACCACTAGTACTAGTATATATCAAAAAACTTCTACTAGTATATATATATATATATATATATATATATATATATATTGTTTTGAACCAAACTATCGCTATTAATCTACTTTAAAATTTTCTTGGCATTAAATGACCCAGCGAAGTTGATATGCCGTAAAACCAACCAACCAAACAAACAAAAATACTTCCATCGGTGTTACAGTGCTTGGATCTTAATGGTACAAAAAGTCATCAACAGCAGATATAACGGCATAATACGTACTTTTCAGCCCGTGAACTTTTCACCCCTCCCCATACACTTACAGACGCTTCTCTGTATATCTAAAGTCTACCAAACCTCACCTTCCTGGTTAGTCTATACCAGGGCTTCTTAAAATTTCAAAAGAAATATTGCTATTTGTTGTGTTGGGCTATTTACCATACTTGCTACTATTTCCCGTTAGGGGCGTTGCGACCAGTAGTATATAAAGGCAGTGCCACCAAAATAAAATCCTCTTTCTCTTGGGCTCTCTAACCGTCAGAGCTAACACACAAGTTGTGTCTGTCCTTTAGAACTGGAGGACTTGGCCTCCCAGCGACAGGCATTCCGTGTACTTGTTACACGGGCCCTTCTACACCCTCTGGTTTCACAAAGGTTTCACGCACAGTAAGTGACAACATTAATTCTCCATTTAGTAGCCTCAAGACTATTAAAAATACTCTTTTCCTTGGGGTATTCATCAAACCTGTTTTGTATTGTTTCTGTTAGGATCTGTTTAGACAATAAAGTCTATTTGTTATCACTTTTATCAGGATTTGTTCAATGTTTATGTTTATAATATGTGTAGCAATTGTCTGCCCTTGCTGAGATGTACTTGGGTGGAAAAGAGTTATCTCCCCTTGCTGCGAGGATTTGCCACTAGATGGCTCTACTACCTGAGTCTTTAAACTCAGCTCAGGAATCTCTCGGTCTGTCTTTGATCCGGCATCTACAATGATGCACTAGGCAAATGGTGCCTCAGTCCATTAAAGTGTGTGCGGGGATCTTGCGCCCCAACAACAGGCTTGTACCCATGCGAGTACGCAGCTCCTTATAGACTCTTCTATTGTATAAAATCTCTTTCCACTTCCCAAAGACTTTCGTCCTAACTGTTCGTATCTTGTTATATATTTCATGTTTCGTGTACTCAGACAATAAGGTCTGTATTGTAGTTATATTGTACATCTTTGTTTGGACTTTATTAAATATATAAGCCAAAACCACATTCAATTCTTATATTTGTTTGAGGAAATGATAGATACTAACTATCATTCATTTCAACAGTCCTATTACATTTGTTCATCTTAGGTTCTTGAGGTGACCGATTAACCACTTCGGGAAGTGATCGGGAAGTAATCGCCTAACCCATTCGTAAAGTGATCTGTCAACTAGTTTCCTGAAGTGACTGTTCAATCCGTTTGTGAAGTGGCTGGTCAACCAGGTTGTGAAATGACTGCCCAATCCGTTTATGAATTGATCGTTTGATCCATTTGTGAAGTGACCAGTCAACCAGTTCCTAAAGTGATTATTCAATCTGTTTGTGAAGGGACCGGTCAACCAGTTCGGGAAGTGATTGCCCAAACCGTTCGGGAATTGATCGTTTGATTCCTTCGTGGAGTGAACGATCAATTAATTCGTGAAGTGATCAATCAAGCATTCGCGTAGGTCTTTCAGCCATCAAAAATGCTTTGTACAACCTAGAAAACCAGTGTACGAGATAGACTCTGATCTTTACAAACTTGTGTCAATTTATTAAATGTTTCTGTCGCAATCCTGAAAATTGACACAGAATTTGATAATTTCTTCATTTCTGTCATTCACTTAACAATGTACATTTAACTGAACGTATATTCTGAGGCGTAAACTGTTTTTTTACGCGTGTTCCGGATCAATATTGATCTGCAGGTTTTCAATAAAATAAATATTATTTATATTTTCTATACCTACCTCCTCCCCCACTTTGACTTTTTTTCTTCTGCCAACTCATTCTATATATATACAAGGTGTGTCAAAAACGTAGCGAGATTTTTGTACTTTTTGACACACCTTGTATTTTGAAAAAAAAAGTTCCTTTCATTCTTCATTTCTATCTTGGTAAATACAGCTTTAAACTTGATACTTTTTTGACACACCCTGTATTCTGAAAAAAACCTGAAAGGAACGTTATTCTTTTTTTTCAGAATAAAGATGAGTCAAAAAGTACAAAAAATTTCAATTTTTTGACACACCTTTGATATATATATATATATATATATATATATATATATATATATATTAAGGTTGGATCAAGTAGCAGAGAAAGGAGAAAGAGACAGAGTCATAGCTGTGACGACAGGTTCATGGAAGAGGGGGGCTACTTCTGAGATTTATGATGCCAAAGCCCACCGTGATTTGCAAATTATTCTTTCATTTTTAGTTCCAAATGGTTATAGTAGAATCAGAATTTCAAACTTTTGTATAAATATACGAAACACAAGTAATTTGAATGTAAAACTTTAAAAAATTAATTTTAACAAAAATTAAAAGTTTACCTCAATGTCTCGGTATATAGAGATATTGAGCTGGAGATTCAAGAGGTGACTTATACTAAGTTAAAACTTATATCTTACGAATTTCCTAGTACAAAATTCTACATGCCACCCGGCACGTAAAACCAAACCATGGGTAGCAGCATGGTGGATGTGAGATGCGGCGGAAGAGCCTAAATAGGCCAACGGTGTATATCATAAGATGCTGGGCGATGAACCCTGAATGGGTCAACGGCCAGGATCAACAAGTTCAGTTAGGTAACTACTGCTCCTCATCTCTAAGACCGGCGCCTATTGATGAGTCAAACAGCTACCGATAGATATCGATGACCTTGACCCAACCGAAAACCATTCATGACATTACACAAAGTTCAAAAATCATGTAGCAACGTACCCTCTGCTATAAAAATGGTACGCGATCTGCTGAGGCCCGAGCACCGGCCCAGTGTTCGATAAATACCTTACGGAGCTCAAAAAAACACGACACATTTAAATCACATCATTCTCAGCACAGACAAGCAAGGCATACAACCTAGAGAAGACATAACCCTAACCGCACTATCTAATAAGAAAGACACAGAACCCAAATCCAATACAAACCTACTTAGATGTAAAAAATCTCTCAAGCTAGCAACATTTAACGTTAGAACACTAAAAACGATAGGTCAACTCCCTGAACTCACGGCGTCCGCAGCCGAAAAGAATATAGACATCATATGTGTACAAGAACACAGACTTGACCATGGTGATATAGAAATAAAATACCATGAATCTGGAAATGGCTGGACGTTTGTGTCAGCATCTGCATGGAAAAACTCTGTCAATGCCACTATAGGAGTGTAGGAATGCTTCTTAGCCCTCGAGCACTAAAATCACTTAACAGCATAGAAAAAATTCAACCTAGAATCATGAGCGCTACGTTTAATGGCAATCCCTGCCTGACTATAGTCTCATATTACAGCCCCACAAATGTTAGCGATGAAACAAACATCGAAACATTTTACAATGGGCTATCCTCTCTATGTCGGCACACCCCCAAACATAATGTATTGATCATTGGGGGAGACATGAATGCACAGGTAGGAAGAAACGAAAACAATAGATTCAGCTTACATAACACCCCCAAACAGGAACGGTGATCACTTAGCGGAGTTCTCCCTTGAGAACAGGCTTGTTTGTCTAAACACCAAATTCCAAAAACGGAAGGGCAAACTATGGACATACACGTACCCAAATAGCACAAAAGCGCAACTAGACTACATCCTAATAAACAAAAAATGGATAAATAGCACAATGAACTGCGAAGCGTATTCCTCCTTTGAAGGAGTATCCTCCGATCACAGAATAGTCACAGCAAAATTACGATTAAGCCTACGTAGAAACAAAAAACAAAACAAGTAAACACATACGATACGATTGGTCGACACTTGCTAACAGCGATATAGGCAATCGCTACGCTGTAGCAGTAAGAAATAAATTCAATATCCTCCAGGAGTCATCTGAAAGCTTCACACCAAACGAAGAATACGAAAACTTTGTTAGTGCACACCTAGAAGCAGCAGCCGAGTGCGTACCAACCAAACAAAGTGCTAAACACACTGTTCCTTGGGAGACTGAAGCAGTTAGACAAAGGAGAAACGATGTAAAAAAAGCAGCCCAACGCAATAAAATAAAACCAACTAACACCAATCTACACAACCTTAAGAAAGCCCATATAGAACTAACCAAAAAATATACAAAAAAGAACAATAGAATATATCCAAGCACAAATAAGTAATATCAGACAATCAGTGGAAGACAGACAATCGAGATTAGCCTGGCAAACAGTGAACGAAATTAGCGGTAGGAAAGGTACCTCTAGATCAAAGCTAAAGCAACCAGACAAAAAGATAGACTTCAGAAATGGAAAGACCACTTCCAGAAACTTCTGGGAACCCACCTAAAATCATAGAAAATAACATCCAAAAAATCATAGATAGACAATTAGATATCAAACTAGGGGATTTTTCAACAGAAGAACTCAACGAAGTCCAAAAAAACTAAAAGGCAGAAAAGCTGCAGGACTTGACGAAATACCCCCCGATGTATGGAAGTCAGGTAAGTTCAATGACATACTTCTTAGGCTATGCAACGCAGTATATAGGCAAAACAGAATAGATAAATGGACGAAAGGATGCATTGTCCCATTCCCCAAAAAAGGAGACCTAGGAATAGCTAAAAACTACAGAGGCATAACCCTTACTGCCATTGCAGCTAAGATATATAATGCCCTTCTTCTTAATCGAATCCGACCCGAGATAGAGAAAGTCCTCAGGAAAAACCAAAATGGCTTCCGCAGAAATAGGTCCACAACCTCTCAAATCCTGACTGTACGACGCATCATAGAAGGGGTTCGAGCAAAGAATTTGGAGGCAACATTACTATTCGTAGATTTCTCCAAAGCATTTGATTCTATACATAGACGGAAAATGGAACAAATACTACTGGCATATGGTCTCCCCAAAGAAACTACTGACGCTATAATGATGCTCTACAAAGACACTAAAGCAATGGTACGCTCACCTGATGGCGATACGGATTTCTTTGACATCGTCGCCGGAGTCCTACAAGGTGATACATTGGCACCATATATATTTATAATATGTCTAGACTATGTACTCCGAACATCTTTAGATACCATAAAGGAAAAAGGTTTTACACTAAGAAAGGCAAGAAGCAGGAGATATCCTGCACAAACAGTCACAGATGCAGACTATGCTGATGACCTCGCATTTCTTGCAGATACACCGGCACAGGCTGAGACACTACTGCATAGCCTGGAGGAGGCAGCAAAAAGCATCGGCCTGCATGTGAACTCTGCCAAAACAGAGTTCATGAGCTTCAGAAAGAAAGGAGACATCTCCACGTTAGACGGTAAGCCCCTTAAGCCAGTAGAACAATTCACCTACCTGGGTAGTAATATCTCATCCACAGATAACGATATTAACACACGAATAGGAAAGGCATGGATGGCCACAAACAAATTGTCTGTCATATGGAAGTCTGATCTCACTGACAAGCTAAAGCGACATCTCTTCCAGGCTGTAGTCATATCAGTACTGCTGTATGGCTGCACTACCTGGACCCTAACGAGGCGCCTCGAGAATAAGCTAGATGGGAGCTGCACAAGAATGCTGCGAGCAGTTCTGAACAAGTCGTGGAAACAGCATCCCACAAGGGAGCAGCTGTATGGTCACCTGCCCCCTATCTCACAGACTATCCGAGTGAGACGGACTAGGCATGCAGGGCACTGCTGGAGAAGCAAGGATGAACTCATAAGTGATGTTCTCCTGTGGAAGCCAACACCTGGACATGCCAGTGTGGGCCGCCCAGCAAGGACCTATATCGACCAGCTATGTAAAGATGCTGGCTGCAGCGAAGAAGAACTCCCTGTGGCGATGAATGATAGGGAAGGTTGGCGAGAGATTGTCTTGGATATCCGTGCTGCCTGCGCGACATGATGATGATGATATATATATATATATATATATTATATATATATATATATATATATATATAAGTGTTTATAATTTACTTGAAACATTCTGTTTATATTGCTTTGGTGGTTGGTTTTGAATGTAAGTGTAAAGAAAAACAAGTAACTATGATGTTGTTTATCTTTGATTTATTTATGATATTACAGGAAAAGAACTGCAAACAGATTTACATATTTATATATATTTATTATGTATATATATACTCTGCAAACAGAGTATATATAATATATATATATATATATATATATATATATATATTATATATATATATGACCAGAATATGGTTAATTAACGCTCGAAGAAGATATCAGATCTGAAACACATGTCGCTAATGTACGATAATATTTTTTTTTTAAAGAAAATATATTTTGCGGACCATCTTTCTTATAAGATATATCACATTGGACTCATAACAACACTTTTTTATATATATATATATATATGTGTGTGTGTGTGTGTGTGTGTGTGTACATACTCTGTATGCAGCATACTTTTAGGTATGCTTGAGTCCCGATCATATACCTGTCACGAACTTTGTATATATATATATATATATATATATATATATTATATATATATAATATATATATATATATATATACTCTGTTTGCTGCATACTTTTAGGTGATCATATACCTGTCACGAACCTTTCTCATAAATCTAAGACCACCAAATATGTCATCTGGGCACGCTTTTCTGTCATCCACTTGCATCTAATGGTCGATCAATTTCTCAAAGGGTACGTGCCACCCATAGTAATATAGCGGATGTAATTAGTCGAACAAGGGTAGTCAGATAAAAAGAAGAAAAGGCGAACATATAAAATGGTGCACGTGTAGATTATTTGCCAGATTTCTTTATAGCTGAATTGGAATTTGTGGAATGTTTGGCAGCCGTTACTGCATGTTGCATTGCAATAGTGCAGAGAGAAAGAAAGGAAGAAGAAAATATAGAGGGTGTGAATGTGTGCAGTAAGGTAAAAGTTTAGAAAGAAAGAAAGAAAGAAAGGAAGGAAGGAAGAGAAGGAAATAAAACAAAGAAATTAAGAAATATAAAATGAAAAAAGAAAGAAAGAAAGAAAGAGAAGGGAATAAAAAAGAAAGAAATTAAAAGACATAAGATGAAAGAAGGAAAGAAATATAAAGAAAGAAAAAAGAAAGAAAATAAATAATAATAAAAAAAGAAACGAAGAAACAAAGAAAGATGGAAAGAAAGACAGAAAGAAAAAGAAAGAAAGAAAGAAGAAAGCAAGAAAGAAAGAAAAGGAAATAAAAAAAGAAAGAAATTAAAAGACTTCAACTGAAGAAAAGAAAAAAAGAGAAGGAAATGAAAGGAAAGAAATTAGAAAAACATAAAATGAAAGAAAAAAAAGAAATAATTTTAAAAAAATTAAAATGAAAGAAAGAAAGATAGAGAAAGAAAGAAATTAAAAAGAAACATAAAATGTAAGATAAAAGAAAGAAAGAGAAAGAAATTACAAAGAAAGAAATTAAAAGCATAAGATGAAGAAAAGAAGAAAGAAAGAAAGAAAGAAAGAAAGAAAGAGAAGGAAATTAAAAAGAAAGAAATTAAAAAGCATAAGATGAAAAAAGAAAGAAAGAAAGAAAGAAAGAAAAAGTGTGAATGATAAGAAAGAAAGAAAGAAAGAAAGAAAGAATGAAAGAAAGAACGTATTTATTTTCAAAAAAGTTTCAGCTTGTCGCTTCTCCAATCGTTCTCCGATGAATATAATTGGTTTTTCTATGAACGAATGAACAACATTTAAAACTAATCTATTTGCTCTAAATCCAACTGGTAATGGCTAAAGAAATGACCGATCGAATTATGATGATAAAAAACAAACAATAAAATGACAATTTTATGAAATGTTTATAAATAATGTAATTCTAATATCTACCTGTCGATGGGGCTTAAAATAGGCATCTGGTGGAGAAGCTCAATTTCGGAAGCCCTGGGGAGTGTGAGTATCCCTCCATTGTGATTACTCCATTTCCACTCTGACATCGAGCGGTAGAACCCATTAGTGTACCATCTATGGGTCAAATAGATATGTTTAAAAATGATTTGTATTAAATAAGACTACTTGAAATCATACATCTGTGTGCAAATTAATTGTATTAAATAGGAATAGTCGATATCATATAACCGTGAACAAAATGAACACATCACAGGCCGAATCCAGACCCGCCATCCAGAGACTTTTTATTCCAATTTTTTAATTACAGCGAATGTTATATTTTGATACTTTAAATTCCAAATATAGCTTAGCTAAGGTTGTTCCCGTTGGAATAAATGGGAAATATTAAAGAAATAACCAGAAGAGTCCTGGAGACCTGAGGAGACTTGCTGTAACTCAGACTCCAGTGAAAGACCATCGGCTAATGCTGATGTGAAAACTCAAAAGGAGTAAATGATAATAATAATAATAATAATAATAATAATAATAATAATAATAATAATGTTTTTTTGCTCCATTAATTTGTTCGTAAAATCTCTTTTCATTGTTTTGGACCTTCCAAAACAATGAAAAGAGATTTTACGAACAAATTAATGGAGCAAAAACAAACATTAGTGAACACCCAAATGCAACAGAAGCAGAAAAGTTCTGGAGTGATATATGGATGAGGAAAGAACATAATAAGCAGTCAAAGTGGATAAGTGATATCAAAAATGAACTGATGGGAATTGAGGAAGGACCTGTTGCCAGTGTTCATGTAATTACACTTAAATCAGTACTCAAGAAAGTAGCAAATTGGAAAACACCAGGCCATGATGGCATACATGGATTCTGGTTCAAAAAATTTACGTCTATCCACAAAAGAATGGCCCAGCAACTGAACAAATGCCTACAAGAAACGGAAGTACCCGAATGGATGACAAAAGGGATAACTACACTAATCCAGAAAGACCCACAAATATCTGCCGAAGTTTAACTGAACCATCTTTCTTGTGTTTGCAACAAAAGTTAGCGATAATTAGATTCCCGGATAGGAAAACATTTATTAAATAAAATAGATGAATTTCTGGGGAAATGTCGCCATAGATT
>CM042146.1:102404778-102444778 GCA_023376005.1 Doryteuthis pealeii
TCTTATTTCTATATATATATATATATATATATATTCTCACCCCCCCTCTCTCTCTCTCTCTCTCTCTCTCTCTCTCTCTTTCTCTCTCTCTCTCTCTCTTACTGTCTGTCTGTCTGTCTCTCTCTCTCTCTCCAACTCAATTTAACTTACTTTTATTATATTACTTTCATTTGGATTTTTACCAAGTATAATCTTTTATCTATGCAGCTGATTTTGAAACAGGACTGACATCCTAATTAAAATTCTGCTCTGAGGTATTCACTTAGATAATCTCCAACGACATAGCTAAATAAGGCCAACAGAATGAGCTTAGATTTTCAAGAATACACATAGACAAACATACTTATGGAGGTGTACAGTGTAATGGTTAGAGTCACAGAAAATGGACTCGTCAATGCGAGTTCAAATCCTGGACACGGCTGTTTGCATTTCTCATAGCGCCAATACCCTCTTGAAAGGTATGCATCCTACTACTCTTCCTCCAGCTATGGGTAAATATTAGGGTAGATTAGGCTCTTAAACCTTGGATAGGTAACCAGCCTAGGAGAAGGGGAACTCAGAATTTAAACCTGTTGAACTCCGCTTAAATTGGCCTTGTGTCACATCCTGCTCGTGCGGAGGGGTTGGTAAATATATACACAAACACACTCACATAATTTGACGAAACTCGCCTGAAGATCGGCTACGGAAAACTTAGAGTTTAAGGCTATGAGCGCTAAGTGAACATGCAATTTCCACGTCCAGGACTTAAACTCGGGGCGACGAGTCCATTTCCCATGACTTTAACCATTACCCCACGCGCTTCCATAGACCAACCCCTCCCCACGAGCAGGATGCGACACAAGGTCAATATATTAAGCAGAGTTTGAACACATTTTTAATGATCAGTTTTCTATTTAATCCATAGATGGGATCCTACTAGATACGACCACTCTGGAGTAGATTGGACCTGGGAATAATGGTGGTGAAGGGGACTCCACACTCCCTAGAGTTCCAGAACTGAAACTTCACCATTTGATGCAGTTCAACCTCATACCCAGAACACTCAGCTTTTTATCAAATTTATGATGAAAAGGGTTGGGGATTTTCCATATGGGACAATAGGGTCGGACAATCATATAGATACTAGGGTTTGACGTGGCCAGCCGATTTATCGAAGGGAGCTTCTACGACCGCCCGTCTAGCCTAAGTAAGGGCTAAAGTGGAATATTGATATCATGGACTGCTCAAGGATTCCGTCCTTAAGGATCATGTTTCCCACCCAAGACCAAAAGATGGCCCCATTGGGGGTACCCTTCTGCAGGAGTGCAGTCGATGTATTATTTTGCCTCAGCCGACAGAGCGACCTGTGTATCGTGTTTTTATCTTAAATTGGTTCTTTTAAGTTAACTTTTTTAAAGTGCTTATTTTTTTATAAAGTGTCTGTATATCATTTAGTTATATTTAATTAAAGTCAGATAGATATTAACATATTTACGCACCCGCGTGGATGCATACATGTGGCAATTTAAATATTTCTGTTTGTCAAGATGTAAATTAATATGTAATCTATATTCTGGGTCCATTGCCAATATCGGTAACAAATTTACGCTGATCAGTTTTAGCGACAGGTGGGCATTTGATCCCATTATTTTCGTTCGTGTTTATTACTGTGATTGTTCTTGTTCTTTCTTTCTTTCTTTCTTTCTTTCTTCTTTCTCTCTTTCGTTCTTTTTTTTCTTTCTTTCTTTTCTTCTTTCTTTTTTCTTTTTTCTTTTTTCTTTCTTTCTTCTTTTTCTTTTCTTCTTCTTTTTTTTTGCCCAATGTCCGAAAAAAATAACTGTTGACAGATGGAGTATATTTTTTTTCAAATCTGGTCGATTAAGCCGATCAGTAATGCGTTGTAAAAAAAAAGGATGAAATAAAACAAAAAATAAAAAATAATAACAGATTAAAAAGATAAAATAAAAATTTAGAAACAAAGAAAATAATTTTCTAAATAAAAGAAAAATAAATGAAAAATAAATAAAAAGTAAAAATAGAAATAAATTAAAAGTAAAAATTAAATTAAAATTAAATTAAATTTCAAGAAAATAAGAAAAGAAAATTAAAAAGAAAAATTAAAAAGAAAACGAAAAAGAAAAAGAAAAACAAAATACAAAATAGAAATAAAACATTAAGGCAAGAGTAATTTTCAGTATTTCTATACAAACTATCTCCACAACATTATATAAGTATACATTAATGATTAGAAACCACAAGGTTCCGGGTTCGATACAGGCCCTCGTTAAATCAGCGTATGAGTAGCACAGGGATCTGTGCGATAAAGTAAGGAGCTGATGGTAGGTGTGATGCCCCAATTCAGATGTCAAAAACAATCTCCTTGGTCTAATACTAGTTAAAAGGGAATAGACTCCCTCGCTGTCTGGCTGATACCGACTTTAGGCCACCCCGGCGACTTTACTTACTTATTAATGATTATCGTTGTTGTCCCATATTCTCGCTGTGAGCTTCCCTGGCATGATACAGATTGATCATCCCCAACTGTTTTTTAATGAGGTTTGCAAGTAGGATCTCCATTCCTTTAACATCAACCCTGCCAGCTGGGAAAATTTGACCCAGGACCTCCTTCAGTGGCTACAATTTCTCCATGGAGGGCTTTCATGTCTCATTGGTTTGGTTTGGTTTTGTTTGGTTTTTATGGCATATCAACCTCAGTGGGTCACATAATGCCGAGAAAGTTTTGAAATAAATTCATTCTTAATGGATACTCAGTTTTTTTATAAACACATTTTCCTATATAACCCATAGATGGGACCCTAACAGGTACTACCACTCCGGGTCAGAGTGAGCCTGGAGCAATGCAGATACAGGAGTGCTCTACATTCCCCAGACCTTCAGAACTGGAACATCACCATCGGATAGTTTAACGTTATTCCCAGGACATGAATACATTCAGCCACCGCCTTCTAGCACCTATATAATAAAAGGGTTCGGGTTTGCCATAAGGGCAATAGGATTGGGACAATCATATAGGAGCTAGGGCTTGACATGACCAACCGATTGATTGAAGGAGGCATCTCCGACCGACCGTCTAGCCTATGTAAGGGTCTAAGGGTGTGTTGCATATCAGGGACTGCACTTACACCAGGATTCCGTCCTTAAACATCACGGTTACCACCCACGGTCGACAGATGGCCCCATTAGAGGGAGATAATACCCCTAGGCAGAGGGGCAGTTGGTGTATTCATGTCTGAAGTCACCCTGGAGCAACACCATAAAGCAAAGAAGACAAGGAGAAAGCAACAGCAACAGAGCCCCGACACACAGGACCGGCCTTCTTGAACTGTTTTTCAAACATCAGCTTTCACAGTTACAGAAGGCGCTGTGCTGGAACGTAAGGATCAAGTAGTCAATAGGCACCCCAGTTGCGAGCTGTTTTCATTGGAACGAAATTCTGCTTGTCACTGGTTGTTAGTCAATTTTTTTACTTTATAATTTCATACAAACCAAAAACACGTTTTTATACTAAAATAGTTATTGTTGTTAGCATATGTTAAAAAAAATAATTTTCCACTAACAATAAACTAATATTGATGTTCAGATTAACAATATTCTTTCAGATTGGAATCCACGTAGAGGCACATAGAAAATAAATTTTATAAACTGTATGATACCATTTCTGAACAACATACTTTTATTTAAATAAACATACAAAAATAATTTGTAATTAAACACTATTTTTATTTAAATAAACATATCTGCATTTCTCTTCTGATAAGATAAAAATTATTTTAATGTAAAAACGTGACTTTCGATTAAAGTTTTATAATTTAAAAAAAATAACAATATTAGTTTATCTTTAGGGCAAAATTTTTTTTTCACATATGCTAACAACAGCAACATGAAATAACTAAATAATTTTTATAAAAATCAAAATCTATTTCAGTATAAAAATGTGTTTTTGGTTTGTATGAAATTATAATGTCAAAAAAATATCTGTTGATTTTATTTACTAACAATCGCTGAAAAACAAAATTCCGTTACTTTAAAAAACAGCTCGCAACTGGGGTGCCTCTTGGTTACTTGATCCGAACGTAACTCCAGGGTACGAGAAATCTATGGTCTTCCGAGACTGTGATGCCGATAAACGGTTATCGTCGTGTGAAAAGGACACGGCAACACAATTCTAAGTCCTGGACGAGGCTGTTTGCATTTCACATAGTGCTAATGGCCTTGAAAAGGGTATGCATCCAACTATTCTCCCTCCATCTGTGGGCAAATAGTCGGGCACACTGGGTTTGTTCAATGTTGGTTAGACAACCGGTCTAGGAGAAGGAAAACTCTAAATTCTAACCTGTTTAAAGTCCACTTAATAAATTGAACTTATGTCAGATCCGACTCGTGCGGAGGGTTGGGAAAATATATATGTATACATTTTAACGGAGTAAGCTGAAATGTAAACACACATAGACACATATAAACAAACACACGCACATAGACAAATATATATATATATATATTATATATATATATATATATATATATATATATATATTTCCGTAGTTAGGGTCTTTCCATGTGTGGTTTAACCAAGCTGATGCAGGTAGACCATAAGGAGAGCTCAATGTGCCTAATACCAGTGAGTAGAGGACAGAGCAAGAATTTAGTAAATGAAGAAAAACTCTAAACTTGCTTCATTACAATAATTTATTTCAACCGTATTAATACGGCATTTTCAGGTAATCACAAGAACATGACTCTTACCTAAGAATCATGTTCTTGTGATTACCTGAAGATGCCGTATTAATACGGTTGAAATAAATTATGTAATGAAGCAAGTTTAGAGTTTTTCTTCATTACTAATATATATATATATATATATATATATATATATATATATATATATAATATTAGTGTGTTATAGAGAGAGAAGAGAAAAAGAAGGAAAGAGAGAGAGATTTTCATTTTGGTGACTTCTGTAACTGATTCAGTTGGTTGGTTGAGTGAGGTTGGATTTTACGGCATGTCAAACACTTGTGGGTTATTTTATGCCGAATACATGTTGTTTGATTCATTCTTGATGTGTACTCAGTTTTTTTTAAAACTTGATTTTTAAAACACATTTTTAAACTATTTTTTATTTTATTTAACCTATAGATGAAAAATCTCTGAAAAAAAAATCTATCTTTCTAACCCCTTTAGATTTTTTTTTTTCAGAGATTTTTCATCTATAGGTTAAATAAAATAAAAAATAGTTTTAAAATGTGTTAACTTTCAACAAACGTAAGTCATTTTTAGAGAAATTTCTTTCAATCTTTAAACTTTTTTTTCTTACTTTCTTTCTCAATTATTGTATCGTGATTTTGACATTGGAATAATAACGCCATTAGCTTGTGTGCTCGTGCTTTCTGCAAATTAGCCTGACGTCACAGCATCACGTGACACCTCGTTATCTGATCGTGTCGACCATTTTGTTTTTAAACTCTAGACTTCTTTTTTCTTTTTCTTTTTTTTTTCTAGTTTAATTTTAACATTTTAAAGTATTTTTTTTTAAATCTCAATCTGTTTAAAGCTTTTTTGTTCGTGATCTAGATCCTTAATCACATCGAACAGACCTGAATATTGCTTATACATATTATTTTCTTTGACAAAATCTGTGCCACGAAAATTGCATGCATTAGAATCCACCAAGCCAAACTTAACGCCAAATGTCTTCGTACATAATACCTGCACTTTTCTTGACAAGATACATGTTTAATTCATGTTGATAGATAAATACTCACGCACGTTTCCACACACATACACACACATACTCACAGAAACACACACACAGAGAGAGGCGCGCTGCATAATTGTTAGAGTCGTAGAAAATGGACTCGTGAACCTGAGTTCCAATCCTAGATAAGGCTGTTTGTATTTCACATAGCAGTAATACCCTTGGGAAAGGAATGGATCAAAATATTCTACCTCCAGCTATGGCTAAATAGTAGGGCAGACTGGGGTCCTTAACCTCAGCTAGGTAACCAGTCAAGGAGAAGGAAAACTCCGAATTAAAACCTGTTAAACGACGCTTAAGAAATTGAACTTGTGTCTCATCATGCTCGTGCAGAGGGGTTTGTAAATATATACACACAGAAACACACGCACGCACGCGCGCGCACACACACACACACACACACACACACACACATACATACGAACGCAACTCCCCACATACACACACACCTAACGTAACGGTTTTTGACGAACCGTGTTTAAATCCAGGACGAGTCTGTTTGCATTTCACACCTTTGGGAAAAGTATGAATTTTCCCTCCTGCTATAGGTAAATAGTAGGGCAGACTGGGCTATTTGACCTTAGTATGGCAACCGCCATAGAAGAAGGAAAACTCGTAATTCAAACCAGTTGACCTCCACTTAAAAATTGGGGTTTGGTAACGCTCCCATTAGTTCAGTCGGTAGAGCGTTCGCTAGAATCAAAAGGTTCCCAGTTCGATACCGGCTCTCACCAACTCAGCGTATGAGTAGCACAGAGATCTGTGCTGTAAAATGAGGAGCTGGTGGTAGGTGTGTTGCTCCACCTCAGACGCTAAAATTATCGTCTTGGTCTAGTGAAAAGGGGATAGACCCCCTTGCTGTCGGGCTGATACCGACATTAGACGGCCCCACTGACTTTATTACTTTACTTATATATATATATATATATATATATATATTACAAACCCTCCACATGAGAAGGATGTGGAACAAGTCAATTTCTTAAGCAGAGTTTAACAGGTTTGAAATTCAGACTTTTCCTAGACTGGTTACCTAGCCAAGGTTAAAGAGCCCAGTCTATCCAACTATTTATCCATAGCTGGAGAAAGAGTAGTTGGATGCATACCTTTCCATGGTGTTAATGCTATGTGAAATGCAAACAGCCTTGTTCAGGATTTGAACTCACTCGAAGAATCCATTTCCGGCGACTCTATCCATTACATTACGCGCCTTCATTATATATATATATACATACATATATATATATAATATATATATATATTATATATTAATGAACTTCTTTCTTTTCTTTCTTTCTATTTCATCAATTATAGGTTCTCTCTTCCCTTTTGTTACTCATTTACAAAAATCACCCAGAATGCAACTGTGAAATACCTATATCCTAACTGAGTATTTTAAGTCTACAGATTGAAATGTAACAAAAAGAATATTGTGTACTGTGGAACTCCTGACACTTGATCCTGTGAATCGATTTAAAATCTCAGTATGTTGGTTCCACATCATCAACACAGATGAGTCATTTTATTGAAATTCTTATGCATTGTTTTCTGATGACATGATGTTATCATACTTTCCATATCGATAAGTGCGTATTATATTTATTTGTGATGTGCTATCTATTGCATGGTCTTTTCCACTGTTATTTTAACTTTACTCGAGGAAATTAGTACATATTATAATATGCATACTAGTATAATCTGTGGATATACCACAGTATGATACTAATGATTGAATTATTACAAGGTTTGATATGTATATTTAAGAGGTGTTGCAAAATAGTTCAAAATATAGAAAGTATGATTATCTTGATCTAAACTCTCTCTCTCTCTCTCTCTCTCTCTCTCTCTCTCTCTCTCTCTCTCTCTCTCTCTCTATCTATCTATCTATCTATTATCTATCTTTTCTTTCTTTATTTCTAATCTTAAGATTAGTTTTAGATTTTTAGATTCTTTTTTTTAATTTAATATTTTTAAATAAGAGACGTCACAGACGTTTCATGGCTGTGCACTTTTTTTATTAAAAAATTGAAATCTACATAGTTATGTAGTATGTACATTTTTAATATTAGAAATACAAAAAAATCATGATACTAATGCAGAATCGTGCGCAATAGATAATACCATTAGATTACCTACTATATTTCATTTAGTTTTCTTTTCTTTTCATAATCTTTTCAAGTCAGTGCAATTTTTTATTTAAAAAGATAATATACTATACTTAGTAGGTACCACCAATTTCCCTGTGAAATTTATCCCTCTATATTTAACACAATGAAACTTGCAAAAAAAATTAATATTATCTTGAAAACATTTTTACATTCGAAAGAAGAAACATTAAACTGATGATTTTTTTAAAAAAAGCCAGCTAACGGAAATAATGAAAATTATGATTGAAAAACAATGTTTTCATTTTTGCACCGTAATTTAACGTAGCCAAAAACAACTTACGACAAGAGGATTTTTTAAAATTCTATGAAAAATCAATTAATGTTCCGATTTTCACGAAAATTTCCATAACTATTTACCTTTGGATGTAAATATGTCTGAAATAGTTTTTTTCTAAAATATATTAGGGGAAATATTTTTACGAGGTCTACCCCCTGTTTTATTTTATGAGATATTAAAAAAATGAACCTTCAAAAAACGATTTTTACTTTTTTCTATAAAGATAAGTGTCTGATTAACTATATCAAACATTTGTATAATACTCAAGGCAGTAGTTTTTGTAGAAAAAAATCATGAATTCTGATTTAAAAAGTGCAAACAAATGTCATAATATAATTATTTTGAAACCTTTTTTTAACTTTTTTAATTGATATATTCTATTAAATTGTCAGAAAAGAAATTTAAAGAAATTAATTTTTAAAAGATTTTAATTATTTGTGTGCTTAAATAATTTGTTTTTTTAATGTATAAAAATCTTTTTTTGTGGTTTGTAAATATATATACGCATTAAATATCACCAGGGCTTGGTTTTTTGATCAAAAATAATAGATTTGATTTATATTCGTGATGATGATTAAAATATAAAATTTAAATGATGACAGCATGAATTTTTTTTCATTTAATATTTTAGATACTAGACATTAACATTTCTTTTCAGAGTAGCTAGATCAATGCAAGGTATATTTTTATTTTTTACGTGGGGATTTAAATGGGACATCCCACGAGGATTCAACTCACGATTCAGTAATAATGGATCTGCAGGACTAACTTTTAAAATCCCCCTCTACCCAGGCGACGCCAGGTAGCCGCTACTAGTAAGAAATAAGAATGACATAGAAGAGTTCTGGAGATCCAAAGAGACTAGCCGTCACTCAGACATCAGTAAAGAAAACTACTAGTTATACCTAGTGTGAAAGATAATAATAGGCTAAGCATTTGAATAATTAGCGTATGATGATCAGCACGTGATTTTTAGTCTCTGGCGCAAATGCTACGCGATCACATTTTCTACTCTAGAATTCCTTTTGCGTCCACCTTGCGCTTCTCATTGTTATAATTTATTCAAACTTGTTCGAATGATATTAATAAGTGTTATTAGAAGAATTCTCATGTGCCGACTGATACCACGTGACATTTCACCAATCAAGTATTTCTTGGCAAAAAAAAGAAGCATGGATCGACTTACTCAAAAGATCGACTTATACACAAGTAAGTAGACAGGGGACACTTTTTCTGTCTTAAACGGACAAATATGAGACATTTTATACATTAAGTCTTTCTTGACAAAAAAAGCATGGATCGGTTTCAGAGATGCGGTTAGGTACGAGTCCTGCGTCACTGACGCAGAAAAGTCTAAAGGACGCAGAAAAATCGTATCCATGCGTCATAGTGTTTTTTCCTTTATCCAACATTTCCAGTTAACTGTAAATGCATTTAAATATTTTCCTTGGAACGAATTACGCTGTATAGGTTGGGGTTAGACGGCTTTAGTTGTTCATAAATAAAAACGCTATAATTTATTAAAAACAACTTTAGTTGGGACCAATCAAATTTCCCAAGGACTCATTCAAATCAAATACATGCGTCCCAAGACATACTAAACTAAAAAGTTATCAGCATCAGTGGGTTTATATATATTTACCAAACTCTCCGTGCAGGTAGGATGTGATACATGGTAAATTTTGAAGCGATGTTTAACAGGTTTGTAGACAAATTTGTCCTTCTCCTAGACTGGTTGTCTAACAAGGTTAGATAGCTCAGACCGCCCTACAATCTACCCATAGCTGACGGAGAACACTTTGTTTCATATCTTTGCCAAGAGAATTAGCGCAATGTGTGAAATGCAAACAGCTTCGGCAAGGATTTGAACTCGGATCGACCTATATAGGAGATCGACTTATTCACAAGTATATACAGTCCTAAGTTGACAGGAATCCTATTTTTTCTTAAATGGACAAATATGAGATATTTTATCCATCAAGTATTTCTTGACAAAAAATGTATGGATTGTGCTCGAATTATACAAAAGTATTGAGGCTCGTGGTGTAATGGCTACTGACGTAACAAACGGCTAGACGAGTCTAGTTCAAATTCTGGACGAGACTGTTTGTATTTCACATGCATTAATGCACTTTGATAAATGTATGCATACAACTATTCTCTTCAGTTATGAGTAAATGGGGGAGTACACCGGGTCTTTAACTTTGTTTAGGTAACCAGTCTAGGAGAATGACAGCTTTGAATTCAAAACTGTCGAACTGTCCCCAAAACTTGTACGTAGATAGCTAACTGTAAATACGCTGTATAGGTTGAGGTTATGTTGTATACCCTTTCTTTACTTTCTTCTATTTTTCTTCTGTTCTTCTTCTATCTTAGGTTCTTCTTCTAGCGTCTTGGATGTCTCTTGTGGTCGTCGCACTTAATTCATTTCTTCTTCTCAAATCAGTCTTGTTACCAAGACATTCACCAACCACGACACCATGTTATTTTCTTAAGCTTTTATTTCCTTAACTATACATTTCATGTAACTAAATATCTGACTAACATAGCACACGTATGCAGTGTGAGTTCCAGTTAAGGCAGGACATCTTCTCTGCCCGACGTCCAACTGAAAACTGAGGACACAACCAGTCCCACGTGACTTCAAGTATTTCGCGGGCTTTCTATACTATTCCATGGAAAGTCCCGCCCGTGATATGAAAAGGGCCATCCCTTTAGAAATACGCATAGATTATATAACAGTTAGACGGCTTTAGTTGTTCATAAATAAAAACGCCATAATTTATTTAAAAAACAATTTTAGAATCTTACTCGTGCGGAGATATTAGGAAATAACACACACGAATATGTGCAGTTTTAAATACACAGAAGACCTATTTTTCTCTTAAACGGAAAAAAAAAAATACAAACATTTCACGCATCAAGTATTTCTTCACAAAAATTATGTATCGACTTATAGAGGAGATCGACTTTACACAGTTATGTACGGTCCTAAGAAGGCAGAAGACAGATTTTTCTCTTAAAAAGACAAACACCGTGTTGTGAGGTTTTAAGGGGTCAAATAAGAACAAAACGACGGGTAAACATTTGTAGGAAAATGTATTAACAGAAAGTAGACAAATACAATACATAGAAGTGGAAATTACGTCCGACAAATAGAGTTATTGGCTTTCGCATTGGCTTACTTTCAAGCCACAATTGTCCCTGTTACTTATAGGAACCCGTCGGCGCATTCCATTAGTCTTATAGGGTGTATCACCTATAACACACCAGACATTTCACTCATCATGTATTTCTCGACAAAAAGTATTAAATTGAGATCGACTTATACACAAGTAAGTACGACCTTAAGTCAACAGGAGACCTATTTTTCTATTAAACGGGCAAATTATGGTTTTAATTTCGTCTAATTTAAACGATCGGGTTACTAATATGTTTGGTTGGCTTCTTATTCCGCACAATTCGTTGGTTCGAGTGTTAAGCCGGCAAACTTGATTCATTCATTCGTAATTAATTGGCCTGAAATTAAGCGAGAACTTTTCAGTTCATTACAATTGGAAATACAATACTGTTTAAATATTTCCTCCCAAGGGAGGGCAATCCGACAAAACAAGCTAATTTATATTTATAAATTTTGATTCTTATTAATTAAAAGTGAAACTGAGAAGCTTCTTCAGACTATTAACCATTTTCCATTCACTGTCAGGGTTAAGAGATATATCATGAAGTTGTAGTAAGGTATATTCTCGTAGATAAACAGAAGCTGGGTGCGTCGAGTAGCTGAGTAGTAGTAGACGTCTTCCGAGCAGTCGGGGTGGTATCTTGCCAGTAGGCTTGTAGTAGGCGCTTGTATCATCATAGTGTCGAGTATTATGGAGGACACTATCCAATCAGATTATAGGAGGGGTACCTAGGTATTTGCATATTCATTACATCAGTCAGGAAACTCTTCAAAGAGATTCTTGCAATTCAATGTAGGAAGGTGAGATTCGTTAACCAAATGCATACCATTTCAAGCTAATGGCTGGTCATTATCTTCGATTTCAAGACGCATCCTATCTATATATTAATACTCGTGTTCCTTAAAAGTACGTCCGTTATCATCTTGCAACAACCTCTATTTATAAATGAAAACCGTCCAAATCGCCCAAGATTAAAGTCAAAATGTAAATCCTGATTATCAGATGTTGCTTATCCGCCGAATTTCTTAGTATTTTTTTATGAGTGGTCGTCAACCTCAGCTGATACCGACGATAGGCCACTCTGTCTCTTATACTTACTTTATTTACAAGGAAACGAATAGGTCGAAACAGAAATCCATGTTTGCGATGGAACTATTAGAAATCGGCTGTTGTATAGAAAACATAAATTCATCTATCTACAGTTGTTCGTATGCGTGTCCAGAGGAAAACAATAAAAAAACTAATAAGAAAGTAAATATATATATATATACTATATATATATATATAATAATATACTCCAATTAAGCACTTATTCTCCCAAAAATTATCGGCAAAAAGCCATTCTAAACAAACCTTGTTTACAACTTATGATATCGTCGTGTAATAAAAGTCACTAGAAGAGGAATGTTAACCTACTCTAAACAAATCATAAAATCTAAGAAGTTCGTTTGGTGTTGGGGTTATGGGATCGGCCTGTCAGCTTGCAGTCCGGTTTCAATCACGCACAGGGCGGTCTTCCGATCTATAGCTCTGCTATGAGGCCTAATAGGCCGAAATGTACATACAGAGATTGATTTTCTCGATGTTTAGCCATACATTTAATAGTATCCCGCCTAATTCATTATTAATTAATTAATTTTCAAAATTAGGTACGACTCCAATTAAGCACTTATTCTCCAAAAAATTATCGGCAAAAAGCCATTCTAAAACAAACCTTGTTTACAAATATATATATATATATATATATACATTCACTATCAGCAGAGCTTGCTTTTTGTGCAAAAATTAATGATTTTAATTATATCTGGAAGATATTTAAAAATTAAGATTAAAATTAAGGAAGGAAAAGTCATTGTTGCTGTTTGTGATTAAAAACATAAATCAATTATGTAGACCAAAACAATCAATGAATCTGCGAGACTAATTTTTATTATCCCACCCTCTACCCAGGCGACGCAGGTAGCCGCTAATCGTCTTCAAATAAAGGTCACTAAACTTGGTTTAGTATTTAATTATCTATCTTTGTGAGTATTTCTGTCGTCTTCGTGCGAGACTGTAGTCTAGACAGGAGATTAGACTGCATACAAAGATGCGTATCTACCAAGCTTTTGTTCGACCATACTCCTTCACAAAAATCTTAAGTTCCTCAGATGATGAATTTATTACAGTCTTTATTTTTGGTATTTTCAAAACTGATTTCCAAGTCCAAGTGATGCAGCTGTACAATAGTACTGACACGATTATATTTGAAAGAATATCATAGCCAGTTTCCAGTGAGCTATTCTAAATCAGCATCATCATTATCAGTCGCACTGAAAGCACGGATTCCTATGAATCTCCCTCGCCAACCGTCCCTTTCGGTCATCGCTCCTGGAAGGTTTTCTGCACGGGCTTCTTGAATCCACAAGGATTTGTGGATTTTCTGGTCAGCCCATATTGGTGTGTCCATTTGTAGTGGTCCAAAATTCGTTGAAAATCCTTGAAAATGAAATATGCTGTAAACACCACATGTACAGCCACTGTTTGAATATACGGATCATTATTCCTTTTGGGGAAGTTAAAGAGAAACCAACATTCCTAGAATCTATAGTGTAAGTCCGGAATTTTACTCCCTTAAAAGAGACGGCACGAATGGAATCAGGTGGAGGATCTAGCGGGATTTTCAAGGTAACTCTTCAAATGACATTAAATAAACACAATTGTTTATAGAACATATTTTTGTGTCTATCAGGTAGTTTAGTAAATATAGATTCTACCATTAATTGATATATTGTACTAAGTCACGAAATATCAGGCAGAATTAAACGCTTACAAAGGTGCTTGCAAAGTTCTCAACATGTACAGCCACAGTTTGAATTCCGAAGATAAAGAATGGTTCATCTTATTATAATGGAGATTGTTGTTTGTCTGTCTGTAACCGAAACTAAATCACTATTCAAGTCACAATTCCCTTAGTTATTGACGTCACATTTACATGAATTATTTTTTATTTAAACCTCAATTATTGATAAAATTGTTATACTTATTAATACTGTTGACCATATCTACATACTAATAAGCACTGTAATTGTATTTATATATACAACAAAAATAACGGTTTTACAGTTTGTGAACGAGAAGCGCTAATTGCATATTGATATTAAATTGATTTTAATAAATATATGCTTAGTATTATTGATTTCTATGTTTGGTTTTCTCTTAACGAATCTGAGTAAAAACTCGGGATTAAATCTTAAAAGAAATTCATATAAAGACAAAGAATTGTAATTTATTAAATACTTCTAATCTAACAAAATAGATAAATTAGGAAAAATGAAATATACGGGAGTGAAAGAAAATGATGGAAGAGTAAATTTAAAGCTGTTCTATTTTTCATTATACCCTTCAGTTAATCTTTTCAAATAGTTTATAATTTGATACAATATTTTATTACTCAAAACCTAAATACTTGCACCCGAAGGGTGCATAATTGCTAGTTATATAAAGTTCTTGGGCTAATCTTCCTATTTTGCTGTTGTATTAACCGCAAGAGAATTTTCGCTAGATATCGCCACCTAGCATCTGTGCAGTGTAGCTCTGAAAATTAATGACGTATTCCAGAAACCCTTCCGCACCCCAACACCAACGCACTTCCCTCCTCGATTAAAAGCACTAAAGGCTTGGTTGATAAACTCGACAACTTGGTCTCCTGAGGATAATGCCAACAGAACTGTGTAAATTTTCACCAGCTCACGGAGCCTTGCATCCCGTGGGCACCTTATATTAAATGACCTTTGTATCATATCTCAAAGCATAGGATGCTGGTTTTTAAATTAATATATATACATACTTGTGTCATAATTTCTACGACCGTTTTCATCTCGCAACACCCTCTGATTAAAATGGACCGGCCAAATCTCCAAGATGAAAATTTCTGATTATCTGAGTTTGCGTATCCGTCGAATTCTTATTTCTTGATGAGTGTCAGCTGACCATCGGTTTTATTAGAAAGAAGAAAGACATGCTCACAGAAAAATATCACAAGAAAGAAAAAAAAAAGAGAGTAGAGGAAAGATAGAGAGGGTGAGCGTGTGGAAGCGATAATGCCATCTGTTCAATGCTAACATAATGAAGAGATGAAAAGAAGGAACGAAAGAAAAAAATGAGAGAGTTAAATCAAGAGATTATTATATACTTAACGTCCCCTTTTCTTAAGCACCTGACCAGGTAGATTGTTTCGCGTCTTGTTTATCAGCTCCTCGCTTTATCACACAGATCCAAGTTGTACTACTCATGCTCTGAGTTGGCGAGGGTCGTTATCGAACACGGGAACGCGCTAACCTGAGCTAAACAACTAAGCAAAGTAAGAGTGAAGGTTTTGAGGATTTTCAACGAAAAGAAAATAAAGAAAAGAAATAAACAGCTATGAACAAATGAAAGATGGACAGCGGACATTTAAACTTGCATATCGACACTCAGGCTGTTTTTTATGTATGTATTTACCAACCCCTCCGCCACAACTCAAGGTCAATGTTTAAGCCAAGTACAGTGGGCCACATTAATATATATGATAATTAAAATATTTTATATTTGCTTGAAGCATTTAAAAAATATGAAGATACATCGAAATTGATAAGACCTTGGACAATTACTTTCGTTTTGCAATAGCTTTCAAAAAATAAAATTAAAAAAATAAATAAATATAGTTCTATTCATAATGGAGATTCGCTTCCGGTTTTTTGTCTGTAACAAAAAATTACGTCACTGCTTACGTCACATTACCCAAAATCGTCATAACATGAATAAATACACTCAAAATTTGAACATGAACATTAGACAGTCCTCATGTTTTTTAAACAAGTTTTAAAATACGACTGTATTATATTACTATATTAGTGTTTTATTAATACATATTTAAGTTTTACATTTCAAATTGTTTTATTTTTAAGCCTTTAATGAATTTGATTGATTTACTTACTTAGGGTAAAAACTCGCTGAACATTGAATTTTTTACTCCCACCCCCTCAGGCAAATGTTTCAAAAATCTATTTTTACATCGCCGGATGGTGTTTTTATTTTGTACTAGTAATGATAATTATTTTAAAATAACCATATACGTGTTATATACGGCGAAAATCAACAATCATCATATTTTTCTTTTTAAAAAAGGGTTTAGCTCAGTCGCTAGAGTATCCGTTAGTAACCACAGGGTCCAGTTCAATACCGTCAATTCAGTGCCAGTTCAGCGCATGAGTAGCAGGCTTGTGATCTGTGGGTAAAGTTGTGAGCTGAAGGTATTTATGGCGCTCCACTTCAGAGCATAAATAATTTCCCTGTCTAGCACAAGCAAAAAGTCGTCATGTCGGCTGGGATGTTAGAAGCACCGACTGCGGAGGGATAAGACTCCCCCATAAGCCACTATGGCCGTGGGTGCTACCCGTTATGCTTAAGGATGAACCCAGGTGGTTGAGCAGTTCATGACTTGCTTACCCACTTTGGCCATCTTGGGCTAGACAGGCAGTCGGAGAGGCCCCCTCCGATCATCGGCTGGTCACGTCAAGGCCATAGACCTATATGATTGCCCAACCCTATGCCCTTATGGCATGCCCCACCCCTTTGTATCATATGGTGCTAGAGCGGTCGAGGGTTCTTGTCCTGGAATGACGTTAAACTCTATCTGATGGAGAAGTTCAGTTTTGGTTGGGGAATGTGGAGTACCCTTTACACCATTTGCTCCCTGGTCCACTCTGATCCGAAGTGGTAGTACTGTAATCCCATATTTGGTTAAATAGAAACGTGTTTATTAAAAAATTGTATATCCATTAAGAATGACTTTATTTTAAAGTTTTTTCGGCATTAATGACCCACTGATGTTGATATGCCGGAAAACAAACCAAAACCAAACCACAAGCAAAAAAAGGATAATCTTTTTAAAATAAAAATGTAATATAACCTACAATGATCGCACTTCCCTAACCTCAAATAGAATGTTTTCAAATTTGAATAAGAAAAATTGAATAGATAAAATGAAACGTTTGTTTATTTTGTGACATGAAAACTTTGATTTGTAGATTATCATTTGAAAACCAGCACACAGCACAAAACACATACACAACACATATAAACACACACACGCACACATATATATATATATATATATATATATATATATTATTTTAATAGATAATATATAATATGTATATGTGTGTGCTGTGTGTGTGTGTGTGTGTGTGTGTGTGTGAAATCGGGTAGTCCCAGAGGAAATCCCCTCAGGCAGCACCTTCCTCCACGCCAAAATGAAGTGAGGTTTGCTGTTCTGTGCCTGAGGCGCCTCTCAAAGCTAATGCTGACGGACCACGCATTTTTGCACTAGCCATCGCCTGAGCTTTTGTTTGTAAGTGACTCCCGGGTAAAAAGATTTTATTAAAATCTTTCTTCTGGAAATATTATATATATATATATATATAATATATATATATATATATAATATATATAGAGAGAGAGAGAGAGAGAGAGAGAGAGAGAGATGGATATGCCATGTTTACTATGCCATGAAGATAGATGTGAGAACTAGTATGAAGGGTATTGTACGGTAATATTTTAAATATGGATTAATGAAATAGCCTAGAGTTGACATGCCATTAAAATTAATCAGTTAATCAACTAATTCATTTGTACCCACATATATAAGAGAAACACAAAGTACAACATTAATTAGTGAAATAGATCATTCATTAGAACTGGGCCTATTCTAGTAGTAGGTAAATTTCTTAAGCGGAGTTTAACAGGTTTGAATTCAGAGTTTTCTTTCTCCTAGACTGGTTGCTGAGCCACGGTTAAAGAGACCAGTCCGCCCAACTTTTTTACTCATAGCAGGAGGGAGAGTAGTTGGATTCATACCTTTCCCAAGGGTATTAACGCTATGTGAACTGTATCTTTGTCCAGGATTTGAACTCGAGTCGACTAGTCCATTTCCTACGACTCCAACGATTACATCACGCACCTCCACAACAGTTCACCAATACTATGAAAATCGGCTGTCGAAAACATGGCCCTGATTATGGCTTGAAAACCACTAGAAAATACACAAAACTGCTTTAATCACGAGGCACGCTAGAAAGCTTAGAACATGTCGATAAAAAAAATAATTAAATGTAATAAAATGGAAAGAAAATTGGAAAAAAAATAACAACACGCAAGCGGAGGCTGTAGATTTGATTTAAGAAAGAATTTGTAAGATTCAGAAATTCAATCTCCAAAGTGAGTGGAAAACGGAGAAGTGATATAAAAAGAAGTGAAAAAAAAAAACAAAAAAAAAAAGAAAGAAAGAAAAGTTTAACTCCATGTTTGATTTCAAATGGGTGTAACTTTTATCTCTCATGACATAGCGGCCATCTTTGTCTGCTTTTAATATTAAAGTGTAACACTGCTCTTTTTGGTTTCGTTTTATTTTATTTTTTTTGATTTTTTTTTCTTATTCTTTGACTCGGTCTAGTCAAAACAAGAAGAGTACTACTCTGTCGAATTTCTATTGAAGTTCCATGTTTGGACACCGAAAACCAACTTTCAACGTTTCTTTCTATTTTCTTACTTTATTTTTGACTTCCTTCTTTGTTATGCGCTTTCCTCGCTGTTAATTATATTTCCCCGCCACACACGAGCAGAAAGCGCGGGAAAGTTGCCTACGAAAGGTCGAGTCGTATTTTGGTTTTCGAAGTTGTTGTGTATTTTAATGGCGTTATTAGTTAGCACTCAATACTGTAAAATGCAGCATGTCGATGCCCACAAGTTGTCCTACAATAATTGGCGCGACACAATTTCCCATTTTTGTATATTCTCTACTGTTATTTCACCCGCTATGTCTTTACCTTTTTCATAATTTTTATTTCGATTTTGTTCTCTATGCCCTGTTTGTTTTAGTAACAATACCAATTTTTGCCTGTTTACACGTCACACTTGCAGTCTTTCTTCGTAACTAAATTACGCTCCCAAATGACACAACGGCTTCTTTTATGCTGGGGTTCTCGTGGGTATAATTAGCATAGGTGTGACACTCACTCCATGGACGAGACAGAACGAGACACACCCTATAAATCCGCCCGTGGGGCATCTTTCTTTAGTTTTGTTCAGGCAAAACCTGACAGGGAAGCAGATGTGTTTCGCCGGAAGTAAGTGAGATCGTTTCCCACACATCCTTCCATTTTTTTATTTTTCTTTCTTTCATTCATTCTTTCTTTCTTTTCTTTCTTTGTTTATTTTATTCATTGTTTATTTATTATTTATATTGCCTTTCTTTTTTTTTTTCTTCTTTCCTACATTCGTATTTATGATTTATTTATTTTTGATTTCTTTCTTTCTCTTTTTTCTTTCTTTTTCCCTTTCTTTTCTTATTGTTTTTCTCTCTTTCTGTTTTATTTGTTTATTTTTTTGTTTTTCTTTCTTTCTTCATTTCTCTATATTCGAATCTCCTTCCCCCATTATATATTAGTGACTTAAAATATTCTCATTATATAAATTCACACTTTATTTTTAGCTTAAACACACACACACACCAAACACCACAACACATATATTATAATATATATATATATATATATATATATATATATAATATTATTAAAACAACCACATAAGAATGTAATCAAAACATTTCAGGATTTTCCACAAAAATTGTATATGAATTTTTGTTTACCATTTACATAAAGTTAGCGGACTGATGATATTTAGATATAGACATAAATCTATAACCGCAAAATTAATGATTTTAAGCTTTTTTATTTACAATTATATATGTCTGTTCAATGATATTGAACATCGAGCTGTCAACTTGACCTTAACAACTCTAATTCTGCCACTGGAAGAAAGGTCAAAGTTAAAATCATCCTAATACCAACTAACTTAGTAACCCAGCATATATATATATATATATATATATATATATATATATATATATATGAAAAATGAGAAATTAATCCGACAGTATGAATTTTTTTTTTTCAATTACCATGTGGACTTGTATATTTTTTTAAAGCTGAAAAATATATACTATACAATTTTGATACCCACTTTACATTTTTAATAAACTTTTACAACAAACTTTTTGAGTTTTTCTATAAACTATAATGCTTCTGATTTTTTAAAATTAAAAATAAAATTATTTTATTTTTAAAACAGAACATGCATTTTTCAAAAATTTCAGCGGTTGAACTCAGCGTTCGTTTCTGTAAACAGTCTTTTTTTAACGGATATCTTCTCTTCCCATTATGTCGCTTTGATGAAGACCAACTTATCGATTTGGTCGAAACAGTATGTCAGCAATTACATAAAAACATCATATTGTTTTTTCATAGGTTAAATTCATATATATATATAATTATTGCTTGTCGCATGTGTGGCAGTTAGCGTGATGAACTTCATGCGTTCCCACGGGTGCATTTTACGAGATTGGGGATAATTATACACACACATACACACAAACACACATATATATATATATATATATATATATATATATATATATATATATAATATATATAATAAAATTCTTTAAAGTACATCGAGTTACAATGTTAACCAATGTGGTAAGATATGTAGTCTCCTTGTTTTTTAATACAAGTTCACAAATCCGCCACAAGTTTCATATTTTCTGTTTAAAAACAATTATAAACACACTATATATATATATATATTATATATATATATATATATATATATATATATATATATATAGTAAGAAAACAATATCGCCTTTGTAACAGCGTTATAAAAACCACTGATAAAATTAATTGAACGTTTTTACAAATGATATGATCTCATATATTACTGAAATACACATTATATATATTATATTATATATATATATATATATATATATATAGTCAAAGGAAGGGAATATAATTCTATAAATACAGCAGCAAATCATTTATTTACTTTTTTTCTAATGTTTCATTCCAAACTGCTTTTGATTATAATAACATTACATTTTTCCAAACATTCTTTTAGTTATTTACGTCAGTCAAATATATAGGCCATCCATTTTCTTCTAATATATATATATATAATATATATATATATATATAATCCAAAAGTCCAGAGAAGAAATCTTCCTTACGACATAGGAGTTTTTTTTAACAACCTGTCGCAGTTTGAGAGCTCAATGTGTGCTCTTATTGTTAGAGTCACAGAGCAAATTTATAAGTAAAGAAATAACAAAAGACTTAGAGATTTAGCATTATAGTATATTTCAGGGAGCTTAGACAAAGTGTCTAATTATCCCTCGCATCTGATGTCTTTTGTTATTTCTTTACTATATATATATATATATATATATATATAATATATATATATATATATATATATATATATATATTATATACTAACGGTACCTGTGAAATTACCACAGTATGATAATTCAATTATTACAACATTGATATGTTTACTTAATAGCTATTGCATAATAGTTCAATATGCCAAAACAAAAAAATAATCTTCTCTCTCCCCCTCTCCCCCCCCTCTCTCTCTCTCTCTCTCTCTCTCTCTCTCTCTTTATTTATTTTCTTCTTTTCATCTGTTCATTATGTTTGATTGAAACAGATTAGCGTTATCGCTTCCGTGTACCCATCCATTTTCTCTATCTTTTCCCTACTCCCTTCTTTCTTGCGTTCCTATTATTTTTTTCTGTGTCACCGGGATGGGGGGCTAAAGTCGGTATCAGCCAATCAGCGAGGGAGTCTATCCCCTTTTCAATAGCTAGACCAAGAAGATTGCTTTTGTGTTTGAAGCGGAGCGCTACACCTACTATCAGCTCCTTACTTTACAGCACAGATCCCTGTGCTACTCATACGCTGAGTTGGCGAGGGCCGGTATCGAACTAGGAACCTTGTGGTTTCTAGCCGAACGCTCTACCGACTGAGCTAACCCGGCCCTATTTTTTTCTGTGTAGTATGTCCTTTTTCTTGTCTTTCACTCTTTGTAATAAAAACAGAATGCTCCATTATTTAGCTGAGGTGACGACACTCATAAGAAATAAGTATTCGGCGTATAAGCAACACTAGGATTATTTTTGTATTTCATCTTGGATGATTGTGACGGTCTCATTTATAACCAGAGGGTGTTCCAAGATGATAACAGTCGGAAGATTAAGGAACAAGCGTATTAATATATATATATATTTAGCATAGTCGGTAGAGCACCCACCTTGGAATTGCAAGGTTCTAAGTTTGATGCCTGTCCCCGGCAACTCAGCGTATAAGTAGCATTGATTGATCTGTAATTGGACAGCTGACGGTAGTTGTCGCGCTTCACCTAACCAAGAACAATCTCTCTAGCTTAGCACTAGCGAAAAGGGAACAGTTTCGGCTGATACGGACAATAGGTCACTCGACCACCTTTACTTATATAGTCGGGTTTCGCTTCTGGTCGGAGTTAGTTGCTGTGTCTAACCACACTGATTAGACGTGAAACGACGAAACACGGTGTCTGTGAATGACTTATTATATGTTCCTGTAACCCCCGTAGAGCTCTTTAGGAATGACTTTAATAAACTTTCACCGCCAGCATAACGCAATGATCATCTGTTTACAGATTTTATCTCTCTGGTGATCATAAAGTATATACACAGATGTATGTATTTAAAAGAGTTAAACACCACTCCTTAATGGCAGCTGGCGATGGCCTAGAGGCTAACGGATCGGGCAGGCGTAAAGTCATTCGGGTTTCACTTCTGGTCGAAGTTAGTTACTGTGTCTAGCTACACTGATGAGTCGTGAAACGTCGAAACACGATGTCTGTGGATGACCTTATATATATATATATATATATATATATATATATATATATACTAGCAAATATATGCACCCTTCGGGTGCAAGTATTTAAGTTTTAATGTAATAAAATATTAGATTAAATTAGAAAGGCTAATGAAACTAAATAACAATGCAGATTTAAAAAGTTGAAACAGAGGTGGGTATAATCGAAAAATAGAACAGCTGAAACTTATTCTTCCATCACTAAATTTTCCTAATTTAACTATATAGCCAAAATAGAAAGCCAAGAACAAAATTACAATTACAGTTATTTCTTCTTGTTAATACATTTTGTTTAAGATTTATACCCGAGATGTTTAGTCATATTCATCAAGATAAAACCAAACAATTAGAAATCAATAATACTAAGCACATATTTAATAAAATCAAATTTTTTTATATCAATATGCAAATTAGCCTTCCCATTTACACTGTAATCCGCTATTTTGTTGTATATATAAATACAATTGCATGGTATTACTATGTAGATAAGGCCAACAGTATTAATGTAAAACAATTTTATTAGTAATTGAGTTTTAGATAAAAAATAAAGTCATGGAGAATGTAACGTAAATAACTAAGGGAATTGTGACTTGAGTAGTAATATATTCGGTTACAGACAGACAAACCCACAATCTCCATTATAATAAGATATATATATATATATATAGAGAGAGAGAGAGTACCTGGCAAACATTTGTTAAACATTTCTAACAACGTCTCGTTGATCCAGAGTTATTTTTTATCCTTTCATAAATGTATTTATGAATCGCTGTAATGGGAGAGCGCCGCGAGCAGCTAAAAGTAGGCGAAGAGTAAATTAAAAATTCTCTTAAAGTTATACTACCAGTTTGGTAATTGCTTTGTTGTCAAAATTTGTTCGGGGTACGGAAGTCATATTACTAAAACGGATGTCACGAACAATCGCACTGGTGGAGGAGCTGTGGTGAGCGGCTTAAAATAGGCAAAAAGTTAACTACATTCTCCTTAAAGTTAATCACACCTGCTTGTTAATTGTTAATTGTCAAAATTTGTTCAGGATACGGAAGTCATATAACTGAACGGATGTCACGAACGAGTAAAAGTGTTATTTTAAAGCCACTGTTAGACCTGAATTGATGAGAAATAAAAATTAACAAATTTTTTATTGCCTATAAAACTTTATAAAAAAATGATAAAATACATCCGTGGGATTCTATGAAAAATCTATTTTCTAAGGCTATTCTACAATGTCAGATTTGGGTGATGGTGATATGGCAGTAGCGGTTAAACATCCCAGTCCAATAAATCATATATTTTCATACTTACAGACAGTAACTAAGAAAGCTTCTGAGAAATAAAAAGATGCGAAGGACTTTGTGAAAATCTATTTTCTTAGGCTATTCTACAATGTAAGATTCGGACGTTGCTGATATGGCAGTAGCGGTTAAACATCCTAGTGCAATAAACCACTTATTTTTCTTCTTACAGACAGTTACTAAGAAAGCTTCTGAAAGATAAAAACACGCGAAGGACTTTGTGAAAATCTATTTTCTTAGGCTATTCTGCAATATCAGAATCGATGATGGGGGATATGGCAGTAGCGGTTAAACATCCTAGTCCAATAAACCATATATTTTCCTTTTTTACATACAGTAACTAAGAATGCATCTGACAAAATAAAAACACGCGAAGGACTTTGTAAAAAATATATTTTCTTAGGCTATTTTACAAAGTCTGATTCAGACGTTGGTGATATGGCAGTAACGGTTAAACATCCTAGTCAATAAACCATATATTTCCTTTTTACATACAGTACAAAGAATGCATCTGACAAAATAAAAACACGCGAAGGACTTTGTAAAAAATATTTTTCTTAGGCTATTTTACAAAGTCTGATTCAGACGTTGGTGATATGGCAGTAACGGTTAAACATCCTAGTCCAATAAACCATATATTTTCCTTTTTTACATACAGTAACTAAGAATGCATCTGACAAAATAAAAACACGCGAAGGACTTTGTAAAAAATATATTTTCTTGGGCTATTTTACAAAGTCTGATTCAGACGTTGGTGATATGGCAGTAACGGTTAAACATCCTAGTCCAATAAACCATATATTTTCCTTCTTACAGACAGTAGTTGAGAGGACGTCTGACGTAAAAGCAGAGGTATGTCACTGAATTATTACGTGCACAAAAACACAGCTAAATATATTACACCAATTCATCGTAACTTGCTGAAGGTTTACGGAGACAAAACAATATATGAGAATAACGTTAGGCGCTGGATAACGCGTTTCGACAAACCACATCCAACTCAGCTGGGAATCGACAACATAGAAAAGGCGAATGAAGCCGGAGAAAGATCGATTACTTGGATAAATTTTTTGACAACAACGCTATTATCATTGCATTGAAAAATGCACCGTCTGCTGCTGTTGCTGCAGATGCAGATATCTACGGGTGCAGTATACAGTACTGGACGAGGCTTTTTGCATTTCACATAGGGCTAATACCCTTGTGAAAGGTATGAATCCAACTATTCCCCATCCAGCTAAGGATAGATAGTAGTGCATACTGGGTTCTTTAATTTTGATTTGGCAACCAGTCTAGGAGAAGGAAAACTCTGAATTCGAACCTGTTAAACTTCGCTTAAAAATTGACATTGGGTCACATCCTTCTTGTGTGAAAGACTTGGGAAAATGCATAGGTGTGTCATAAAAGTATCGAGATTGAAGCTGTATTTACCAAGATAGAAATTAACAATGAATGGAACATTAATTTTTTCAGAATACAAGGTGTGTTAAAAAGTAGAAAAAATTCTCGATATTTTTTTTGACACACCTTGTATATTTGTTTTAGTTTTCCGGGAAAATAGATGTCCTATGTATGACGTTTAACTGCATCTAGTGATGAAGTTCCAATTCTGGAGTTCTGTGGATTGTGGAGTACGCGTTCGTTACCATTACTCCCAGGTTCACCCTGCCTATAAGTGGTAGTACCTGTTAGGGTCTTATTTCTGGATTAAAAAGAAAAAATAGTGGTTATTTCCTCATTGAGTAACATGATATTACAGGGTGACCCAGAAAAAACAAAACCCAATTATTTTATTTTTCCATTAAACTAACCCTAAACCCCAACCTAACCCTAACCCTAACCTCTCCTAGTTGAGTAACATGATATTACAGGGTGATCCAGAAAAAACAGAACCCACAAATTTTATAATAAAACTGTTAATTTTAATTCTTCTTTTTTTTTTTTAGTTTAAGTTCAACAAGGGTTAGGGTTAAGGTTTAGGGTAAGGGTTAGGATTAGTTTAATTGGGAAATAAATAATTTGGGTTCTGTTTTTTTCTGGGTCACTCATGTTATTCAACTAGGAAATAACCAAAATAGTTTTAGAAATGTGTTTAAAAAAATTGAGTTTTAAAAAAATGAATACCTATCAAGAATGAATAAAAAAAAACAACGTATTCGGCATTTAAAAAATGTATTCGGCATAAAATAACCCAACAAGGGTTGACATGCCGCAAAATTCAATCAACTAAGAAAATATAAGGTAGGTTTAAAAAGTATCAAGACTAAAGTTATAGAGCTCTGTGGATTGTGGAGTATGCCTTCATTACTATGACTCCCAGGTCCATCTTGGCCCGGAGTGGTAGTACCTGTTAGGGTTTCATGTGGGTTAAATAGAAAAAATGATTTTTAAATGCGTTAAAAAAATCGAGTTTAAAAAAAGGTAATACCCATTACGAATGAATAAAAAAACGTCTTCGGCATAAAATGACCCAACAAGGGTTGACATGCCGTTAAATCTCACTAACCAGCCAACCAAGAAAATATAAAGTAGCAGTGATGCTGAAAGCTTTTGGATTTAATGCGTCCTTGAGTGCACATGTTTGCTTTGAATAAGTCCTCGGGAAAATTTATGGGTCCCAACTAAAGTTTCTTAATAAATTGTAGGGTTTTTATTTATGATCTGGAGAAACAACTAAAGCCGCCCAACTCCTACCTTGTAACATATCCTGTGTAATTCGCTTCTAAGAAACACTGAAACGCATGGATATGATTTTACTGCGTCCTTTTAGATTTTTGTGCGTCTATCATAATCTCTGAAGTAGGTTTTAAAATTAGCCAGACTAAAATTGTATTTATCAAAATTTCGGAGGCATTACTTTCGGAACGTCCTTGACGTAGATGTTCCAAAGAGAAACGTCTGAAGAAAATCTAATTAAAAATTTAAAACAATAAGCCTCTCAGACAATAATAATGGCTTTTCGCCTTTCACTTATAGAATTAACTGGGTTTTGAATGATTAACACTAAATAAAAATAGTTTCTTTTCTTGTTGTCGGTGATAAATAATTCAAAAGTGTTTAGTGCTTTTGCCCAAATATGTCAATGGACAATCAGCGTATAACAAACTTCAAATAAAGAGGTTGATCTTATTGTTTTATCAGTGGCGACCTAAAAGTCTTTCTATTCTTTTCTTATTGTTTTCTTTCTTCGTCTCGATTGATCTGGTTTGTTTGGCAAATAATACCAATGAAAATTTAATTTATCTTTATTAGATAAGATATTTGTCAAGACTTACGTTGTAATGAAAAACATCAATACGTAGCAATCAAAATATATACACCCTTTTTTTAGTTTTAATTTATTTTTGCGCAGTCATATATTCAGTCCCATTCAAAAGTTTGTGAAACCCCCAGGCATGGCGTTGTAATCAAACAAAGGATACTAAATGTGAAATAACAAAGCAGAGGTCGGAAATGAAATGGAATCTTTATGTCACTAACAAAATACAATACTCACCAACGGCGTGAAGAACGTAAACTACTGCTAGTTGTATAAGACTACTCAGTCAGCGTATTCATGAGGATTGGGATATACCCATTAATGTTCATGTTGTGTCCTTAAAGGGGATACAATCAGACAAGGTTGTAGTCGGGTGGAAGAACCAGTCAACACGTTCGTAGAATTTAAGGTAGAAAGTTTTATCGCAGAAGGATACACTAAGATAGATAAGGAATAGTGAGGTACGCTACTAATCCTCGAAGCCAGACCAGCATAATACTGTGCTCACTATATATATAGTTAGATCACATGAGTGAGAGGGAGTGTGGACTATTCCATTACAACAGTTCATATATAGGGTATATAACACATGGTCATTAAAATAATATAATACAATTAAAATAAAATAATTGTTATTGTGAATAAATTCAAAATAAGCCAATGAAATGTGCATCCAAACATCAATTTATAAAGTAGACTTTCCAATTAATTAATAGAAAAATAAAACAGGATTTATTTTCATTATTTATTTTTAAGAAAGGGATTTATTTCACCAAAACTTAGATATTTGACATATGCAATTGTATGTGACCACTTAGTTCGTACATTGTGGAACCCCCTTTTGCAGTCAAGAAAATGAATTAACAAAAATGTGTTTTTTAAAAAAGACTGAGTTCAAAAAGAATTTTCAATACCCATCAAGAATGAACAAAACAAAACGTTTTCGGCATAGAATAACCGAACAAGGGTTGACAAGCCAAAAATCAACATTTTGACATGTCAACAATAAAAGAAATTTTGAAAATAAAAAAAGGAAACGAAATACAGTTTCAGTCTCGATATTTTTAAAGTTTAATTTGAATTTTTTAAAAATAACCTTTAATTCATTGTTCTCTTCTGTCTTGCTAAATAAATCTTCAGTCTCGATACTTTTTGAAGGAAATTATAGTTTCATTTATTGTTCATTTCTCGCTTTGTAAAAACGATTTCAGTCGGGATACTTTTTGAAGATAGCTTGTATGCCATCAGTGTTGCATAGCAACGAGGAGAAACGGAAAATAGTCACTCTCCTTGAGCGCATTCTTTAAGAGACATCTTTTTTTTTATCTTTATTTTATTTTTTTATTTTTTTTTGGTACGTTTGTGGATTCTCATTATTTGGACTCGTACTCTTAATTCTTTAGATATTTTTTATTTTATTGCATGACCTTGGAAGACTTTCCTGGACTCATTATTTTATTCCAATAATATATGACGTTAAGTTCCTTCAAAGGACGTGTTGCTTTCACAAAGTATCAAGTGCTGGGTAGGCTCAAGTCGAATAGCAGTAGTAGTCGTTAGTAGTAGTGGTCGTCGTTAGCTCAAAGAAACAACATACGAAAGTCGAATAGTCAAAAAAGAGGTTGTTTGTTTCTTTCTAGGCTCGTGGATTCTTTTTCAGAGAGAAGAAGAAAGAGAGGGGCTACGGTCAAGCTGTGCTATCGTAAATCCCGTTCATGTGCGCTGTTTGCTGTTAGCCTAGATACGTAACAGTGGGCCAAAAAAAACAGGTCAGCCTCCTACGAATGCCCAGACGAAAAAGACCGATTTTCCTCTTCATCCGTTTGTGGTCCCGGGGTGGGGGAAGAGAGACATCCGCTTCCAACCCCTGCAGAAAACCTGGGACTTCCGTTTTTATTTTTAAATCTAGTTCAGAGGTCATTGACAGGTCACTGGCTGACACACGTTGAATTCCAAACTTTATCTTCTTTCTATTCTTATTTCTTTTTTCTTCGCTTTCTCCAGAAATCCGATTACCGTTTTCTTTTCAATCCTAAATTCTCCGTAGACCATGATAATTACGCTACACAAGACAGAAATTAAAAATAAATGAAACGTTAATTCAGCAATCAAGCGAGCAACGAAATAATCTTTACCTCTCATACCCTTTTTCATGGGACCGAAGAAATGATAATCTGAGGTATACATTATTCCAGTGAAATCTGTAGTGAAGAAGTGGCTCAAAGAACAGTCAACGGAATTTTACGAGGCTGATATATATGCTCTCATTCGAACGTGGAACATTGCTATTGAAAGAAACGGTGACTATGTGAAGAAGTAGGGATGTGATCCACAGAGGACCAGCTTCATTTTGATGCATGATATATGTTCCTGTGTTGGTAATTAAACCTGTACTAAACAAAATGGCATTGCTTTTTGACTCACACTCATACTTATAAGTACTTACACATCTGTATCACTAGCAAAATACGTTCAGGGAATTAGCGATACACAGCGCACCTTTTTTTTCTTTCATAGAACTCATTAAGGAATCAGGTAACACGAACCTTAGAGACAGGACAGGTAGAAGGAATCGTTTTACATCGTCAATGAGATGCAAGAATACATCTTAAAATAAGATGAAATATATCAAGCCCCCCAAAAAATAAACCCTACAAATCATCTTCTTGCCTTTCACTCAAATCAAGTGGGTTGATATCTCTTCGTCAGGTTTTTTTTTTGTTTATGTTTTTGTCTTTTTTGTTTGTTTGTTTTTATTTTTTTTGTTTTTGTCTTCTTTTTGTTTATGTTTTTTTTTTTTTTGTTGGCAGGGGAGCTCAGATGGTTGCACTCTGCAGGGAATTGGCGCAAGATTTCAGTTACAAGGCACGTAGACGCCATTCACAAATTATTTTATGATCTATTGCCAGCGTGCATGGCTCCTCGTCTTCAAAATGGGACACGACTCATTAATTACGTAGATTTTTTTTTTAATTCAAACGTAGTAATCTCATATTCTTGTTCTCTTGTTTAGTTTAAGTTTCCTTCTCGCTGACATTATATATATATTAAAACTCTTGTTCCTTATTTGTACGACAGTTATCATCTTACAACACCCTCTGATTAAAAATGAGACTATCCACATCGTCCAAGATTAAATGCAAAAATGCAAATCCTGATGATCTGTGGTTTCTTATCCACTGAATTCTTATCCACTGAATCTTTATTTCTAATGAGTCGTCACCTCAGCTAGATAATGTGTCATTCCATTTTATAACAAAGAGAGAGAGAGAGAGAAAGTGAAGAAAAAGGACATGCTACACAGAAAAATATAAAAAAGAAAGAAAGAAAGAAGGAGAGAAAGAAAGAATAGTGAAAGATAGAGAGGGGTGAGCGCGCAGAAGCGATGACACTAATATGTCTCAATCAAACACCATGAAAAGATGAAAAGAAGGTAAGAAAGAAAAAAAGAGTGAGAGAGTTAAATCAGGATTATTACACTTTTTACATATTGAACTATTTTGCAATAGTTCTGAAGTAAATTTATCAAACGTTGTGATATTTAGATTATCATACTGTGGTATATCTACAGGTCCCGCTAGTCTATTGATTAATTCTAGTGTTCCCTATTTGTACGGCCTTTATCATCTTGCAACACCTTCTGGTTAAAAATCAGACCGTCCAAATCGTCCAAGATTAAATTCTTATTTCTTATGGACTATTCCCTTTTTATTAGAAAGAAAGAAAGAGGAGACAAAGGACATGTTACACAGAAAAAAAACATATTAAGAAAGAAAGAAAGAAGGGGAAAATAGAGAGAGTGCAGTGAGCGCGCGGAAGCGATAACGCTAATCTGTTTCAATCGAACATGATGAAAAGATGAAGAGGCGGAAAAAAAGAAAAAATGAGTGAAAGAGTGTGAAATCAAGATTATTATACATTTTACATATTGAACTATTTAGAAATAGCTCTCAAGTAAACATATCAAAGGTTGTAATAATTGCATTTTCATACTGTGGTATATCCACAGATTCTGCTCGTCATCATTATTACTGAATTACCACAACCGAAGTTACTCGTGTTTGGAGACCAAGTGAGAGCAAGTCTCTTTAAGATTCCAGTCTTTTGTTCAGTATTTCTCCTGACCTCAGTGATGAAGTGGGGCTATGTAACCAAGATAAAATTGCAAGATCCTTTTCGCTAAGAACAAAATTCTAAAAGGCATGTATTCATTTGGTTTTAGATAGGAACACTTGGAATCATGTAATTAGGTGCAAATTGTTTGTCATCAAATCATCATAGTTTTATTACTTCCGCTTTTTCCCCTGTAAGATTCAATGTTATTATGGAAACATGCAACTCCGACACGCTGTGTGGACATGACATTTTATATATCTAATGGCACAGAAATAAGACATAAAATACAGTAACAATGAAATACATGTAAGGCACATGAATAAGACATACAGGTACAATAAGAATGTACACAATAGTAAAATTAAAGGACTGGCCAGTCCATACATTCAAAATCACTTACTAGTGATGGGGGGGGGCAGAAGCCCCCAGCGAGAAGGGTGTGACAATGTGTCTAACCCATGTGGGTACGTACGAGAAGAGGTAGAAAAGAGGCACGGAGTTTCAAAACCTGCGCTTAAATACCAGAGGTCCCCTGGTGGTCGGTCGGAAGCCCAGCGGGAAGATAACTCTTCCAGTCAAAGGGAAGATAATCCCAACACCCCTTTCCATTTTATATCATTATTATTCATTTGAAACCATCTATACATATATAAAGGGCAGTTGTGTGTATATCTATGTCCGGAGGAAACTTAGAAAATAAAATAAAACGACAAAGTAAATATATATATATATATGCACATTAAATATCACCAGGGCTTGGTTTTTGAGCAAAAATAATAGAGATTTGATTCATATTCATGTAGATAATTAAAAAATAAAATTTAAATGATAACAGCATGGATTTTTTTTCATTTGATATTTTAGATAGTAGACATTAACATTTCTTTTCAGAGTAGCTGGATCAATGCAAGGTCTATTTTTTTATATAGGGATTTAAATGGGGCATCCCACGAGGATTCAACTCACGATTAAGTAATAATGGATCTGTGGGACTAACTTTAAAAAATCCCCCTCTACCCAGGCGATGCTGGGTAGCCGCTGCTAATATATATGTATTTATCTAACCCTCTGCATGAGTAGGATGTTACAAAAGGGCCATTTCATAAGCGCTATTTAAACAGGTTTGAATTCAGAGTTTTCCTTCTCCCAAACTGGTTGCCTAACCAAGGTTAAAGAGCCCATTCTGCTCCATATATTTACCAGTCCCTCCGCACGAGTAGGATGTGACACAAAGTCAATTTCTTAAGCGGTATTTAACAGGTTTGAATTTAGAGTTTTCCTTATTATAAACCAGTTGTCGAACCAATATTAAAGAACCTAGTTCGCCCTATTATTTAGCCATAGCTTGATCCCCAATGGTATTAACATGACGTGAAATGCAATCAGCCTCATCCAGGATTTGAACTCGTATCGCTGTCTCCATTTCCATCAACTGCACCATTGCTTCTCGATAGAAAGGAAAGATCTATTTTTTTGGAAAGAGAAAGTGCTACAAACTTCTCATGGGGTTAGCGGGTGTTTATGGAAAGGTTGTATTTGATGTAATCAATGTATGACTAATGTATTTTGCCATATGGCAAGGCATTGCCTCACAGCTGCTTAAGGTCCAGACACACAGACTACCTATCAGTCGTCGCGTGGTAGTAATGGTTAATGAGCTAAAATATCAGGCAATTGGGTAATTTTCATGTTAAATCATCAAGAAAAAAGTAAAATTGTCACCCACCCCTTCAATTTTTCTGAAATTTTGTCCATGTGTGAACTATGTTAACGTTAGACAATCCCCAAAATTTGAGATTCCAATTTCAAAAATTGGTGGAGTTATGTCGATTTTTAACTATCCAAAGTTGGTGGGATTTGTGAAAAATGTCGACTTTTTTGTAATTTATTTTTGTATGTAAAATAAGTTCTAGAGCTTCCCTACTACTACAAATTGTTTTTTAAAAGAATTTTGGCCTAGGAAATCCAAAAAATGCTATTAAAAACGTATTAAAGTCAACCAATTTTAGGACATTAAGACCTCCAGCCACCGCTTTCTAGCACATATAAGATAAAAAGGCTTAGGGGTTTGCCATAAGGGTAATAGGGTTGGGACAATCACATAGGTGTTAGGGCTTGACTTGACCAGCCGATTGATTGGAGGGAGCCTCTGCGACCGACTGTCTAGCTTAAGTTAGGGCTAAAGTAGAGTGTTGCATCTAATGGACGACTCAGCCAGCAGTATTTCAACCTTAAGTATCACAGGTCACTACTCACGGCCAATACGGTGTATTTTAAAGCCCCGGCCGACTGGTAGCTGTGATTTGGAACCCTAAAATGTGTGTGTTCATTTTTGTACGCTTTGAGTACTTCTGCTATTTGAATACTACTAAATAGGTTGTTCGTCTCACTTGGATGGTTTTGTGTGATAGATGGCAAGTGTCCATACAGTTGTTTTCTTATAGAGTGTTTGTTCTACGATTTGTTTAAGATCGCATGCAGCATTCTTGTGCAGCTTCCATATAGCTTATTCTCTATGCGTTTCGTTAGGGTCCAAGTGATGCAGCCAGAGAGCAGCACTGATACAACTACGGCTTGGAAGAAATGTTGCTTTTGTTATTGAGATTGGATTTCAATATGACTGATAATCTGCCTATGGCGGACCATGCCTTCTTTATACATACATTAACATCACTTTCTGTGGATGAGTTATTGCTACCTAGTTATAGTTATAGGAAGCGTGTGGTGTAATGGTTAAAGTCATGGGAAATGGACTCGTCGCCCCGAGTTCAAATCCTGGATGTGGTAATTGCATTTCACTTAGCGCTAATACCATTGGGAAAGGTATGAATCATACTCTCCCTCCAGCTATGGGTAAATAGTAGGGCAGACTGGGCTCTGTAACCTTGGTTAGGCAACCGGTCTAGGAGAAGGAAAACTCTGAATTCAAACCTGTTAAACTCCGCTTAAGAAATTGACCTTGTGTCGCATCCTGCTCGTGCAGAGGGTTTGGTAAATATATATTGCTACCTAGTTACGTGAATTATTCCGCTGGGTTTAGAGATTTACTGTCGAGTGTAGAGATGCTCCACTCATTTTTAATACACAGGAATTTTGTTTTATCGGAGTTCGCATAGAGGCCGATATTCCGTGCTGCCTTCTCCAGGCTATGTAGCAAATATTCGGCTTGTGCGGGTGTATTTACAAGAAGTGCCAGATCGTCTGCGTATTCTGCATCTGTAATAGTCAGTGCGAGATATCGCCTGCTTGACATGCTGTACACTGCTGGAGAAGCAAGGACGAACTCATAAGTGACGTCAGTGTGGGCCGCCAGCAAAGACCTACATTGACCAGCCCTACACGGATACTGGATGCTGCGCATAGCACCTCCCGAAAGCAATGAATGCTAGGGATGGTTGGCGAGAGATTGTCAACAATATCTGTACGCAACATGATGATGATGATGATGATGATGATGATGATGAAATAGGTGTAATTAAAAAAAAGAAAGGAACAGTCATTAAAGTTTCACCAACCCTGGCGTGTGTGTCCTGTTTTGCATTATATTTAATTGGCTTTTTGTTTATAGATATTAAAATATTCATTCGTTAAATAAATGGTGGACACAAACAAGCACGCAATAATATATGCATACCCCTGTATATACTCAGACATAGAGACACAAATTATATATCACATGGTAAAATATGGTTTATATATATATATATATATATATATATATATATATATATATATATATATATTGCCATACACAGACACTGTATTTCGACGTATCACGTCTCCTCAGAGTGGCTAGACTTAGCAGGCTACCCCCGGCCGGGATAGAAACCGACTGATTTTTCATTTCAGGCATCTCAACCATTTGGCCATCAGCCACTTGTAGGGAAGGGTTAGATTTTAACTGATAGATATATACATAGGTCCATATGTTACAACCGCTGGAGTGCTCACATCCGTATTGTAGAATGTTTGTTTATTTTAAGAATTTTTTTTTGTTTACATTTAAGATATTATTTTTCAAAATGCATTCCAAAACTTTATTAAAGATTTGACGATAAACAAAGCTAAGAATTAGAGTATTATAATACTCGTTTATTTTAAGAATAGTCTCTTTTTGTTGTTTACATTTTTGAAACAATTTTATTTTGCCTGTTGATTTCCAATAGAAATATCTTCGTTTAATTCATTTTTTACCGTATTAGAATGTAACAATAAAATGCTAAGAATTAAATACTTATAATTGTCCGTATTACAACTTCTTTTTTCTTCTTTTCTTTTTTTTCTTTTTTTTCTTTTTTCTTTTTTTCTTTGTTTATAATAGTTGTTTTTTTTTTCTTTTGTAAAACTCATTTGTACATACGACAAATTTAAATTCAGTTCTCAATTCTTTCTTGGATAAGTTTATTTATTCCTTTTTCCACCACTAAAAGTAACAAAGAAAGTAACAAAGAAACTAATAACTATACATTACCTTATTTGTAGGTGAAATATTTCTATATTATACTGATTAAAGATGGATATATGTTATTCTAAAATGAAAGTATTCCTAATTTTTTTTAAATTTCAGTTATTATTAATCGTTAAATGTTTTCGTTTCTTATTGTTATTTAATTCGCTGTAAAAAAATAATTCAATCGACAAAACTACATACAAATTACATATTTAAAAAGATTATTTTCTTTTCTTTCTAACTAAATAAATATTTCTAAGATTGGACCGGGAATACGTGAGAAATTCCGAGCTGAAACGATTCGGGCACGAATTGTCTATTTCAAATTATTAGCGGACGGCGCCGTTCGGCCATTTTGAAACTACTGATTTAGTCAACAGCCAGCGAATTTTTTTTTATTATCGCAAATCGTTTGACTTTTGTTTAATTAATTGATTATATCCCTTGATCAGTAGAAAACAATAACCAAATTTGGTGTGTTTCTTAGTTATAGGGATATCAAGGTATATGCAAGATTTCGAATCTGAGTGATTTCTCTTTTCTGAGTTTTACCAAACTTTCTTTTATATATATAGATAACAGAGGAAGCGCGTGGTGTAAGTGTTAAAGTCATGGGAAATGGACTCGTCGCCCCAAGTTCAAATCCTGGACGTGGTAATTGCATTTCACTTAGCGCTAATACCTCTTGGGAAAGGTATGAATTCTACTCTCCCTCCAGCTATGGATAAATAGTAGGGAAGACTAGGCTCTTTAACCTTGGTTAGGCAACCGGTCTAGGAGAAGGAAAACTCTGAATTCAAACCTGTTAAACTCCGCTTAAGAAATTGGCCTTGTGTCACATCCTACTCGTGCAGACGGGTTTGGTAAATATATATATAGATAACAGAGGTTTTCTTAAATTATTTTTGGTGAAACACAGTAAGCTTATGTTACGTATTCTGTTCTCTAAACCGGCTCTACGAACGTATTGAGCACTTTTCTATATTCATCATATTGGGATTGACTCGGTTTTCTCTTCTTATTAGTAATGTAACTCGTTAAGCCTTTTTTTTTCAAAATATATAGTGGAGGTGAGTAGTGTAATGGTTGTCATCGTATAAAACAGACTAAGCAACCCGAGTTCAAATCCTGAACGAGGGTGTTTGCATTTCACATTGTGCTAATAACCTTGGGAAAAGTATGCACCCAACTACTCTCCCCCCAGCTGTGGGTAAATAGTTTGGTGAACTGGGCTCTTTAACTTTAGTAAGGTAGTCAGTCTAGTGGGAAAAAACTCAAAATTTAAAACATGTTAATCTCCGCTTAAGAAATTGATATATATATATATATATATATATATATATATATATATATATATTATATATATATATTCCTGGAAGCACCACCTTATAACAATATCTGTACGGCCACTTACCTCCCAACTCACAAACCATTCAAGTAAGATGAGTAAGACATGCTGGGTATTACTATATATATATATATATATATATATATATAGAGAGAGAGAGAGAGAGACAGAGAGAGACAGAGAGAAAGAGGGGGAGAGGGAGGGAGAGAGAGTGAGTGAGAGAGTGAGTGATCGGGTGAGTGGGTGAGAGAGATAAAGATATAGATAAATAGATAGATAGATAGATACAGAGACATAGATATAGATTCTTATACATCCTTATTTAATTAACTCTTACTCTTTTACAAATACTCTTACTCGTTTTATAGATAGATAGATAGATAGATAGATAGATAGATAGATAGATAGATTCTGATAAAAATCCTTATTCTATTAAATATTACTCTTTTACTATTAGATAAATAGATAGAAAGAGACAGAGAGACGTAATGAATAGATAAATAGATTCTAATGACGTCCTCATTTTATTAACTGTTACCATTTTACCATAGATAGATAGATAGATAGATAGATAGATAAAATGTTGATTACTGATAGATAGATAGATAGATAGATAGATAGATAAAATGTTGCTGAAATAAGAATAAATTTATCTTAAACATCCTTGTAATTCTCAAGTGGCCAAACATGTGCCTATAATAATAATATAATAATATAATAATAATAATAATAATAATAATAATAATAATTATTATTATTATTATTATTATTATTATTATTATTATTATTCAACTATCTGCCGATTCTTTTCACCCTCTTGACATCCTAAGTGTGATGTAAAAGAAAAGAGAAGAAAAAAAGAAAGAAAATATTATTCTAAATTAAAAATAACTGCAGCAGGAAGACATTTTAAGATTATTGCGTTTTTATTTCATTTCGCTTCCTCATTTTCGTTTATAAAACTTTTGTCCCTCGCGCACAGCAGGATACAGTTGATCACGTGACATATCAATATCCATATTTGGCAATGATGTCATAATTTGCTTCCTACGTAAACTTACGGAGAGAAAAAAAAAAGAACACCGGTCTTACCCTACTTGATCCAAAAGAAGAACACAATCGCACGTATTCAAAGACCCAACCTCGTTGGGTCTTAGAATACGTTGATTGTATCCACTTCAGAGGGGTAAATCACCCTCGCCCATAAAAAAAGTGTATCGGGTGGTGAGGTTCTAGTTTCGAGGGGTCTCTTAGTTCTTCTTTGTCTTTATTCTCTGTAATATGATGTTAGTATTTACCAAACCTCCCACCAGTTTAGGATGTGACACATGGTCTTTTTAACATGGAAAGCTACTCACAGGCCGAAGCTCATGCGTGGATCCCCGTCGGATCCCGTTGTTAATTTGTCCATATTTACTATGTTTTATTTTCGTACTTTCCTCCGGAAATACATACACAGCAACTTCCCTTTATATATGTGCTAGAAGCGGCTACCCGGAATCGCCTGGGTATGACACTAAACTGTATCGTGTATATTGACCCTGATGTGTATAATCTATTTGTAATCGTTTGTTTATAAAAATTGATCTCATTCAGTGCCTGTCCCTTGTGTGTGTGTGTGTGTGTGTGTGTGTGTGTGTGTGTGTGTGTGTGTGTTTATTGGCCTCTATGAACTTCCATCTTTAATTAACCCTTTACAGAAAACCTGCTAGATCCGGTTGGCAAAATGAACATTAGTGTCTGAACAGGAATGCAAAGAAATGCACATTACAAAGTATGAATTTGTATAAGTAAAAAAAAATTTTTAAAGTAAAGAAAAAAAAAGTTTTCAATTTTTATAATATGGGGATGTTAGCTCAGTCGGTAGAGCGTTCGGCGAGAAACCACAAGATTTCTAGTTCGATAGGCCCTCGCCAACTCAGCGTATGAGTAGCACAGGATCTGTGCGGTAAAGTAAGGAGCTAATGGTAGGTGTGGCGCTCCGCCTCAGACGCAAAAAACAATTTCCTTGGTCTAGCGCTAGTGAAAAGGGGATAGACTCCCTCGCTGATTGGCTGATACTGACATTAGGTCGCCCCGACGACTTTACTTACTTTACTTATAACAAACAGTGGACCAAAACTGCTATAAAGCATTTAAAAGTAAGAAAAAAAAGATTAAATAGCTAGGTCTAAGAGTGGGGGATTTGGTTGGTTTGGTTTGGTTTGGTTTTACGGCATATCAACCTCAGTGGGTCATTTAATGTCGATAAATTTTTGAAATAAATCAATTCTTAATGGATAATACAATTTTTTATAAATACTTTTTTCTACTTAACTCATAGATGGACCCTAACAGGTACTACCACTCCGGGTCAGAGTG
>CM042146.1:102454778-102469778 GCA_023376005.1 Doryteuthis pealeii
CCATAATTGGAACTTCAATATCGGATAGAGTTTAACGTTATACCCAAGACATTAAGACCCTCAGCCACCGCCTTCTAGCGCATAAAAAGGTTTGGGGCTTGGCATAAGGATAATAGGGTTGGGACAATTATATATATATATGCATATATACTAGGGCTTTACGTGACCAACTCGTCTAGCTTAAGGGCGAAACTGGGGTGTTGCATGTAATGGACTACTCAGCCATCAGGGTTCCATCCTTAAGCATTGCGGGTCACCACCCACGGCCAACAGGTGGTCCCATTGGGGAGGGTCTTACCCTCTGTAGAAGTTGTTATACTCAAAAGCTCTAGCAGACAGTGATGTCTTTTGATATGGTATGAAGCTGCGTCGTCATATTTTCCTAGGATTTTTTATGCTAATCATTTTACAATATCCTCATAGTCTGTCAACTAAATTCAAATAACATTATGCTAAATCAACATTGGGAAAACAAAGACTTCAGTTTACATGGCTATCAAGCCTTTACTTAGTATCACCTTTCATAAATGGAAATGAAATATACAGGGTCATCCGAAAGTATTGTCAATTCCTACCAAAATATAATTCCTAATCAGTCAACTATAATTACATGAAATAAGCTGCTGGGAACTAAATAGAAATATGGGGCCGGGTTAGCTCAGTCGGTAGAGCGTTCGGCTAGAAATCACAAGGTTCCTAGTTCGATACCGGTCCCCCCAACTCAGCGTATGAGTAGCACAGGGTTCTGTGCGGTAAAGTAAGGAGCTGATGGTAGGTGTGGCGCTCCACCTCAGACGCCAAAACAATCTCCTTGGTCTAGCGCTATTGAAAAGGGGATAGACTCCCTCGCTGACTGGCTGATACCGACTTCAGGCCGCCCCGTCGACTTTGCTTTTTTTATATTATTAATGCTCTTGTTCCTTAATCTTCTGACCGTTATCATCTTGCAACACCCTCTTGTTAAAAATGAGACCGTCCAAGTCGTCCAAGATGAAATGCAAAAATGTTAATCCTGATTATCTGGTGTTGCTTTTTTTGCTGAATTCTTATTTTATGAGCCATCTCCTCAGCTAAATAATGGACCATTCTATTTTTATTATAAAGAAAGAAAGAAAGAAAAAGGTCATGCTACACTTAAAATATATATTAAGAAAGAAAGAAAGAGAGGGAGAGGAGGTGAGTGCGCGGAAGTGATAACACTAATCTATTTCAATTGAACATAATGAAAAGAAGTAAAGAATGAAATTCTCAAAGAATAAGGTATTAATATGCCTGGTCTTTGTTAACTAAAGATCTAAGGACATTTAGAAGAGGAATCTGCAAATAGAAAATAGCTATCCTCAAGGGTTCCCACATAATCAATTAGAATCTTTAACAACAGAGCGTGTTTTGGCCACCATTGTATTTCTGCCCGAGGACGTTGCTTTTTGTGCCAAAGCACATTTCTGGCAACGGGCCACAATTTCCTTTTATATATCTGTGTCTGCGTATGACGACCGGTCATAGTTATTTGTTAGAGAGTTTATTCTGCAAGGTATCTTGCGTAAAATTCTTTTATGCCTGCAATATGTAGATAATTTGGAATTACAGCACAGTTTGAAAATAATTGTGTTGTGACAGAGTTATCAAATAACAACTTTGAAATCCGGAAGAAATGTTAACTAGGTTTATTACCCTTTTGGTACAAAAGATATAATTAAGAGTCCAACGCGCAGCTCTTTAACAACAGAAGTTAAATCTCTGTAGCAAGACTAGCTATTACTCGACAAGTACCCTCGTGTAATCCGTATTATTTAAGTGTTTTCTTGGATGAGTCTAACATTTTGTTGGGGAAATATCAATGCAGAGTCATTTGAAACAAAGGTAGACTTTCTTCATAAATGGAAGCAATTAAAATCTCTGAGATTGTTTTTTTTTAATATTCTTGACTTAATATTAATATCTAATATTTGATATAAGGGGTTGGTATATATATATATATATATATATATATATATATATATATATATATATATATATATATATATATATATATTGAGACTACGTAAAGCGTATACATCATGAAAGAGGAAAATTTCTTAAAAGAAAGTTAGGGAACCCTTATAATTAGATATATAATCTAAATGATATTATTCTTTTTTCGATCAATTCTCATCGGAGAAATTCATTGATAGATGTTTGGACGTAATATTGGAATTGTTGTTGAAAAAGTAATTTTTCCCCTTTCAACTGGAAAAATAAATTAGAAAATTACGAACCGTGCTTGGGGGTTCGAAGGTTTCTGGTTCCACCACACGAAAGGTTGAGGCTTCAGGTATCAAAAAGAAGCAGTTTATGGAACAGTTTTTGTGTACACAGGACTGGCTGGATTCTAGAGATGTACAGAGACTCAAGTACTTGGAGCTGAAGTTCACTGCTGGAAACACTAAGGATGGAAAACATGGCTGGGTGGTATGCCCGAGCGCATGTGGGGTTACTTAATAAGTGCTGTGTAATGGCAGAGGAGGAGTTTTTATCAGCCGTGGTGGGACAGTCCAAATTATCGGAATGAATATTGGAGGGTATATGTTGTCTAATTCTAGATTCCAATCTCAGGGTGGTTCGACCAACGTAGCAAATTTCACATTTGCAATTATATTTGTAAACTAAATAGCTTTATATATATATATATATATATATATATATATATATATATATATATATATACACACACACACATACACACACAACCTTGAGGTTTGTTTCCGCTGTCGATTATCGCAAAATATTTATACACACACACGCAACCACACACCTAAAAAATGCACAATGCTTTCTTTTCGATACACACACTTACACAGTCCCATACTCACACCGTAAAATAGAATATTTGACGTCATATTTCAAACCGTCTCCTTTTTTCAAACCTCAACATTTTTAAACAGACTGAATAACAAGAACCACTACTCGCTTTTCTCGTTATTCTGTGATAATAAACAAACTTATTACCTTCCATATACCAACAAATGTCCTGAAGATGATCTAATTAATAGATCGAAACACTGCAGCGTCGGCCAATAAACTTACCACTTAACCCATTTAAACCTGTGTTTTTTCATTTTTTCTTAATATACTACTTACCGTCGGATTCACTTCCTTTCTTCACACACACACACACACACACACACACACATATATATATATATATATATATATATAAACAAATCTAGAAAATAAGACACATAAAAGTCTCAAGTATTATGAGATAAAAACGGATCTTGCCAGAGGACTAAATAAGTTACAAAGAATGAAGATTATATTGATGCTAATACAAACTGAAACCCTTAGAACAATTAAAAAAGTGTTTCATTGGTTATTTTGTTTAATGATAATGTTTACCTCTAAAACATTCTTTCATGGGGCCGAACAGATGATAGTCTGAAAGCAAACATTATTCCAGTGACGAGGAAGTGAAATCTCTAGAGAAGAAGTGGCTCAAAGTACAGTCAACAGAATTTTAAGGGGTAGAGATACATCTTCTTATTCAAAGGTGGAAAATTGCTATTGAGAGAAACGGTGAATATGTGAAGAAGTAGGGATGTAATCCACACAGGAACAGTATCATTTTGATGTATGATACATGTTCCTGCGTTGGAAATTATACCTGTCCTAAACAAAATGGCATTACTTTTTGACAAGCCCTCGTATATATTTACTCAACAACAACAAAAAGAAGAACTCACCATGTCACAGAAGTTAATGCATTGGACTGGAAATCCAATGGGCAATGCCTGCACTGGTTCGAATCCTGTTCACACCTATTCATTTGGGTGTCTTACGTACTGTAGTGGTTAGCAAGCTAGATTCGTAAACTACTGTAATTGAATCGATTCTCACTGGGCGCATCATACTTCTGACTTGTTCCCCATCTAATCTGAGCTTAGAGAAGTAGGGATGTGATCCACAGAGGACCAGCTTCATTTTGATGTATGATACATTTTTCTGTGTTGGTAATTATACCTGTTCCAAACAAAATGGCATCACTTTTTGATTCACCTATGTGGAGAAGTAGGGGATGTGATCCACAGAGGACCAGCTTCATTTTGATGTATGATACATTTTTCTGTGTTGGTAATTACACCTGTCCTAAACAAAATGGCATTACTTTTTGACTTACCAATGTGGAGAAGTAGGGATGTGATCCACAGAGGACCAGCTTCATTTTGATGTATGATACATGTGCTGGTGATTATACCTGTCTTAAACAAAATGGCATTACTTTTTGACGCACCCTCGTACATTATACTTCGTGATCAGCCTTGCTTAGCCGTTGCTCTAAGGCTGGCGATGAAAAAAGACAAAAAAACTTGTGTAAATTCTTTTTATATGAGTAACTCTATTGTAGCTCGGCAATGTGCAGTCAATTATCTGTACAAAATTATTGCGTGCACCTCACGCGTGGGTTCATGCTTATGACTATAAATAAAAGCGGGTTCATTTCGGACGAGAATTTAACGAGCCAAGGAAACGTAGACTTGTCAATGGGGAGACATATTCCCGGTGACTCGCTCCCTGTCGGTTAAAGAATTAGATTCAATGGAGACTTCTACGTGATGACACAATGCCAATTTTTAATATCATACCTTACATCACGAAATCTACAGCGTAAAGAATTGTTGAACTCAAAAGAAAAAAAAAGAGAAACCTGGACACAAGAGCAAATTAATAACATTACCTTTGGAGACAGAACTCACTGGCAATAGCTTGACAGACAGACAGACAGACAGACAGACAGCACAGATTCTTCTGCCTCTGTCTGTCAGTCTGTCTGTCTGACTCTCTCCTTCGAGAAGTTCGAGAAGGTTCCCGAGTCCGACAAGAAGAAGGTCGGAGGGCACGTCGACCGAAATGTTGTGTAGATAATAATGATGAAGATGGGGACAATAGTCCGAATAATCCAAATAATAATTCTTGGAATTCCACACTTGGATTCCAATTCTTGGAATTCAAAATGATTTCCAGAAATCCTGTGTTAAACATTCGATATCGACAAAGATGTACGTGACGTCACTTGCTAAGCCGTTTAGCAAAATTTTTTTTCAATCGCTAAATGAAGAGGAAATGATTTTTTCTCTTGATCAGTGCTTTATCGATCTGAGTTAATCGAAGCACGGGGGGTTATTTTTGGTGCAATTTATTTCTGGGCCGAAAATCTAGGACAGCTTAGAGACTTGTAAGTAAAGTCGTCAGGGGCAGTGGCTGAAGTCGGTATCAGCCAGACAGCGAGGGAGTATATCCTCTTTTCCCTAGCACTAGACAAAGAAGATTGTTATTTGTATCTGAGGTGGAGTGCCACACCTACCACTAGCTCCTTATTTTATTGCACAGCCCCAGTGTTATTCATACGCTAAGTTGGTGAGGGCCAGTAATACATATATATATATATATATATATATATATATATATATATATATATATAGTATGAACAAAAAGTAGGAATATTTCTTGTATGTTGTTTATTCTCAACTAGTTTCGACCTTAGGTCATCGTCAGGAGAAAATTTCTTATTTCAAGAAATTGTTTATAGATTATTAGAAAGAGAGCATTATAGAAGAACTATAAAAGTTGAAGTTTGATATATATATATATATATATATATATATATATATATATATATATATGATTTATATGAAAAAAGTGACTTACTGGTGAAATTGGTCACAATGGTTAGTTGATGCAAGTTTCACAATGATAAGACAGCGATATAACAAATATAAAGTGCTCAATACGTGAGTAGAGCAAATTTATTATTATAATGGTACACACTAATAACCTACTCGAGTTTCACAATAGCGATCTTCAGGGTTAAATCCACTGAATTAATCAAGATACTGATTAATTACAACGTGTGTATTTTTTGGCAATAATTTGATTGCCAAAAAATACACACGTGCAATCGACTGTAATTAATCAATACCTTGATTCAGTGGATTTAACCCTGAAGATCCTTATGGTGAAACTCGAGTAGTTTATTACTGTGTACCATTATAATATATATATATATGTGTGTGTGTGTGTGTGTGTGTGAGAGAGAGAGAGAGAGAGAGAGAGAGAGAGTGAGAGAGAGAAAGAGAGAGACAATCCTGTGCACTCTTTGGATGCATGATTACAAACAAACCGCTAATCATATTGAACTGCAGTTAAAAACCGGTACCCTACGAGTTCCCGAGTAAACTAGTATATAATTCAATTATTTTAATCAGTCTTTTCAAGGTAGATCTTTCCAGCTGCTAGTAATCAGCGTCTAATTTCTTCCTGATAATGACCTGCTGATTCATTTAATTGTCTTTTTCACACAAGATCAGTTTATCTACGGCTGATATCTTTTCCACTGGCGCGCACCTCTAATGAAAATGAATGGTTGCCGTGCGAAGACCAACGTCTTACTTAATTCTAATCTCCTTACTTCTTTGCAACTTACTTCTCGGTGCATTTATCATTTTCAACTTTCATAATTACTTGAACAATACAAATAGAATTTGTTTCAACTTTAACTTTCTTTCTACCACTGTTCCGTTTAGGGAACACGATTTCCCAAAGTTTGTATTATAATTGATTTTCACAGCATGTCAACGATTAGCGTTATAACTTCCACGCGCTCAGCCCCTCTCTCTATCTTTCCCCTACCTTCCTTCCTTCTTTCTTTCTTTCTTTCTTTCTTATATTTTTCTGTGTAGCATGTCCTTTTTATTCCTTTTTTTCTTCTTTGTAATAAAAACAGAATGGTCCATTATTTAGCTGAGGTGACGACACTCATAAGTAATAAGAATACGGTGGATAAGTAACACCAGATAATCAGGATTTACATTTATGCATTTTATCTTGGACATTTTGACGGTCTTATTTTCAACCAGAGGTTATTGCAAGATGATAACGGTTATACAATTCTTCTTCTTCTTCTTCTTCTTCTTCTTCTTCTTCTTCTTCTTCTTACTGTTGGTTATTTTATGCCGAAGAGTTTTTGCTTTATTCATTCTTGTTCGTGTTTTTTTGGTTTTTTTTAGCATTTCTTTTGTTTTTTAACTCATTATTTTTCTATATTTAATCCATAGATGGGACCTTAAAAGATACTCTGACCACTCCGAGTCAGAGTAGACCTGGGGGTAATAATAATTAAGGTATAATCCGCACTCCCCAGAGCTCCATAATTCAAGAGAAAGATAAAGGCGAGTGGTGAGAGAGAACCATGGGAATCCGTGCTTTCAGTGTGACCTGATGTTGGTTGGTTGGTTGGTTGGATTTATGGCATGTCAACCCTTAGGTTCTTTTTATGCCGAAGACGTTTTTATTTTATTCATTTTTGTTATGTATTCAGTTTTTTTAATCTATTTAACCCATAGTTTCCAGACTCCAAACATCACTGATTTACCAGTCAACTTAACATCAGCCCAGCCACCGTATTCGAGCCTCTCCACGTAGTACAGAAGATGAGATAAGTATACAGCTATGATTTTGACTATCAACATATCATTACTCCATTCCGACATGAGAGCCGTAACGTTACACAGAGACCCAAATTCAAATTTTGGACGACGTTGTTTAAGTTTTAAAACGGAATGGTCCATTACTTATCTGGTGTGACACAGAGATAGAAGCATATGTTGGATTATTTCGGAATATAAGGTGTGTTGAAAGCCACAACTTAAATTTATAGACTCTTCGTGGCCGCGTGAATTCAATTAGCCAATCAACACTCTCGAATACGTGGTTGGTTAACTATTTAATGGCCTTGGGGAAAGACGGATCAACACAAAGATTTTGCTTAACACTGGGGAACACCGGGATTCTGCTTAAAACTCAGGAACGCAAAGATAATAGGATTCCACTCAAAACGGATCAAAATTAATGCCACAAGGGATCTGTTATTTGTCTGAGGTGACGACAGGGCGTGACACGCAGAGGTAGAAGCATATTAACATGTGGATAATAATAATCGATTACGTGTCTGGTTTATTAGCTGCGTCTTCTTGAAAAAGTTTTAAGAAGTGGGAACATTAAACCAGGAAAAAGTTAGGAAACTCCTAAGGAAGGAAATTATCTTTTTTGGTTCGATTAGACGATCACGTGGTACATGTGAAATCATCTTTCGTAATTGGTTGATGCACCGAACAGTTTAATTTGGATAGGATCATAAATGGAGAAGACATTTGAAATATCATTATTACGTTTTTTTATTCCTTCTCCCGAGAAGAAGAAGAAGAAGAAGAAGAAGAAGAAGAAGAAGAAGAAGAAGAAGGTAATTCAATATGATATCGTTGCTGGTTTTCGCGCATAAAAATTATTGAATTGTGAACATAGATTCGTATTAATTAAATCTTCCACGTTCAAATTTCAACAACTCAGAGCGTATATTTTGGTTTCACTTGTCAGCATCCTAAAAACGCCAAGAAAGTTTTTCATTTCTACAATATAGTGCATAAATGCTTACATACAGCAATATATATATAAATAAGTCATCCACATACACGTGTTTCGAAGTTTACTTCTCATCAGTGTGGCTTTTACTTTTAAAAGCTACCTCTAGCCGGGATCGAAACCTGACTGAATTGTCGTATGCCAAGTCTTTTACCCATGCGGCTATTAGAAGCCGTCAGTTTTTGAGTGAACAATTAATTGATACATCCCTACGCAGAATGTTTTTATTAACACCAGAGAACTCTAGACTGTAAACAGTCGAGTTACAGCTTATACGCCAAGCGGAGAAATTTCAATTAATGTCCCTTCTACAGTGCTCAACCAAGTGGTAGCGTATATATATATATATATATATATATATATATATATATATATATATATAAGGAAAATTAACTCCGATAATAAGTGCACGCATTGAGCTCTGCAAATTACGACAACTGAAAACTACTACGTCGCAAGGAAGATTTCTTCACTTCATCTTTGGATTATATATATAATATATATATATATATATAGATAGATAGATAGATAGATAGATAGATAGATATTCATTGATGGGTAATACTATGTAAATATAGCGAAAGTAGTTAATTCTATAGGGCTCAATATATTGTAAATATAGAGCATTAATAGTTGTAGAAAAAGTTATTTCCCGACCGCGGTTTCGGTGTTACTATTACACCTTCATCAGGGTGATTGAGTGGATATTTCCGGTTACTGAACTCTATATAGCTAGATTGATTCTAAATTAATCTAGCTATATAGAGTTCAGTAACCGGAAATATCCACTCAGTCCCCCTGATGAAGGTGTAATAGTAACACCGAAACCGCGGTCGGGATATAACTTTTTCTACAACTATATATATATATATATATATATATATGGAGAAAATTTAGAAACAAACACAGGATCTTATGATGGATAGAAAATTTATTGGCGATACTCGTGTATTTCGGTTTAACAGTGGAAACCTTCTTCAGGACCGTGAAAATGAGAAGAAAAACAAGGATGTATGTGGATAGAAGATGCAGGATGTTTTGTAAGTGTTGAATTAGAAAAATGTGGGCAAAAAAGGTTATTTACCCTTTAGCTGAGTTGCGTCTGTAGTTGAAAGTTGATGATGTGATTACTGCATGCGAATATATATATATATATATATATATATATATATATATATATATATATATATATATAGTTGTAGAAAAAAAAGTTTTTCTCTCTACCATTTTTTTCTACTATAAATGCTCTATATTTTACGAAATATTTTGAGCCCATTTGGGTTAACTACTTATGCTACTACAAAACGTGTTAATTAAATGAAATAGAAACACAATTTTGGAAAAGTTATCTAAAGTTAAATAAGAGAGATACTTAAAAACACAATGAGAAAAAAAAAACAATTAGTAATATGAAACCACTAAAATATAATTAGAATTCAATTTTAATTGTTTTACTAAATCATTGCTAAATTTTCCTAATTTAACTATTTAGTTAAAATATGAAGTAAACAATAAAATTACAGTTATTTCTTGTTAATGGATTTATTTTAAGATTTATCCCCAAAATTTTTGCTCATGTTCATTAAGATAAAACCAAACAATTAAAAATCGATAATACTAAGCACATATTTATTAAAATCAAATTTTTAATATCAATATACAAATTAACCTTCCCGTTTACTCTGTAAACCGCTATTATTGTATATATAGTGAGAGAATTGCAATTTATTAGTATGTAGAGATGATCAACAGTATTGATAATGTAAAACAATTTTATTAATAATTGAGGTTTAAATAAAAATAGAATCATGAAGAATGTGACGTAAATAATAAAGGGAATTGTGACTTGAGTAGTGATATAGTTTCGTTCATAGACAGACAAACACACAATCTCCATTATAATAAGATTATTATTATTTTTTGTAATAATAATAATAATAATAATAATAATAATAATTTGACTTGTATTTTTATTGGTTTTATCTTTTTTTTTTCTTTCTTTGTTTTAATAACTGTTCACCTTGTTCACAATGTCAATGTTTCCTGGGTATGACATTAAACGGCATCTAATGGTGAAGTTCCAATTATAGAACTCTGGGGAGTGTGGAGTAACCCTTCTGACCCTGAGTGGTAGTACCTGTTTGGGTTGCATCTATGGGTTAAATAGAAAAATGAGTTTTAAAAAAATGTCTTTAAAAATCAATTGATTTTAAATAAAAAAATTTTGAATACCCTTCAAGAATGAATAAAACAAAACACCTTTGGCATAAAATAACCCAACAAGGGTTGACATGCCGTAAAATTTAACCGACCCAGTAAAACAATATCAGATTTTTTAAAATCAAATCCAGTAATCATTATTGAGTTAAAGGGTTTCTTAATGTTAATAAAAATACAGAAATGAGAACTAAGGAATAAATAAGTAAGTAAAGTAAGTCGTCGGGGCGGGCTAATGTCGGTATCAGCCAGACAGCGAGGGAGTCTATCCCCTTTTCATTAGCGCTAGACCAAGCAGATAGTTTTTGCGTCTGAGGTGGAGCGCCACACTTACCGTCAGCTCCTTACTTTACAGCACAGATCTCTGTGCTACTCATACGCTGAGTTGGCGAGGGCCGGTATCGAACTAGGAACCTTGTGGTTTCCAGTCGAAGGCTCTATCGACTGAGCTAACCAGGAATAAATAAACGAATAAAATAAGCCGCGCACTGTAATTGGAAAATATTAACTAACATAGGATTCAATCCTTCTCATCTGAAAAGAAGTTTATCTCATTTTAGCTAAGGAATTACATCGACTTAGGGTAGGGTCTTGATAAAAGCATTTGTATTGAAACCATGTTAGACCTGAACTCTTTCTCTCTACTATTATTATTATTATTATTATTATTATATTATGGAGTTTTTCAAACCTGCGGTAGCCGGTTGTTCACTGGCAGCTGAGTGGCAGAGTATTCTAGCGGATCTTAACAGTGTTGTAGTTTGGATAGTCTCGATTCTTCCTCTGATTTCTAATTCACCCAAATTATTTTCCAGAGCTTTGGGGGACTCTTCCAAGGGCACCAATTACAATTGTTACAGCTCTATATTTTTAATATATTGAACACTTTTAGATAACTAGCTTTTGCCACTGCGACGAAAAGTTAAAGCGGCAATTGGATACTATATATATATATATATATATATATATATATATATATATATATATGTGTGTGTGTGTGTGTGTGTGTGTGTGTGTGTGTGTGTGTGTGTATTTGATTAAGTTTTTCAAGATTTATATTTATTGGTCGGTTTCTAAAATTATCATTGTCTGTACCTACCAACCTACGTACGTACATATAGGTCGATATACAGAGACAGTGATAATGACTCTGTTTGTTTTTGACAGAAGACCACTAGACTGATAGATAGCAAACTAAGACAGGAAGATAAGTAAACAAACAGACCGAGAAAGAAATAAAGAAACAGAGAGATGAATGGGCACTATATATATATATATATATATATATATATATATATATATATATATATATATATATATATATATATATATCAACCTCTTCGGACGAGCAGGATGCAACACAAGGTCCATCTCTTAAGCAGTATTTAACAGTTTTGAATTCCCTTTCCTAAACTGGGTACCTAGCCCATCTGCCCTACTATTTACCTGCAGGGAGAGTAGTTAGACGTATACCTTTCCCAAGGGTATTGGCGCTATGTGAAATACATCGTCCAGGATTTGAACTCGGATTGACGAGTATATTTCCTACGACTATAACCAATACATCACGCGTCTCCATATGCTGCTGACTTGTGTGTGTGTGGGGAGGTGTAAGAGATGACTTTAAGGTAGACATTGAATATTGGACACAAATTATACAGGTCAGGGAGAGGAGTTGATATATATATATATATATATATATATATATATACATATGTATACATATATTATATATATATATATATATATATGTGTGTGTGTGTGTGTGTGTGTGTGTATACATATATATATGAGTAAAATGAATTACTGACTCAAAACTGTGAGTTTCACATCTAATCATCAGATGAGATTAAACTCACCACATGACGAACGTTGTCCAATTTAGAGTTGTGTGTTAATTTTTAAAGATCCTTTTTACTTCTTTATATATATATATATATATATATATATATATATATATATATATATAGGTATATGTAAAACAAAATTTCTTTTGCGATGAAACAAAGAAAATACAGTGCTCAATCACAGTTTGTAAGAGCTAATATTTAGACTGTTCCGGTAAATCATTAGATAGATTACGTAAAGATATAATAACACACCTAGATAATATGGAACTCAAGATTACTATAGATACTAACTTAACAAATGTCAATTTCCTAGATGTCAATTTAGATCTTAAAAATGATACGTATAAGCCATACCACAAACAAATGAGAAACTTAAATACATTAATATAAATTCCAACCACCCACCATTAGTTTTAAAAAATCTAGTCCCTAACATTAGCCGTAGAATCTCAGAACTATCATCCAACAAAGATATTTTTGAAAAGGCCGCCCCATATTACAATAAAGCATTACTTAATAGCGGATTCAAAGAAAAAATATACTACATAGATAACATCCCCAAACATAATAATTCAAAAAACAGAAAAAGAAAGATAATTTGGTTTACGCCCCCTTTTTCTAAAACAGTTAAAACAAATGTTGGTAAAAAAATTTCTAGACTTAATAGATAAACACTTCCCACCCCAAAATAGATATAATAAAATATTTAATAGAAATACGGTAAAACTAGCTACTCATGTGGACTCTCAATGAAATCACTTATTACATCAAATTCTAAACCAAACTTAAACCCTTCATGTTCTTGTAGAATTAAAAAAGACTGCCCTCTAAATCAGAAATGTAAACATTAGATCAGTAGTATATGAGGCTAAGGTAACAACTACAGTTGCGAATCACCCTATAAGCACGGACAAATATGTTGGGATGACCCAGGGTGACTTCAAGCAAAGATTTTACGTCCATATGGAATCTTTCAGAAAGAGATAAAAGAGAAACAACTTCCCTTGCAACAAGGATATGGGAACTGAAAGAAAAAGATATACCTCACAAAATAGAGTGGAAAATCTTAGATCATCCCAAATGTTACACAAATGGCTCCAGATACTGCAACTTATGTGTTACCGAAAAATTTAGAATATTAAAAAACTTGATTTCCTTTAATAATAATAACAATAATAATAATAGAAGTTTAAATAAAAAATCAGAAATCTTCAAACAATGTCCCCATAAAAGAAAATTCTTCCTAAATGCATGGAGAGGAGATACTCAACATCCACCCTGAGAATAAATTCAGCAATTATTTGCAATGATATCCAATATTTCAACAGTGAAAAAATGATTTTTCGACAGAGTAACAACACCATCCAACAACACCATTCAGCAATTATTTGCAATGATATCCAATATTTCAACAGTGAAAAAATGATTTTTCGACAGAGTAACAACACCATCCACCATTATATTATGTGGGATAAAAACTTAAAAGACTCTACCATATATATTAAAATGGTTTTTTGAAGTCATATACATCCTTTGCCAAACGGAATTAATTTATAAATAAAAAATAAAACGTTTTTTAAAAAAAACACCCTATATATTTTTTTTAACGAATAAAGGGAGGCAACTTCGTTGGCATTACTTCAAAAAAATTCAAATTTTTAAAAATAATAACAGCGTCCGAAAAAACTAACCGACGTTATTTACAATCCTAAATGTGACTTTGAGTAAAGAACCACAAAAACACCATTGGATCTTGCTCCTCAACCTGATGATTGCTTTTAGCATGAAACCGCGGTCGTTGATAATGAACATTGATCTATGAAAACATTGTAAAATAATAAATAATATATATATATAATATATATATATAATATATAATATATCCCGGTTTTGTTCAGTCAGTAGTGTGCCAGCCATAAGGTTTCTGGATTTGATATCGCCCTTCACTAGCGCTAGTGAAAAGGGGATAGACGCCCTCGCTGTCTGGCTGATACAGACTTTCAGCCACCTATATATATATATATTATATATATATATATAATATCAAACCTCTCAGAAAAAGGGATACACCTCAAAATATTGGTAAATAAATAAGATTAAGAACACAATATTCATCATTTTGTTCCTGATCTTCATTTTTCATGCTTCTAAAATATCCAAAATTTTTCCATAATATATATATATATATATATATATATATATATATATATATATATATAAGGGAGTAAACATGGAAATAAATCCGACAATATTAAGAAATTTGAAAAACGAAGATGAAATAAGATGCATTTATTTATCGACGCTTAAACGTTTCGGTTTATTTAAACCTTCATCAGGATATATTATGGGGTGAAGAAATTGATGGATGTTTTGTAAAAAACGTTTAAGCGTCGATAAATAAATTCATCTTATTTCTGGAACACTTCGTTTTTCAAATTTCTTTGTGGCTTTGTTTGTAGTAGCAGAATCGTAATTAACA
>CM042146.1:102474778-102476038 GCA_023376005.1 Doryteuthis pealeii
TTTTTAAATCGTAGTTATCGTCGTAAAAAATGGACACGGCGTGATGAGTTCAAATCCTGGACGAGGCTGTTTGCATTTCACATAGCGGAGATACCCTTGGAAAAGGTACGAATCCAGCCATGAGTAAATAGTAGGGGAGAATGTGCGGTTTAACCTTGGTTAGGTAACCAGTCTAAGAGAGGGAAAACTCTGAATTCAAACGTGTTAAACTCCGCTAAAGAAATTGACCTTGTGTCACGTCCAACCTGTGTGGAAAGGTCGGTATATATGTATATCTTTTTTTATATATTTATTCTTTTCTTTTGTTTTTTTGTTTGTTTTTTTTTTTGTGGGGGGGGGGCTATAATAATTTGTTTCCTAACAGTTTTATAGTTCAAAGCATTCTTATCCAATAACAATAATTTTCAAACAGATCTATTTCCCTCAGAGATGGTGTGCAAAATAAACCTATTATTTCGAAATAGAGGTGTGAAGTGACGAACGAAAGCAACCGCGTTAATCACTGTCTTCGATACAACCGCAAATGCTGCCCTGTCGGCTGGCGTTAGAATGCGCCGACTGCACCTCTGCAGAGGGGTAAGACTTCCCTAATGGGGCCATCTGTTGACCGTGGGTGGCGACCTGTGAAGCTCAAGGTGGCTGAGCAATACTCCACTTTGGCCCTTTCTTAGGCTAGACGGGCGGTCGGAGAGACCCCCTCCGATCAATTGGCTGGTTACGTCAAGCCCTAGCCTCTATATGATTACCCCAACCCTATTGCCCTTATGGCAAGCCCCAACCCTTCTTATCATATGGGTGCTAGAAGGGGGTGGCTGAGGGTCTACATCACCATTGCTCCCTAGTCCACTTTGACCCGGAGTGGTAGTATCTGTTAGGGTCCCATCTATAGATTACATAGAAAAGTGTATTTATTTTTTTAAAAATGTGTATCCATTAAGAATGAATTTATTTCAAAACTTAGTCGGCATTAAATCACACACTGAGGTTGATATGCCGTAAAACAAAAAACAAACCAAACCAAACCAAACTGGTTTCTTTTATCACGGCACGTCTCTGTTCTGGTTAGGAAGATAAAAAAAAGCTGTCTCTTGGTGTGGGAAGGTAGGTCTTAAATAATAATTGCATACCACTGCACTCACCAATATCTTACATCCGGGCCAATTACGCTTAGCGCTGCCCGACCAGTGCGAAATTTGCATACGCGCCAACACAATTTTGAATCTCAGCAGTGTGCTTTCCTTAAATTACGAACCACCACTC
>CM042146.1:102476238-102514298 GCA_023376005.1 Doryteuthis pealeii
CTACTACTGCTACTCGGCTTGAGCCTACCCAGCACTTGATATTTTGTGAAAGCAACACGTCCTTTGAAGAAACTTAACGTCATATATTATTGGAATAAAATAATGAGTCCAGGAAAGTCTTCCAAGGTCATGCAATAAAGTTAAAAAATATCTAAAAAAATAAGAGTACAAGTCCAAATAATGAGAATCCACAAACGTACAAAAATAAAAAAAATAAAGATAAAAAAAAGATGTCTCTTAAAGAATGCGCTCAAGGAGAGTGACTATCTTCCTTTTCTTCTCGTTGCTATGCAATATTGATGGCATACAAGCTATCTTCAAAAAGCATCCCGACTGAAATCGTTTTTACAAAGCGAGAAATGAACAATAAATGAAACTACAATTTCCTTCAAAATTTTGTCTTCAAAAAGTATCGAGACGGAAGATTTATTTAGCAAGACAGAAGAGAACAACGAATTAAAAGTTATTTTTTTAAATTCAAATTGTCTTAAAAAAATATCGAGACTGAAACTGTATTTCGTTTCCTTTTTCTTTTTTTTTTTTCAATTTTTTTTTTTATTGTTGACATGTCAAAATGTTGATTTTTGGCTTGTCAACACTTGTTGGGTTATTTTATGCCGAAGACGTTTTGTTTTGTTCATTCTTGATGGGTATTGAAAATTCTTTTTGAACTCAGTCTTTTTTAAAAACATATTTTTGTTAATTCATTTTCTTCTATTTAACCCGTAAATCGGCCCCTAACGGGTACTACCACTCCGGCTCAGGGTGGACCTGGAAGTAATGGCGATGAAGGGGTACTCCACATTCCACAGTGCTCCAGAATTGGAACTTTCCCACGAGATGAACTTCAACGTCATACCCAGTACACTAAGACACTCAGCCACCGCCTTCTAGCACATATATGATAAAAAGGGTTTGGGCTTTGCCATAAGGACAATAGGGTCGGGACAATCTAGGGCTTGATGGGACCAGCAAATTGATCGGAGGGGGCTCTCCGACCGCCCGTCTAGCCTGAGTAGGGGCCAAAATGATTCCAAGCTGTAGCCGTATAAGTACTACTGTATTGCTGTATCACTTAAAATGTTTACAGTAAAAGCTAGATGGGAATTACGCAAGAATGTTCAGTGCTATTTTGAACAATGTGGAGTAACCTTCATTGCTAATTACTCCCAGGTCCACTCTAACCCGGAGTGGTAGTACCTGTACGGGTTAAATACAATAAGATAAGTTAACAAAAATCTGTTTTAAAATGAGTTTTAAGAAATTTTCAGTAGATATCAAGGATGAATAAAACAAAGTATTTCGGCATAAAATAAACCAACAAGGGTCGACATGCCGTAAAATCCAACCAACCAACCAACCAACCAACCAACCAACCAGCCAACAGTTTGGAATAATTCCCATCTTATTTTATCAGAGAGTCTTTAGTTAGGTTTGTGCCTATTTTGATAGCTTTTTTCGTTTCCTCAAGCCAAAATGCTTTTATAAACCAGTTTTTAGGAGTAGGAAAGCTCTAGAACACATTTAACAGACAAAAATAGATGACAAAAGGTCGCCATTTTTTGCGCCCTATGCAAATGTTTCGAGTTTAAAATCAACATAACTCGATCAATTTTTTTGAATTGGAATCTCAAATTGTGTGGATTGTCTTACTGTAACGTACTCCACAACTGGACACAATTTCTGAAAACTTGAAGTAGGTGTGTGACATGGCTTGGTTGATTTGACATGGAATTACCCCATGATCAGTCTAAATCTTCAGGACACGTGAGATAGAGAATTTGTGTTTGCAAATAGTTGACCAATGCTAGGCTTAGTTTGTATGTCGTGTATGGTATTATCCCCGAATATTATGTTAAAATATAGATCCCGAGAATGTCGCTTGATTCGCGAGTCTATACAGTAACAATTAGCAATACGAGTATATACATTCGTCAATTAAAAGAAAATATTGACTTAGAAAAGTGTAAATCTTGATAAAAACCTAATCTAAGAAACATAAATTAAATTTTCATTGGTATTACTAGCAAATATATGCAATCTCCGGGTGCAAGTATTTAAGTTTTTATGTAATAAAATATATTAAATTAGAAAGGTTAATAAAACTGAATAAGAATGCAGATAAAAAGATTTGAAACAGAGATTGGTATAATCGAAAAATAGAACAACTGAAACTTACTCTACCATCACCCCCGTCTTTCATTGTTAAATTTTCCAAATTTAACTATTTAGTTAAATTAGGAAGTAAAGAATAAAATTACAATAATTTTTTTCTTGTTAATGGATTTGTTTTAAGATTTATCCCCGGGATTTTTGCTCCTATTTATTAAAATAATATAAAGCAAATAAAAATCAATAATACTAAGCTCATACTTATTAAAATCAATTTTTTAATATCAATATGCAAATTAGCCTTTTCGTTAATACTCTAAACCGCTATTTCGTTGTATATATAAATAAAATTGCATGTTATTAGTATGTAGATAAGGCCAACAGCATTAATAATGTAAAACAATTTTATTGATAATTGAGGTTTAGATAAAAATTAGATCATGGAGAATGTGACGTTAATAACTAAGGGAATTGTGATTTGGGTAGTGATATATTTTCGATTCCAGACCGACAATCACACAATCGCCCTATAATAAGATTTCTTTAAGAATTAACAGAAGAATGTGGCTAGAGAAGATGTTAGGTTGAAGTGATTGCCGCAAAAGGGGGTTCCACAATGTACGAACTAAGTGTTCACATACAATTGCATATGTCAAATATTTAAGTTTTGGTGAAATAAATCCCTTTCTTAAAAATAAATAATGAAAATAAATCCTGTTTTATTTTTCTGTTAATTAATTGGAAAGTCTACTTTATAAATTGGTGTTTGAATGCACATTTCATTGGCTTATTTTGAATTTATTCACAATAACAATTATTTTATTTTAATCATATTATATTATTTTAATGACCATTTATTATATACCCTACATATGAACTGTTGTAATGGAATAGTCCACACCCCCTCTCACTCATGGGATCTGACTATATATATAGTCAGCACGGTATTATGCTGGGCTGGCTTCGAGGATTAGTAGCGTACCTCACTATTCCTTATCTATCTTAGTGTATCCTTCTGCGATAAAACTTTCTACCTTAAATTCTACGAACGTGTTGACTGGTTCTTCCACCCGACTACAACCTTGTCTGATTGTATCCCCTTTAAGGACACAACATGAACATTAATGGGTATATCCCAATCCTCATGAATACGCTGACTGGGTAGTCTTATACAACTAGCAGTAGTTTACATTCTTCACGCCGCTGGTGAGTATTGTATTTTGTTAATGACATAAAGATTCCATTTCATTTCCGACCTCTGTTTTGTTATTTCACATTTAGTATCCTTTGTTCGATTACAACGCCATGCCTGGGGGTTTCACAAACTTTTGAATGGGACTGAATATATGACTGCGCAAAAATTAAACTAAAACTAAAAAAAGGGTGTATATATTTTTGGATTGCAACGTATTGATGTTTTTCATTACAACGTAAGTCTTGACAAATATCTTATCTAATAAAGATAAATTAAATTTTCATTGGTATTATTTGCCAAACAAACCAGATCAATCGAGACGAAGAAAGAAAACAATAAGAAAAGAATAGAAAGACTTTTAGGTCGCCACTGATAAAACAATAAGATCAACCTCTTTATTTGAAGTTTGTTATACGTTGATTGTCCATTGACATATTTGGGCAAAAGCACTAAACACTTTTGAATTATTTATCACCGACAACAAGAAAAGAAACTATTTTTATTTAGTGTTAATCATTCAAAACCCAGTTAATTCTATAAGTGAAAGGCGAAAAGCCATTATTATTGTCTGAGAGGCTTATTGTTTTAAATTTTTAATTAGATTTTCTTCAGACGTTTCTCTTTGGAACATCTACGTCAAGGACGTTCCGAAAGTAATGCCTCCGAAATTTTGATAAATACAATTTTAGTCTGGCTAATTTAAAAACCTACTTCAGAGATGATGATAGACGCACAAAAATCTAAAAGGACGCAGTAAAATCATATCCATGCGTTTCAGTGTTTCTTAGAAGCGAATTACACAGGATATGTTACAAGGTAGGAGCTGGGCGGCTTTAGTTGTTTCTCCAGATCATAAATAAAAACCCTACAATTTATTAAGAAACTTTAGTTGGGACCCATAGATTTTCCCGAGGACTTATTCAAAGCAAACATGTGCACTCAAGGACGCATTAAATCCAAAAGCTTTCAGCATCATTGCTACTTTATATTTTCTTGGTTGGCTGGTTAGTGAGATTTAACGGCATGTCAACCCTTGTTGGATCATTTTATGCCGAAGACGTTTTTTTATTCATTCGTAATGGGTATTACCTTTTTTTAAACTCGATTTTTTTAACGCATTTAAAAATCATTTTTTTCTATTTAACCCACGGATGAAACCTAACAGGTACTACCACTCCGGGCCAAGATGGACCTGGGAGTCATAGTAATGAAGGCATACTCCACAATCCACAGAGCTCTATAACTTTACTCTGATACTTTTTAACCTACCTTATATTTTCTTTGGTTGATTGAATTTTGCGGCATGTCAACCCTTGTTGGGTTATTTTATGCCGAATACATTTTTTAAATGCCGAATACGTTGTTTTTTTTTTTTATTCATTCTTGATAGGTATTCATTTTTTTTAAACTCAATTTTTTTTAAAACCATTTCTAAAACTATTTTGGTTATTTCCTAGTTGAATAACATGAGTGACCCAGAAAAAACAGAACCCAAATTATTTATTTCCCAATTAAACTAACCCTAACCCTTACCCTAAACCTTAACCCTAACCTTGTTGAACTTAAACTAAAAAAAAAAAAGAAGAATTAAATTAACAGTTTTATTATAAGATTTGTGGGTTCTGTTTTTTCTGGATCACCCTGTAATATCATGTTACTCAACTAGGAGAGGTTAGGGTTAGGGTTAGGTTGGGGTTTAGGGTTAGTTTAATGGAAAAATAAATAATTTGGGTTTTGTTTTTTCTGGGTCACCCTGTAATATCATGTTACTCAATGAGGAAATAACCACTATTTTTTCTTTTTAATCCAGAAATAAGACCCTAACAGGTACTACCACTTATAGGCAGGGTGAACCTGGGAGTAATGGTAACGAACGCGTACTCCACAATCCACAGAACTCCAGAATTGGAACTTCATCACTAGATGCAGTTTAACGTCATACATAGGACATCTATTTTCCCGGAAAACTAAAACAAATATACAAGGTGTGTCAAAAAAGTATCGAGAATTTTTTCTACTTTTTAACACACCTTAAATTCTGAAAAAATTAATGTTCCATTCATTGTTAATTTCTATCTTGGTAAATACAGCTTCAATCTCGATACTTTTATGACACACCTATGCATTTTCCCAAGTCTTTCACACAAGAAGGATGTGACCCAATGTCAATTTTTAAGCAAAGTTTAACAGGTTCGAATTCAGAGTTTTCCTTCTCCTAGACTGGTTGCCAAATCACAATTAAAGAGCCCAGTATGCACTACTATCTATCCTTAGCTGGATGGGGAATAGTTGGATTCATACCTTTCACAAGGGTATTAGCCCTATGTGAAATGCAAAAAGCCTCGTCCAGTACTGTATACTGCACCCGTAGATATCTGCATCTGCAGCAACAGCAGCAGACGGTGCATTTTTCAATGCAATGATAATAGCGTTGTTGTCAAAAAATTTATCCAAGTAATCGATCTTTCTCCGGCTTCATTCGCCTTTTCTATGTTGTCGATTCCCAGCTGAGTTGGATGTGGTTTGTCGAAACGCGTTATCCAGCGCCTAACGTTATTCTCATATAATGTTTTGTCTCCGTAAACCTTCAGCAAGTTACGATGAATTGGTGTAATATATTTAGCTGTGTTTTTGTGCACGTAATAATTCAGTGACATACCTCTGCTTTTACGTCAGACGTCCTCTCAACTACTGTCTGTAAGAAGGAAAATATATGGTTTATTGGACTAGGATTTTTAACCGTTACTGCCATATCACCAACGTCTGAATCAGACTTTGTAAAATAGCCCAAGAAAATATATTTTTTACAAAGTCCTTCGCGTGTTTTTATTTTGTCAGATGCATTCTTAGTTACTGTATGTAAAAAAGGAAAATATATGGTTTATTGGACTGGGATGTTTAACCGCTACTGCCATATCCCCCATCATCGATTCTGATATTGCAGAATAGCCTAAGAATATAGATTTTCACAAAGTCCTTCGCGTGTTTTTATCTTTCAGAAGCTTTCTTAGTAACTGTCTGTAAGAAGAAAAATAAGTGGTTTATTGCACTAGGATGTTTAACCGCTACTGCCATATCAGCAACGTCCGAATCTTACATTGTAGAATAGCCTAAGAAAATAGATTTTCACAAAGTCCTTCGCATCTTTTTATTTCTCAGAAGCTTTCTTAGTTACTGTCTGTAAGTATGAAAATATATGGTTTATTGGTCTGGGGTGTTTAACCGCTACTGCCATATCACCATCACCCAAATCTGACATTGTAGAATAGCCTTAGAAATAAGATTTTTCATAGAATCCCACGGATGTATTTTATCATTTTTTTAATAAAGTTTTATAGGCAATAAAAAATTTGTTAATTTTTATTTCTCATCAATCCAGGTCTAACTGGCTTTAAAATAACACTTTTACTCGTTCGTGACATCCGTTCAGTTATATGACTTCCGTATCCTGAACAAATTTTGACAATTAACAATTAACAAGCAGGTGTGATTAACTTTAAGGAGAATGTAGTTAACTTTTTGCCTATTTTAAGCCGCTCACCACAGCTCCTCCACCAGTGCGATTGTTCGTGACATCCGTTTAGTAATATGACTTCCGTACCCCGAACAAATTTTGACAACAAAGCAATTACCAAACTGGTAGTATAAACTTTAAGGAGAATTTAATTTACTCTTCGCCTACTTTTAGCTGCTCGCGGCGGCTCTCCCATTACAGCGATTCATAAATACATTTATGAAAGGATAAAAAATATCTCTGGATCAACGAGACGTTGTTAGAAATGTTTTAACAAATGTTTGCCAGGTACTCTCTCTCTCTCTATTATATATATATATATATATCTTATTATAATGGAGATTGTGGGTTTGTCTGTCTGTAACCGAAACTATATTACTACTCAAGTCACAATTCCCTTAGTTATTTACGTTACATTCTCCATGACTTTATTTTTTTATCTAAAACTCAATTACTAATAAAATTGTTTTACATTAATACTGTTGGCCTTATCTACATAGTAATACCATGCAATTGTATTTATATATACAACAAAATAGCGGATTACAGTGTAAATGGGAAGGCTAATTTGCATATTGATATAAAAAATTTGATTTTATTAAATATGTGCTTAGTATTATTGATTTCTAATTGTTTGGTTTTATCTTGATGAATATGACTAAACATCTCGGTATAAATCTTAAACAAAATGTATTAACAAGAAGAAATAACTGTAATTGTAATTTTGTTCTTGGCTTTCTATTTTGGCTATATAGTTAAATTAGGAAAATTTAGTGATGGAAGAATAAGTTTCAGCTGTTCTATTTTTCGATTATACCCACCTCTGTTTCAACTTTTTAAATCTGCATTGTTATTTAGTTTCATTAGCCTTTCTAATTTAATCTAATATTTTATTACATTAAAACTTAAATACTTGCACCCGAAGGGTGCATATATTTGCTAGTATATATATATATATATATATATATATATATAAGGTCATCCACAGACATCGTGTTTCGACGTTTCACGACTCATCAGTGTAGCTAGACACAGTAACTAACTTCGACCAGAAGTGAAACCCGAATGACTTTACGCCTGCCCGATCCGTTAGCCTCTAGGCCATCGCCAGCTGCCATTAAGGAGTGGTGTTTAACTCTTTTAAATACATACATCTGTGTATATACTTTATGATCACCAGAGAGATAAATCTGTAAACAGATGATCATTGCGTTATGCTGGCGGTGAAAGTTTATTAAAGTCATTCCTAAAGAGCTCTACGGGGGTTACAGGAACATATAATAAGTCATTCACAGACACCGTGTTTCGTCGTTTTCACGTCTAATCAGTGTGGTTAGACACAGCAACTAACTCCGACCAGAAGCGAAACCCGACTATATAAGTAAAGGTGGTCGAGTGACCTATTGTCCGTATCAGCCGAAACTGTTCCCTTTTCGCTAGTGCTAAGCTAGAGAGATTGTTCTTGGTTAGGTGAAGCGCGACAACTACCGTCAGCTGTCCAATTACCGTACAGATCAATCTATGCTACTTATACGCTGAGTTGCCGGGGACAGGCATCAAACTTAGAACCTTGCAATTCCAAGGTGGGTGCTCTACCGACTATGCTAAATATATATATATATTAATACGCTTGTTCCTTAATCTTCCGACTGTTATCATCTTGGAACACCCTCTGGTTATAAATGAGACCGTCAACATCATCCAAGATGAAATACAAAAATATTAATCCTAGTGTTGCTTATACGCCGAATACTTATTTCTTATGAGTGTCGTCACCTCAGCTAAATAATGGAGCATTCTGTTTTTATTACAAAGAGTGAAAGACAAGAAAAAGGACATACTACACAGAAAAAAATAGGGCCGGGTTAGCTCAGTCGGTAGAGCGTTCGGCTAGAAACCACAAGGTTCCTAGTTCGATACCGGCCCTCACCAACTCAGCGTATGAGTAGCACAGGGATCTGTGCTGTAAAGTAAGGAGCTGATAGTAGGTGTAGCGCTCCGCTTCAAACACAAAAGCAATCTCCTTGGTCTAGCTATTGAAAAGGGGATAGACTCCCTCGCTGATTGGCTGATACCGACTTTAGAAGGTGACACAGAAAAAATAATAAGAACGCAAGAAAGAAGGGAGTAAGGAAAAGATAGAGAAAATGGATGAGTACGCGGAAGCGATAACTCTAATCTGTTTCAATCAAACATAATGAACAGATGAAAAGAAGAAAATAAATAGAGAGAGAGAGAGAGAGAGAGAGAGAGAGAGAGAGAGAGAAGAGAGAGAGAGGGGGGAGAGAGAGAGAGGGGAGAGAGAGAGGGGGGAGAGAAAGATTATTTTTTAAAGTTTTGCATATTGAACTATTACGCAATAGCTATTAAGTAAACATGTCAAATGTTTGTAATAATTGAATTATCATACTGTGGTATATTCACAGGTACCGTTAGTATATATATATATATATATATATATATATATATATATATATATATATATTAATATAAAAGTAAAGAAATAACAAAAGACTTAGAGAATTTGCATTGTAGCCTATTTCGGGGAGCTTAGACAAAGTGTCTAATTCTCCCAGCTCATCAGATGCGAAGGGATAATTAGACACTTTGTCTAAGCTCCCTGAAATAGACTATAATGCTAAATTTCTTTACTTATACATTTGCTCTGTGACTCTAACAATAAGAGCACACATTGAGCTCTCAAACTGCGACAGGTTGTTTAAAAAAACTCCTATGTCGTAAGGAAGATTTCTTCTCTGGATTTTTGGATTATATATATATATACATATATATATATATGTATTAGAAGAAAATGGCATGGCCTATATATTTGACTAACGTAAATAACTAAAAGAATGTGTAGAAAAATGTAATGTTATTATAATCAAAAGCAGTTTGGAATGAAACATTAGAAAAAAAGTAAATAAATGATTTGCTGCCGTATTTATAGAATTCTATTCCCTTCCTTTGACTTATATATATATATATATATATATATATATATATATATATATATATATATATATATATATAATGTGTATTTCAGTAATATATGAGATCATATCATTTGTAAAAACATTCAATTAATGTTATCAGTGGTTTTTATAACGCTGTTACAAAGGCGATATTGTTTTTCTTACTATATATATATATATATATATATATATATATATATATATATATATATGAGTGTGTTTATAATTGTTTTTAAACAGAAAATATGAAACTTTTGGCGGATTTGTGAACTTGTATTTAAAAAACAAGGAGACTACATATCTCACCACATTGGTTAACATTGTAACTCGATGTACTTTTAAAGAATTATATATTATATATATATATATATATATATATATATATATATATATATATATGTGTGTGTGTGTGTGTGTGTATATATATATATATAATTACTCCCACAATCTCGTAAAATGCACCCGTGGGAACGCATGAAGTTCATCACGCTAACTGCCACACATGCGACAAGCAATAAATAAATAAATGAATATATATATATATATATATATATATATATATATATATATATATATATATATATATATATATAATCCATAGCTGGGTTTACTAAGTTAGTTGGTATTAGGATGATTTTAACTTTGACCTTTCTTCCAGTGGCAGAATGTTAGAGTTGTTAAGGTCCAAGTTGACAGCTCGATGTTCAATATCATTGAACAGACATATATAATTTGTAAATAAAAAGCTTAAAATCATTAATTTTGCGGTTATAGATTTATGTCTATATCTAAACATCATCAGTCCGCTAACTTTATTGTAAATGCTAAACAGAAAATTCATATACAATTTTTGTGGAAAATCCTGAAAGGTTTTGATTACAGTTCTTCTCACCATCTTATTGTGGTTGTTTATATATATATATATATATATATATATATATATATATATGTATGTATATAATGTGTGTGTTTGTGTATGTTTGTGTGTGTGTGTTTAAGCTAAAAAGATAAAGTGTGAATTTATATAATGAGAATATTTTAAGTCACTAATATATAATGGGTGAAGGAGATTCGGAAATATAGAGAAACAAAGAAAGAAAAGAAAAACAAAAAATAAACAAATAAAGAAAAAAGAGAGAAAAAGAAATAAAGAAAGAGAAAGAGAAAAAGAAAGAAAAGAGAAAGAAAGAAATCAAAAATAAATAAATCAATAAATAACGAATGTATGAAAGAAAAAAAACCAAAAGAAAGGCAATATAAATAAATAAATAAACAATGAATAAATAAACTAAAGAAAGAAAAAGAAAGAAAGAAAGAATAAATGAATGAATGAAAGAAAGAAATAAAAAAGATGGAAAGGGGTGTGTGGAGAACGATCTCACTTACTTCCGGCGAAACACATCTGCTTGCCCTGTCAGGTTTTGCCTGAACAAAACTAAAGAAAGATGGCCGCCACGGGCGGATTTATAGGGTGTGGTCTCGTTCTGTCTCGTCCATGGAGTGAGTGTCACGGCACCTATGCTAATTATACCCACGGAGAACCCCAGCATAAAAGGAGCTCGTTGTGTCATTTGGGGAGCGGTAATTTAGTTACGAAGAAAGACTGCAAGTGTGACGTGTACAACAGGCAAAACGAATTGGTATTGTTACTAAAACAAACAGGGCATAAGAGAAAAAAATCGAAATAAAAATTATGAAAAAAGGTAAAGACATAGCGGGGTGAACATAACAGGAGTAGGAGGATATACAAAATGGGAAGATTGTGTCGCGCCAATTATGTAGGACAACTTGTGGGCATCGACATGCTGGCATTTTACAGTATTGAGTGCTAACTAATAACGCCATTAAAAATACACAACAACTTCGAAAACAAAATACGACTCGACCTTTCGTAGGCAACTTTCCCGCGCTTTCTGCTCGTGTGTGGCGGGGAAATATAATTAACAGCGAGGAAAGCGCACAACAAAGAAGGAAGTCAAAAATAAAGTAAGAAAATAGAAAGAAACGTTGAAAGTTGGTTTTCGGTGTCCAACATGGAACTTCAATAGAAATTCGACAGAGTAGTACTCTTCTTGTTTTGACTAGACCGAGTCAAAGAATAAGGAAAAAAAAATCAAATTTAAAATAAATAAAATAAAACGAAACCAAAAAGAAGCAGTGTTACACTTTAATATTAAAAGCAGACAAAGATGGCCGCTCTGTCATGAGAGGAATAAAGTTACACCCATTTGAAATCAAAACATGGAGTTAAAACTTTTCTTTCTTTCTTTTTTTTTTGTTTTTTTTTGTTTTTTCACTTTCTTTTATATCACTTTCTCCGTTTTCCACTCACTTTGGAGATTGAATTTCTGAAATCTTACAAATTCTTTCTTAAAATCAAATCTACAGCCTCCGCTTGCGTGTTGTTATTTTTTCCAATTTTCTTTCCATTTTTATTACATTTCATTTATTTTTTTATCGACATGTTCTAAGCTTTCTAGCGTGCCTCGTGATTAAAGCAGTTGTGTATTTTCTAGTGGTTTTCAAGCCATAATCAGGGCCATGTTTTCGACAGCCGATTTTCATAGTATTGGTGAACTGTTGTGGAGGTGTGTGATGTAATCTTTGGAGTCGTAGGAAATGGACTCGTCGACTCGAGTTCAAATCCTGGACAAAGCTACAGTTCACATAGCGTTAATACCCTTGGGAAAGGTATGAATCCAACTACTCTCCCTCCTGCTATGAGTAAAAAAGTAGGGCAGACTGGGCTCTTTAACAATGGCTCAGCAACCAGTCTAGGAGAATGAACACTCTGAATTCAAACCTGTTAAACTCCGCTTGGGGTGGTCACTACTAGAATAGGCTCAGTCCTAATTAGTGATCTATTTCTCTAACTAATGTTGTACTTTGTGTTTCTCTTATATATATATGGGTACAAATGAATTACTTGATTAACTGATTAATTTTAATGGCATGTCAACCCATCCAGGGCTATTTCATTAATCCATATTTAAAATACTACCGTACAATACCCTCATACTAGTTTCCACATCTATCTTCATGGCATACGTAAACATGGCATATCCATCTCTCTCTCTCTCTCTCTATATATATATATATATATATATATATATATATTTATATATATATATATATATATATATATATATATATATATTCCCAGAAGGACAGATTAACATAAAAAAATCTTTTTACCCGGGGAGTCACTTACAAACAAAAGCTCAGGCGATGGCTAGTGCAAAAAATGCGTGGTCCGTCAGCATTAGCTTTGAGAGGCGCCTCAGGCACAGAACAGCAAACCTTACTCATTTTTGGCGTGGAGGAAGGTGCTGCCTGAGGGGATGTTCCTCTGGGACTACCCGATTTCACACACACACACACACACACACACACACACACATATATATATATATATATATATATATATATATATATATATATATAAATATATATATATATATGTGTGTGTGTGTGTGCGTGTGTGTGTTTATATGTGTTTGTGTATGTGTTTGTGTCTGTGTGCTTGTGTGTGTTTCAAATGATAAGTCTACAAATCAAAGTTTTTCGTGTCACAAAAAATAAACAAACGTTTCATTTTATCTATTCATTTTTCTTTATTCAAATTTGAAAACATTGTATTTGAGGTTAGGGAAGTGCGATCATTGTAGGTTTATATTTACATTTTTTATTTTAAAAAGATTATCCTCTTTTTGCTTGTGGTTTGGTTTTGGTTTGTTTTCCGGCATATCAACATCAGTGGGTCATTTAATGCCGAAAAAACTTTAAAATAAAGTCATTCTTAATGGATAATACAATTTTTTTAATAAACACGTTTTTCTATTTAACCCAAATATGGGACCCTTACAGGTACTACCACTTCGGATCAGAGTGGACCAGGGAGCAATGGTGATGAAGGGGTACTCCACATTCCCCAAACCAAAACTAGAACTTCTCCATCAGATAGAGTTTAACGTCATTCCCAGGACTAAGACCCTCAGACCGCCTTCTAGCACCCATATGATACAAAGGGCTGGGGCATGCCATAAGGGCAATAGGGTTGGGTCAATCATATAGGTGCTAGGCCTTGACGTGACCAGCCGATTGATCGGAGGGGGCCTCTCCGACTGCCCGTCTAGCCCAAGATGGGCCAAAGTGGAGTATTGCAAGTCATGAACTGCTCAACCACCTGGGTTCTATCCTTAAGCATAACGGGTAGCACCCACGGCCAATAGGTGGCTCTATTGGGGGAGTCTTATCCCTCCGCAGTCGGTGCATTCTAACATCCCAGCCGACATGACGACTTTTTGCTTGTGCTAGACAAGGGAAATTATTTATGCCTCTGAAGTGGAGCGCCATAAATACCTTCAGCTCACAACTTTACCCCACAGATCACAAGCCGTGCTACTCATGCGCTGAACTGGCACTGAATTGACGGTATTGAACCTGGAACCCTGTGGTTACTAGACGGATACTCTAGCGACTGAGCTAAACCCTTTTTTTAAAAGAAAAATATGATTGATTGGTTGATTTTCGCCGTATATAAACACGTATATGGTTATTTTAAAATAATTATCATTACTAGTACAAAATAAAAAAAACACCATCCGGGCGATGTAAAAATAGATTTTTGAAACATATTGCCTGAGGGGTGGGAGTAAAAAATTCAATGTCAGCGAGTTTTTACCCTAAGTAAGTAAAATCATCAAATTCATTAAAGGATTAAAAAAATAAAACAATTTGAAATGTAAACTTTAAATATGTATTAAAATAAAACAAACTATATATAGTATATAATACCAGTCATGTATTTATTAAAACTTGTTTTAAAAAACAATGAGGACTGTCTAATGTTGCATGTTCAAATTTTGAGTGTATTTATTCTATGTTATGACGATTTTGGGTAATGTGACGTAAGCAGTGAGGTAATTTTTGTTACAGACAAAAACCGGAAGCGAATCTCCATTATGAATAGAACTATATTTTATTTATTTTTTTAATTTTTAATTTTTTGAAAGCTATTGCAAAACGAAAGTAATTGTCCAAGGTCTTATCAATTTCGATGTATCTTCATATTTTTTACAATGCTTCAAGCAAATTATAAAATATTTTAATTATCAATATATATTAATGTGGCCCACTGTACTTGGCTTAAACATTGACCTTGAGTTGTGGCGGAGGGGTTGGGTAAATACATACATAAAAACAGCCTGAGTGTCGATATGCAAGTTTAATGTCCCTGTCATTTTCAATTTGTTCATAGCTGTTATTTTCTTTTCTTATTTCTTTTCGTTTGAAAATCCTCAAAACCTTCACTCTATTTGTTTAAGTTGTTTAGCTCAGTCGTTAGAGCGTTCCGTGTTCGATAACGACCCTCGCCAACTCAGAGCATGAGTAGTACAACTTGGATCTGTGTGATAAAGCGAGGAGCTGATAAGACAAGACGCGAAACAATCTACCTGGTCAGGTGCTTAAGAAAAGGGGACGTAATAAGTATAATAATCTTGATTTAACTCTCTCACTTTTTTTCTTTCGTTCCTTCTTTTCATCTCTTCATTATGTTACATTGAAACAGATTGGCATTATCGCTTCCACACGCTCACCCCTCTCCCTATCTTTCCTCTACTCTCTTTTTTTCTTTCTTTCTTGTGATATTTTTCTGTGTAGCATGTCCTTTCTTTCTTTCTAATAAAACCGGAATGGTCAGCTGACACTCATAAGAAATAAGAATTCGACGGATACGCAACATCAGATAATCAGAAATTTTCATCTTGGACGATTTGGCCGGTCTCATTTTTAATCAGAGGGTGTTGCGAGATGATAACGGTCGTAGAATTAATGAACACAAGTATGTATATATATTAATTTAACCAGCATCCTATGCTTTTGAGATATGATACAAGGTCAATTTAATATAAGGTGCCCCACGGGATGCAAGGCTCCCGTGAGCTGGTGAAAATTTACACAGTTCTGTTGGCATTATCCCTCAGGGGAGACCAAGTTGTCGAGTTATCAACCAAGCCTTTAGTGCTTTTAATCGAGGAGGGAAGTGCTGTCTGGTGTTGGGGTGCGGAAGGGTTTCTGGAATACGTCATTAATTTTCAGAGACTACACTGCACAGATGCTAGGTGCGCGATATCTAGCGAAAATCTCTTGCGGTTAATACAACAGGCAAAATAGGAAGATTAGCCCAAGAACTTTATAATAACTAGCAAATATATGCACCCTTCGGGTGCAAGTATTTAGGTTTTGATGTAATAAAATATTGTATCAAATTATAAACTATTTAGAAAATGATTAACTGAAGGGTATAATCGAAAAATAGAACAGCTTTAGATTTAACTCTTCCATCATTTTCTTTCACTCCCGTCTTTCATTTTTCCTAATTTATCTATTTAGTTAGATTATGAAGTATTTAATAAAATTACAATTCTTTTGTCTTGTATATGAATTTCTTTTAAGATTTATCCCCGAGATTTTTACTCAGATTCGTTAAGAGAAAACCAAACAATTAGAAATCAATAATACTAAGCATATATTTATTAAAATCAAATTTTAAATATCAATATGCAAATTAGCCTTCTCGTTCACACTGTAAACCGTTATTTTGTTGTATATATAAATACAATTACATGCTATTAGTATGTAGATATGGTCAACAGTATTAATAAGGTATAACAATTTTATCAATAATTGAGGTTTAAATAAAAAATAAATTCATGGTAAATGTGACGTCAATAACTAAGGGAATTGTGACTTGAATAGTGATTTAGTTTCGGTTACAGACAGACAAACACACAATCTCCATTATAATAAGATGACCATTCTTTATCTTCGGAATTCAAACTGTGGCTGTACATGTTGAGAACTTTGCAGCACCTTTGTAAGCGTTTAATTCTGCCTGATATTTCGTGACTTAGTACAATATATCAATTAATGGTAGAATCTATATTTACTAAACTACCCTGATAGACACAAAAATATGTTCTATAAACAATTGTGTTTATTTAATGTCATTTGAAGAGTTACTTGAAAATCCCCGCTAGATCCTCCACCTGATTCCATTCGTGCCGTCTCTTTTTAAAGGGAGTAAAGATTCCGGACTTACAATATAGATTCTAGGAATGTTGGTTTCTCTTTAACCTTCCCAAAAGGAATAAATGATCCGTATATTCAAACAGTGGCTGTACATGTGGTGTTTACAGCATATTTCATTTTCAAGGATTTTCAACGAATTTTTGACCACTACAAATGGACACACCAATATGGGCTGACCAGAAAAATCCACAAATCCTTGCGTGGATTCAAGAAGCCGTGCAGAAAACCTTCCAGGAGCGATGACCGAAAGGGACGGTTGGCGAGGGAGATTCATAGGAATCCGTGCTTTCAGTGCGACCTGATAATGATGATGCTGATTTAGAATAGCTCACTGGGAAACTGGCTATGATATTCTTTCAAATTATAATCGTGTCAGTACTACTGTACAGCTGCATCACTTGGACTTGGAAATCAGTTTTGAAAATACCAAAAAATAAAGACTGTAATAAATTCATATCTGAGAAACTTAAGATTTTTGTGAAGGAGTATGGTACGAACAAAAGCTTGGTAGATACGCATCTTTGTATGCAGTCTAATCTCCTGTCTAGACTACAGTCTCGCACGAAGACGACAGAAAATACTCACAAAGATAGATAATTAAATACTAAAACCAGTTTAGTGACCTTTATTTGAAGACGATTAGCGGCTACCTGGCGTCGCCTGGGTAGAGGGTGGGATAATAAAAAAATTAGTCTCGCAGATTCATTGATTGTTTTGGTCTTACATAATTGATTTATGTTTTAATCACAAACGCAACCAATGACTTTTCCTTCTCTTAATTTTTAAATCTTAATTTTTAAATATCTTCCCAGATATAAATAAAATCATTATTTTTGCACAAAAAGCAAGCTCTGCTGATAGTGAATGTATATATATATATATATATATATTGTAAACAAGGTTTGTTTAGAATGGCTTTTTGCCGATAATTTTTTGGAGAATAAGTGCTTAATTGGAGTCGTACCTAATTTTGAAAATTAATTAATTAATAATGAATTAGGCGGGAATACCTATTAAATGTATGGCTAAACAAATCGAGAAAAATCAATCTCTGTATGTACATTTCGGCCTATTAGGCCTCATCAGCAGAGCTATAGATCGGAAGACCGCCCTGTGCGTGATTTGAAACCGGACTGCCAAGCTGACAGGCCGATCCCATAACCCCAACACCAAACGAACTTCTTAGATTTTATGATTTGTTTAGAGTAGGTTAACATTCCTCTTCTAGTGACTTTTATTACACGACGATATCATAAGTTGTAAACAAGGTTTGTTTAGAATGGCTTTTTGCCGATAATTTTTTGGAGAATAAGTGCTTAATTGGAGTATATATATATATAATATATATATATATATATATATATATATTTACTTTCTTATTAGTTGTTTTATTGTTTCCTCTGGACACGCATACGAACAACTGAATAGATAGATGAATTTATGTTTTCATATACAACAGCCGATTTCTAATAGTTCCATCGCAAACATGGATTTCTGTTTCGACCTATTCGTTTTCTTGTAAATAAAGTAAGTATAGTAGACAGAGTGGCCTATCGTCGGTATCAGCTGAGGTGACGACACTCATAAAAAAATAAGAATTCGGCGGATAAGCAACATCTGATAATCAGGATTTACATTTTGACATTTAATCTTGGGCGATTTGGACGGTTTCATTTATAAATAGAGGTTGTTGCAAGATGATAACGGACGTACTTTTAAGGAACACGAGTATTAATATATAGATAGGATGCGTCTTGAAATCGAAGATAATGACCACCATTAGCTTGAAATGGTATGCATTTGGTTAACGAATCTCACCTTCCTACATTGAATTGCAAGAATCTCTTTGAAGAGTTTCCTGACTGATGTAATGAATATGCAAATACCTAGGTACCCCCTCACTATAATCTGATTGGATAGTGTCCTCCATAAATACTCGACACTATGATGATACAAGCGCCTACTACAAGCCTACTGGCAAGATTACCACGCCGACTGCTCGGAAGACGTACTACTACTACTGCTACTCGACGCACCAGCTTCTGTTTATCTACGAGAATATACCTTACTACAACTTCATGATATATCTCTTAACCCTGACAGTGAATGGAAAATGGTTAATAGTCTGAAGAAGCTTCTTCAGTTTCACTTTTAATTAATAAGAATCAAAATTTATAAATATAAATTAGCTTGTTTGTCGGATTGCCCTCCCTTGGGAGGAAATATTTAAACAGTATTGTATTTCCAATTGTAAATGAACTGAAAAGTTCTCGCTTAATTTCAGGCCAATTAATTACGAATGAATGAATCAAGTTTGCCGGCTTCAACACTCGAACCAACGAATTGTGCGGAATAAGAAGCCAACCAAACATATTAGTAACCCGATCGTTTAATTAGACGAAATTAAAACCATAATTTGCCCGTTTAATAGAAAAATAGGTCTCCTGTTGACTTAAGGTCGTACTTACTTGTGTATAAGTCGATCTCAATTTATACTTTTTGTCGAGAAATACATGATGAGTGAAATGTCTGGTGTGTTATAGGTGATACACCCTATAAGACTAATGGAATGCGCCGACGGGTTCCTATAAGTAACAGGGACAATTGTGGCTTGAAAGTAAGCCAATGCGAATAAGCCAATAACTCTATTTGTCGGACGTAATTTCCACTTCTATGTATTGTATTTGTCTACTTTCTGTTAATACATTTTCCTACAAATGTTACCCGTCGTTTTGTTCTTATTTGACCCCTTAAAACCTCACAACACGGTGTTTGTCTTTTTAAGAGAAAAATCTGTCTTCTGCCTTCTTAGGACCGTACATAACTGTGTAAAAGTCGATCTCCTCTATAAGTCGATACATAATTTTGTGAAGAAATACTTGATGCGTGAAATGTCTTGTATTTTTTTTTCCGTTTAAGAGAAAAAATAGGTCTTCTGTGTATTTAAAACTGCACATATTCGTGTGTGTATATTTCCTAATATCTCCGCACGAGTAAGATTCTAAAATTGTTTTTAATAAATTATGGCGTTTTTATTTATGAACAACTAAAGCCGTCTAACTGTTATATAATCTATGCGTATTTCTAAAGGGATGGCCCTTTTCATATCACGGGCGGGACTTTCCATGGAATAGTATAGAAAGCCCGCGAAATACTTGAAGTCACGTGGGACCTGGTTGTGTCCTCAGTTTTCAGTTGGACGTCGGGCAGAGAAGATGTCCTGCCTTAACTGGAACTCACACTGCATACGTGTGCTATGTTAGTCAGATATTTAGTTACATGAAATGTATAGTTAAGGAAATAAAAGCTTAAGAAAATAACATGGTGTCGTGGTTGGTGAATGTCTTGGTAACAAGACTGATTTTGAGAAGAAGAAATGAATTAAGTGCGACCGACCACCAAGAGACATCCAAGACGCTAGAAGAAGAACCTAAGATAGAAGAAGAACAGAAGAAAAATAGAAGAAAGTAAAGAAAAGGGTATACAACATAACCTCAACCTATACAGCGTATTTACAGTTAGCTATCTACGTACAAGTTCTTGGGGACAGTTCGACAGTTTTGAATTCAAAGCTGTCATTCTCCTAGACTGGTTACCTAAACAAAGTTAAAGACCCCGGTGTACTCCCCCATTTACTCATAACTGAAGAGAATAGTTGTATGCATACATTTATCAAAGTGCATTAATGCAATGTGAAATACAAACAGTCTCGTCCAGAATTTGAACTAGACTCGTCTAGCCCGTTTGTTACGTCAGTAGCCATTACACCACGAGCCTCAATACTTTTGTATAATTCGAGCACAATCCATACATTTTTTGTCAAGAAATACTTGATGGATAAAATATCTCATATTTGTCCATTTAAGAAAAAAAATAGGATTCCTGTCAACTTAGGACTGTATATACTTGTGAATAAGTCGATCTCCTATATAGGTCGATCCGAGTTCAAATCCTTGCCGAAGCTGTTTGCATTTCACATTGCGCTAATTCTCTTGGCAAAGATATGAAACAAAGTGTTCTCCGTCCAGCTATGGGTAGATTGTAGGGCGGTCTGAGCTATCTAACCTTGTTAGACAACCAGTCTAGGAGAAGGACAAATTTGTCTACAAACCTGTTAAACATCGCTTCCAAAATTTACCATGTATCACATCCTACCTGCACGGAGAGTTTGGTAAATATATATAAACCCACTGATGCTGATAACTTTTTAGTTTAGTATGTCTTGGGACGCATGTATTTGATTTGAATGAGTCCTCGGGAAATTTGATGGGTCCCAACTAAAGTTGTTTTTAATAAATTATAGCGTTTTTATTTATGAACAGCTAAAGCCGTCTAACCCCAACCTATACAGCGTAATTCGTTCCCAAGAAATATTTAAATGTATTTACAGTTAACTGGAAATGTTAGATGAAGGAAAAAAACACTAGGACGCATGGATACGATTTTTCTGCGTCCTTTAGACTTTTCTGCGTCAGTGACGCAGGACGCGTACCTAACCGCATCTCTAAAACTGATCCATGCTTTTTTTTGTCAAGAAAGACTTGATGTATAAAATGTCTCATATTTGTCCGTTTAAGACAGAAAAAAGTGTCCCCTGTCTACTTACTTGTGTATAAGTCGATCTTTTGAGTAAGTCGATCCATGCTTCTTTTTTTTGCCAAGAAATACTTGATTGGTGAAATGTCACGTGGTATCAGTCGGCACATGAGAAATTCTTCTAATAACACCTTATTTAATATCATTCGAAACAAGTTTGAATAAATTATAACAATGAGAAGCGCAAGGTGACGCAAAAGGAATTCTAGAGTAGAAAATGTGATCGCGTAGCATTTGCGCCAGAGACTAAAAATTCACGTGCTGATCATCATACGCTAATTATTCAAATGCTTAGCCTATTATTATCTTTCACACTAGGTATAACTAGTAGTTTTCTTTACTGATGTCTGAGTGACGGCTAGTCTCTTTGGATCTCCAGAACTCTTCTATGTCATTCTTATTTCTTACTAGTAGCGGCTACCTGGCGTCGCCTGGGTAGAGGGGGATTTTTAAAAGTTAGTCCTGCAGATCCATTATTACTGAATCGTGAGTTGAATCCTCGTGGGATGTCCCATTTAAATCCCCACGTAAAAAAAATAAAAATATACCTTGCATTGATCTAGCTACTCTGAAAAGAAATGTTAATGTCTAGTATCTAAAATATTAAATGAAAAAAAAATTCATGCTGTCATCATTTAAATTTTATCTTTTAATCATCATCACGAATATAAATCAAATCTATTATTTTTGATCAAAAACCAAGCCCTGGTGATATTTAATGCGTATATATATTTACACACACAAAAAAAGATTTTTATACATTAAAAAAACAAAATTATTTAAGCACACAAATAATTAAAAATTTTTAAAATTAATTTCTTTAAATTTCTTTTCTTGACAATTTAATAGAATATATCAATTAAAAAAGTTAAAAAAAAGGTTTCAAATAATTATATTATGACATTTGTTTGCACTTTTTAAATCAGAATTCATGATTTTTTTCTACAAAAACTACTGCCTTGAGTATTATACAAATGTTTTGATATAGTTAATCAGACACTTATCTTTATAGAAAAAAGTAAAAATCGTTTTTTGAAGGTTCATTTTTTTAAATATCTCATAAAATAAAACAGGGGGGTAGACCTCGTAAAAATATTTCCCCTAATATATTTTAGAAAAAAACTATTTCAGACATATTTACATCCAAAGGTAAATAGTTATGGAAATTTTCGTGAAAATCGGAACATTAATTGATTTTTCATAGAATTTTAAAAATCCTCTTGTCGTAAGTTGTTTTTGGCTACGTTAAATTACGGTGCAAAAATGAAAACATTGTTTTTCAATCATAATTTTCATTATTTCCGTTAGCTGGCTTTTTTTAAAAAAATCATCAGTTTAATGTTTCTTCTTTCGAATGTAAAAATGTTTTCAAGATAATATTAATTTTTTTGCAAGTTTCATTGTGTTAAATATAGAGGGATAAATTTCACAGGGAAATTGGTGGTACCTACTAAGTATAGTATATTATCTTTTTAAATAAAAAATTGCACTGACTTGAAAAGATTATGAAAAGAAAAGAAAACTAAATGAAATATAGTAGGTAATCTAATGGTATTATCTATTGCGCACGATTCTGCATTAGTATCATGATTTTATTTGTATTTCTAATATTAAAATGTACATACTACATAACTATGTAGATTTCAATTTTTTAATAAAAAAAGTGCACAGCCATGAAACGTCTGTGACGTCTCTTATTTAAAATATTAAATTAAAAAAAAGAATCTAAAAATCTAAACTAATCTTAAGATTAGAAATAAAGAAAGAAAAAGATAGATAGATAGATAGATAGATAGATAGAGAGAGAGAGAGAGAGAGAGAGAGAGAGAGAGAGAGAGAGTGAGAGAGAGAGAGAGTTAGATCAAGATAATCATACTTTCTATATTTTGAACTATTTTGCAACACCTCTTAAATATACATATCAAACCTTGTAATAATTCAATCATTAGTATCATACTGTGGTATATCCACAGATTATACTAGTATGCATATTATAATATGTACTAAATTCCTCGAGTAAAGTTAAAATAACAGTGGAAAAGACCATGCAATAGATAGCACATCACAAATAAATATAATACGCACTTATCGATATGGAAAGTATGATAACATCATGTCATCAGAAAACAATGCATAAGAATTTCAATAAAATGACTCATCTGTGTTGATGATGTGGAACCAACATACTGAGATTTTAAATCGATTCACAGGATCAAGTGTCAGGAGTTCCCGGCACAGTACACAATATTCTTTTGTTTACATTTCAATCTGTAGACTTAAAATACTCAGTTAGGATATAGGTATTTCACAGTTGCATTCTGGGTGATTTTTGTAAATGAGTAACAAAAGGGAAGAGAAGAACCTATAATTGATGAAATAGAAAGAAGAAAAGAAAGAAGAAAGAAGTTCATTTATATATATATATATATATATATATATATATATTATATGTATGTATATTATATGAAGGCGCGTAATGTAATGGATAGAGTCGCCGGAAATGGATTCTTCGATGTGAGTTCAAATCCTGAACAAGGCTGTTTGCATTTCACATAGCATTAACACCCATGGGAAAGGTATGCATCCAACTACTCTTTCTCCAGCTATGGATAAATAGTTGGATAGACTGGGCTCTTTAACCTTGGCTAGGTAACCAGTCTAGGAAAAGTCTGAATTCAAACCTGTTAAACTCTGCTTAAGAAATTGACCTTGTTCCACATCCTTCTCATGTGGAGGGGTTTGTATATATATATATATATATATATATTATATAAGTAAAAGTCAGTGGGGCCGTCTAATGTCGGTATCAGCCGACAGCAAGGGGTCTATCCCCTTTTCACTAGACCAAGACGATAATTTTAGCGTCTGAGGGTGGAGCAACACACCTACCACCAGCTCCTCATTTTACAGCACAGATCTCTGTGCTACTCATACGCTGAGTTGGTGAGAGCCGGTATCGAACTGGGAACCTTTTGATTCCTAAGCGAACGCTCTACCGACTGAACTAATGGGAGCGTTACCAAACCCCTCAATTTTTAAGTGGAGGTCAACTGGTTTGAATTACGAGTTTCCTTCTTCTATGGCGGTTGCCATACTAAGGTCAAATAGCCCAGTCTGCCTACTATTTACCTATAGCAGGAGGGAAAGTTCATACTTTTCCAAAGGTGTGAAATGCAAACAGACTCGTCCTGGATTTAAACACGGTTCGTCAAAAACCGTTACGTTGGTGTGTGTGTATGTGGGGAGTTGCGTTCGTATGTATGTGTGTGTGTGTGTGTGTGTGTGTGTGTGTGTGTGCGCGCGCGTGCGTGCGTGTGTTTCTGTGTGTATATATTTATCAAACCCCTCTGCACGAGCATGATGAGACACAAGTTCAATTTCTTAAGCGTCGTTTAACAGGTTTTAATTCGGAGTTTTCCTTCTCCTTGACTGGTTACCTAGCTGAGGTTAAGGACCCCAGTCTGCCCTACTATTTAGCCATAGCTGGAGGTAGAATATTTTGATCCATTCCTTTCCAAGGGTATTACTGCTATGTGAAATACAAACAGCCTTATCTAGGATTGGAACTCAGGTTCACGAGTCCATTTTCTACGACTCTAAACAATTATGCAGCGCGCCTCCTCTCTGTGTGTGTGTTTCTGTGAGTATGGTGTGTGTATGTGTGTGGAAACGTGCGTGAGTATTTATCTATCAACATGAATTAAACATGTATCTTGTCAAGAAAAGTGCAGGTATTATGTACGAAGACATTTGGCGTTAAGTTTGGCTTGGTGGATTCTAATGCATGCAATTTTCGTGGCACAGATTTTGTCAAAGAAAATAATATGTATAAGCAATATTCAGGTCTGTTCGATGTGATTAAGGATCTAGATCACGAACAAAAAAGCTTTAAACAGATTGAGATTAAAAAAAAATACTTTAAAATGTTAAAATTAAACTAGAAAAAAAAAAAGAAAAAGAAAAAAAGAAGTCTAGAGTTTAAAACAAAATGGTCGACACGATCAGATAACGAGGTGTCACGTGATGCTGTGACGTCAGGCTAATTTGCAGAAAGCACGAGCACACAAGCTAATGGCGTTATTATTCCAATGTCAAAATCACGATACAATAATTGAGAAAGAAAGTAAGAAAAAAAGTTTAAAGATTGAAAGAAATTTCTCTAAAAATGACTTACGTTTGTTGAAAGTTAACACATTTTAAAACTACTTTTTATTTTATTTAACCTATAGATGAAAAATCTCTGAAAAAAAATCTAAAGGGGTTAGAAAGATAGATTTTTTTTTTCAGAGATTTTTCATCTATAGGTTAAATAAAATAAAAAATAGTTTAAAAATGTGTTTTTAAAAATCAAGTTTTAAAAGAAAACTGAGTACACATCAAGAATGAATCAAACAACATGTATTCGGCATAAAATAACCCACAAGTGTTTGACATGCCGTAAAATCCAACCTCACTCAACCAACCAACTGAATCAGTTACAGAAGTCACCAAAATGAAAATCTCTCTCTCTCTTTCCTTCTTTTTTCTCTCTCTCTCTCTATAACACATACTAATATATATATATATATATATATATATATATATATATATATATATATATTTAGTAAATGAAGAAAAACTCTAAACTTGCTTCATTACCATAATTTATTTCAACCGTATTAATACGGCATCTTCTGGTAATCACAAGAACATGATTCTTAGGTAAGAGTCATGTTCTTGTGATTACCTGAAAATGCCGTATTAATACGGTTGAAATAAATTATTGTAATGAAGCAAGTTTAGAGTTTTTCTTCATTTACTAAATATCTTGCTCTGTCCTTCTACTCACTGGTATTAGGCACATTGAGCTCTCCTTATGGTCTACCTGCATCAGCTTGGTTAAACCACACATGGAAAGACCCTAACTACGGAAATATATATATATATATATAATATATATATATATATATATATATATATATATATTTGTCTATGTGCGTGTGTTTGTTTATATGTGTCTATGTGTGTTTACATTTCAGCTTACTCCGTTAAATGTATACATATATATTTTCCCAACCCTCCGCACGAGTCGGATCTGACATAAGTTCAATTTATTAAGTGGACTTTAAACAGGTTAGAATTTAGAGTTTTCCTTCTCCTAGACCGGTTGTCTAACCAACATTGAACAACCCAGTGTGCCCGACTATTTGCCCACAGATGGAGGGAGAATAGTTGGATGCATACCCTTTTCAAGGCCATTAGCACTATGTGAAATGCAAACAGCCTCGTCCAGGACTTTAGAATTGTGTTGCCGTGTCCTTTTCACACGACGATAACCGTTTATCGGCATCACAGTCTCGGAAGACCATAGATTTCTCGTACCCTGGAGTTACGTTCGGATCAAGTAACCAAGAGGCACCCCAGTTGCGAGCTGTTTTTAAAGTAACGGAATTTTGTTTTTTCAGCGATTGTTAGTAAATAAAATCAACAGATATTTTTTGACATTATAATTTCATACAAACCAAAAACACATTTTTATACTGAAATAGATTTTGATTTTATAAAAATTATTTAGTTATTTCATGTTGCTGTTGTTAGCATATGTGAAAAAATTAATTTTGCCCTAAAGATAAACTAATATTGTTATTTTTTTTAAATTATAAAACTTTAATCGAAAGTCACGTTTTTACATTAAAATAATTTTTATCTTATCAGAAGAGAAATGCAGATATGTTTATTTAAATAAAAATAGTGTTTAATTACAAATTATTTTTGTATGTTTATTTAAATAAAAGTATGTTGTTCAGAAATGGTATCATACAGTTTATAAAATGTATTTTCTATGTGCCTCTACGTGGATTCCAATCTGAAAGAATATTGTTAATCTGAACATCAATATTAGTTTATTGTTAGTGGAAAATTATTTTTTTAACATATGCTAACAACAATAACTATTTTAGTATAAAAACGTGTTTTTGGTTTGTATGAAATTATAAAGTAAAAAATTGACTAACAACCAGTGACAAGCAGAATTTCGTTCCAATGAAAACAGCTCGCAACTGGGGTGCCTATTGACTACTTGATCCTTACGTTCCAGCACAGCGCCTTCTGTAACTGTGAAAGCTGATGTTTGAAAAACAGTTCAAGAAGGCCGGTCCTGTGTGTCGGGGCTCTGTTGCTGTTGCTTTCTCCTTGTCTTCTTTGCTTTATGGTGTTGCTCCAGGGTGACTTCAGACATGAATACACCAACTGCCCCTCTGCATAGGGGTATTATCTCCCCTCTAATGGGGCCATCTGTCGACCGTGGGTGGTAACCCGTGATGTTTAAGGACGGAATCCTGGTGTAAGTGCAGTCCCTGATATGCAACACACCACTTAGACCCTTACATAGGCTAGACGGTCGGTCGGAGATGCCTCCTTCAATCAATCGGTTGGTCATGTCAAGCCCTAGCTCCTATATGATTGTCCCAATCCTATTGCCCTTATGGCAAACCCGAACCCTTTTTATTATATAGGTGCTAGAAGGCGGTGGCTGAATGTATTCATGTCCTGGGAATAACGTTAAACTATCCGATGGTGATGTTCCAGTTCTGAAGGTCTGGGGAATGTAGAGCACTCCTGTATCTGCATTGCTCCCAGGCTCACTCTGACCCGGAGTGGTAGTACCTGTTAGGGTCCCATCTATGGGTTATATAGGAAAATGTGTTTATAAAAAAACTGAGTATCCATTAAGAATGAATTTATTTCAAAACTTTCTCGGCATTATGTGACCCACTGAGGTTGATATGCCATAAAACAAACCAAACAAAACCAAACCAAACCAATGAGACATGAATAGCCCTCCATGGAGAAATTGTAGCCACTGAAGGAGGTCCTGGGTCAAATTTTCCCAGCTGGCAGGGTTGATGTTAAAGGAATGGAGATCCTACTTGCAAACCTCATTAAAAAAACAGTTGGGGATGATCAATCTGTATCATGCCAGGGAAGCTCACAGCGAGAATATGGGACAACAACGATAATCATTAATAAGTAAGTAAAGTCGCCGGGGTGGCCTAAAGTCGGTATCAGCCAGACAGCGAAGGAGTCTATTCCCTTTTTACTAGTATTAGACCAAGGAGATTGTTTTTGACATCTGAATTGGGGCATCACACCTACCATCAGCTCCTTACTTTATCGCACAGATCCCTGTGCTACTCATACGCTGATTTAGCGAGGGCCGGTATCGAACCCGGAACCTTGTGGTTTCTAATCATTAATGTATACTTATATAATGTTGTGGAGATAGTTTGTATAGAAATACTGAAAATTACTCTTGCCTTAATGTTTTATTTCTATTTTGTATTTTGTTTTCTTTTTTCTTTTTCGTTTTTCTTTTTAATTTTTCTTTTTAATTTTCTTTTCTTATTTTCTTGAAATTTAATTTAATTTTAATTTAATTTTTTACTTTTAATTTATTTCTATTTTTACTTTTTATTTATTTTTCATTTATTTTTTCTTTTATTTAGAAAATTATTTTCTTTGTTTCTAAATTTTTTTTATCTTTTTAATCTGTTATTTATTTTTATTTTTGTTTTATTTCATCCTTTTTTTTTACAACGCATTACTGATCGGCTTAATCGACCAGATTTGAAAAAAATATACTCCATCTGTCAACAGTTATTTTTTTCGGACATTGGGCAAAAAAAAGAAAGAAAGAAGAAAGAAAGAAAAAGAAGAAAAAAGAAAGAAAAAAAAAGGAAAGAAAAAGTAAGAAAGAAAGAACTAAAGAAAGAAAGAAAAAAAGTAAGAACGAAAGAGAGAAGAAAGAAAGAAAGAAAGAAAGAAAGAAAGAAAGAAAGAAAGCAAGAACAAATCACAGTAATAAACACGAACGAAAATAATGGGATCAAATGCCCACCTGTCGCTAAAACTGATCAGCGTAAATTTGTTACCGATATTGGCAATGGACCCAGCAATATAGATTACATATTAATTTACATCTTGACAAACAGAAATATTTAAATTGCCACATGTATGCATCCACGCGGGTGCGTAAATATGTTAATATCTATCTGACTTTAATTAAATATAACTAAATGATATACAGACACTTTATAAAAAATAAGCACTTTAAAAAAGTTAACTTAAAAGAACCAATTTAAGATAAAAACACGATACACAGGTCGCTCTGTCGGCTGAGGCAAAATAATACATCGACTGCACTCCTGCAGAAGGGTACCCCCCAATGGGGCCATCTTTTGGTCTTGGGTGGGGAAACATGATCCTTAAGGACGGAATCCTTGAGCAGTCCATGATATACAATATTCCACTTTAGCCCTTACTTAGGCTAGACGGGCGGTCGTAGAAGCTCCCTTCGATAAATCGGCTGGCCACGTCAAACCCTAGTATCTATATGATTGTCCCGACCCTATTGTCCATATGGAAAATCCCCAACCCTTTTCATCATAAATTTGATAAAAAGCTGAGTGTTCTGGGTATGAGGTTGAACTGCATCAAATGGTGAAGTTTCAGTTCTGGAACTCTAGGGAGTGTGGAGTCCCCCTTCACCACCATTATTCCCAGGTCCAATCTACTCCAGAGTGGTCGTATCTAGTAGGATCCCATCTATGGATTAAATAGAAAACTGATCATTAAAAATGTGTTCAAACTCTGCTTAATATATTGACCTTGTGTCGCATCCTGCTCGTGGGGAGGGGTTGGTCTATGGAAGCGCGTGGGGTAATGGTTAAAGTCATGGGAAATGGACTCGTCGCCCCGAGTTTAAGTCCTGGACGTGGAAATTGCATGTTCACTTAGCGCTCATAGCCTTAAACTCTAAGTTTTCCGTAGCCGATCTTCAGGCGAGTTTCGTCAAATTATGTGAGTGTGTTTGTGTATATATTTACCAACCCCTCCGCACGAGCAGGATGTGACACAAGGCCAATTTAAGCGGAGTTCAACAGGTTTAAATTCTGAGTTCCCCTTCTCCTAGGCTGGTTACCTATCCAAGGTTTAAGAGCCTAATCTACCCTAATATTTACCCATAGCTGGAGGAAGAGTAGTAGGATGCATACCTTTCAAGAGGGTATTGGCGCTATGAGAAATGCAAACAGCCGTGTCCAGGATTTGAACTCGCATTGACGAGTCCATTTTCTGTGACTCTAACCATTACACTGTACACCTCCATAAGTATGTTTGTCTATGTGTATTCTTGAAAATCTAAGCTCATTCTGTTGGCCTTATTTAGCTATGTCGTTGGAGATTATCTAAGTGAATACCTCAGAGCAGAATTTTAATTAGGATGTCAGTCCTGTTTCAAAATCAGCTGCATAGATAAAAGATTATACTTGGTAAAAATCCAAATGAAAGTAATATAATAAAAAGTAAGTTAAATTGAGTTGGAGAGAGAGAGAGAGACAGACAGACAGACAGTAAGAGAGAGAGAGAGAGAGAGAGAGAGAGAGAGAGAGAGAGAGAGAGAGAGAGAGAGGGGGGGTGAGATATATATAATATATATATATATATAAGAAATAAAGAGAGGAAATGAGAAAATATATATATATAGGTAATTAGATCGGGAGAGAGAGAGAGAGAGAGAGAGAGAGAGAAAATATTTGAGTTAAGGTAGCGTAGACATGGAGTCAGTACCTGGTTACTGACATGCGATCGCCTATATGATCATCAGGCCAGCTTTCATATATAACACCCATACTATCCTTGATATATATATATATATATATATATATAGTTGGCTGGCTGGTTGGTTTGGTAGATGGGTTTTTATGGATTCTAACATGTACTACCACTCTGAGGCAGAGTAGACCTGGGAGTAATGCTAATGAATGGGTACTCCACACGTAACAGAGCAACATAATTGGAACCTCACCGCTAGATGCAGTTTAACATCATACCCAGTACACAACACGCAGACACACACACACACACATATATATATATAAATACATCTTATTATAATGGAGATTGTGGGTTTGTCTGTCTGTAACCGAAACTATATTACTATTCAAGTCACAATTCCCTTTGTTATTTACACCACATTCTCCATGAATTTATTTTTTATTTAAACCTCAATTATTAGTAAAATTGTTTTACATCATTAAGACTGTTAACAATATCTTCACACTAATAACATGCAATTATATTTATATATTCAACGAAATAGCGGTTTACAGTGTGAATGGGAAGGCTAATTTGCATATTGATCTTAAAAAAATTTGATTTTAATAAAATATGCTTAGTATTATTGATTTCTAATTGTTTGGTTTTTCTTAATAAATATGAGCAAAAATCTCGGGGATAAATCTTAACAGAAATCTATTAACATAAAGAAATAACTGTAATTTTATTCTTTTCTTCCTATTTTAACTAAATTGTTAAATTAGGAAAATTTACAACTGAAAGACGGGAGTAAGGGAAAATGGTGAACAGTTAGTTTCAAAGTTGTTCTATTTTCCGATTATACCCCCTCTGTTCCAAATATTTTTATCTGAATTCTTATTCAGTTTCATTAGCCTTTCTAATTTAACATGATATTTTATTATAATCAAATTTTTTAAGATCAATATGCAAATTAGCCTTCCCATTCACACTGTAACCGCTATTTCGTTGAATATATAAATATAATTGCATGTTATTAGTGTGAAGATATTGTTAACAGTCTTAATGATGTAAAACAATTTTACTAATAATTGAGGTTTAAATAAAAAATAAATTCATGGAGAATGTGTGTAAATAACAAAGGGATTTGTGACTTGAATAGTAATATAGTTTTTCGGTTACAGACAGACAAACCCACAATCTCCATTATAATAAGATGTTATTTATATATATATATGTGTGTGTGTGTGTGTCTGCGTGTGTGTACTGGGTATGATGTTAAACTGCATCTAGCGGTGAGGTTCCAATTATGTTGCTCTGTTACGTGTGGAGTACCATTCATTAGCATTACTCCCAGGTCTACTCTGCCTCAGAGTGGTAGTACATGTTAGAATCCCATAAAAACCATCTACCAAACCAACCAGCCAGCCAACTATATATATATATATATAATTATATATATCAAGGATAGTATGGGTGTTTATATATGAAAGCTGGGCCTGATGATCATATAGGCGATCGCATGTCAGTAACCAGGTACTGACTCATGTCTACGCTACCTTAACTCAAATATTTTCTCTCTCTCTCTCTCTCTCTCTCTCTCTCCCGATCTAATTACCTATATATATATATTTTCTCATTTCCTCTCTTTATTTCTTATATATATATATATATATATATATTCTCACCCCCTTCTCTCCTCTCTCTCTCTCTCTCTCTCTTTCTCTCTCTCTCTCTCTCTTACTGTCTGTCTGTCTGTCTCTCTCTCTCTCTCCCAACTCAATTTAACTTACTTTTTATTATATTACTTTCATTTGGATTTTTACCAAGTATAATCTTTTATCTATGCAGCTGATTTTGAAACAGGACTGACATCCTAATTAAAATTCTGCTCTGAGGTATTCACTTAGATAATCTCCAACGACATAGCTAAATAAGGCCAACAGAATGAGCTTAGATTTTCAAGAATACACATAGACAAACATACTTATGGAGGTGTACAGTGTAATGGTTAGAGTCACAGAAAATGGACTCGTCAATGCGAGTTCAAATCCTGGACACGGCTGTTTGCATTTCTCATAGCGCCAATACCCTCTTGAAAGGTATGCATCCTACTACTCTTCCTCCAGCTATGGGTAATAAATTAGGGTAGATTAGGCTCTTAAACCTTGGATAGGTAACCAGCCTAGGAGAAGGGGAACTCAGAATTTAAAACTGTTGAACTCCGCTTAAATTGGCCTTGTGTCACATCCTGCTCGTGCGGAGGGGTTGGTAAATATATACACAAACACACTCACATAATTTGACGAAACTCGCCTGAAGATCGGCTACGGAAAACTTAGAGTTTAAGGCTATGAGCGCTAAGTGAACATGCAATTTCCACGTCCAGGACTTAAACTCGGGCGACGAGTCCATTTCCCATGACTTTAAACCATTACCCACGCGCTTCCATAGACCAACCCCTCGCCACGAGCAGGATGCGACACAAGGTCAATATATTAAGCAGAGTTTGAACACATTTTTATGATCAGTTTTCTATTTAATCCATAGATGGGATCCTACTAGATACGACCACTGGAGTAGATTGGACCTGGGATAATGGTGGTGAAGGGGACTCCACACTCCTAGAGTTCCAGAACTGAAACTTCACCATTTGATGCAGTTCAACTCATACCCAGAACACTCAGCTTTTTATCAAATTTATGATGAAAAGGGTTGGGGATTTTCCATATGGACAATAGGGTCGGGACAATCATATAGATACTAGGGTTTGACGTGGCCAGCCGATTTATCGAAGGGAGCTTCTACGACCGCCCGTCTAGCCTAAGTAAGGGCTAAAGTGGAATATTGTATATCATGGACTGCTCAAGGATTCCGTCCTTAAGGATCATGTTTCCCCACCAAGCCAAAAGATGGCCCATTGGGGGGTACCCTTCTGCAGGAGTGCAGTCGATGTATTTTTTGCCTCAGCCGACAGAGCGACCTGTGTATCGTGTTTTTATCTTAATTGGTTCTTTTAAGTTAACTTTTTTAAAGTGCTTATTTTTTATAAAGTGTCTGTATATCATTTAGTTATATTTAATTAAAGTCAGATAGATATTAACATATTTACGCACCCGCGTGGATGCATACATGTGGCAATTTAAATATTTCTGTTTGTCAAGATGTAAATTAATATGTAATCTATATTGCTGGGTCATTGCCAATATGGTAACAAATTTACGCTGATCAGTTTTAGCGACAGGTGGGCATTTGATCCCATTATTTTCGTTCGTGTTTATTACTGTGATTTGTTCTTGCTTTTTTTCTTTTTTTCTTCTTTCTTTCTTTCTTCTTTCTTTCTTTCTTTTCTTTTTTCTCTCTTTCGTTCTTACTTTTTTTCTTTCTTTCTTTTTTTTCTTTTTACTTTTTTCTTTCTTTTTTTCTTCTTTTTCTTTCTTTTTTTTTTCTTTCTTTTTTCTTTCTTTCTTCTTTCTTTCTTTTTTTTGCCCAATGTCCGAAAAAAATAACTGTTGACAGATGGAGTATATTTTTTTCAAATCTGGTCGATTAAGCCGATCAGTAATGCGTTGTAAAAAAAAGGATGAAATAAAACAAAAATAAAATAAATAACAGATTAAAAGATAAAATAAAAATTTAGAAACAAGAAAATAATTTTCTAAATAAAAGAAAAATAAATGAAAATAAATAAAAAGTAAAAATAGAAATAAATTAAAGTAAAAAATTAAATTAAAATTAAATTAAATTTCAAGAAAATAGAAAGAAAATTAAAAAGAAAAATTTAAAAGAAAACGAAAGAAAAAGAAACAAATACAAAATAGAAATAAACATTAAGGCAAGAGTAATTTTCAGTATTTCTATACAAACTATCTCCACAACATTATATAAGTATACTTAATGATTAGAAACCACAAGGTTCCGGGTTCGATACCGGCCCTCGCTAAATCAGCGTATGAGTAGCACAGGGATCTGTGCGATAAAGTAAGGAGCTGATGGTAGGTGTGATGCCCAATTCAGATGTCAAAAACAATCTCCTTGGTCTAATACTAGTAAAAAGGGAATAGACTCCTTCGCTGTCTGGCTGATACCGACTTTAGGCCACCCGGCGACTTTACTTACTTATTAATGATTATCGTTGTTGTCCCATATTCTCGCTGTGAGCTTCCCTGGCATGATACAGATTGATCATCCCCAACTGTTTTTTAATGAGGTTTGCAAGTAGGATCTCCATTCCTTTACATCAACCCTGCAGCTGGGAAAATTTGACCCAGGACCTCCTTCAGTGGCTACAATTTCTCCATGGAGGGCTATTCATGTCTCATTGGTTTGGTTTGGTTTTGTTTGGTTTGTTTTATGGCATATCAACCTCAGTGGGTCACATAATGCCGAGAAAGTTTTGAAATAAATTCATTCTTAATGGATACTCAGTTTTTTTTATAAACACATTTTCCTATATAACCCATAGATGGGACCCTAACAGGTACTACCACTCCGGGTCAGAGTGAGCCTGGGAGCAATGCAGATACAGGAGTGCTCTACATTCCCCAGACCTTCAGAACTGGAACATCCATCGGATAGTTTTAACGTTATTCCCAGGACATGAATACATTCAGCCACCGCCTTCTAGCACCTATATAATAAAAAGGGTCGGGTTTGCCATAAGGGCAATAGGATTGGGACAATCATATAGGAGCTAGGGCTTGACATGACCAACCGATTGATTGAAGGAGGCATCTCCGACCGACCGTCTAGCCTATGTAAGGGTCTAAGTGGTGTGTTGCATATCAGGGACTGCACTTACACAGGATTCCGTCCTTAAACATCACGGGTTACCACCCACGGTCGACAGATGGCCCCATTAGGGGGAGATAATACCCCTATGCAGAGGGGCAGTTGGTGTATTCATGTCTGAAGTCACCTGGAGCAACACATAAAGCAAGAAAGACAGGAGAAAGCACAGCAACAGAGCCCGACACACAGGACCGGCCTTCTTGAACTGTTTTTCAAACATCAGCTTTCACAGTTACAGAAGGCGCTGTGCTGGAACGTAAGGATCAAGTAGTCAATAGGCACCCAGTTGCGAGCTGTTTTCATTGGAACGAAATTCTGCTTGTCACTGGTTGTTAGTCAATTTTTTACTTTATAATTTCATACAAACCAAAAACACGTTTTTATACTAAATAGTTATTGTTGTTAGCATATGTTAAAAAAATAATTTTCCACTAAACAATAAACTAATTTGATGTTCAGATTAACAATATTCTTTCAGATTGGAATCCACGTAGAGGCACATAGAAAATACATTTTATAAACTGTATGATACCATTTCTGAACACATACTTTTATTTAAATAAACATACAAAAATATTTGTAATTAAACACTATTTTTATTTAAATAAACATATCTGCATTTCTCTTCTGATAAGATAAAAATTATTTTAATGTAAAAACGTGACTTTCGATTAAAGTTTTATAATTTAAAAAAAATAACAATATTAGTTTATCTTTAGGGCAAAATTAATTTTTTTTCACATATGCTAAACAGCAACATGAAATACTAAATAATTTTTATAAAAATCAAAATCTATTTCAGTATAAAAATGTGTTTTTGGTTTGTATGAAATTATAATGTCAAAAAATATCTTGATTTTTTATTTACTAACAATCGCTGAAAAACAAAATTCCGTTACTTTAAAAACAGCTCGCAACTGGGGTGCCTCTTGGTTACTTGATCCGAACGTAACTCCAGGGTACGAGAAATCTATGGTCTTCCGAGACTGTGATGCCGAAAACGGTTATCGTCGTGTGAAAGGACACGGCAACACAATTCTAAGTCCTGGACGAGGCTGTTTGCATTTCACATAGTGCTAATGGCCTTGAAAAGGGTATGCATCAACTATTCTCCTCATCTGTGGGCAAATAGTCGGGCACACTGGGTTGTTCAATGTTGGTTAGACAACCGGTCTAGGAGAAGGAAAACTCTAAATTCCTACTGTTTAAAGTCCACTTAATAATTGAACTTATGTCAGATCCGACTCGTGCGGAGGGGTTGGGAAATATATATGTATACATTTAACGGAGTAAGCTGAAATGTAAACACACATAGACACATATAAACAAACACACCACTAGACAAATATATATATATATTATATATATATATATATATATATTATATATATATATTTCCGTAGTTAGGGTCTTTCCATGTGTGGTTAACAAGCTGATGCAGGTAGACCATAAGGAGAGCTCAATGTGCCTAATACAGTGAGTAGAAAGGACAGAGCAAGATATTTAGTAAATGAAGAAAAACTCTAAACTTGCTTCATTACAATAATTTATTTCAAACCGTATTAATACGGCATTTTCAGGTAATCACAAGAACATGACTCTTACCTAAGAATCATGTTCTTGTGATTACCGAAGATGCCGTATTAATACGGTTGAAATAAATTTGGTAATGAAGCAAGTTTAGAGTTTTTCTTCATTTACTAAATATATATATATATATATATATATATATATATATATATATATATATTAGTATGTGTTATAGAGAGAGAGAAGAAAAAGAAGGAAAGAGAGAGAGAGATTTTCATTTTGGTGACTTCTGTAACTGATTCAGTTGGTTGGTTGAGTGAGGTTGGATTTTACGGCATGTCAAACACTTGTGGTTATTTTATGCCGAAATACATGTTGTTTGATTCATTCTTGATGTGTACTCAGTTTTTCTTTTAAAACTTGATTTTTAAAACACATTTTTAAACTATTTTTTATTTTATTTAACCTATAGATGAAAAAATCTCTGAAAAAAAAAATCTATCTTTCTAACCCTTTAGATTTTTTTTTTTTCAGAGATTTTTCATCTATAGGTTAAATAAAATAAAAATAGTTTTAAAATGTGTTAACTTTCAACAAACGTAAGTCATTTTTAGAGAATTTCTTTCAATCTTTAAACTTTTTTTTCTTACTTTCTTTCTCAATTATTGTATGTGATTTT
>CM042146.1:102514398-102556898 GCA_023376005.1 Doryteuthis pealeii
GCGTTCTTATCAACTCTGGTCAGTGTCTCTTTAATCAATTGAACAAAAATGCCAGAGCTGTTCATTGTAACGTCTAGGTGCGTTATGATTTGTGGCGGTGGGTCAGAGCGACGCTCTGCTCATAAACAATGCCTTCATATCACAAGTGGAAAAATGCGGATATGAACAACAAACAAAATCGTCCATTGATCCAGTGATGGCAATATTGCCCGAGAATGACACCGGTGAAGATGCAACATTCATACTGACCTTTAAAGAAAAAGCCGCCTGGATCTGACCTCGGTATTGTTGGGGTGCGTTCTGTTGTATTTTATGCCATATCAACCCTTGGGTTATTTGATGCGAAAACGTTTTGTTATTAATTCTGTGGTACTCAATATTTAAAAAAAAAATTTAACTCAGTTTTTAAACAGTATATTTCCATTTAATTATTGTTGCGGATGTTGGATTTTAACGACATGTCAACCTTTGTTGAGTACTTTATGCCGAAGATCTTTATTCCTTCCTCATGGGTATATCAAATTTTTTAAACCCAATCTTTCTTAACACATTTTCTTTCAATCTATCTTTTATTGTATTTTTTTAATGTGTGTTCTGTTTTTTTTGTTTTACGACATATAAAACTCCGGGGTCATCCAATCCGTCAAAGTTTTGAAATAAATTCATTTTTGAATAGTATACTCAATTTTCTTACAATCACACTTTTATTTAAAATCCATAGATGGACCTAATATGTAACTACACTCCGGGCCAAAGTGAACTAGAGAGCAATGTGAATTGAACGGTACTCCACATTCCCCAAACCTCCTAAAAACTAAAACCTCACCATCTGTTAGAGTTTAAACTCCATACCCAGAAATTGAAACCCTCATCAACCTTCTTGCCACCCAATGATTACAAAAGGGTTGCTTCCATAAGCATAAGTGGCAAATCAATAATACGTATCTGCTACAGCGAGTACAGACACAATGTTACACGAACATTCTTGTGTTTATGTTCATTGGATTTATTAGGGTTCTTAACGATCTACATCAACATAAAATTCCTTCAAATCCTGTAAGTAACCTGAGCGCCATTGAATATTTTTATCGTATTCTTAAAGTTTTTCGTAAATTTATCACCTCCGCATCTATCCATGCACATATACTCTCTTCTTTCATGCTATTTTTACATTCTTATCCTCCTACACCCAATCCAGTCTATCCATGCGAACAAAAAGTGAATCACGACTGTGTGAGTCAAAAATCTCTGGCACTGTTTGCCATGTTCATCATAGCGTCAGATACCCTTGGAAAACATGCCGAATCAGCCATGGGAATTATAGGAGGAGAATCTGCGGTTTAACCTTGTGTTACAACCAGTACTAAGAGACCACTTTAGGAAAACTCTATAATTTTTCAAACGTGTAAAAACTCCGCTAAAAAATACCAACACCATGTGATGTCCAACCGTGTGAAATCGGTCTATATATGTATATCTTTTTTTATAATTTGTTCTTTCTTTTGTTTTTTTTGTTTTTTTTGTTTTTTTTCGGGGGGTGGCTATAAAAATTTGGTTATGAACGAACGAAAACAACCGCAGTATCACTGTCTTCGATACAACCGCAAAACCTCCCTTCTTTATTGGCATGGCTTTAAATGCATCGACTGCCACCTCTGCAGAGGGAGTAAGACTTCCCCCAATGGGACCACCTAGAACCGTGATGGGTCTGTGAACCACTCGTGAGTTACTGCTCGATCTTAACGAAAACCGTCGAGTGCCTCTTTCCCCTGACCGAGTCCCTGACTTCAATACCTCCACTTTGGCCTATTCTTAGGCTAGACGGCGGGTGGAGAGGCCCCCACGATCAATCGGCTGGTCACGTCAAGTCCTAGCACCTATATGATTGCCCCAACCCTATTGCCCTTATGGCAAGCCCCAACCCTTTTTATCATATGGGTGCTAGAAGGCAGTGACTGAGGGTCTACATCACCATTGCTCCCTAGTCCACTCTGACCCAGAGTGGTAATACCTGTTATCATTTCTTATGAGCGTTGTCATCTCTGCGAAATAATGGACCATTCCGTGTTGATTATAAAGAAAGAAAGGGAAGAAAAAGTTCATGCTAGACAGAGAAAACATAATAAGAAAGAATGAAAGAAAGAAAGAAAGAAAGAGAGTAAGGGAAAGAGAGAGAGGGGTGGAGGAAGCGCATGTAAGCCTAATCTATTTCAATCGAACATAATGAAAAGAAACAAAGAAACAAAGAAAGAGTGAGAGGGAGTTAAATCTAGTTTATTATACTTTTTCCATATTGAACTATTTCACAATAGCTCTTAAGTAAACACATCAAACGTTGTAATAATATAATAATTAAATTATCATACTGTGGTATATCCACAGGTCCTGCTATCTAATAATATCTGTTTTGGTTTGCTATGTTCCCCTAGAAGGGAAAATATCTTGGTCTCTTTGTTTCAGAAATATATAGGTAGACATTTGTGGAGATACTTTATAGTTATTTATTAAGCGTAGCTTCGGTTTGGTACAAGGCTACAATATGGTGCACTTTATAGTTATTTATCAAGCGTAGCTTCGGTTTAGCACAAGGCTACAATATGGAGCACTTTATAGTTATTTATCAAGCGTAGCTTCGGTTTAGCACAAGGCTACAATATGGAGCACTTTATAGTTTTATTTTTCAAGCGGCTTCGGTTTAGCACAAGGCTACAATATGGATCACTTTATAGTTATTTATCAAGCGTAGCTTCGGTTTAGCACAAGGCTACAATAATGGAGCACTTTATAGTTATTTATTAAGCGTAGCTTCGTTTGGTACAAGGCTACTATATATTTATAGTTATTTATCAAGCGTAGCTTCGGTTTTAGCACAAGGCTACAATATGGAGCACTTATTAGTTATTTATCAAGCGTAGCTTTTAGCACAAGGCTACAATATGGTGCACTTTATAGTTATTTATCAAGCGTAGCTTCGGTTTGGCATAAGGCTACAATATGGAGCACTTTATAGTTATTTGTTGTGTACTTAAAAAGGAATACAATCAGACAAGGTTGTAGTCGAGTGGAAGAACCAGTCAATACGTTGGTAGATTTAAGATAGAGAGTTTTATTACAGAGAGATACAATAAGACAGACAAGGAATAGTGAGGTACGCTACTAATCCTTGAAGCCAGCCCAGCATAATGCCGTGCCCAATATATATGTATATAGTCAGACTACATGGGTGAGAGAGTGTGTGGAATATTCCATTACAACATTATTCATCAAGGGTAGCTTCGGTTTGGCAGAAGTCTACAATATGGAGCACTTAGAGCACTTAGTGCGAACCAATCTCTCTTCTCCATAATACTAGACTACCTTGCCAACCCTGACATATTTGTACTTTTCCTTCTTCGTTTTGGTGTTTTCCTTTGAAGATGGAATCAGGGGAAGGTTATGATTACAAAGATTCCATTTCACGTAGGTCGAAGAATCTACTTTTTTTTTCTTCTTTTAATTCCATTCGAGACCTGAAAACAATGGCCATCTTCTAGTCTGCAGACTAATTACGCGACTGGGATGAAACGCCGCAAGGGAAGAAGTCGACTGCGGATGGAGCGAGAATAGGCCGGGCGAAATAAATTCTGTAGGCTTTTGTAATTGAGTTCTGATTAGGCTGGATTTCCTACGCAAAATGAATCATGATTATCTTCCTACCCACTCACCCTTATATTATATATATTATATATATATATATATATATATATATAGGGTGTGTGTGTGGTGTGTTGTGTGCACGCGCGTGTGTGCGTGTGCCGTGAGCGTGTGCGTGTATGTGTGTGGATGTTGAGCCGGTTTTCCAGTTCATTTATATCAGTATTATATCTGATCAAATCGGTTGATCTTCTTATAAATTCAGTACATATATATACATGCATATATATATATATAACATATATATATACATATATATATATATATATACAATATATTATATATTGGTGTGTGTGTGTGTGTGTGTGTGTGTGTGTGTGTGTTTCTAGCAATATATCTTAGTCTCATCTGATTTCATTCAATTTATAGGTGAACTTTCTATTTTAATTGCCAGCCTCTTACAAATTAATCATTCGCCTATATATATATATATATCGATATATTTTTCTCTCAATAGAATATCGATCTCATAAGTTTACAAGCGACTTTCTCAGTATTATTCTATTTTATCTATCAATATATCTATCGATGCATATATACATCTAATGACTTCATTATTCTATAAACTATTGCAGTTTTACCATAAGATGGATAGATAGATGAATAGATAGGAACGGAATCAGGGATAGATAGATAGATAGATAGATAGATAGATATATACATACATACATACATACATAAAAACGGACTGAAATAGATAGATAGTTAGATAGATAGATAGATAGAAACTGAGATAAATATAAAGAAATTAACTGAGATAGATAAAAACGAACAGAGATAAGAACAGATTGGGATAGATAGATAGATAGATAGATAGATAGATATGAACCGATTAGAATAGATAGATAGAAACGAAATTAGATAGATAGGTACGTATATAAATAGATAGATAATAAACCGACTGTGATAGATAGATAGATAGATAGATAGAGAGAGAGAGAGAGAGAGAGAGAAGAGAGAGAGAGAGAGAAGAAAGAGAGAGAGGAGAGATATGAACCGATTAGAATAGATAGGTAGAAACGAAATTAGAGATAGATAGATAGATAGATAGATAGATAATTAAACGACTGTGATAGATAGATAGATAGATAGATAGATAGATAGATAGATAGATAGAAGAACCAATTAGAATAGATAGGTAGAAACGAAATTAGATAGATAGATAGATATATAAATAGATAGATAATAAACCGACTGTGATAGATAGATAGATAGATAGATAGATAGATAGATAGATACGTTAAAACCTAACAATAGCTGGATTATTACTCCTTTACCATTTACGTATGATTGGTCTATACATGTCCCCAATCATTCAATATCTTTCATCGAAAAGATATGCCGTCCTCCTAATATTATCCATTTCAACGAAGACGGAAGCCTTCCCTCCATTGCATGTGGTTTCCTGCACTCTCCAGATGCCTCCCGTCCAATCATGACGCACCATCTTTGTCCTTATAATTTTTCAGATTGATCTTCTCCAAACGCCCTCTGAATCATCTGCATCCTATGTCTTGCTCAACGTGCCGTCACCATGACAATACATAAAAGAGATCCGGCTGCCTCAAGTAATGAAGTAAAAAAAAAACCTAAGTGCACATCCGTAGATTTTGTATGACGCAAGGTTTCTAGATTGTTGGGCTTTTGCATTTGCCAGATCAGTAAGCAATAAAAGCCGGGAATTTTATGGGGAATTCTGTACGTATTAACCATCTTGCAATACCCTCTGGTTAAATATGAGACCGTCCAAATCGCCGAAGATGAAACTACACGTATTTATGAAGATGTATGTAGTGTACATATTCATCTATATATTATTACTCGTGACCGTCTACATACATCTTCATAAATACGGGCAGTTTCATCTTGGACGATTTGGACGGTCTCATGTTTAACCAGAGGGTATTGCAAGATGATAACGGTCATCTTGCAATACCCTCTGGTTAAATATGAGACCGTCCAAATTATCTAAGATGAAATCTGCACGTGTTCCCAAAGATGTATGTAGCGTATATATTCATCTATATATTAATGCTCATGTTCCTAGATTGTACGACCGTTATCATCTTGCAATACCCCCTGGTTAAATATGAGACCGTCCAAATCGTCCAAGATGAAACTGCACGTATTTATGAAGATGTATGTAGTGTATATATTCATATATATATTAATACTCGTGTTCTTACATTATACGACCCTTATCATCTTGCAATACCCTCTGGTTAAAGATAAGACCGTCCAAATTGTCCAAGATAAAATCTGTACGCATTTACAAAGATCTATGTAGCACATATAGTTATTTACTAAGCTTAGATATGGCTCAAGTTCAGAAGTAAGGGTCACCCAGTGAAATTCTAACTCACTAACAATGGTCTGCGAAGCTAGCTTGCTAACCATTAGGCTACGGGATGTGCCTTAGTTAGTTACTAAGCGTAGCTTAGATGCGACACAAGGCCAGAAGTATGCAGCTCCCAGTGAGAATCGAACTCACTAACAATGGTTTGGTAATCTATCTTGCTAAACATTACATTACATGAGGTGCCCAGTATGTAGCGCATATATTCTTCTATATACTAATACTCGTGTTCCTGGATTGTACGGCCGTTATCATCTTGCAATACCATCTGGTTAAAAATCAGACCGTCCAAATCATCCAAGATGAAAGTGTCGACATCTCAGCTAAGTAATGGACCATTCCGTTTTTATTATAAAGAAAGGGAAGAAAAAGGTCATACTACACAGAGAAAATATAATAAGAAAGAAAGAAAGAAAGAAAGATGTATATGTAGCGCATATATTTATACCTCTTTGGAGGCACGTGGTGGTGTAATGGTTACCGTCGTAGGAAATGGACACGAGGAGACGAGTTCAAATCCTGGACGAGGCTGTTTGAATTTCACATAGCGCCAATACCGTTGGGAAAGTTATGAATCCAATTATTCTCCTTCTAGCTATGGATAAATAGTAAGTGAGACTGGGCTTTTTAACATTGGTTAAGCAACCAGGCCAGGAGAAGGAAAACACTTAATCCAAACCTGGTAAACTTCGCTTAAGAAATTGCCCATGAGTCACATCCTGCTCGTGCGGGGTGGTTGGTGAATATATATATATATATATATATATATATATATATATATATATATATTATATATATATATATATATATATATATATATATATATATATATATATATATATATATATATATATATATATATATATATATATATATATATATATATATATATATATATATATATTATTGTCATCCACAGACATCGTGTTTCGACGTATCACGTCTCCTCAGTGTGGCTACCTCCTGATTTTCATCAGTCCGGCGTTCTAACCACTTGGCTATCAGCTACCTGTAGGGAAGGTTAGATTTTAACTGATAAATACATACAGGCGCTAGAGAGCTTACATCCGGTTTATAGGCGAGCTTTGCGATTTAAACTTAATTTGCGACCGACTACAACATTTTACCCCAGAGTTCTCAATATATATATATATATATATTATATATATATATATATTATATACCTCTTAATATTGATACACACCGCACATGTGGCAGTATGAGAAAAAATGTTTATGTGTATTGCATCTTACTTATAATTCATAGAATAGATTTCCTATTTAGATAAAGCAAAGTTCATATGTTTTAACATAATGGAGCCATTTACACGTTAAATTACAAGCGCGGATTTTAACTGATCTTGAATAGTATCGTGAGAATTCTTATAAATTGATAGATTGATATAAAAGCGGGAGAAAAGGGATATTTCCCAAGCTTAATTGAGCTTAATTTAGTGTGACATTTTTGGGTGGAGAGTCATCTGGCAAGATTTGGAACAGATCGGTATTGTTCAGCTAGTCGAACTTAAGATGTTATTCTTTTTTTTCTTTTTTTTTGTTGTTGTTTTCGTCTTTTGATGTTTTTTTTTGGGTTTTTGGTTTTTTTAGTTTGTTTTTGGTTTTTTTTTGCTTCTTTTTTTTCTTAATTCAGCGAAGTTTATATGTGTAAAAAGTCAATTTCTCTGAATTAAAAAAATATAATAATATTATGGCGGCTTTCTTTTTCTTTTGTTTTTCTTTGCTTTTTTTTTTTTTTTTTAATTTGGTTTTTTTTCTTTTTTGTTATTAGTTTTTTTTTTTGTCTTTTGTAGGGTTGATTTTTTTTATGGTATTTCTTTTTTTTTTTTTTTTTTCTTTAAATTTTTTAAGATTGTTCTTTTGAAGGAGTTTTGTTTGTTTTTTGTCTTTTTGCTTGTTTGTTTTGCTTTTTGTTTGGTTTTGCATCTTTTTTAGGTTGACTTTTGGACGGGGTATATTTTTGGCTTTTTAAAATTTTCTAGTATATTTTTTTTGGCGGGTGGGGGGTTGTTTTTGTGTCTTTTGTCGGGCTGATTTTTGATTTTTTTCCTTTTTTTTGCTGCTTTTAAGTTTTCTAAGATTGTTTTTTAAGTTGTTTGTTTTTTTACTTATTTATGTCTTTTGTTAATTGATTGGATATTTTGTTTTGTTTTTCGTCACTTTTTAAAAGCCTTTTAGGATTTGTTGTTTTTTTTTGTTTTGTTTGTTTTTTCGTTTTTTTTTTGGGGGGCGGTTTACTTGCTTGCTTTTTTAATTTTTGTAGGGTTGATGTTTTGGGGTAATTTTTTTTTTTTTTCTTGCTCTTTAAATCTTTTAAGATTGTTTTGGGGGGTTTTTGCCTTTATTTTTAGCACAAAAATCGATGTAATGAAAAAGAACAATTAAAATGTTTTTTAAATAAAAAGATCAAACATTGATATTGTTCTATTTTTGATTTTTTATAAAACTTTTGTTTATTTTTTTTTTTTTTACATTATATTTTTATTCAAAGAAATGTTAAATCTGATTTAATGAAGAACATGCATAAAACTTTATCTGAATGTAAAAAACACTGGAGACCTTTTTTTTTTTTGTTGTTTTTTTTTGGGGGGGTAGGAGAAGTGTAGATTTTCATCTTCATTGTTTACATTATATTGTTTTTATAAGAATAACTTAATTTACATTTGTAACATGGCTGTAACGAAAAACAATACATAAAGTTTCTCTGAATTCAATTATAGGCATTTTTTCTTTTGATTTATTTTTTATTTCTGTTTGTTTTTGTTTTTTTTGTTTTTGTTTTTTTGTTTTGGTTTTTTTTGTTGTTTTCTTTTTGTTTTGTTTTGTAATTTTTTGTTATTATTTTATTTTTTGTAATTTTTTTCCTTATATTTCTAAGGTAAAAAAATGTTAAATTAATAGCAGGGAAATCGATATAATGAAAAAATATATTCATAAAAATTTTTCAGAATGTAAGAAACAATAACATTGTATTGTTTTTAGGGCCAGTTTAGCTCACTCAGTAGAGCACTTGCCTTGGGTATCGCAAGATTCCTAGTTCGATACCGGCCCTCGCCAACTCAGCGTATGTGTAACGCAGGGATCTATGCAGTAAAGTAAGGAGCTGGTGGTAGATGTGCGCTCCACCTCAGCTGCAAAAACAATCTCCTAGGTCTAGCGCTAGGGAAAAGGGGATAGACTCCCTCACTGTCTGGCTGATACCGACATTGGGTCATCTTACTTAGTTGGTTTGGGGAAAGGGAAGGGGAAGTTTATTTGATTTATTTTTTCGATTTTGTATTTTTGTTTTTGTTACCTTATATTTCTTAATGATAAAGAAAACACAATTTAGATTTGTAGCATAAAAAATGCATAGATACATAAATGTTTCTTTGAATTTGTTGTGGGGTTTTAAGGGGTCAAAATAAGACAAAACGACGTGTAACAAATGTAGGAAAATGTATTAACAAACGAGTAGACTCGCATTGGCTTCCGTCAAACCATAATTGTTCCTGTTACTTATAGTAACCGTCGGCGCATTCCAATATAGTCTATAGGGTATATCACCTATAACAGAATTCAAAAATAATTATATTGTGGTGTTTGTTTTTTCTTTTTTCTTTTTTGTGATTTTTACTTTGTATTTTTTAAGATAAAAACAGTTAAATTTAAAATATAAAAAAACGATGTAAAGAAAAAACATATCTATTTAATATTACTGGTGTAGCGATTGTCTGCCCTTGCTGGGATGGATTTGAGGGAAAAAGGGTTATCTTCCCTTGCCGCCAGGACTTGCCACTAGAGGGCATTACTACCTGGCTATTTAAACTCTGCACAGGAAGCTATCTGCCTCTTTTTGATCTAGCATTCACAAAGATGCACTAAACAAGTGATGTCTCTGTCCATTAAGGTGGGGGCCCTTGTCCCCCAACTATAGGTTTGTATCCATGTGACTACGTAGCCCTTTATAGACCTTAACCACGTGGGTCATATACAGTAAGTGACTCTTCTATAAGAACTCTTTGTTACTTCCTAAAGACGTTCGTTCTGTGTATCTATGTTGTATATATCATGTTATATGTGCACAGACAATAAAGTCTGTATTGTTGTTATATGTGCCTATTTGTTGGATTTTATAACGTATATGTTCACCTACGTTAAAGACTTCATTGAAGCCTTCCAATGTATTATAAGAAGCAGTTTTAGTCAAGGAAGTTAAAACTACATTTATTCTTCATTCTCATTTATTCTCATTCTTATACTGGTGTTCCTACAGAAATACGACCGTTATCAACTTGCAGCATCCTCTGGTTAGAAATGAGGCAGGTCCAAATGAGTGTCGTCATCTCAGCTAAATAATGGACCATTCTATTTTATTATAAGGAAAGTGAAGAAAAAGGACATGCTACACAGTAAAAAATATGATAAAAAAAGAAAGAGAGTAAGGGGAAGATAGAAAGGGGGTGAGCGATGACGCTAATATGATTCAATCGAACATAATCAAATGATGAAAAGAAGGAAAGAAAGAACAAAAAGAGTGTGTGAGAGAGAGACGGAGAGAAAGGGAGAGAGAAAGAGAGAGATAAATCAATATTATTGTGCTGTTTATATATTGAACTATTTACAATAGCTCTTAAGTAAACATATCATACATTGTAATAATTAAATTATTATACTGAAGTGTATCCACAGGTGATGCTAATACATGAATGTTTCTACTTATGAAAAACAATAATATCTCAATTCATTGAAAATGAATACTGATGGTTGAAAGCATTTTGGAAGAAAATGTCTATAGAAACTAAAACTGTTACATCGGGTATATAATTGGTAAGAGAGAGAGCGAGAGAAACAGAGACAGAGACAAAGGATGAGGTGATGAGATGAGGGGATGATAGATTTGGTTCTTACTTCTCTTCTGCTCGTCTACCTTGTCGACCGTCATCTTCTCGTGTCGGCTCATCTATTGTGGATTAATCAACAAAGACTTGTTGTTTTTCTATATAGCTTTTATTAAAACAACCCCAGCCCACAGGGATTCTCGAAACCGCGCGATGAGAAGCGACATTATAAAAGAACGTCTTCTCTCAGTGAGTAACTGGTCACAACTGACTAAAAACTGTCACACGCTTCTACAGGCGTATTTTTCGAGGGGTCAAGCGGAGGTTACCACTTATCAATCCTAACAGTCGGCAGTCACTTTGCACTCATCTCTCCGATTTGAACTTTTAATGAACTCAGTGCAAATTATATCTACACTACTTACATAATTCATAAGCTACCTATGAATTATGTTGCAAAACTAAACATTTGTGGTGTTGTGAGATAAAAAGGGAAAATTAAATAAATTATTAAAAACCATCTTAATTCGTGATATAAAAAAAAATTTAATTTAACTAAAGACATGTACAGAGTTGGTTGGCTGGTTGGTTGGTTGGTTGGTTGGTTGATTTTTACGGCATATCAACCCTTATGGGGTTATTTTATATCGAACACATTTTGTTTTATTGATTCTGGTTGGTATTCATTTTTTTTTTTTTTTTTTTGCAAACTCAATTTCTTAACACATTCTTTAATACTCATTTTTTAAACTATTAAACCCATAGATGGGGCCCTAACCGGTATTACCACTCCGGGTCAGGGTGGACCTGTGAGTAAAGTTAATAAAGGGGTACTCCACATTTCCCAGAGATTCAAAACTGAAACTTTACCACTAGATGCAGCATAACGTCGCACTCAGGACATATATGATAAAAAGGGTTGGGTGTTTGCCATAATGGCAATAGGTTTGGGACAATCATATAGGTGCTAGGGCTTGACAAGACCAGCCAATTGAACTGAGTGGGCCTCTTCGACCACCCGTCTAGCCTAAGTAGGGGCTAACGTGGAGTATTGCATGTCATGGACTGTTTATCCACCAGAATTCAGTCTTTAAGTATCAGGAGTCGCCACTCACGACAAACAGGTGACCCCATTTGGGGATTTTACCCCTCTGCAGAGATGCAGTATTCTACTGCCCCCGCCGACAGGGTGTATTTTCTTGGTAATTACAGCTTCAGTCTCGATACTTTTTCAACATAACTCGTAAAATAAAGAAAATTAACTTTTCATTCATTGGTATTATTTGTATTATTCGGACTATTGTCCTCATCTTCATTTGTTATCTGTACAATGTTTCGGCCGATGTGCCCTCTGGTCTTCTTCAGGTATTTCTTTATTTTTTTATTTTATAGTCAAAATCATTAATACAAAGAATAAATCTTATCTATTAATGATGTCTTTATGAAAATCTGAGTAAGGTTTGCCTCACAGAAACAGATTTAGTCTCGATCATTTTTGAAAACACCTCGTATTTTGAAGTAAATTAACATCTCCTTAATTGTTAATTTCCTCTCTTGTTAAACACAGCTTCAGTGTGTATACTTTTTTGGACACACCTCGTATTTCTGCACACACACACACACACACACACACACACATATATATATATATATATATATATATATATATATATATTGTTTTCTAATCTTGTCAGTGTTCCGCTGCCGGTTGAGTCAGATTAAGCATTTCTTCCATGTTCTTGTTGCTTATATAACCCCGCTTGATATTTGGAAGGGAGTAGGACATGGCCGAATAACTCCGGTGGCCTATTGAAATGCTACGAGAAACGAAAATGTCAGCCCATGACAGCCTAGTCGAGTAACGGCACCCTCTTCCCCCCATCCCCATCTACTCCCTTCGGTCAGGAGATGAAGACAATCCAATCTAATATCTATATACAAAGCGAAGCGCATTCCTGAGAGGGAATATATATATATTGATAGACATGAAGTGATCTTTATTATATTCTCTGTTCTAAATGGGGAGTGACACTTGATTGAATAGAAAAAGCTACAAGGAAGGGCACACAGCTTAATCTTACTTTTGTAATTAATTCGTTTTCCTCGAGAAAATGGAAGCCACTTCCCGAACATCGGAATTGGTATTGGGAAGGGCGGGAAACTGGGGAAAACGGGAAGAACACAAGGAAACGACCTTTTATCGATGGAATAGTCAATGGATTTTTCTGATGAAACAATGTCATTGCTATGACGAGTTTATCTGTTGCTTTTTTTAAAGCCAGGCAGCAAAAATTTTATTATAATGGAGATACGCTGCCTGTCTGTAACCGAAACTACGCCACAGCTTACGTCATGACACTGCTGGAGAAGTAAGGATAGACTCATAAGCGACGTCCTTCTATGGAAACCAGCACATGGACATACTAATGCGGGTCATCCAGCAAATACTTACATAGAACAGCTCTGTGCGGATACTGCATGCTGTGCGGAAGACCTCCCGGAGTCAATAAATGATTGGGATGGTTGACGAGAGATTGTCATGGATATCTGCGCTGCTGGCGCAACATGATGATGATGATGATTTAATTTATAGTCAAGATCATTAATGCATAAAATTAACGATGCATTTCACTTAGCGCTAATACCCTTGGGAAAGGTAAGAATCCTACTCTCCCTCCAGCTATGGACAAATAGTAGGGCAGACTGGGCCCTTGTTAGGCAACCGGTATAGGAGAAGGAAAACTCTGAATTCAAACCTGTTGAACTCCGCTGAAGAAATTGACCTTGTGTCGCATCCTGCTCGTGCGGAGGGTTGTTAAATATCTATATCCGTGCTAATTGCGTGACATGATGATGATGATGATGATGATATGAAAATTAAAATTAAATTTTCCTCAAAACAACCCATGTTATTTGCGCATTCTAAATCCTGCAATGTGTCTTATGTATCATTAAGAAATAAAGGTTTACATAATACATGATGTGGTTAATTTGCATATCGATTTTAACAAAACCGGGTTTGATAAATAATTACTTGTGTTATTGATCCCTAATATAATTGTTTTATTCTCCAACGTATTAAAATCAATCCTATGAATGATTTATATAGAAACCGATTAAAATATCATTAAATTAGGTGTAATATATATTCTAATATGTAATTTTATATGCGTTTTTTATTTAATTTCGTTAGTCTTTCTAATTCAATATATTTCATTATATTAAAAGGTATTTTAAGGCATGTACAATAAAAAGAAATATCATTTTTTTCTTATTACAATTTTTTTTCTTTTTTTTTTTCTTTTTTTTTATATTTACAATAATATTTTATTTAAAGTACCCTTTGGTTTGAAATATTTTCATTATTTGCGTTTTAGTTCTTCAAAAAATTAAGAATGTTTTTAGAGTTAGTACTAAATTACTAAGTTAATTTTCGAAAGAGCATTAAATTCAAATTTCGCCTATGGAATCTGAGTGATATTTAAATATAACAAGTCTTAAGAAGAACGTGTTTTTTTATTTACTTATAAAGAACTGTGAAGAGTTTCACAAATCAATTGGTTTTTATTTATTGAATTATATCATTTAATCAGTAACAAAACCCTTCACTAAGAGCAGGATACGACACAAGGTCATTTTTAATCAGAGTTTAACCAATTTGAATTCAGAGTTTTCCTTCTCTTATACTGGTTAAATAAAAAAAAAGGTTAAAGAGCCCAGTCCACCCTACCTTTATCCATAACTGGAGGAAGAATAGTTGGATGCATACCTTCCCTAAGAGTATCAACGCTAAGTGAAATGCAAACAGCCTCGTTTAGGATTTGAACACGGGGCGCAATACGTAATTTTTTTTGTAGCAGGATTGTAAACCCTTCAACTAGCTAAAGTCTGTACCTTTTCTTATTATAAACATATTAAAATGCAAGCGCGATTTTAGCGTTCAATGATGCCCCTTTTCTGAGTTATAAGTCGACACGTACATACCAAAACAGACGCGACTCTTTTATAGAAATAGATGAATAAATAATAACACGTTCTGTTGTAGTAGCATAGTCTGTGAAGTGTTGTACATTTTATATGCGATTTTAATGCTAAATGCCATCTCTTTTCTGAGTTATAAATAGTCACGTACATACCAAAACAGGAGCGACTTCTTTAGATATAGAGACCACAGAAAGTATGTACCTTTCCTTATTATAAACATTGTATATGCGATTTTGATGCTCAATGACATCTCTTTTCTGTGTTATAAGTCAACACGTTCATACCAAAACAGACGCAACTCTTTTATATATATAAACGAATACATTATTACACGTTATGTTGTTGTAGTATAGTCTGTGAAGTGTTATACTAAATGACATCTCTTTTCTGAGTTATAAATAGTCACGTACATACCAAAACCGGAGCGACTCATTTATATACACAGACAACAGAAATTTTGTACCTTTCTTTATTAAATTGCATAGTCTGTTAAGTGTTGTACTTTTGATACGCTTTTTTTTAATGCTCAATGACATCTCTTTTCTGAGTTATAAGTCGACACGTACATACGAAACATATATATAGATGTGTGTGTGTGTGTGTGTGTGTGGTGTGTGTGTGTGTGTGTGTGTGTGTGTGTGTGACCGTTTATATATTTTTCATAATGGTTTTATACAAATAAAAATGTCTCAATTTCTGCCATTGTATTATTCTTCATGAATATTCAATAACTGTCAAAGAATGTTCAATTTTCCTACTTTATTAAAATTTATTACCTGATTTCAGTGCGTTTTTTTTATGTCTTTTCTTTTGTTTTGTCTTATATATATTTTTTTTTTGTCTATTTGATGTGTGCAAATGTACGCCAAATCGCTGTGCGTCCAAAACTGTGTCTGTGATAGTTTAAATTATTTTGCAGGTTTTGTAAATTTGTGAGCACTTTCGTGGTTGAAAGTCTAAGAAAACAAAATGTTTTATGAGAAAAAAATTTTTTTTTTCAAAATAGAGAAAATTATTCTTATAAAATGTTATGGAAATTGCACATCCTCGGTCATCATCCAATTACAAAGTAACGTATTTATTTTCCTTAGATAGATAGATAGATAGATATCAACAAAATGTACACACACACATGCACATTCACTCACACACACAGATATATATATATATATATATATATATATATATATATATATATATATATATATATATATATATATATATATATATATATATATATTATATATATATATATATATATATATATAGAGAGAGAGAGAAATGAACATGTACACATTTAAGTGAATAGTCTGAGATAAAACAATATTATATTAGAATGAGTCTTTTGACAAATTCTGATATAATTTGCAATATTTTGATAACATGAGGCACAATTCGGCATATATATATATATATATATATATATATATATATATATATATATGAAAAAGGTGACTTGCCGGTGAAATTGGTCACAATGATTAGTTGATGCAAGTTTCCCAATGACAAGACAGCGATATAACAAATATAAAGTGCACAAATACGTGAGTAGAGCAAATTTATTAATATAATGGTACACAGTAATAACCTGTGTACCATTATATTAATATATATACATGTGTGTGTGTGTGTGTGTGTGTGTGTGTGTGTGATTTAATAATTCATAAAGATAATATAATGTGCTATATAAATATAATAAGTAAAAGTAAAGTAAAGTCGTTGGTGTGGCCTAAAGTCGGTATCAGCCAGACAATGAGGGAGTATATCCCCTTTTCCTCAGCGTTAGACCAAAGAGATTGTTTTAGCGTCTGAGGTGGGGCGCCACACCTACCATCAGCTCCTCACTTCCCCGCACTGATCCATGTGCTACTCATATACTGAGTTGGGGAAGGGCCGGTATCGAACCAGGAATCTTGCGATTCCTAGTCAAGTTCTACCGACTGAACATAGAAAATCCTCAAACTGCCACATGATTTGAGAATTGCATAGGCGAGAAACTGCCAGTATAAGGAAATAACTGTGAAGGATAGCCAGTGTGACAGGTACCACTTTTCACACACATAAAATAAATAAAAAACTGAAAACAAAAATCTCACCAAACAAACAAACATTACTTTCATAATCTTATTCATCGATTTCCTGTGTATTTTCATGATGCAGTTCCTAGCTGGGCTAGCAGACCCCCAGGCGAATTTGACGCACACCCCAAAATTACCAAATATTCCTTTGGGGCAAGACAAGCCTTAATAACGTAGGTATCTTGACGACGTCTCCAAAATGCTCACTTGGACAAAATAATGCGTTCGACGACCAGCAAACAATCCTAATAAATTGTTTCACTGGCAGAATAGTTATCGATTTTGTTATGATTCGTGTGGCCATTTTAGGGCTGTAGGCGAAAGCAGTTTTACAGCGGAGATCCCTTGTGATATAAAGTCTGATCCTTTCTTGAAGTAGAGAGATGAAGTATCAGTTTTAATCCTTGTCCGCTGATCCGCCCTGAGTTGTATCAGAGTTTATCCTCTCTTGAAGTAGAGAGTTGTATAATCATCAGAGTTTATCCTGTCTTAAAAATTTATCAAATTCTTTTAATAGTAAATTAAACACATGTTTGGGCGTTATTGAATGGTCGATTCATACACCGCTGTTTTGCAACAGTCTATAAATACAAGTTGTGATCTTCAGCACAACTTATATACCAAAAACAATCCAATTTTATTTATTTATTTTTGAAAAGTCGATAGGTGCAAGGTTTGCAGGTGTAACAAATTAAATGATCTATAGTTTTCGTATTTTCGTACACTGGAAATTCCACGATGGGGTACCGATTCTTTTTATATATATATATATATATATATATATATATATATATATATATATATATATATATATATATATATACTTTTCAGCCATTCGTATTTCGTATGTTTTAGATATATAAATCCAGTAAACACTTTTGACCATCGGAATATTTTAATAGATAGATTTTTTTTTTTTTTTTTATAAACGAGTTTTTTTTGGAATCCGTTTAGTTTTAGAGATACACGCATCTTTTGCACTTCCACCATTTTCATCCGAATTTAGTTTTAATTTTTTTATACGATAACATTCTTTCTTTAACTAAGTGTAAATACTTTTCAGCCATTCGCATTTCGCATGTTTTAAATATATAAATTCAGTAAACACTTTAGACCATCGGAATATTTTGTTTCTTTCATATACGGCAACTTTTTAATTGTTCTAAATTCGATCAAGGCTTCTTAAGGTTATTTCCTATAACTCCAACCTAAAAAAAGGGGGGACAACTCTGATTGACTAGGGAAAAAAGACGGGGTAAGGGTTAGCTTTAGGGTTAGGGTTTAGGGTTGGGGTTTAGGGTTAAGGGCTAGTTTAATGGGAAATTAATGGGTAGATTAATTAACAGATAAAATTCATTCAGAGTCGGAAGAACTGAGAAAGAAAAAGAACTAGATTATTTCCTATAACTCTAACCTAAAAAAAATGGGAACCACTCTGATTGACTAGGAAAAAAGAAGACGGGGTTAGGGTTAGGGTTACTTTAATGGGAAAATAATGGGTAGATTAATTAACAGATAAAATTCATTGATAATAAAAAAAAATTATCAGTCAATCGGAGGGGTTCCCCTTTTTTTAGGTTAGAGTTATAGTAAATAACCCTTCTTAATTCTATTAAAACTGATGGGCGTGTTTACTTTGCGTTTCTCATATTCCTAAATTAAAGTTTTTTTTTCTTTTAAAAAAAATTTACCCTTCTACTATATCTGTCTGTCTTACTATTTTAGTCACAGCAGGAAAGTGAATATAGAAGAAATGGCCATTGGTGCAAGGTGAACCGCACACAGATTCATCCGGTTTGGTTTGGTCTTTGGCATATCAATCTTCGTGGGTTATTTAATTGTTATATACTATACTCATCTTGCGTCGCATCTTACGCCCAGTGAGGTACACATGCATACCCTTGGTTGAACACGGGTGTACTTGACTTCTTTGTTTTCATACTTAGCTTCTGTTTCTTTAAATCTTGCTATATTTCCTCCTAGCTTGGGCTGGTCTATCTATCGGTCGATTCTCTGCTATCTGGCTTGTCTGGGCTGATATCTTCGTTAGATCTGGTAGATGTTTCTTAATCTGAGATGTCTTGTATTGTTTGTTTGTTCTTTGTAACAACACAAGACTTTTTTTTGTTTTGAGCTCATATATTTTATTCAAGATCCCAGTTCTTTCATTTAGGCTAAGTGGACAAAAAAATAACTCAAACAAGTAGAAGTAGGAGAGAAATATTTCGTTCTGCTTTACGCGAGGAACTTCATCAGTCTAACTTTATTCAAAACAAAGTACTTACATTTGTATTTATAGAAGAGAAAATGAGTAGGTGATGAAATTGAGGGGAAGGTAAGTTAGTGAAGATTTGGTTGTTTTGAATAAAGTTAGACTGATGAAGTTCCTCGCGTGATGCGGAACGAAATATTTCTCTCCTACTTCTACTTGTTTGAGTTATTATTTTTTGTCCACTTTTCCTTCTACCTTCCCTCATACTGTCGGATTTTACTCCAACCCTCCTATCTTCATATATATATATATATATATATATATATATATATATATATATATATATATATATATATACCTATAATTAACCTACCAAATCAAGCTTGCTAACGATTAGTCCATATATATATTTACCAACCCCTCCGCATGAGCAGGATGCGACTCATGGTCAATTTCTTAAGCGGAGTTTAACAGGTTTAAATTCAGAGTTTTTCTTCTCATAGAATGGTTACCTAGCAAGGATTAAAGTCTGCCCTTCTATTTACCCATAGCTGGAAGGAGAATGGGATTCATACCTTTCCCAAGGGTATTAGATCCATGTGAATGATTAGTCTATATAAAACGTCGGTTCAATGTTTACTAATCTTAGTTTAGTCTGGGGTGTCGTTGTTGCAGAGCGGCACCCCAGAGGGTTCAAACCCAAATACCGATGAATAGTTTACGAGAATAATTTGATAACCTTCATAACAAAACTAAACTTATTCTTTAAGTCTGGATTTTTTGTTTGTTGTTTTGTTTTGTTTTTGTTTTGGTTTATGATTTTTCGAAATTTGTTGTTTCTTTTGCAGACATGAGTGTTTCAAATTACAAATCGGCTCAGATAACAGCAAGAATGCTCAGTTGGCGCATTGTTCGTGTTTTTTACAAGTATCGACGACTAATGCACATTTTTAAGAATTTAAGTTTGAAATACCAACACGTACACAGACATACAGACAGATACACACACAGATACACACACTAACAAACACACACACACATACATCTATATATTAATACTTGTGTTCCTTAAAAGTACGCCCTCTCTCTATTTTTCCCCACTCTCTATCTTTCATTCTTCCTTTCTTTCTTGTTATATTATTCTGTGTAAAATGTCCTTTTTCTTTACTCTCTTTGTGATTTTTACGGCATGTCAACGATTAGCGTTATAACTTCCACGTGCCCGCCCCCTCTCTCTATCTTTCCCCTACCTTCTTTCCGCCCTGTCGGTTGGGGCGTTAGAATTCACCGACTGCACCTCTGCAGAGGGGTAAGACTCCGCCAATGGGGTTACCTGTTTGCCGTGGGTGGCGACCCGTGATGCTTAAGGGTAGAGCCCAGGTGGATGAGCAGTTCATGACATGCAATACTCCACTTTGGCCCTATCTTGGGCTAGACGGGTAGTCGGAGAGGCCCCCTCCGATCAATCGACTGGTCACGTCCAGACCTAGCACCTATATGATTTTCATAACCCTGTTGCCCTTATAGCAAGCCCCAACCCCTTTTTATCATATGGGTTCTAGAAGGCGGTGGCTGCGGGTCTACATGTCCTGGGAATGACGTTAAACTCTATCTGATGGTGAGGTTCCAGTTTTGGAGGTTTGGGGAATGTGGAGCACCCTTTCATCACCATTGCTCCCTGGTCCACTCTGACCCGGAGGGTAGTACCTGTTAGGGTCCCATCTATGGGTTAAATAGAAAAATGTATTGATAAAAAAAATTGAGTATACCTACCTTCTTTCTTTCTTATATTTTTCGGTGTAGCATGTCCTTTTTATTCCTTTTTTCTTTGTAATAAAAACAGAATGGTCCATTATTTAGCTAAGGTGATCTTGGACGATTTGGACGGTCTCCTTTTTAACCAGAAGTTGGTGCAAGATGATAACGGACGTACAATTAAGAACATGAGTATTATTATATAGATATTGATGAAACCTAAAAATATAGAACAAAACTCAAAAAATAAAGCTTAGGTCATAGAATAGGGATTAAATCCTAAAGTTTGTTTGTTGAATTAAAAAATAAGTTCTTATGCAGGGTCGTCTACAAAGCGTTTCTTTACTGACTGCAGTCTTGCATAGGCCAACTGTTTCTCCCCAGGCTCCACTCGCTTCGGTTATTTATCGGCATATTCCCCAACATCCGGGTACATCCGTCGAACCTCGCGCCCGTGCAACGCACAATTCTCGTGCATTCGGATGGATGCGTGTAGGCCCCCAACATACGAGCGCCTGAATTGCACCTCGCGTCTATCCAGCGCCTAAGTTGTATTTCTTTGCATTCGAGAGGGCGCGGGTTGACTCCGGCAGGCCAGACAATGTCTTGCTCTTTTTCCAAATGAGTACGGTAGTACTCGTTCTCCGTCACAGTTTGGTGAGTGTTGGTTGGAGGTAATTCTTATGTGAAATGTAACATCAAAGAAACAAGCAAAACAGCACAGGAAATTAACAAAGAAGTTTGAGTCGTGGCAAAAATTGTCCTTTATATGTGTATTATACATTGTATCAAATGAACTATTTACAAAGATTTGGTTTGTTAATGAATTTTCCTTTTTACAAAGTCTTATTAGGGTTTAAAGCTTACTTGTCTTTTTAGTTCACCCGGTTCTAACAGGATCGCACTCGTGACTGGTCCTTTCGCTTGCCACTGCCTTTCTGTTCTGCTACTAGAAAAATCCTTTTTCTCTTCCACCGCTCTCAGAATGTCCGTTAGTTGGCGGAAGTTTTGAATTCGGCGTTGGTCAGTCTGGTTTTGTCTATTTTTAGAATACGATCCTTTTTCTTTGTTTCTCAAACCTGCCCTAACAAGAATCTACAGCTTATGAATTATTACAAGGTATTAGTAAGGATAAGGCTAAGGATATTCAAAATAAGGTAATATCAAATCAAATATAAAATCAAGTTAAGATTATAAGTTCAAAAGCATAAACTGTAAATAGTAGTTTTTACTAACACCAATGTTCAGAGTTACTTACGGAGTCCTCTCAAGAATTTTTAGCTTACCTACATATTATAATGGAGATTTGGTGTCTGTAACCGAAACATTGCTTACGTCACCACACCCTCAAGATTTGCGTAAGTTTTCAATGAGTACTTAATTTAATAGTCAAAATATTTAATACATAGAATAAATCTCATTTATTAACGATATCTCTATGAAAATCTGTCTGTAACCGATACATTGCTTACGTCACCACACCCTCAGGATTTGCGTAAGTTTTCAATGAGTATTTAATTTAATAGTCAAAATCATTAATACATAGAATAAATCTCATTTATTAACGATGTCTCTATGAAAATATGAGTTCGATTTGCCTCAAAACAGCTTATGTTGTTAATGCGTTAAAAATCCGGCAATCTGTCTTATATATCACCAAGAAATAAAAGTTTACGTGTAATTTCTACTTATAATTAGTATAAAAAAACTTTCAAACGACAGGAAAAGTTTTAGTCACCATATATATATATATATATATATATATATATATATATATATATATATATATATATATTCTTTGTTGTGGTACCAAGTTTCTTGGTACAAGGTGATTCTAGGCTAGTCCTATTCTCTACCAGTAGTTTGTTGTAGAGTTCAGTTTCCGTATGAGAGCTCAGTGCTTAATTTTTATTAACAGAGCAAATTTATTTGTGAATAAAAAGGCCTTAAAAATTTGGTGTATCGTGATTATGGGCCATTTCCACTCATGGGTATCTGAGGCACTTCGAGCTTCGTCAGACCAGGTTTTTATTTTAATAGAATAAAAACGTGGTCTGATGAAGCTCGGTGGGCCTCAGATACTCACGAGTGGAAATGGTCCCTAATCACGATACCCCTGATATTTAAGGTTTTTTTATTCACAAATATATATATGACCTGGGAGAATTAGACACTTGTCTAAGCTCCCTGAAATAGGCTATAATGCAAAACCTCTAAGTCTTTTGTTATTTCTTTACTTATAAATTTGCTCTGTGACTCTAACAATAAGAGCACACATTGAGCTCTCAAACTGCGACAGGTTGTTTAAAAAAAACTCCTATGTCGTAAGGAAGATTTTTTCTCTGGACTTTTGGATTTTATATATATATATATATATATATATATATATATATATAAATATATATATTATATCTTATTATAATGGAGATTGTGGGTTTGTCTGTCTGTAACCGAAACTATATTACTATACAAGTCACAATTCCCTTAATTATTTACATCACATTCTCCATGATTTTATTTTTAATTCAAACTTCAATTATTAATAAAATTGTTTACATTATTTAGACTGCTGACCATACCTACATACTAATAACTTGCAATTGTAATTATATATACAAAAAAATAGCAGATTACAGTGTGAATGAGAAGGGTAATTTGCATATTGATCTTAAATATTTGATTTTACTAAATATATGCTTAGTATTATTGATTTCTAATTTTTTGATTTTATCTTATTGAATATGAGCAAACATCTCTTCAATAAATCTTAAAAGAAATCCATTAATGAGAAGAAATAACTGTAATATTATTTTTTACTTCCTATTTTAACTAAATAGTTAAATTAGGAAAATTTACCAATGAAAGATGGGAGTAATGGAAAATGGTGGAAGAGTTAGTTTCAAAGTTGTTCTGTTTTTCAATCATACCCCCTCTGTTCCAAATCTTTTAATCTGCATTCTTATTCAGTTTCATTAGCCTTTCTAATTTAATATGATATTTTATTATATTAAAACTTAAATACTTGCACCCGGAGGGTGCATATATTTGCTAGTATATATAATTCTGAAACATGTTCATGTATGGGATAGTGTGTTTTTGTCTCTTGAATATATATATATATATATATATATATATATATATATATATATATATATATATAATTCTGAAACATGTTCATGTATGAGATGGTGTGTTTTTTGTCTCTTGAATATAAAAGTATCTCCTATCTCTATGTTTATACACATTAGTTTAATCCCTAACACAAAACAGGTCCCTCAAACAAAAATTCCTTCTCATTTTCTACTATTCCTTTTATCCGTCCTTCTTTCTTTCTTTCTTTCTTTCTTTCTTACCCCTCCTTTTCAATATTAATCTCTCACGAGTGACATTCCCGGTTTACTGACCCCTGCGGTCCCTTCCCACCGACGCAGTCTCAACAGTTCATTGTTGGCCCGCAAAATCTGATCGATGTGACAGCAACCGTACTGAAGTTGGTCCCCGCTCAGGGTCGTGTGGGGCAACGAATAAGGGCAAAGAATTGGGTGGGGGTTAGGGCAAAGCCGGAAAACGCATATGGGGTCTGAAAGGGAGAGTAAAGGGTACACCACAAAGAATTAACAGAAATGATATGTTGGTGATAGAGGTGGTAATGGCGGTGGTGGTTAGTGTCGATTTTTTTGTGAAAACATTAATATATATTAAAGGGGTCTGCGTTTAGTGTTTAATTGTGACAGGGGCGAGCTGGGTCTGGATCTGAAATGAAGAAAACAAATCCAAGTAACGAATGGGAATCTACGATGGTGATTCAAAAAGTAATGCCACTTGGTTTAGGACAGGTATAATTATCAATACAGGAACATCTATCATATATCGAAATGAAGCTGGTCCTCTGTGGATCACATCCTTACTTCTCCACATAGTTACCGTTTCTCAATAGCAATGATCCACCTTTGAATAAGAGCTCCGTAAAATTCTGTTGACTGTTCTTTGAGCCACTTCTTCACTACAGATTTCACTTCCTCGTCTCTGGAATAAGAATTGCCTCTCTTCGATTCCACGAAAGTTGGTTTGAGAGGCAAAAGAACAGTCAACAAAATTTTACGGGGCAGGGATATATGCTCTTATTCGAAGGTGATACATAGCTATTGAAAGAAACGGTGACTATGTAAAGAAGTAGGTATGTGATCCACAGAGGACCAGCTTCATTTTGATGTATGATACATGTTCCTGTGTTGGTAATTATACATATCCTAAACAAAATGGCATTACTTTTTGACTCGCCCTCGTACTAAAGGGAAGATCAGAATTAAGAGGGAAAATAAAGAACGGAAAACAAACAAACAAACAAACAAATAAACAAACAAAAATAATTAAATAAGGCGTGAAGCACGTAAAATAGATAAGAAAAACAGGGTTCAAATCACACACAGAGCAGTTTCCTGTCTAAAACTCTGCTGATGAGGCATAATATGCCGAAATGTACATACAAAGATTGACTTTTTCTCGATTTGTTTAGCCTTACATTTGAACAGATATGCCCGCCTAATTCATAATTAATTATCAACTAATTAATTTTCAAAATTAGGTATGACTTCAATTAAGCACATTTTCTCCCCAAAATTGTCGGCTATAGCCATATTTTTAAACACATTGTTTGTTTACTTTCATACTGTCGTGTAGCAAGTTACCAAAAATATATAGATAGGGAAATTTTAACATTTTGTCGTCCCGGACTCCTGCCCTAACCACAAGGTTCCTAGTTCGATACCGGCCCTCGCCAACTCAGCGTATGAGTAGCACAGGGATCTGTGCGGTAAAGTAAGGAGCTGATAGATGGTGTGGCGTTCCACCTCAGACGCAAAAACAATATCCTTGGTCTAGCGCTATTGAAAAGGTGATAGACTCCCTCGCTGATTGGCTGACACCGACTTTAGGCCACCCCGACGACTTAGATCTAGAAAGGGACAGAGAATCTAGGGAGACTGAGAGAATAAGTACGAGACTTAGAAAGAAAAGAAGATAGATATATATAAAGAGAGAGAGAGAGAGAGAGAGGGAGAGAGAGAGAGAGGGGAGAGAGATGGCGGATGGTCTATTGTCAGTATCAGCCAGATAGCGAGGGGGTCTATCCCCTTTTTGCTAGCGCTAGACCAGGGAGATTGTTTTTGCTGAGGTGAAATGCCATATATACCTACTTTACCGCATAAATTAGTTGACCCAATCCGTACTACTCATGCGCTGAGTTGGCGGGGACCGGTGTCGAACAAGAACCTTGCGATACTTAGGCAGGTGCTGTACCGACCGAGCTAAACCGACCCCTTAGATAGACAGATTATAACCAGACTAATATATATATATATATATATATATATATATATATATATATATATATATATATATACATATATATATACATATATATATATATATATATATATATATATATATAGAGAGAGAGAGAGAGAGAGAGAGAGAGAGGGAGGGGGTAATAAAAAGAATCAAAATGGAAATCAGAAGCAAAACAAGAACAAACAGACAGAACAATTATCGGCAAAATAGAAACAACGACCCATTGAAAATCTACTGAAAAGCATGCCGGCGGGAGGGATAACATTAAGTAGAAGAGCTGACCTTCTGACAGTTGAAAGAAGGGCATTTCTTTTAATGAAAGAGATAAGAGAAATATTTACAACAAGTGAAAAGAAGTTTGAATCTCGGCGGCGAGAGTGAGGCAGAGAGAGATGGGAGCAGGTGCAGTAATAAAAACCAGAAAATGGGGACGAAATGAGGGTGGGGGTGTCCATGGCCAGAGAGGGGAGATGCGAGGTTGGGGGGGGGGTTAAGGGCTGTGAAAAGAAGAATAGATAGATAGATGGCCTGTGGAGATATATACCTTGAATAGTGAGTGGGAAAGAGAGGACAATGTAGGTAATATGTGGGCAGGGTTATGATAGATAGATAGATAGATAGATAGATAGATAGAGAAAAAGAGAAATTCAAAGACTTAAACATATATATATATATATATATATATATATATATATATGTGTGTGAAAGTACGTAAATAAACACTGTGTTTATTTGATATGGCTTTTAGCCGACAATTTTTGGAGGATATGTGCTTAATTAAAGTCATACCTAATTTTTGAAAATTAATTAGTTAATAATTAATGAATTTAGGCGGGCATGTATGTTCAAATGTAAGGCTAAACAGATCGAAATGTACACTCAGGGATTGACATTTTCTCGATCTGTTTAGCCTTACATTTGAACATATATGCCCGCCTAAATTCATTAATTATTAACTAATTAACTTTCAAAAATTAGGTATGATTTTAATTAAGCACATATCCTCCAATATATATATACATACATATATATATATATATATATATATATATATATATATACAGAAAGTGCAAGTCACACACACGCACACACCCACATTCACACAAGAAGAAAGAAAGAAATATTGAAAAAACGAATATTTGCTGAATGAGGGCTGAAAGATGGGCGTAGTAATCTGAAGAATTGTAAAGCGGTTCTTAAAAGGTCGGTGAGGGGTTCGAGCGACTATAAAAACATTATTAAATAAAAGGAGGGGTGGTCAGATAGGAGAGGGATACATGGAATAGTGAGAGAGAAAGAGAGATCAGTATATGCCTTTTGGGAGAAATACGTGGCCATGAGCCGGACAGACATATATATATATATATATATATATATATATATATATATATATATATATATATATGTATGTATGTATGTATGTATGTATATACATGCCCAAATCTGGTATATGTATTTCCAACAACGGACACAAATACAAAAATACATCTCAAATATATATATATGCGTGTATGTATATATATATATATATATATATATATATATATATATATATATATATATATATATCGAATAGTGAGAGAGAAAAAGAGAACACAGTAGGCCTTCAGGGAGAAATACGTAGACAGAAGCAAGATATATAGATAAATATATATATATATATATATATAATTTATATGGTGTGTGTGTGTGTGTGTGTGTGTGTGTGGTGTGTGGAGAGAGAGAGGGACAGACAGACAGAAAACCAGATCGATCTATAGAGGACCAGTGAAATATACACATTGAATAGTGAGTAGTGAATATTGAGAAGGAAAGAAAGAACTTGTTTGAGTTTGCTCTTTTTTGTCCACCTTTTCCTTTATTCTTTACCACACTTATATATATATATTTATATATATATATATATATATGTGTGGTGTGTGTGTGTGTGTGTGTGTGTGTGTGTGTGTACATATATATATATATAGAGAGAGAGACTGACAGACAGAGAGAGAGAGGGACAGACAGACAGAGATAGATAGATAGATATATAGATAGATAGATAGATAGATATAGAGGGTCAGTGGAAATATATACATTGAATAGTGAGTAGTGAATATTGAGAAGGAAAGAGAGGACATATATATATATATATTTGTATATATATATATATATAGAGAGAGAGAGACAGAGACAGAGGGACAGAGAGAGTGGGGATAGAGACAGAGATAAAGAGGGAGAGAGAGAAGGAATGGAGAGAAAGAAGAATAGGTTAAGACAGAGTGGCATTGTGAGAAAGAAAGAAAAATTAGACGATGACAAAGTGTGTGTCTTAACGTAGAGTTAGGAGAAAGAGAGTGTCGTAAACCAAAAAGTAAGATAGAGTGTCGTAAAGATGCGTGAAAGAAAAGTACATTGGATTTAAAGAAGATATACATTTATAAGAGGATTAAAAATTAAAGAAAGCCCGGAGAGAAGAGGAAAGATGAGGGAGACCACTAAACAATTGGAGAGTGAAAGAAAGACTTTGTTTGGTGTAACATGAAAAGAAAATCTTTTAAAAAAGTGTCGGTCGGATTTCATTATTACCGAGCAGGCACTCAATAGAGAAACTGATACAGTTCTTTCATAGATGCTTTTATAAGTACAAATATGTAGTGTCCTAGATTTGGTATTTAAAAGACAGAAACATGTGTCAAAACTGCCACTCATACGCTGAGTTGATGAAGGTCGGTATTAAACCCGGTTCAAAGGGGGATGCTAAACCAGCTAAATGAGTTATTAATTAATAAATAAGTAAAGTCGTCGGATTCACTTAAAGTGGATATCAGGCAGACAGCGAGGGAGTCTATACAATTTTACTAGTGCTACACCAAGGAGATTGCTTTGGTATCAGAAGTGGAGCACCACACCCACTATCAGCTTCTCACTTTACAGCACATTTAGAAGACACAAAAATGTGTCAAAACTGCCACTCATACGCTGAGTTGATGAAGGCCGGTATTAAACCCGGTTCAAAAGGGGATGCTAAACCAGCTAAATGAATTATTAATTAATAAATAAGGAAAGTCGTCGGATTCACTTAAAGTGGGTATCAGGCAGACAGCGAGGGAGTCTATACAATTTTACTAGCGCTACACCAAGGAGATTGCTTTGGCATATGAAGTGGAGCACCACACCCACTATCAGCTTCTCACTTTACAGCACAGATCCCTGTACTGCTCATACGCTGGGTTGGCGAGAGCAGTATCGAACCCGGGACCTTGTGGTTCCTAGTCACACGCTCTACTGACTGAGCTTAAGCGAAATTGTATAAAATATAAAAATTACAAATTACTATAGAAATTATTAGTTATACTAACTATATAAACAAAAGAAAGTATATAGATTAAAAATTACCGGGAAAATTATTAATTATAATATATATATATATATATATATATATATATATATATATATATTATATATTATAAGTAAATAAAATAAGTAAACAAACAATGTGTTTATTTAGATATGGCCTTTTAGCCGACAATTTTTGGAGGATATGTGCTTAATTGAAGTCATACTAATTTTGAAAATTATTAGTTAATAATCAATGAATTTAGGCGGGCATATATGTTCAAATCTCGATTTGTTTTAGCCTTACATTTGAACATATATGCGCGCTAAATTCATTATATTATTAACTAATTATTTTCAAAATTAGGTATGACTTCAATTAAGCACATATCTCACAAAAATGTCGGCTAAAAGGCATATAAAATATATCATATATATATATATATATATATAATATATATATATCTGTATGTTGTGTGTATTTGTGTGTGTGGTATTTGTTTGTTGTGTGTGTGGTGTGTGTGTGTGTGTGTGTGTGTGTGTGTGTGATTGTATTTTGTTGTACAAAAGTAAGTGTCGGTAAATTTCATTATAGCAAACTGCATTAATATACTCAACATACACTGATACAGTTCTTTTATAAATGCTTTATAAGCACAATATGTACAGTGTCCTAGTTTTCGCATTTAAAAGAAAGAGAAAAAAATGTGTCAAAAAATAGAAATGTATCGGGGGGGGTGAAAAGAGACGCTACTACGAATTTTAAAAAAAATCGTTGATATTAGAGAAGTTGGTAACCCGGATGACGAAAGCGGAAATAGCCGGGAAAATCCGAGACGTGTGGACAATATAAAAAGAGACGAAAAGAAGCGACGCACTGCGGGTACACTATTAATATCTGAGAGGGAAAAAATCTCCCGGAATGAAACGCAGTGGTTATCTCTTTTTTTTTTTTGGTGGGGGGGGCGAAATCCACCTTTAAACAATAAAAGTACAGGTTCAAATTTTCAAGAAAAAAATTCCCGTTAAGAAAAAAAAATGACAAAAATACGAGACATATTCAAGGGGCCGGGTTAGCTCAGTCGGTAGCGCGTCGCTGAAACCATGAGGCTCCTAGTTCGATACGGTTCTAGGTAACTGAGTATGAAGCACAGGGATTGTGCGGTAAGTAAGGAGTCTGGTGTAGGTGTGGCGCTCCACCTAAGACGCCAAAACAATCTCCTTGTCTAGCGTATTGAAAAGGGATAGACTCCCTGGCTGATACACGGCCGCCCAACGACTTTACTTACATTTTATATCAATAAAAAAACTGAAATGGATACGGCGAACGAGTTCAAATCCAGGACGACTCTTGTCTATGTTTCACATTACCATTGTACATTTATGTTTACATTTTTTGTGTGTAGCTGCTTTAAGTGGTATTTTTTTTGGGGGGGGGGCTGGGAAATTATTTGTTTATTCGGACTATTGTCGCTCGTCTTAATTGTTATTCTGTACAACGTATTGGCCGATGTGCTGTATCCAATGGCAATACCGCACAGGTTCGAATCCAGTTCTGAGTTATTCTTTTAAAGCAGGAAAAGTCATTAAAAAAAAGAATGTGAAACGTTTCAACTGATTATGGCTGCTGTGATGGCCGAGTAGTTAAGGCGTTGACTCAAATCCAATGGGCAATTAGGGCAGGTTGATTTTTCACTTTTTGTAGAAATTCAATATTGCTTTCGAGACGAAAACTGACAGCAAAAAGTTTAACTTTAAAAATCATTTGAGCATCAATTTTAAAGATCGTCAGCAAAAATATACAATACCTCATTTCCGCAGGATTTTGATGAACAAACTGGACTTAAAAAAATTTCATTATTTCAATAATAAAATTGATATTTTTCATTAGATACAGTAAATGGAAAATATATTCAATGTTTTATTTGCATTGTTCAGGGAATATTGCACTAAAACTTCCTGCACTATATAAGATTATTACAACAGAACTAAATTGTTAAGTGTATTTTCCTTTGGTGAAAATGTAGGTTTGTTTGGTGTAGNCTTAAGGTTATTTCCTATAACTCCAACCTAAAAAAAGGGGGACCACTCTGATTGACTAGGGAAAAAAGACGGGGTAAGGGTTAGCTTTAGGGTTAGGGTTAGGGTTGGGGTTTAGGGTTAAGGGCTAGTTTAATGGGAAATTAATGGGTAGATTAATTAACAGATAAAATTCATTCAAAGTCGGAAGAGCCGAGAAAGAAAAAAATCTTGGTTATTTCCTATAACTCTAACCTAAAAAAGGGGAACCACTCTGATTGACTAGGAAAAAAGAAGACGGGGTTAGGGTTAGGGTTAGGGTTAGTTTAATGGGAAAATAATGGGTAGATTAATTAACAGATAAAATTCATTGATAATAAAAAAATTTCAGACAATCGGAGTGGTTCTCCTTTTTTTAGGTTAGAGTTATAGGAAATAACCCTTCTTAATTCTATTAAAACTGATGGGCGTGTTTACTTTGCGTTTCTCATATTCCAAAATTAAAGGTTTTTTTTCTTTAAAAAAATACCCTTCTACTATATCTGTCCGTCTTACTATTTTAGCCATAACTGGGAAGTGAATATAGAAGAAATGGCCATTGGTGCAAGGTGAACCGCACACAGATTCATCCGGTTTGGTTTGGTCTTTGGTATATCAATCTTCGTGGGTTATTTAAGTGTTATATACTATACTCATCTTGCGTCGCTTCTTACGCCCAGTGAGGTACACATGCATACCCTTGGTTGAACACGGGTGTACTTGACTTCTTTGTTTTCATACTTAGCTTCTGTTTCTTTTATCTTGCTATATTTCCTCTTAGCTTGGGCTGGTCTATCTACCAGTCAATTCTCTGCTATCTGGCTTGTCTGGGCTGGTATCTTCTTATCGTTAGATCTGGTAGATGTTTCTTAATCTGAGATGTCTTGTGTTGTTTGTTTGTTCTTTGTAACAACACAAGACTTTTTTTTGTTTTGAGCTCATATATTTTATTTAAGATCCCAATTCTTTCATCATGTGTTAATATTGATGTTGTGATCCTGCTATATTTCCTCTTAGCTTGGGCTGGTCTGTCTATCGGTCGATCCTCTGCTATATGGCTTGTCTGGGCTGGTATCTTCTTATCATTAGATCTGGTGGATGTTTCTTAATCTGAGATGTCTTGTGTAGTTTGTTTGTCCTTAGTAACGACACTTTCTTTGTTTTGAGCTCATATATTTTATTTGATATCCCAGGTCAAAAACGCGCGTATGAGAATTTGGCCAATCGTACGGAACAAGCCATTAAGATCCGTGTCCCTCCGCGGATAGCCAAAAACTGGTTTTCTCAAGCTAACTTCCGACGTTTGCACTTGCGAACCGGAAGTGTAGGTCAATATAGGGTAACGAAGTGTCCATCATCCCTCCTGTATCTTTCAATTAACCGTTATTTTAAAATCTACGCTACTGTACATAATGAACAGGCTACCCATCAATTATGTAACACAACGTCAAAGCCATCTCTGTAAAAGAACAGTAGTGGTACTATTTAACCTATAGTTGGGGTAAGGGATTCGGACCTTTGCCAAGAATATAAGTCCAAAAGTGAAGGTAATAGTGTAACTAAAGTTCGAACTCGCTTACTAAGATATCTCAGTCTAGCACATTAGCCATGGCTATTTCTCCTACAGCCTCACACAGAATATAAATATGCCAACAATAATCGTTGCAACACTAGCGCCTCAAATCAACCCCCCACACACACACATACATACACATACACACATTAGGACAGGCTGTGTTCTTTAGCCTTGTTAGGATTCAAGTGGTCATTTTCGGTCATTATAGGTGAGAGCAATTATACAGGGGGAGATTCATTGTGGCATAAAGTTTGATCCGTGTTAAAGAATCCTATAATGCTTGTCCGTTCATCCGTATTAAAGAATCATTGTCCGTTCATCCGTTCATTCATCTTAAAGAATCCTTGTCCATTGGTCCGTTCGTCCGTGCATCCCTCGAGCATCTGATTGACAATCAACCAATGTCTTTAAATAGTTAATCAACCACATATTCGAGCGTTTTGATTGGCTAATTCAGACGTCTATAGATTTAAGTTGTGATCTTCAGCACACTTTATATGTCAAAATAGGAAGCGCGTGGTGTAATGGTTAAAGTCATGGGAAATGGACTCGTCGCCCCGAGTTCAAATCCTGGACGTGGTAATTACATTTCACTTAGTGCCAATACCATTGGGAAAGGTATGAATCCTACTCTCCCTCCAGCTATGGATAAATAGTAGGGCAGACTGGGCTCTTTAACCTTGGTTAGGCAACCGGTCTAGGAGAAGGAAAACTCTGAATTCAAACCCGTTGAGCCCCGCTTAAGAAATTGACCTTGTGTCGCATCCTGCTCGTGCGGAGGGGTTGGTAAATATATATATGTCAAAATATTCCAACAAGCCTTGTTTGGCAACCAGTCTATGAGAAGAAAAAACTCTTAATTCAAACCAAAGGTACTCTTTTCTCGTCAGTCAACTTTGAGAACTCATCTCTCACTACTCAACCTACTCTTAATTCTATTAAACCAGCTCTACTTAAAACTGACCTTGTGCCACATCCTGCTCATGGCAGAGAATTAAGGTAAATAAATACAGTGTTATTCATGGATTTCTAAGGACATATGTTTTATTCGACAATCACGAAACAGATTATGTTGGGTTACCTGGTTCTTGTTTAATTGGTATATCTTTAATCTGACCTATTGGAAAAGGCGGATTTATGTTTCCAGAAAACAGAAAGAAAAATTAAAGAGTTATTACCCCAGCCAGAACTTGATCTCAGTCATCCAATTCGATGTATCTGTGATAGTCACTACGCCTCCATACCTGGTTTGGTTTGGTTTGGCTTGGTTTACGGCATATCAATCTCAGTGGGTCATTTAATGCCGATAAAGTGTTGAACCTTTTTGTATAAATACATTTTTCTATTTAACCCATAGATGGGACCCTAACAGGTTCCACCACTCCGGGTCAGAGTGGACCAGGGAGCAACGGTGATGAAGGGGTGCTTCCCATTCTCCAAACTTCCAAAACTGGAACCTCACCACCAGAGTTTAACGTCATTCCCAGGACATGTAGACCCTCATCCACCACCCATATGATAAAAAGGGTTGGGGCTTGCCATAAGGGCAATAGGGTTGGGGCAATCATATATGTGCTAGGGCTTGACATGACCAGCCGATTGATCGGAGGGGCCTCTCTGACTGCCCGTCTAGCCTAAGTAAGGGCAAAAATGGAGTATTGCAAGCCATGGACTGCTCAACCACCTGGATTTTATCCTTAAGCATCACGGATCGCCACCCACGGCCAACAGGTGGCCCCATTTGGGGAAGTCTTACGCCTCTGCAGAGGTGCCGTCGGCGCATTCTAATGTCCGAGCCGAAAGGGCGGTCCATGCCTGGTACAAATCCACAGTAGTGAGTCAGTTAGTTAGGATCGAACTCGTTGATTGTAAGTTTCTTCGACAGCCGTATATACTTAGCCGATCATCGGTAAGATATATAATACTGGTGTGAATCCCAGGGACCCATCCCACAATGCAAAACCTGCACCACTCGTCTAAAACTGACAGGACTGGGTTTTATTGGCAAAAATAGGGGATTAATCATCTGCCCTTGGCGTCAAAAGGTTAATCAACGCACTACCGTAGAATGGCGCCAAATGTGATCCCCTTTTAGAATTACTAGTAGTGTTGACCATCACAGCATTGAGACGTCTTATCCAGTCTCTCCCAGAACCAAGATGGAATTCAGCAAATAAGTCTGGCCGCAACGCCATTAAGTTTGCAACTCTTTTATTTTTAGATATATGTTTGTACTCTCATATTGTTTGTTGAGTCTTCTTCATCCGAATTTGAATGTCTATCTGTCAATATGGGAAAATATTTGGTGCCCAGCAAAAAAAAAAAAGACCATAATTTATTGGCCGCTGTGTGATGCACCTCAAAAAAAGAATGCCGAAGCGATACATGTAATTTTATGGAGGCGCGTGGTATAATGGTTAGAGTCGTAGGAAATGGAGTTGTCGACCCGAGTTCAAATCCCGGACGAAGCTGTTTACACTTCACAAAGCGTTGATACCCTTGGGAAAGGTAATCATCCAACTACTCTTCCTCCAGCTATGGGTAAATAGTAGGGCAAACTAGGCTAAGCTACCATTCAAGGAGAATGAAAACTCTTAATTCAAACCTGTTAAACTTTGCTTAAGAAATTGACATTGTGTTGCATCCTGTTCGTGCGGAGGAGTTGGTAAATATATACGCGCAATTTTTACACTAGCCATGGGCTTCGGTTTGTTCGTGGCTCCCTACAATAATCGGTCTTTGTGTTCAGCTAACCTGGTGGCATATATATATATATATATATGAGGTAAGGTAGAAGGAAAAATGGACACAAAATAATAACTCAAACAAGTAGAAGTGGGAGAGAAATATTTCGTTCCGCTTTACGCAAGGAACTTCATCAGTCTAACTTTATTCAAAACAAAGTACTTACATTTGTATTTATAGAAGAGAAAATGAGTAGGTGATGAAATTGAGGGGAAGGGAAGTTAGTGAAGATTTGGTTGTTTTGAATAAAGTTAGACTGATGAAGTTCCTCGCGTGAAGCGGAACGAAATATTTCTCTCCTATTTCTACTTGTTTTAGTTATTATTTTTTGTCCACTTTTCCTTCTACCTTACCTCATACTGTCGGATTTTACTCCAACCCTCCTATCTTTACACACACACACACACACACACACACACACACACACATATATATATATACTCTAATTAACCTACCAAATCGGCCGTGACACAAGCTTGCTAACGATTCGTCCATATATATATATTTACCAACCCCTCCGCATGAGCAGGATACGACACAAGGTCAATTTCTTAAGCGGTGTTTAACAGGTTTGAATTCAGAGTTTTCCTTCTCCTAGACTGGTTACCTAGCCATGATTAAACAGCCAAGTCTGCCCTGCTATTTACCCATAGCTGGAGGGAGAATGGGATTCATACCTTTCCCAAGGGTACTAGATCCATGTGAACGATTAGTCTATATAAAACGTCGGTTCAATGTTTACTAATCTTAGTTTAGTCTGGGGTGTCGTTGTTGCAGAGCGGCACCCCAGAGGGTTCAAACCCAAATACCGATGAATAGTTTACGAGAATAATTTGATAACCTTCATAACAAAACTAAACTTATTCTTTAAGTCTGGATTTTTTTTTTTTGTTGTTTGTTTGGTTTTGGTTTTATGATTTTTCGAAATTTGTTGTTTCTTTTTGCAGACATGAGTGTTTCAAAATTACAAATCGGCTCAGATAACAGCAAGAATGCTCAGTTGGCGCATTGTTCGTGTTTTTTACAAGTATCGACGACTAATGCACATTTTTAAGAATTTAAGTTTGAAATACCAACACGTACACAGACATACAGACAGATACACACACAGATACACACACTAACACACACACATTTATGTATTAATACTTGTGTTCCTTAAAAGTACGCCCTCTCTCTATTTTTCCCCACTCTCTATCTTTCATTCTTCCTTTCTTTCTTGTTATATTATTCTGTGTAGAATGTCCTTTTTCTTTACTCTCTTTGTGATTTTTACGGCATGTCAACGATTAGCGTTATAACTTCCACGTGCTCAGCCCCTCTCTCTATCTTTCCCCTACCTTCTTTCCGCCCTGTCGGTTGGGGCGTTAGAATTCACCGACTGCACCTCTGCAGAGGGGTAAGACTCCGCCAGTGGGGTTACCTGTTTGCCGTGGGTGGCGACCCATGATGCTTAAGGATAGAGCCCAGGTGGATGAGCAGTTCATGACTTGCAATACTCCACTTTGGTCCTATCTTGGGCTAGACGGGCGGTCGGAGAGGCCCCCTCCGATCAAGCGGCTGGTCACGTCAAGCCCTAGCACCTATATGATTTTCATAACCCTGTTGCCCTTATGGCAACCTCCAAGCCCTTTTTATCATATGGGTGCTAGAAGGCGGTGGCTGCGGGTCTACATGTCCTGGGAATGACGTTAAACTCTATCTGATGGTGAGGTTCCAGTTTTGGAGGTTTGAGGAATGTGGAGCACCCTTCATCACCATTGCTCCCTGGTCCACTCTGACCCAGAGTGGTAGTACTGTTAGGGTCCCATCTTATGGGTTAAATAGAAAAAAATGTATTTGATAAAAAAAATTGAGTATACCTACCTTCTTTCTTTCTTTATATTTTCGGTGTAGCATGTCCTTTTTATTCCTTTTTTCTTTGTAATAAAAACAGAATGGTCCATTATTTAGCTAAGGTGATCTTGGACGATTTGGACGGTCTCCTTTTTAACTAGAAGTTGGTGCAAGATGATAACGGACGTACAATTAAGAACATGAGTATTATTATATAGATATTGATGAAACCTAAAAATATAGAACAAAACTCAAAAAATAAAGCTTAGGTCATAGAATATGGATTAAATCCTAAAGTTTGTTTGTTGAATTACAAAATAAGTTCTTATGCAGGGTCGTCTACAAAGCGTTTCTTTACTGACTGCAGTCTTGCGTAGGCCAACTATTTCTCCCCATGCTCCACTCGCTTCGGTTATTTATCGGCATATTCCCCAACATCCGGGCACCTCAGTCGAACCTCGCGCCCGTGCAACGCATAATTCTCGTGCATTTGGATGGACGCATGTAGGCTCCCAACATACGGGCACCTGAATTGCACCTCGCGTCCATCCAGCGCCTAAATCGTATTTCTTTGCGGGAGGGCGCGGGTTCGACTCCGGCAGGCAAGACAATGTCTTGCTCTTTTTCCAAATGAGTAAGGTAGTACTCGTTCTCCGTCACAGTTTGTTGAGTGTTGGTTGGAGGTAATTCTTATGTGAAATGTAACATCAAAGAAACAAGCAAAACAGCACAAGAAATTAACAAAGAAGTTTGAGTCGTGACAAAAATTGTCCTTTATATGTGTATTATACATTGTATCAAATGAACAATTTACAAAGATGTGGTTTGTTAATGAATTTTCATTTTTACAAAGTCTTATTAGTGTTTAAAGCTTACTTGTCTTTTTAGTTCACCCGATTCTAACAGGATCGCACCCGTGACTGGTCCTTTCGCTTGCCACTGCCTTTCTGTTCTGCTACTAGAAAAATCTTTTTTCTCTTCCCCCGCTCTCAGAATGTCCGTTAGTTGGCGGGAGTTTTGAATTCGGCGTTGGTCAGTCTGGCTTTGTCTATTTTTAGAATACGATCCTAACAAGAATCTACAGCTTATAAATGATTACAAGGTATTAGTAAGGATAAGGCTAAGGATATATTCAAAATAAGGTAATATCAAATCAAATAAAAAGTGAAAATTATTAGTTAAAAAGCATAAACTGTAAATAATAGTTTTTACTAACACCAATGTTCAACGTTACTTATGGAGTCCTCTCAAGAATCAAAGTTGTTAGCTTACCTTCATATTATAATGGAGATTTGGTGTCTGTAACCGAAACATTGCTTACGTCACCACACCCTCAAGATTTGCGTAAGTTTTCAATGAGTATTTAATTTAATAGTCAAAATCATTAATACATAGAATAAATCTCATTTATTAACGATATCTCTATGAAAATCTGTCTGTAACCGATACATTGCTTACGTCACCACACCCTCAGGATTTGCGTAAGTTTTCAATGAGTATTTAATTTAATAGTCAAAATCATTAATACATAGAATAAATCTTATTTATTAACGATGTCTCTAAGAACATCTGAGTTCGATTTGCCTCAAAACAGCTTATGTTATTAATGCGTTTAAAATCCGGCAATCTGTCTTATATATCACTAAGAAATAAAAGTTTACGTGTAATTTCTACTTATAATTAGTATAAAAAACTTTCAAACCACAGGAAAAGTTTTAGTCACCCTGTATATATATATATATATATATATATATATATATATATATATATATATATATATATATATATATATTCTTTGTTGTGGTACCAAGTTTCTTGGTACAAGGTGATTCTAGGCTGGTACTATTCTCTACCAGTAGTTTGTTGTAGAGTTCAGTTTCCGTATGAGAGCTCAATGCTTAATTTTTATAAACAGAGCAAATTTATTTGTGAATAAAAATGCCTTAAATATCAGGGGTATCGTGATTATGGACCATTTTCACTCATGGGTATCTGAGGCATTTCGAGCTTCGTCAGACCACGTTTTTATTTTAATAAAATAAAAACGTGGTCTGACGAAGCTCGGTGGGCCTCAGATACTCACGAGTGGAAATGGTCCCTAATCACGATACCCCTGATATTTAAGGCATTTTTATTCACAAATATATATATAAGCTGGGAGAATTAGACATTTTGTCTAAGCTCCCCGAAATAGGCTATAATGCAAAACCTCTAAGTCTTTTGTTATTTCTTTACTTATAAATTTGCTCTGTGACTCTAACATTAAGAGCACACATTGAGCTCTCAAACTGCGACAGGTTGTTTAAAAAAAACTCCTATGTCGTAAGGAAGATTTCTTCTCTGGACTTTTGGATTATATATATATATATAATATATATATATATATATATATATATATATATATATATATGATAAGTTGTAAACAAGGTATGTTTGGAATGGCTTTTTTTTGCCGACAATATATATATATATATATAATTCTGAAACATGTTCATGTATGGGATAGTGTGTTTTTGTCTCTTGAATATAAAAGTATCTTCTATCTCTATGTTTATACACATTAGTTTAATCCCTAACACAAAACAGGTCCCTCAAACAAAAATTCCTTCTCATCTTCTACTATTCCTTTTATCCGTCCTTCTTTCTTTCTTTCTTTCTTTCTTTCTTTCTTACCCCTCCTTTTCAATATTAATCTCTCACGAGTGACATTCCCAGTTTACTGACCCCTGCGGTCCCTTCCCACCGACGCAGTCTCAACAGTTCATTGTTGGCTCGCAAAATCTGATCGATGTGACAGCAACCGTACTAAAGTTGGTCCCCGCTCAGGGTCGTGTGGGGCAACGAATAAGGGCAAAGAATTGGGTGGGGGTTAGGGCAAAGCCGGAAAACGCATATGGGGTCTAAAAAGGAGAGTAAAGGGTACACCACAAAGAATTAAAAGAAATGATATGTTGGTGATAGAGGTGGTAATGGCGGTGGTGGTTAGTGTCGATTTTTTTGTGAAAACATTAATATATATTAAAGGGGTCTGCGTTTAGTGTTTAATTGTGACAGGGGCGAGCTGGGTCTGGATCTGAAATGAAGAAAACAAATCCAAGTAACGAATGGGAATCTACGATGGTGATTCAAAAAGTAATGCCACTTGGTTTAGGACAGGTATAATTATCAATACAGGAACATCTATCATATATCGAAATGAAGTTATTCCTCTGTGGATCACATCCTTACTTCTTCAAATAGTCACCGTTTCTCTCAATAGCAATGATCCACCTTAGAATAAGAGCCCCGTAAAATTCTGTTGACTGTTCTTTGAGCCACTTCTTCACTACAGATTTCACTTCCTCGTCTCTGGAATAAGAATTGCCTCTCTTCGATTCCACGAAAGTGGGTTTGAGAGGCAAAAGAACAGTCAACAAAATGTTACGGGGCAGGGATACATGTTCTCATTCGAAGGTGATGCATAGCTATTGAAAGAAACGGTGACTATGCAAAGAAGTAGGAATATGATCCACAGAGGACCAGCTTCATTTTGATGTATGATACATGTTCCTGTGTTGGTAATTATACATATCCTAAACAAAATGGCATTACGTTTTGACTCGCCCTCGTACTAAAGGGAAGATAAGAATTAAGAGAGAAAATAAAGAACGGAAAACAAACAAACAAACAAATAAACAAACAAAAATAAATAAATAAGACCTGAAGCACGTAAAATAGATAAGAAAAACAGGGTCCGAATCACACAGAGCACTTTCCTGTCTATAACTCTGCTGATGAGGCATAATGTGCCGAAATGTACATACAGAGATTGACTTCTTCTCGATTTGTTTAGCCTTACATTTGAACAGATATGCCCGCCTAATTTATAATTAATTATCAACTAATTAATTTTCAAAATTAGGTATGACTTCAATTAAGCACATATTCTCCCCAAAATTGACGGCTATAGCCATATCAAACACATTGTTTACTTTCATACTGGCGTGTAGCAAGTTACCAAAAATATATAGATAGGGAAATTTTAACATTTTGTCGTCCCGGACTCCTGTCCTAATTTACGCTACGTTTTTCTTTGCCGACATGGCAAATATGTATGTTTGTTCTGGCTCACGCCTGACGCACACAAAACATAGCGTAAATTAAGACAGGAGTCCGGGACGACAAAATGTTAAAATTACCGATAGATAGATCTTGATCATAGGGCCGGATTAGCTCAGTCGGTATCGCGTTCGGCTAGAAACCACAAGGTTCCTAGTTCGATACTGGCCCTAGCCAACTCAGCGTATGAGTAGTACAGGGATCTGTGCGGTAAAGTAAGGAGCTGATAGATGGTGTGGCGTTCCACCTCAGACGCAAAAACAATATCCTTGGTCTAGCGTTATTGAAAAGGTGATAGACTCCCTTGCTGATTGGCTGATACCGACTTTAGGCCACCCCGACGATTTAGATCTAGAAAGGAGCAGAGAAGCTAGGGAGACTGAGAGAATAAGTGTGAGACTTAGAAAGAAAAAAAGATATATATATATATATATATATATATATATATATAATATATATATATAAAGAGAGAGAGAGAGAGAGAGAGAGAGAGAGAGATGGTGGAATGGTCTATTGTCGGTATCAGCCGGATAGTGAGGGGGTCTATCCCCTTTTTGCTAGCGCTAGACCAGGGAGATTGGTTTTGCTGAGGTGGAATGCCACAT
>CM042146.1:102561898-102592942 GCA_023376005.1 Doryteuthis pealeii
ATTCAATGTTTTAAATTTGCATTGTTCAGGGAATATTGCACTAAAACTTCCTGCACTATATAAGATTATGTAACAACAGAACTAAATTGTTAAGTGTATTTTCCTTTGGGTGAAAATGTAGGTTTGTTTGGTGGTACAACGATTTGAATATTATGTGCTTGTACCTTGCTTCCTGTTCATACACAATCTGTGAAGATTCCAGTGTTAATTTAACAGCTCTTTCTGTTGTATACCCTTCATTCTTTACTTCTTACTTGCTTCTATATCTTGGACACCTATTCTTCTAAGGTCTGGAGATTCTTGGGGACTTCGGGTCTGGTTTCTGTTAGGGATTTCTCCTTATCAGAAGCTCTGTGTCATTGTTAGTTTTTAGGTAATAAACAAAAGACTTCGATTTACTTTTATGTTATTTTATTTGTAAATCCCCAAACCAGACATCTGCACACATCATACGAGCTCGGCTCCTACTTGCTAACTGACTGAAACTTACTATCCTTAAACCGGAATACGCCGTCACTCACTCTCAAGGCAATCAGCTGCACTAATCGCCATTATGTTTCTACACTACTTTATATAAGTATTAGGGATCCAATAATTATGTAACATTTCCACACTTTGTGAGTGGGCAGGTAAATTTGGAAATTTCTATTCTGTTCCATTCAGTAGACATTCTAGTTCCTTCATTCCTTGAAAAACCTTCTGTAAGTGCAGGTTCACAAACACCACTTTGTGAGAGGTCAAAATTGACCAATGTGTGGCTTTAAAATTGAATTAAGCATTTTTTTTTAATCTTTTCATTTGTAGTTTGCTACTTCTCAACAAAAAAAATATTGAAAAATTTACCCATACTTGATCATATTTTTACGATGCAATTTGAAAACTTATAATTATTCTTATAAATTGACATAACTACTTAAGTATGAATAAATGTGTATTTACCTAATGAACAAAATCTTTTTATGGACTCTTTCCTCACATCCTATTGGACTTCAACACTGACAAAAAAAAAAGCAAAAGCATTGTGCTGTAAATTTTTTAATGAAACATTCTGAATTTCAGTTGACTTTTGCTTTACTCTGTAGATCATATTAAAGATATACAGTTGTTAGTTATAGAAATCATTACCCCTTTTTATTTTGAACCAACTAACTGAATACACTTGAATGACAAATTGGACAATGTCGCATAATTTATCTGAGAGTTCTGGTGGATATGCACTTCTGGTCCATAAGCATTTTAACTTGAAGGCTAAAGTTAGCCATCTTGCTTGACTCAGTGGTCCAATCCTTCAAGAAACAAATCTAGGGTTCACTTTTCCTTGAGACATGTCTACAGCATATTCAAGAAGTAATCATTGGTCACCACTTAGATCATCCATTGTCTCTCCAGGGAAATTAAAATAGTTTCAGAGGGCCACTTATAAGTCCAAATTCAACCAGGGACAAATCATAGTAATTACGTCCACAGTTTACCTAGAGGATCAATGAAAGTAGTAGGGTTTAATTTAGTTCCATTAATTGTTTTAAAGATACATCTAAATTGAATTTCATTTTCATGAAGTGAACAGCCAATGATGTGTATCATTTTTTTTTCTCCAGAGCTGTCACCATTCGTGCTTCACAACTAGTGTTTGTACAGGTATTGTCCACCAAAACATCGGCTGCACCTATGCTGGGTGTGAGTCGGTGGCTGAGATATTCACTTGAAGTGTCAATCATTCTTGTGAATTTTAAGTGGCGCTCTGGTACCTTACTTTTAAAAATCTTTTTGTTACCATTTTCCTCTGTAACTTCCTTGTATTGCAAAGTATCCTTATCCACTCTACAATCAACTCCAATGCAGATGAAATTGTCATAGTCCTAGATATGCAAAAGATGGCTGGTTACTTTTAGTTTTACCTTTTCCCAATTTTAGATTTGTCAAGAAGAATGTCTTTTTAGTGAATGTTTGAATCAAGAAAACCCATATTCTATAGATCTAATAGTATGGTATTAGCAAAGCAGGCACCGAAGTTTGAAGATCCATCACCCCTAATATGTTCCATGAAATATCTATGGACTTTTAAAAGACTGTAAGTTCCTTTAAACTTTGTCCCTGGTTCAAAACTGTCATTCGTTGTTTGTTCACTGGAAGATTCTGTGGAGTAATATCAGATGTCAAGGAAGCAAAACATGACCTCTATGCTTCTACTGAATTTTATTTGTATTGTTTGACAGCATCTTTGTCAATAGGTCCCAGTTGAAAACTGCCTTTTGGTCCTGTTTTCTCTCTCTGGTGTTTTAAATATCCTCTCACTTCAACGGGAACCTGAAATTTCAAAGTTTGAAACAAAATATATCCACCTTCTGCCCTATCTGCAATATTCCCTTATCAAAGGCAAATGTGGATTCACTGCTTGCCAAATACTGAATATTTCCTTTGGAATCAATTTGGAAATCTCAAAATGTTTCCAGTTGGGATAGGTATTTTCAAGGAAATAACTAAACTGGATAACTTGTCATAAAGTTGGGGGTTGCATTTTATCCAAAGAAAAATTTTTGGAACTGTCACTGCGGGTTAAAACTGAACATCATTTTACAAACATTTTTATATGAAATTAATTTTTTTTAAATGAATAAATTACCATAAATCAATTTTTTAGGCTATCTACCAGTTTCATGTAAAAATGACTGGCAATTGTGTTAAGAGTTTCAGGTATATTGGGTTTGAGTTAGGGCTAACATGGGTCTAAAAAGCCTATGCTTGAAAAGATATGTCCTGACATTCCCCCCCCAAAAAAAAAGAATAGAAACCCACTAAATTACAGTGAATTTAAAAGTCTCAAAATTATTTTTAGAACAATCCAAAAAGTATAGGAAAATAATGTTTCTGTTTTTTGTTTTGTTTTTGTTTTGATCATAAGAAGTGTGCGTAAAAAATATCTTGCTTATGGATTTCGAATATAAAATAGTATCAGCTATATTTCTAATACGAAATTGAAACATTACCGTATTTTAATGATTTCAAAAATAAAATTTAATTTGAAACAAAACAAATGAGGGAGGAAACGGTAATTTCACATTAGAAAAAAACAAAATCCGTTTTGTTTTGTTATTTGCCAGTCAGTTAAAATTCAAAATTATGTAGATTAAACAAGCTTTTTCCTTTCTTTTTTCAAATAATTAAGTCTCTTGCATGAAAATACAAAGTTACTAATTATTTTTGGTATCATAAACGGATTTTATACCGTAAATAAACGAGTATTTTAAAGTGGTGTTAACAGGAATAATATTCCTTAAAGAAATTTCTATATTTGTTTTATTCTATCATTAAATTTCTCGGTTTTATGGTGTTTTATTGATAATTAAAATTAGTCTATTTTGTTTCACTGAAAAATAACAAATCTTGAATTCCACATCAGAGAGAGAGAGAGAGAAAGAGAGAAAGAGAGAGAGAGCGAGGGAGGGGGAGAGAGAGCTAGGAGGGGAGAGAGAGGGAGGGAGAGAGAGAGCGAGGAGGGAGAGAGAGAGAGCGAGGGAGGGAGAGAGAAAGAGAGAGAGAGCAAGGGAGGGAGGGAGAGAGAGAGAGAGCGAGGGAGGGAGAGAGCGAGGGAGCGAGAGAGGAGGGAGAGAGAGAGAGAGAGAGCGAGGAGGGAGGGAGGGAGAGAGCAAGGGAGGAGAGGAGAGAGCGAGAGGGAGAGAGAGAGAGAGCGAGGGAGGGAGAGAGACAGACAGACAGAGAGAGGAGGCGATTTTTTTATCGCTGTGGTCTACCAGAATAACAATATATTCAATGTACATTTCATATACAAGCGAATATTTTTTTCATTATCGATTATCCTTATTTATTTTTATTTGAATTGTTGAGACCAATTAAGATTTTTCGATTAAAAACATAATCATTAAATAACATTTAACCATTTTTCTTTCCCCAACATTAAGGAATCTTTTGACTGTGGTAAATCTTTCGCTTATCTCCCCCATTCATCGCTCTAATTTATCTCCGACATTCCATCACTCAAATTTTCAACATTTAAACTAAAATACAAGAATGAGGAACTTTGCGAGACGTTATGATTGCTGTGATGGCCAAGTTGTTAAGGCGTTAGCCTCGAAATCTAATGAACAATGCCCGCTCAGGTTCGAATCCTGTTCACCGCGATTCATTTTAACCAGCACGAATAGTCATTAAAATACAAGAATTATGAACGTTGCTAGATATTATGACTGCTGCGATGGCGAGTGGTTAAGCGTTGGACTCGAAATCCAATGGGCACTCCCGCACGGGTTCAATCCTGTTCACAGCGATTCTTTTTAAGCAGCACGAATAGCCATTAAAATACAAGAATGATGAACGTTATAAGACATTATGGCTGCTGTGATGGCCGAGTGGTTAGGGCGTTGGACTCGAAATCCAATGGGCAATGCCCGCACAGGTTCAAATCCTGTTCACAACGATTCATTTTAAGCAGCACGAATAGTCATTAAAATACAAGAATGATGAACGTTATAAGACATTATGGCTGCTGTGATGGCCGAGTGTTTAAGGCGTTGGACTCGAAATCCAATGGGCAATGCCCGCACAGGTTCAAATCCTGTTCACAGCGATTCATTTTAAGCAGCACGAATAGTCATTAAAATACAAGAATGATGAACGTTATAAGACATTATGGCTGCTGTGATGGCCGAGTGGTTAAGGCGTTGGACTCGAAATCCAATGGGCAATGCCCGCACAGGTTCAAATCCTGTTCACAGCGATTCATTTTAAGCAGCACGAATAGTCATTAAAATACAAGAATGATGAACGTTATAAGACATTATGGCTGCTGTGATGGCCGAGTGGTTAAGGCGTTGGACTCGAAATCCAATGGGCAATGCCCGCACAGGTTCAAATCCTGTTCACAGCGATTCATTTTAAGCAGCACGAATAGTCATTAAAATACAAGAATGATGAACGTTATAAGACATTATGGCTGCTGTGATGGCCGAGTGGTTAAGGCGTTGACTCGAAATCCAATGGGCAATGCCCGCACAGGTTCAAATCCTGTTCACAGCGATTCATTTTAAGCAGCACGAATAGTCATTAAAATACAAGAATGATGAACGTTATAAGACATTATGGCTGCTGTGATGGCCGAGTGGTTAAGGCGTTGGACTCGAAATCCAATGGGCAATGCCCGCACAGGTTCAAATCCTGTTCACAGCGATTCATTTTAAGCAGCACGAATAGTCATTAAAATACAAGAATGATGAACGTTATAAGACATTATGGCTGCTGTGATGGCCGAGTGGTTAAGGCGTTGGACTCGAAATCCAATGGGCAATGCCCGCACAGGTTCAAATCCTGTTCACAGCGATTCATTTTAAGCAGCACGAATAGTCATTAAAATACAAGAATGATGAACGTTATAGACATTATGGCTGCTGTGATGGCCGAGTGGTTAAGGCGTTGGACTCGAAATCCAATGGGCAATGCCCGCACAGGTTCAAATCCTGTTCACAGCGATTCATTTTAAGCAGCACGAATAGTCATTAAAATACAAGAATGATGAACGTTATAAAGACATTATGGCTGCTGTGATGGCCGAGTGGTTAAGGCGTTGGACTCGAAATCCAATGGGCAATGCCCGCACAGGTTCAAATCCTGTTCACAGCGATTCATTTTAAGCAGCACGAATAGTCATTAAAATACAAGAATGATGAACGTTATAAGACATTATGGCTGCTGTGATGGCCGAGTGGTTAAGGCGTTGGACTCGAAATCCAATGGGCAATGCCCGCACAGGTTCAAATCCTGTTCACAGCGATTCATTTTAAGCAGCACGAATAGTCATTAAAATACAAAATGATGAACGTTATAAGACATTATGGCTGCTGTGATGGCCGAGTGGTTAAGGCGTTGGACTCGAAATCCAATGGGCAATGCCCGCACAGGTTCAAATCCTGTTCACAGCGATTCATTTTAAGCAGCACGAATAGTCATTAAAATACAAGAATGATGAACGTTGCAAAGACATTATGGCTGCTGTGATGGCCGAGTGGTTAAGGCGTTGGACTCGAAATCCAATGGGCAATGCCCGCACAGGTTCAAATCCTGTTCACAGCGATTCATTTTAAGCAGCACGAATAGTCATTAAAATACAAGAATGATGAACGTTGCAAGACATTATGGCTGCTGTGATGGCCGAGTGGTTAAGGCGTTGGACTCGAAATCCAATGGGCAATGCCCGCACAGGTTCAAATCCTGTTCACAGCGATTCATTTTAAGCAGCACGAATAGTCATTAAAATACAAAAATGATGAACGTTATAAGACATTATGGCTGCTGTGATGGCCGAGTGGTTAAGGCGTTGGACTCGAAATCCAATGGGCAATGCCCGCACAGGTTCAAATCCTGTTCACAGCGATTCATTTTAAGCAGCACGAATAGTCATTAAAATACAAAAATGATGAAAGTTAAGACATTATGGCTGCTGTGATGGCCGAGTGGTTAAGGCGTTGGACTCGAAATCCAATGGGCAATGCCCGCACAGGTTCAAATCCTGTTCACAGCGATTCATTTTAAGCAGCACGAATAGTCATTAAAATACAAAAATGATGAACGTTGCAAGACATTATGGCTGCTGTGATGGCCGAGTGGTTAAGGCGTTGGACTCGAAATCCAATGGGCAATGCCCGCACAGGTTCAAATCCTGTTCACAGCGATTCATTTTAAGCAGCACGAATAGTCATTAAAATACAAAAATGATGAAAGTTGCAAGACATTATGGCTGCTGTGATGGCCGAGTGGTTAAGGCGTTGGACTCGAAATCCAATGGGCAATGCCCGCACAGGTTCAAATCCTGTTCACAGCGATTCATTTTAAGCAGCACGAATAGTCATTAAAATACAAAAAATGATGAAAGTTGCAAGACATTATGGCTGCTGTGATGGCCGAGTGGTTAAGGCGTTGGACTCGAAATCCAATGGGCAATGCCCGCACAGGTTCAAATCCTGTTCACAGCGATTCATTTTAAGCAGCACGAATAGTCATTAAAATACAAAAATGATGAAAGTTGCAAGACATTATGGCTGCTGTGATGGCCGAGTGGTTAAGGCGTTGGACTCGAAATCCAATGGGCAATGCCCGCACAGGTTCAAATCCTGTTCACAGCGATTCATTTTAAGCAGCACGAATAGTCATTAAAATACAAAAATGATGAAAGTTGCAAGACATTATGGCTGCTGTGATGGCCGAGTGGTTAAGGCGTTGGACTCGAAATCCAATGGGCAATGCCCGCACAGGTTCAAATCCTGTTCACAGCGATTCATTTTAAGCAGCACGAATAGTCATTAAAATACAAAAATGATGAACGTTATAAGACATTATGGCTGCTGTGATGGCCGAGTGGTTAAGGCGTTGGACTCGAAATCCAATGGGCAATGCCCGCACAGGTTCAAATCCTGTTCACAGCGATTCATTTTAAGCAGCACGAATAGTCATTAAAATACAAAAATGATGAAAGTTGCAAGACGTTATGGCTGCTGTGATGGCCGAGTGGTTAAGGCGTTGGACTCGAAATCCAATGGGCAATGCCCGCACAGGTTCAAATCCTGTTCACAGCGATTCATTTTAAGCAGCACGAATAGTCATTAAAATACAAAATGATGAAAGTTGCAAGACATTATGGCTGCTGTGATGGCCGAGTGGTTAAGGCGTTGGACTCGAAATCCAATGGGCAATGCCCGCACAGGTTCAAATCCTGTTCACAGCGATTCATTTTAAGCAGCACGAATAGTCATTAAAATACAAAAATGATGAAAGTTGCAAGACATTATGGCTGCTGTGATGGCCGAGTGGTTAAGGCGTTGGACTCGAAATCCAATGGGCAATGCCCGCACAGGTTCAAATCCTGTTCACAGCGATTCATTTTAAGCAGCACGAATAGTCATTAAAATACAAGAATGATGAACGTTTAAGACATTATGGCTGCTGTGATGGCCGAGTGGTTAAGGCGTTGGACTCGAAATGGGCAATGCCCGCACAGGTTCAATCCTGTTCACAGCGATTCATTTTAAGCAGCACGAATAGTCATTAAAATACAAGAATGATGAACGTTAAGACATTATGGCTGCTGTGATGGCCGAGTGGTTAAGGCGTTGGACTCGAAATCCAATGGGCAATGCCCGCACAGGTTCGAATCCGGTTTACAGCGATTCATTTTAAGAAGGACGAATAGTCATTAAAATAGGCATAAAATATATATCTTATTTCTAACCTCCGACAGTATATGAAAAAATTCCAGCTTTATAGTCTGTAATTACACAATACAAATGTTTTCTTGCGGGTAAAAAATGATTGAATAAATGAAAATACCAAAACATATGCACCTTCTGAAAATAAACACTTGATACTAATAAAATGTCCAAAATAGAAAATAAAAATACTGCGATAATTGCGTACGTTAAATATACTTAAGTTCTCAATACAATGAGTAGTGCCAATCTATAATAAACTAAGCCTAATGAGTCAAGGAATATCTACTTAGGTTTCTCTTAACGGATCATCAGATATTTCAGAATTATGATGATCCGTTAGGAGAAACCTAGGTAGATATTCTCTGACTCATTAGGCTTACTTCATTATATATATATATATATATATATATCAAATATACATTTAGTATGTATGTTGACTCATATATATATATCTTAGTATGTATTTTAATTCATATATGTATCTATCTATCAATATATCTATCTATATCTATATCTATCTAGCATCGGCCTATATGTGAACTCAGTTAAAACGGAGTTCATGAGCTTCAAAAAGAAAGGAGACATCTCCACATTAGACGGTAAGCACCTTAAGCCAGTGGAACAATTCACATACCTAGGGAGTAATATCTCATCCACAGATAGCGATGTTAATACACGAATAGGAAAGGCGTGGATGGCCACGAACAAATTATCTGTCATATGGAAATCTGATCTCACTGACAAGCTAAAGCGACATCTCTTCCAGGCTGTAGTCATATCAGTACTGCTGTATGGCTGCACCACCTGGACCCTAACGAGGCGCCTCGAGAATAAGCTGGATGGGAGCTGCACAAGAATGCTGCGAGCAGTATTGAACAAGTCGTGGAGACAGCACCCCACAAGGGAGCAGCTGTATGGTCACCTGCCCCCTATCTCACAGACCATCCGAGTGAGACGGACTAGGCATGCGGGGCACTGCTGGAGAAGCAAGGACGAACTCATAAGCGATGTTCTCCTGTGGAAGCCAACACACGGACATGCCAGTGTGGGCCGCCCAGCAAGGACATACATTGACCAGCTATGTAAAGATGCTGGCTGCAGAGAAGAACTCCCTGGGGCGATGAATGATAGGAAAGGTTGGCGCGAGATTGTCAAGGATATCCGTGCTGCCAGCGCGACATGATGATGATATATATATATATATATATATATATATATATATATATATATATAAATGATATGAATATATATAAACGAGACAAGCTGCACTTTCTGAAATGGGTGAGTGGATGAAGCACTCTGAGATTTATTAGAATTTGTTGACACTCCTAAGAATTTCGAAGAAGAATTTTCCAGTACAAATGGAATTCTAAATGGCTCTGAATTGAATTCCAGGATGCATGAACGGCGACTAAAATGGATGAAGTGAAATTCGCGGGGAAATATAACAGAGTTTACGTATAGGCCGACATTTCGTGCTGCCTTTTCTAGGCTGTGTAGTAAGGATTCGGCTGGTGCAGGTGTATTTTCGAGTAGTGCTAGGTCATCAGCATAGTCCGCATCCGTAATAGTATGTGCGGGATATCGCCTGCTTCTTGCTTTTTTTTAGTGTGAGGCTTTTTTCTTTTATGGGATCTAGTAGCATCTCCTCTACAGAAAACGACGTTAATGCACGTATAGGAAAAGCATGGGCCGCTATAAATAAATTATCGGTCATATGGAAATCCAATCTCACAGACAAGTTAAAGAAACAGTTCTTCCAGGCCGTTGTCGTGTCAGTACTGTTGTATGGCTGCACCACCTGGATCCTAACGAAGCGACTAGAGAATAAACTAGATGGGAGCTGCACAAGAATGCTGCGTGTGATCCTGAACAAGACGTGGAAAAAACACCCCAAGAGAAAACAGCTATACGGCCACCTGCCACATATCACCCAAACCATCCGAGTAAGACGGACAAGACACGCCGGACACTTCTGGAGAAGCAAGGACGAACTCATAAGCGACATCCACCTGTGGAAGCCGGCACATGGACACGCCAGTGTGGGCCGATCAGCAAAGACGTACATTGATTAGCTCTGTGCGGATACAGGATGCTGCATAGAGGACCTCCCGAGAATGATGAGCGATAGGGACGGATGGAGAGAGATTGTCATGGATATCCCTGCCAACAGCGCGACATGATGATGATGATGATGATGATGATGATGATGATGATGATTATTACATACATGTTCTCCTACGTTAGAGACTTTTTTGAAGCCTTCCATTGAATTCTGATAAGGGTAATACTGTATTTTCTTTTACTATTGTTACCATTATCACTTAATGGTCCTATTTCTTAAGGTATAATAATTTACTGAACACCGTTCCTACAAAACGAAACGGTTGAGGTAGTTCAAGGATGCCAATGGGGGTCCATGTGGACCCCAGATGAGAACCACTAAAATAGACAGAGACACGGGATTTGAAGAGATGGAAATAAACTAAGATACTTTTTTTATAGGATAAGATGCTGTCGGGGGCATGTCGAGAAAATTAGCAGTAAGAAATAAATACTCCGGTATATTAAAATGACACGATAGGAACGAGGGTACTCGGTGCAGTTGTGGTGACATGCAATGTGTGACATGGAAACAGTGGGATTATTGCCCTTAACACCCCATCACCAATTCAGCCGCCATATTGGTATTCCTCACCCTGGCTTGCTTCTTCTTCCACATTGTCGATGTCGTCATCTTCCTTTTAACAAGAGAAATTGTCAAAATGACAGCCGATGCCAGAAGGCAGTGTACATAGTGAATTGCCATATTTAACTTATTTCTCTCTCCCCTCTCCCTCTCTTTCTTTCTTTCTTTCATTCCCTTTCCTCCCTCTCCTCTCTCTCTCTCTCTCTCTCTCTCTCTCTCTCTCTCTCTCTCTCTCTCTCTCTTTCTTCCTATCTCTCTCTTTTTCTCTCTTTCTCTTTTTCTCTTTATTTGTTTGTTTGTTTCTTTCTTTCTTTCTTTCTCTCTTTCTCTCTCTTTCTTTCTTTCTCTTTCTTTCTTTTTTTCTTTCTCTCTCTTTGTCTCTATCTCTTTATTTCTCTCTTTCTCTCTCTTTCTCTTTCTTTCTCTCTTTCTTTTGTTTCTTTTTCTCTCTTTCTCTCTTTCTCTATTTTGTCTCTTTCTTTCTCTTTCTCTCACTTTCATTTTTTCTTTCTTTCGTTCTTTCTTTCTTTCTCTCTCTCTCTTCTCTCTCTCTCTCTCTCTCTCTCTCTCTCTCTCTCTCTCTCTCTCTCTCTCTCTCTCTCTCTCTTTCTTTCTTCTCTCTTTCTTTCTTTCTTTCTTTCTTTCTCTTTTATCTCTCTTTCGTTCTTTGTTTCTTTCTCTCTCTTTCTCCTCTCTCTCTCTCTCTCTCTCTCTCTCTCTCTTTCTCTCTTTCTTTCTCTCTCTTTTTCTCTCTTTCTCTCTTTTACTTTCTTCTCTCTCTCTCTCTCTCTCTCTCTCTCTCTCTTCTTTTTTCTCTTTCTTTCTTTTGTCCTCTTTCTCTCTGTTCATCCACTCCGTTTCTCTCTTTGTCTTTTTCTCTCTGATTCTTTATTCTCCCCCCCTCTCTCTCCCTCCCTCTTTCTCTCACTCTCTCTTTCTCTTCTTAAAACAGTACTTGTGTAGGCGTTGTGCTTTTTCCCGCCTTTGCAATGAGATTTCGCGCCATTTTGGCTCCACTACGTGTACGTTCGTGTGCCACAGCGCTGTCGGCGGCGCCATGTTTACTGTCATGGCCAAGAATACCGTCGCATTTTCGAAGCAAGTGTCTTCTTTGTACTCCTGTCTAGCAAATGGAATTTTACTTTACTTCTAAATCTTGATTTAATTATTTTTAATTTGATATTTTATCTGTTTCTTTTTTCAATTTAGGATTCTTTAAAACCCATTTAACCCTGTTATTTAGCTGCCAATTCAGATAAAATAACTAGTATCCTACAACAATGAGTAATTAATAATCTATCTATCTATCTATGTAGAAATAGGAAAAAAAATTTGTTTCACAAAAGATGAATTTACCATATTATTATATTCCATAAAACAAGAGTGCGAATAATTTTTAAATCTCCCTCGTATAAAATCATAATTTTATACCTTATATAAAATCTTAATTCTATTCCTTGTATCAAATCATCCACGGTGAGCTCGGCTTCCATAAAACAAGAGTGCGGATAATTTTTAAATCTCCCTCGTATAAAAATATAATTTTATACATTTTATAAAATCTTCATTCTATTTCTTGTATCAAATCATCCACGGTGAGCTCGGCTTCCATAAAACAAGAGTGCGGATAATTTTTGAATTTCCCTCGTATGAAATCAAAATTATAAAATCTTAATTTTATCCTGTTAGGTAACCTAACGAGGTTGCTAAAGAGTTGCCCCCCCCTTTGATCATTAAGGAACCCGGATATGGGAATTCAGCCATGTTACTTTGGACTGGGGTTTTTGACAGTACAGACGTTCGTCAGCACGCTTGAACTAGTGACCACGTGCGTCAGCACGGTTGGGCTAGTCACATTAAAGGTAGGACCATTTTCTACCCTGTGTTACCCTGTAGCAGAGAGTCAACAGACAAGGCCACTGGCCCTACGTGTGAAACACATACATAACACAAAGGACGGCCAATGTGTGAACACATACGATAACCTAAGGACCGGCCCGATACGTGAGCACATGTATTATACACACAGCGCCCATTTGAAGAACACGCACATGATACATACACAGCTGAACTCTATCCAAAACCAACCGACTGTATTCCCTGTAAGTGAAAATGAATAAAACAAATATTGCTATTGTTAAACATATTTCACTGTTTTTTATATCAATTTTGTATATCCTATATTTCGGGATATAACATATACATTGTATAAAAGATTGCATACCACTTAGTTTGTTTTACATTGCATAAAATGGTTCGTCTAAATAAAGAATGGAATCTTTCAGCTTTTTTGATTTCTCAATTATTGATACATTCAGGGTTTGAATTATACATGCAGTGTCTTCGATAACAGTTTCGCGTACTCCATACCAGATTTGGAGTGTCTGTCCTCATCAGTTTGCACATAACGGCATTCGAGCCCCAACTGTCATGTTATTTGATACTCCATATTTCCCTCATCAAATGTCTTTTCTTTCGGCCATAAAGGAACGTAGAACATTGAAGAGAAATTATCAAAAGCACATTGAAACATTAAAGAAACATTAACCATAGATAATAAGTACACATTTGCATCAGAAGACAAGATGGCTTCTCTCCGCTAATATCATCCACCCACGAAATTTAGTGCGTAGATGTGTAATACTCTATATCAATAGCTGGCAGGGAGGCGCGTGGTTTAATGGTTAGAGTCGTGGAGAAATGGATCCTGGACGAGGCTGTTTACATTTCACATAGTGTTAATACCTTAACTATTCTCCCCCCAGCTATAGGTAAATAGTAGGGCGGACTGGGCTCTTTAACCTTGGTTAGGCAACCAGTCTAGGAAAAAGAAAACTGAATTCAAACCTGTTGAACTCAGCTTAATAAATTGACCTTGTGTCAACTCCTTCTAGTGCAGAGGGTTGATAATATATATATATATATATATATATATATATATATATATATATATATATATATATATATATATATCCAAAAGTCCAGAGAAGAAATCTTCCTTACGACACAAGAGTTTTATTTTTAAAAAAACCTGTCGCAGTTTGAGAGCTCAATGTGTGCTTTAATGTTAGAGTCACAGGGCAAATATATAAGTAAAGAAACAACAAAAAGACTTAGAGATTTAGCATTATAGTCTATTTCAGGGAGCTTAGACAAAGTGTCTAACTCTCCCATCTGATGAGTCGAGAGAGTTAGACACTTTGCCTAAGCTCCCTGAAATAGACTATAATGCTAAATCTCTAAGTCTTTTGTTGTTTCTTTACTTATATATATATATATATATATATATATATATATATATATATATATATAGTTGGTTGATTGGTTGGTTGGATTTTAGGGCGTGTAAAGCCATGGGTTATTTACACCGAAGACATTTTTGTTTTATTCATTCGTTGTTGGGTACGATTGTTATTTGTGCAGGAAATAACAGGAGCAATCTAACGGGAGCAACCACTCCAGGTCAGAGTGGACCGAGGAGTAATGGTGATGCAGGTGTACTCCAATCCCAGTAGTAGGACAGACTGGAGTATTTAGTCTTGGTAAAGCAACCAGCCTAAGAGAAGGAAAATTAGCGGGTGTGTTGAGTACATATACACAGGCACAGACATATATATATTTATATATATATACATTCTCTCTTTCTCCCTTTTTCTCTCTTTCTCTCTCTCTCTCTCTCTCTATCTCTCCCCTCTCTCTCTCTCTCTATATATATATATATATATATATATATATATATATATGTATGTGTGTGTAGAGAAAGAGAGAGAGAGAGAGAGAGAGAACTACACACTTCCCTGTTAAGGTCCCATCTATGTTTTAAATCATCATCATCATCATCATGTCACGCTTTCAGCGCGGATATCCATGACAATCTCTCTCCATCCGTCCCTATCGCTCATCATTCTCGGGAGGTCCTTCTATGCAGCATCCTGCATCCGCACAGAGCTGATCAATGTACGTTTTTGCTGGTCGGCCCACACTGATTTGTCCATGTGCTGGCTTCCACAGAGGAAGTCGCTTATGAGTTCGTCCTTGCTTCTCCAGATGTGTTTAAAATGGATGCCCAACGAAAATGAATAAAACAAAAATGTCTTTGTCATAGAATAACTGAATAGTTGGTATGCCGTAAACAACCAACCAACCAACCAACAAGCCAACCAATATTTGTATCTTTCTACCAGAAGGCAAAGATTAAGACGTAGGGTACCACATTAAAATCCCAGTCTGATCGCCAGTGAAAGCGAGTTGCTCGCTTGGGTGTATAGAGGCAGGTACACTTCTGGTTTATCAACACTAAATCAGATTTTATAGCTTGACACAGTGTGATTTATAACTAGAATTATCTAGATCTATTATATTATAGCTTGAATTACATCTAGAATATAACCGTAACAATTTATGTAGATAGATGGTAATAAATTCAAATTAAAAGTATTGAAATAGAAACTAGATTCTAGAAATACAATTTATTACAAATAGCGTCATTTTCATGAAGAGACAAAGTTTTTTTTTTAGAAGAAAATTGTCCACCATTACTGCTGGAAGATGTGACATATTAAACGGTAATACAAAATAAGAAACTAAACTTGTGAAAAGGGTTTAATTCCAATTAGCTCACAAAGGATTGATATGAAGTCCCGACTCAGTAAAGGATACACAATCTAGTTCAGCATTAAATCATGAAAGAGAAAAGTTCTAAATAGGCAAATCAAAATAGTTTGGTTCGATTTGTTCGGGTCCCATCTATAGATTAAATAGAAAATATGTTTATAAAGTAAGTATAGATCAGTGGTTCTCAAAAAGTGCGCCCCAGAGCTTTTTCACGTGCGCTCCGTAGTATCCCTGAAAAATCTATCCAGATATGAAAAGCAAATGTATACTAAGTTACTATATTATACCATTTCTTTACGAACACTCTGCTTGTTTCGTTGCGACATTATTATGATAGTTATAAGTTACTTTTCTTGCAACTAAATAAAAATACAGGTTTTAAACAATTTTATTGAGAAAAATTATTTTATTGCAATTTTCCACCTCATATTTATGTGAACTGAGATTTTCAACCTTCGCAACGATTAAGTGTAAAAAGAGAGGAACTCTTCAATGTATTGATGAGAAAATGAGAGTTTGTCTCTCAAACATAAGACCAAACATTAAAGAAATTGCAAGGTCTCATTAAGCTATGTTTCTCATAAACACAGGAATGAATAAACTTCATAGATGTATGTTAAGTTTGCTTTTGTTAAATGTGTTATTTTATATATTTAACAGTTAACTTAATAACATATTAGTCCTATTTTGTATACAGTGCGCTATCAAGTATATGTAGTACTGTAAGTACGCCCAGACTTTATAAAGTTTGAGAACCACTGGTACAGATAGATAGATTAAGTGAGGTCGAAAAATGTATAATCTTAAGATTTTAGCATATTCCACCCGCAACCACCAATCTCTTAACTCTTGATAAAAATCATTCGAGAGACGGAAAAAGCATTTTGTTTCTGTATTGGCTCAAAAAGACCTAATTGGACGAACAAGCAAATGACAATAATATCTTCTGTCATCTTAATGTTGTATGGTGAATCGAAACAGTGGCTGTTTGTGCTTTCCGGTCATATCAAAAGCGTTCTCTGAGTTTGGTGTTAATTGTGGAGTCAAATTGTTGGTAGGTGTCGAAAGTCTAAGGCACCCCCTCCTCGCGTGCCGCATCCGACCCTCGAGTCATTTTCGTCCGGCCCTCCAAATTATTTACTTATTATTTGATTATTTTACGTAATTAATAAATTTTAAAAAAAAGTAAAGTCGATGGGGCGGCCTAAAGTCGGTATAAGCCAGTCAGCGAGAGAGTCTATCCCCTTTTCAATAGCGCTAGACCAAGGAGATTGTTTTGGCATCTGAGGTGGAGCGACACGCCTACCATCAGCTCTTTTACTTTACCGCACAGATCCCTGTGCTACTCATACGCTGAGTTGGCTAGGACCGGTATCGAACTAGGAACCTTGTGGTTTCTAGCCGAACGCTATACCGACTGAGCTAACGTAATTAATAATTAACTTTAATTTATAATATAATATTCATGAAAACTAAATAAATATTTATTTATATGCATTAAAATATAGATTTAATTTATTATATCAGATATTGTAAGCATAATTTAAATTTAATAAAATTTATTACATAAATAATCAATTATTTGATTATTTTACGTGTTAATTTATTTAACACGTATACTCTTATTATCCAATTAGTATTAAATGTATTATTTGAAAATATATATGCGTGGGAACAATTGTTTTCGAGAATGAAATATGCTAAAGGTCATTTAACTCTTTGCTTACCAAATTACCTCTACGGCTGTACCAAATTTTCTCGGTATTTTTTACCTGTATGATGGGATATTTCAAAAGTTCACTGTTTATTCACTCATTCTACTTGAATACGTCTAATTATTATTGTATAAACTATAATAATAAAAATCTGAATGTTGCAGGAAACAGAAGGGTCTTTTCGTTATGGCATTTGACTAGTGTGAATTAATTAATACTGACAAGAAGACAGATAAAAGAACTCTATATATTTTATTGTGGGTAACAGACAAGCAGCAAGTGAGTGAGTGAGTGAGTGGCCGTCCCTCGAGACTTTGCATAGCAGTTTGGCCCCCGCTCTCAAAAAGATTGCTGATCCCTGATCTAGAGGTACCTAGACGATCACGCCTAGTACCGGTTATCATCGTAGGAAATGGAATCGGTGATACTAGTTCAAATCCTGGACGAGACCATTTGCGTTTCACTTCGCGTTATTTCTCATGGGAAATACATGAATCTATCTATTCTCTTCCCACCCACACCCCAGTAGTTGATTGGTTGGTTGGCTAACTTCATTTTTCTATTTAACCCATAGATAAGGCTCTAACAGGTTCTACCACACTGTATAAGAGTGAACCTGGGAGCAATGATGATGAAGGTGTACTCCAATCCCAGTAGGAGGACAGACTGGGGTATTTAGTTTTGGTAAAGCAACCAGCCTAAGAGAAGGAAAATTTGCAGATGTTTTGAATACATACTCACGCGCACACACATATGTACTCTCTCTCTCTCTCTCTCTCTCTCTCTCTCTCTCTCTCTCTCTCTCTACCACACCAGGATTTGAACTCGGGTGACGAGTCCTTTTCCCATGACTTTAACCATTACACCACGCGCTTCCACATCCTGATATACCCATACACGTGACCTTGTGTCATTCCCTGTTCATGGTAGAGGGGATGGAGACAAACATTCCCTCTCTCTCTCTCTCTCTCTCTCTCTCTCTCTCTCTCTCTCTCTCTCTCTCTCTACACACACACACACACACACACATTTGCTGCTTGTCAGTTACCCACAATAAAATATATAGAGCTCTTTTATCTGTCTTCTTGTCAGTATTAATTAATTCACCCGAGTCAGATGCCATGACGAAAAGACCCTTCTGTTTCTGGCAACATTCACATTTTTTATTATTAGTTTTTCCGGGTGTTTCCTTATTTAAATTGATAAATGCTACCGTTATCCTCCTCTACAGTTCAGCTGTAGTGTCGCACAGTGATTTTTCTTGTTTTTTTTTTTTTTTTTTTTTTTGGTTTATTTATTTTTTGTCTCTCGCTCAACCGCACCTGTCACATATGGATCAAGGGGATTGCAGTCTGGGGAGCTTCGCAGCCAGATGTTAGGGGGATGTGGTCACAAAAATGTTTCTTACGGCCAACACTGAGTGTCTCCTGCTGGGGTTGTGGTGCAGAGTTCTGTTGCTAGGTAGGCTCTTCTTTTTGCCAAGTACAGAATTTACCAAAATTCAAAAATGGACATTCCTCTCTATGTTTAATATATGGTATATATATATATAATATATATATATATATATATATATATATATATATATATATATATATATATATATGCAAAATGTATTTTGTTCTCAGAAAAATTTTTTATTCTTTTTGTTTTACATGTGCAACACGTGTTTCAGATCTTCTGGTATCTTCTTCAGGCTTTGGTTGATAATATGAAAATGAATTCTTACATGTATGTTATATATATACATACACATGAGCACTTCACCTCTCTTTCCCCTTTTTTTTTTTTTTTTTTTTTTTTTTTATGGGGGTGGAATGGAATTTCATCTTTAACACTAGTCCCTCAAGCCGGTGTTCCTGCTTTGGGTGGCTGACCAATAAAGTCATTAGCTGAATTTTTATCCAGCTTAAATCCACGAAAAAAAACTCTTCATGATTTTTACCGGGATTAATTTCCTGGCGTTCAAGAGCTTCTACTTCGGAACCGGTAAGATAAATTTAATTGCGTGATCCCAGGGGACCGTCCTCCAGGCAGAAACTGCCCTTTGTCTAAAAGGAGCAGGACCGGGTTTATTGTCCAAAGCCTCGGGCGTCTAAAAAGTTAAATGCTGTAGAGATTACGCACCTTTTGCACTGGCCACTGAATGAGCTTTCGGTTTGTGCGCAGCTCCTCATATTAAAAAGTCCTAGTGTCAATTCGTCCCGGTCAGGAAAATACTTACTATTCGATATATTTACAACCCCCTCCGCATGGGTAGGATGTGACACAAGGTCAATTTCTTAAGCAGAGTTTAATAGGTTTGAATTCAGAGTTTTTCTTCTACTAGACTGGTTGCATAACCAAGGTTAAAGAGTCAATTCTGTCCTACTATTTACCCATATCTGGAGAGGGAATAGTTAGATTCATATCTTTCCCATGGGTATTAGTGATATATGAAATGCAAACAGCCTCGACTAGGATTTGAACACCCCATCGCCGTGTTTATTTCATACAACAATAACATTACACCACGCTACGACTGCATCTTGTAGTGAAGTTCAGATTCTGGAACTCTGGGGTGTGTGGAGTACCCCTTCATCGCCATTACACCCATGTCCACTCTGAACCGGAGTGATAGTACCTGTCAGAGTCACATCTATGGGTTAAATGGAAGAAAATGCATAAAGAAGGTGTAAAAATTGAGTTTAGAATTTTTTTGAATACCCATCGTTTTGTGACATTCTAAACTTTTTAGAGTTAGCATAATTGTTACATGTTTATTGTGATGCCTTCATATTGTCTCTTGGTTCCGATGTTTTTGTTTTTTAAACAGGTTTGAATGAACTTGATGAACTCAAGTAATTTGCTCTTGTCTAATTGTTCGGATTTATGGGCCATCCTTTAGGCTTCAAGCAAGAGCGTTTGTCCAGCGGAAATCCTTGGTACAGAATCCTTGGTGCTCCTTAGTTTGTAAGTTCCTTCGTCAATAATTGCAAATTGACGGTTCTCAGTGTCAGTGCTTAAGTAGTCAACCAGCCACGCATTATGGCTGTTGAATGGCGGAGGAATAAACCAAGTGACCTCGCCTAGTCTATACATTCAGGTGGGGTATTGCAGAACTCCTTATATAACAAAATATTCCAACACTAACCTTAATCAGAATATTATTATCAAAATGTTATACAAATTGTGGATAAGTTAATGGCTTTGCTTAATGAAATGAAACGAAATGTCTTCGGCATGAAATAATCAACAAAGGTTGACATGCCGTAAAATTCAACCAACCAATCTCAACTACTACTATATGGTTGAACCACTTGGACTTAAACGCCTGCAGAAAAAGCCAGTTTGAACTAAACGCGGATGCTGCGTGCCGTTTTCAATAGATCCTGGAAGTAGCAGCCTACAAAACGGCAGCTGTACGGCCACCTACCACCTATCTCACAATCCATCCAAGTAAGACAAACAAGGCATGCTGGCTATGAAGTAAAGCGACGTTATCCTATGAAAACATGGAAACACCAGGAGAGAGAGGGAGAGTGAGAGAGAGAGATCTGTCGCTAGGCCTTGATGATGATGATGATGATGATGATGATGCTATTTCACAGCAGCGACGATCTCCCATGGAATCTTACACATGACAACACCAGTGTTGGTCGAATAGCAGAAAAAAACGGAAACAAAAAAACAAAAAAACAAAAAGAAAACAAATAACATTCATAAGCTTTGTGCAGACACTGGATGCCGTCTAGAGGACTTACGAAGAGCAACGGGATGGATGGTGTGATGAAGAGAGAGAAAGAGAGAGAGAGAGAGAGAGAGAGAGAGAGAAAGAAAGAAAGGGATACAAACAGAGCGAGAGAGAGACAGAGAGAGACAGAGAAAGGGAGAGAGAGTGAGAGAGAAAAGAGAGAGAAAAGGAGACAAAAGCGAGAACAGCGAGAAAGAGGAGAGAGAGAGAGGAGAGAGAGCAAGAAAGTGAGTGAGGAAGGGAGAGATACCAAGAGAATGAGTAAGAAAGAAAAAAGAGAGAGATAGGGAGTGTGAGAAAGTACCAGAGAGTTATAGAGAAAGAGAGCAAGAACAAGTGAGCGGGAAAGAGAGAGAGAGAGGCGAGTGAGAGAGAAAGAGAGAGAGAGTGTGTGTGTGTGTGTGTGTGTATGAATAAGAAATAGAGAGAGAGACAGATAGAAGAGAGAGAGAGAGATAGGACGACAGAGAGAGTGATCGAGTGAGCAATAAAGAGAGAGAGAGAGTCAAGGGAATATGTGGTCTAGGAACGCCTCGATGATGATGATGATGATGATGATGATGATGACATCTTACAACAGAGGCACCAAGGCAAGATAATATCATTTTGACTTACGCAAAGTCAAGTTCTTAATGTTTTTGTTTTTTATTTTTTGTTGTTGTTTATTTATGTTTTTTTTTCGTTTATTTAAACCAATTTCATCTGATTCGAATTGTGAATATTTGAAGCAAAATATGATTGCAATTTTCTTTCTTTTATATATGTCTAAGGAATGCTAATATAATGTATCCCAAGGCGTTCTACATGGTGGCGACTGCTCCAATGTAGTGCGACACAGACCAGACAAAATGAATTAAGGAGAACGAACCAGTTTTCATATCTGTTTGATATCTTAACACCTAAAACATTGATTACGTCTTGGAAGATTTGCATTTCTGAACCCTTGATTACAAGCCAAATTTAGAATATATATATATATATATATATATATATATATATATATATATATATATATATATATCCGTAGAGGGGTTACCAGGTAAGTTAGTAATAGGATGATTCTAAGCTGGTATCTTCTTCCAACGGCGGAATGTTAGAGTAGTTCAGGTCTAAGTAGATTGAACAGCAATATAATTGGTAAAGAAAAGGTATATATATATATATATATATATATATTATATAATATATATATATATATATATAGACATGTTTCGCTAGATTTAAGAGCTTTGAAGAAAATAGACTGAAACATCGAGATCAGCTCCGTCTAACTTTAAAACAAAAAACATCTGACTCCTGCTTTAGGAATTCCATCTGTCAGTGTGGCTTCATAGATCGCAGTAAGGCTGGGCTGCTATCACACTCAAGGAAACACAAAATGTTCTTCTTGATAGCATGCACAACATGGGAAGAAACAAATCACTCACTGCTGACCCTCATCTAACGTTCACGATAGGAGAGTCTACCATATATATATATATATATATATATATATATATATATATATATATATATTATATATATATATATATATAATATTGATAAATCGAAACACGTGTCTGTGGATGACCCTCTATATATATATGTGCTTAATTGGAGTCGACCTAATTTTGAAATTAATTAATTAATAATGAACTAGGCGGGAACACCTATTAATGTATGGCTAAACAATCGAGAAAAATAAGAAGTTCGTTTGGTGTTGGGGTTATGGATCGGCCTGTCAGCTTGGCAGTCCGGTTTCAAATCACGCACAGGGCGGTCTTCCGATCTATAGCTCTGCTGATGAGGCCTAATAGGCCGAAATGTACATACAGAGATTGATTTTTCTCGATTTGTTTAGCCATAACATTTAATAGGTATTCCCGCCTAATTCATTATTAATTAATTAATTTTCAAAATTAGGTACGACTCCAATTAAGCACTTATTCTCCAAAAAATTATCGGCAAAAAGCCATTCTAAAGTTTTATATATATATATATATATATTATATATATATATATATATATATATATATTTGTCGCTGGGCGATAAGGTCGTCGACCTTGCGAACTGTTTTGAAAAGAAAAAAAACTAATTGACACAAGCCAGACAAAGGAGGACTGACACAAAGTTTTAGGTTAACAAATACGGAAGTGTGTTGTGTGGCTTCATAGATCACAGCAAGGCTGGGCTGCTATCACACTCGAGGAAACACAAAATGTTTTCTAATAAAAGAGTGAAGTTGTTGATTTCTTCATTGGTTTGCTTGGTGAGCATTGCAGGCTGGAAAGGTGACTTTGCTCGTTGTTGATGGACGGGTCATTCTGAAGGCTGATATTATACTGGTGTAGTGACTTAGTCGTTGTCGGTGGAGTGGTCTTCCGGAGGCTGGAAATATGCTGTTGCCGAACCAATGTGAAGATGCTGGACAAGGTCGATGGACGTCTTGTCGAAGTGAAGATCTCCGGACCGAGATGGTAAGGGATTGACTTTGAGGGTGTGTTGTCCAAGTGGATCACCTTTCCCACCCAGTCGAGACTAGTCTCGTACTCTCTTTGTACTAGTTTGCTGCATTCGCTTGTTTATATGAATAAGTCTTTTTCTCCACACATTCTACACTTGCTATTCCGTTGCGTCTTATCTATTTTTGCTTTCATATAATTTGTTCTTATGGCGTTATCTTGTGCTGCGATTATAAGAGATTCAGTTTCTCTCTTGAGGTTTCCCCTTCTTAGCCATGTTCATGCCTTCTCATTTGCGATCTCTTCCGTTTGTCGCTTGAAGTGTCCATATAGTTGTTTTTCTTCCCACTTCTGTTTTCTTGTTTTTGTTATATTTGTGCTTGTCCATATGTTGCAATTATTGTTTTTTTTAGGGGGGGTGATTTTTTTTTCTTTCTTTTTTTCCCGGCTGCTGATATTAGTATTTCTTTGCTCTTTTTAGTGTATTCTTCGACTGCTCGTATTGTAGCATCTACACAGTCTTCAATTCTGGCGAGAGCTCATCCTCCTTCTTTGCTTGGTGCATATAGCCTGTCTGTATCGTATTATTATTATTATTTACTCCTTTTGAGTTTTAACATCAGCATTCTGACGGTCTTTCACTGGAGTCTGAGTGACAGCAAGTCTCCTCAGGTCTCCTTTTCTAATCCTTTTGGGACTGTTCCAAGTGCACCAACTACAATTGGTATCACTTTCACTTTCATATTCCATAACTTTTTCAGTTCTCTGGCAAGGTCCAGATATTTGTCCATTTTTTTCATTTTCCTTTAGCTTCACCCTGTGATCTGCTGGCACTGCAAAATCCACCAGTTGACAAGTTCTTTTTTTTTTTTTGTTTATCAACATTAGGTCTGGTCTTCTTGCTGGGATAAGGTGATCCATTTTTATTTCAAAGTTCCAGAGAATTTTATGCGTTTCGTTCTCAAGAACAGATTCTGGTTTATGTTGTATGGTCAAAATTAAAATTATCATTATTATTATTATTATTATTATTATTATTATTATTATTATTATTATGAGTTTTTCACACCAGCATTAGCTGATTGTCTTCCACTGGAGTCTGAGTGACAACAAGTCTCCTCAGATATTATAATATGGAGGTTTTCACACCTGCTGTAGCCGGTGGTTCACTGGAGGCTGAGTGACAGCAAGTCTCCTCAGGTCTCCAGGACTCTTCTGAGTATTCCAACCAATCTTAACAGTGCTGTATTTTGGATGGTCTCCATTCTAATTTACCCAAATTCTTTTCCAGAGCTTTGGGAACAGTTCCAAGGACACCAATTACAATTGGCACGACCTTCAGCTTCATGTTCAACAGTTTTCTCATTTCTCTGGCAAGGGCCAAGTATTTGTCGATCTTTTCGCTTTCTTTCATTTTTACTCGGTGGTCGGCCGGGACGGCAAAATCCACAACATGACAGGTTCTCGTCTTCTTGTCAATCAATACTAGATCCGGTCTCATATGGCCGAGATTAGGTATCCCGAAGTCCCAAAGAATTTTATGCGTCTCATTCTCCAGGACAGATTCAGATTATTATTATTATTATTATTATTATTATTATTATTATTGTTGTTTTTGTTGTTTATTCTTTTGTTCTAATATATTTATTTTGCTTTTATATATATATATATATATAATATATATATATATATATATATATATATATATATAACAGGTCCAGACAGTGATAAATAAATGAAAAAGTCGGGAAACTTTATCCGACTGATAGATTCTCTAAATCTATGTATACAAAGTTAATGCGGAAATTGGTTTTTGAGAATCCGTAGTTTTTCTCTCTTTATTTCTCACAGACATGGTGAGATAAAGACACAAATGCTTCCCTGATTGCTCGTCTAGATGAGTTTTTTTTTAAAGTTTTTTCTTACTAAATTGGCCATAAACTACATGAATAAGATAAAAAGATTTTTTCGTCGTTTACTGCTTCCATAGTTCATTTAGGAGCGTCTCGAACAGACATACAGAAATCAGTTGTAGTTACAAAGAAATTTAGTTGGGCATTCATGGCTTGAAAAAAAAAAGCAGACATGAATCTCTGTGTATTCATATTTATTATTTTATTCGAGTGTCTCTCTATGTCTCAGTCTCTGTCTCTGTCTGTCTCTCTTTCTTTCTTTTCCTTTCTCTCTCTCTCCCTCTCTCTCTCTCTCTTCTCTCTATATATATTATATATATATATATATAATATATATATATATTTACCAAACTCCTCCGCACGAGCAGGTGCGACACAAGGTCAAATTTCTTAAGCGGGGTTCAACAGGTTTTTGAATTATTTGCCATTGTAGAGGGAAGATTTTAGCGGCGAGGTGATTTTTCCTTAAGGGAACTTAACGATGCTTTGGTGGAAAGGTGAGAAGATCAAAATCTTAAAGAACGAGAAACCAGTTAATATATATATATATAATATATATATATATATATATAAGATTTTTGGATGTTTGTTTATTTAGAAACGTTGCTGGATAAAGTATATATTAAATTTTTACTTGAAGGCACTTACAACGCATGTATCGCATAAAATTCGATACCTTTTCTTATAGAAAATGAACTTGACAAGTGTAATCCAGTAAAGGATGGCTCGATGTGTAGAATACCGTACAGACTGTTTTCGACTTTATTAAGTCTCATCAGCGGTATATACTAACGATTTCCTCCGACAGAAATCGAAACCGGGACTTCAGCAGACGCAGTGAAACACTAGTGAAACACTTTTATCGCCTCGGCCACAGTACACAGCTGACCATCCTAGCGAAATTAAGCTTGTCAAGCGATACTACACGCCTCTACCATAATAGGTAAGGGGGCGCTATTGAGAGAATAATAACAACAAACAGACGAATGCCTAAATAACAAACATCCAAAAATCTTATTCACTTCGCCGAAGGGCATTCGTCTGTTTGTGTTATTATTCTCTCAATAGCGCCCCCTTACCTATATGGTAGAGGCGTGTAGTATCGCTTGACAAGCTTAATTTCGCTAGGATGGTCAGCTGTGTACTGTGGCCGAGGCGATAAAAGTGTTTCACTAGTGTTTCACTGCGTCTGCTGAAGTCCCGGTTTTCGATTTCTGTCGGAGGGAAATCGTTAGTATATACCGCTGATGAGACTTAATAAAGTCGAAACAGTCTGTACGGTATTCTACACATCGAGCCATCCTTTACTGGATTACACTTGTCAAGTTCATTTTCTATAAGAAAAGGTATCGAATTTTATGCGATACATGCGTTGTAAGTGCCTTCAAGTAAAAATTTAATATATATATATATATATATATATATTATAAAAAAAGAAGGTCCGCAAAATGTATTTTGTTCTCAGAAAAATTTTTTTTAAATTCTTTTTGTTTTACATATGCAACGTGTTTCAGATCTTCTGGTATATATATATATATATATATTATATATATATATATATTCCTGTTGAAACACGTGTCAGCATATGATAAATTTCATATATACAAATACATATTTTTTCCATTTATCTTTTCAACATAATTGTCGGATTAATTTCCACCTTACTCATTTACACTACGCGCACACACACAAGCATGGTCGTGTGTGTGTGTGTGTGTGTGTGTGTGTGCTTTTGTGCTTTTTCAACGAGTTTTATTTGAAGGAGTGGCGGTTCTTAAGTAGCATGGGGTTCTTTTTTATGTTATCTTTGACGGTAGGAAATGGTTTTTTTTCCTTTAATAGCAATGGCCGAGTCTGGAAAAAAAACAAACAAACACAAAAACAAAAAAACAAGGGCAAGTAATTCTGCAGATTTGGAGAGGAATGAGTTAATAACATTTACGGGTTTATAATTGCTGATTTACAGATACTAAATATCAAACCAAGACATTAATGTCATGAAGATCATTTAAACTTTTAAATTTTTCAAATAACTTTTTTTCGGCTGTTACAATTTTTATTTATTTCCACTGTGGGGTCTTCTGGATTTGATCTTTCTAGAATGTCAAAAATTAGAGACTGGAAAAATTTTTTTTTTATTCAATGACCAAGATCCCCCCCCCCCCAATACAATCTAATAGATAAAAAAATATTTTTCCAAAATTTTTTTAATAAAATAAGCTGTTCATTCAAGTACTGAAAATTTCATTAAAATTAGATATTCCCTGATTTTTTGGTGATTGCTTTTAAAATCAAGAATTTTAAAAGATTTATTTATTACGTACACTGACGAAAAGTGGACATACCTTATGAAACCTATACAAATTCTAGAATGTTAAGGGAATAGTTGTGGGGGAAAAAGTCTATGAAACAATTCTATAGTTAAATGAGAATCATAATCATCATCATCCATCATCAATCATCATCATCATCATCGTCGTCGTCATCATCATCAAGGTGTGCTGGCAGCATGGATTCTTTAACTCTGACTCCCCCTTCTCTCTCTCTCTCTCTCTCTCTCTCTCTCTCTCTCTCTCTCTCTCACCCGTCCCTATCTGTCATCGCTCTGGCAATTTCTATTTAGCGGCATCCAGAGCCCCTACAGAGCTGATCGATGTAAGTTTTTTTTTACTGGTTGGCCTCACTGGTATGTCCATGCATAGGAGTCCGTAGGAAAACGTTACTTCTGAGTTCGTCCTTACTTCTCCCGAAGTGCTCAGCATGCAAAAAGGCCAATATTATTAAAGTACAAAAAAGCTGGTTTGATTTTAGAGTTTTCTTTCTCCTAGACTGGTTGCCGTGCAAAGGCCAAAGAGACCAAATCAATCCTGTCATTTTACGCATAGCTGAGAAGAGAAATTGATTTATGCTTTTCACAATGACCTCACTGTTGAGTGACACAAAACGGACTCGATCCATACTCAACTCTGCTCGCCAATACCGACTTCCTTACCAGTAACCGTTACATTACTGCACCTTCAACACAAAAAAGTGAGTCACAGAACATGGTTATTTATAGCATATAGGAACTATGAATAGTTAGTTATGAAACCAATTTAACGTGTGTGTGTGTGTGTGTGTGTGTGTGTGTGTGAGAGAGAGAGAGAGAGAGAGAGAGAGAGAGAGAGAAGAGAGAGAGTAAGCTTTTTATTCTGCGGTCTGATATCAGTTATTATTGCGGAAATTATTTGTGATAGCTAGGTATATATAAATATATATATACATATTATATATATATGTCTTCCGCAGACCCCATGTTTCCGTTTCACATCTCATCGGTGTGGCTAGACATAGCAACTATCTCCAACTAAGACCGAAACCGGACTGACTTTTCATCAGCCCGATCCGTTAACCTCACGGCCATAGACAGCTGCCATTAAGGACCAGTGTTTTAACTGTTTATTAAATACGCACATCTGTGTATATATTTTAGGATCACCTGAAAGATCAAATCTGTAAACAACAGACGATCATTGCGTTATGCTGAAGGTAAAAGTCAATTAAAATCGCTCCTAGAGAGCTTTACCGGGTTCTGAGAGTATATAATAAGTCATCCACAGACACCGTGTTTCGACGTTTCACGTCTCATATATATTATATATATATATATATATATATATATTATATATATATATATATATATTATATAATATATATATATATACACCAACTCTCCGCGCGAGCAAAGATGTGACACAAGGTCAATTTCCTTGTCCTAGACCGGTTGCCTAACCAAGGTTAAAGAGCCCAGTCTGCCCCACTATTTATCCATAGCTGGAGGGAGAGTAGGATTCATACCTTTCCCAAGGGTATTAGCGCTTAATGAAATTCAATTACCACGTCCAGGATTTGAACTCGGGGCGACGAGTTCATTTCCAATGACTTTAACCATTACACCAGGCGCTTTCATATACGTCTCATATATATATGCACACCCATAGACATATATGAATATTCTTTCAAGTCCTCAGGAGAGCTCAATGCGTGACTATATAATTTCATACAGAGCAATATTTACACTTCCATAAAAGGGAAAAACTTAACAACCAGTCATTTGTTTTTTATAAATATTTTTATTTCAATGACTTCTTTATAAAAGTCAGCATCTTCAGATAGCCACACGCACAATGGAAAAGCAAAAACATGTCTTATATCTTTGTGCTTTTAAATGAAGAAAAAGTGTTTACAAATAAATCAATTTTTGTGTGTGTTTTTAAATGAGGAAAAAAAGTACACAGAAAATATGTGTTTGCTTTCCTCCATTGTGTGTGTGGGCTATCTGAAGATGCTGACTTCTTTTATAAAGAAGCCAGTTGAAACGAATTAATTTATATAGCCTAAATGATTGATTAAGTTTTTCACTTATACGGAAGTGTGTGTTTATATATATATTAACCTCTAAGAATAGAGAGCTTCTTTTGCAGCTGTGTGCTGAGCCAAACAAGGAAATGAAAACGAAAACTATTTCAATGACGACTTATGTACAAGGCTTCTTTGGGAAAAAAATGACGCAGGTGAACATACATATTTGATATTTGAACACCTGTGTAAAGATTGAATATACGATTTATAGAACTAAGGTGCCAAGAATATTATGCCGTAGTTATTTGTACATAAAACTCACTCATGTATAATACGCACCCTTCATTTTGGAGTACGAAATTCTGAAAAAAAAAAAATTTTTTGTATATAGTACGCACTGAATTGGTGGCCGGTTTAGCTCACTCGATAGAGCTCTTGCATAAGAATCGAGAAGATTCGTGGTTCGATACCGGCCCTCGCCAACTCAGCATATGAGTAGCACAGTGATCAGTGCGGTACAGTTAGGAGCTGGCGGTGGATGTGGTGCTCCATCTCAGACGCAAAACCATTCTCCTTGATCTAGTGCTAGTGAAAATGGGATAGACTCCCCCGCTGTCTAGCTGATACCGACTGATACCACCCCGTTGACTTTACGCACTGACTTAAGAATTTGTAGCGGCTAAATTTAGAATTGGTTCAACTTTTTATCGGTTTGTACGGACTAAAAACAAAAGTTTATATAGTTTATATTACGTCTTAAAGCACAAAATATACACAGCATTTAGTTAAGATACACGGACATGTTCACACATGAATGCAGTAAGCTTGCGGGGAAAATAAGCTCACACGAGGAAAAACAAAATTATAAACAAACACATTTGTTGGCATCCTTCCCGTCTGCGAAAGACAATGAAGTAGTGTCCAAAAAAGTTTTTTTTTTTAACTACGTAGCCTGGGCGGTTGATATGGAGGATGTGCTGTTACCAAGCAGTAGATCCCCTCCCCCTCTCCACACTGCCGCTGTGGCCCAAAGGAAAGGAAAGAAACCAATGCAGTTTGGCAACGGCAGTGTTGTAGGTGTTGCTGTGTAGCGCTGAAGTTCAGCGTTACTTCATCTTAGGGACTCCGGCTCCGGATTTGTTTTCGGGGTTTACTCCCTAGTTTTCCTCAGGATCATATAAAGCCGCTCGTCAGCGGTGGTTTGTAACAAACTCCTCCTTGTCCTAGATGGATTGACGACCAGGACCAGGAAAGCCGCATCTAACTAGCAAAGTTCGATAGGAAAATAAAGTTTGGGTATGTACGACCTGAGAAATGGATTGTGATGTTTAAATCGCAGTAAGCACGATGGATGGCTGATAGTATACGTAATAAGGCGCGA
>CM042146.1:102593042-102613042 GCA_023376005.1 Doryteuthis pealeii
ATTAACTCAAAATGTTATACGCAAATTCGTGATAAGTTAATTGTCTTTGCTATGAAAATGAAACACCGAAATGTCTTCGGCAATAAAATAATTCTAACAAAGGTTGACATCCGTACAAATTCAACCAAACCAATCTCAACTACTACTATATTGGTTTGACACCACTTGAATTAAACGCCCTGTAAAAAAGGCAGGTCTTGCAACATAACGCGGAATGCTGCGTGCCGTTTTCAATAGATGCCTGAAGTAGCAGCCTACAAAACCGGGCGAGCTGTACCGGCACCTACCACCTATCTCACAATGCCATCCAGTAGAGAACAAACCACAGGCATGCGGGGCCTATGAAAGTAAAGCGACGTTCTCGACTATGAAAACATGGAAAACACCGAGTGGCGAGCGAGCAACGTGCTGTCGCTGGCCTGATGATGAATGTATGATGATGGTGACGATGATGGACTTGAGGTGATGATGATGATATTTCACCAGCAGCGACGATCTCCCATGGAATCTACTACATGAAACACCAGTGTTTGGTCGAATTAGCAGAAAAAGAACGGGAACAAAAAACATCAAAACCAAATAAGAGATGAATAAAGTCCAAGAATAACATTCGATAGCACTTTGTGCAGACAACTGATGCCCGTCTAGATGGACCTTACGAAGTAGTTAGCACCGGATGGATGGTGTAGATAGAGAGAGAGAGAGAGAGAGGAGATGGAGAGAAAGAGAAAAGAGAGAGAACGAAGAGAGGGATAACAAACAAGGAGCGACGCAAGCACAAGAGAGAGGGAGACAGCAGAAGAGGGAGACAGAGAAGAGTGAGAGAGAGAGAGAGAGAAGGAGAGAGAGAAAAGGAGACAAACAGCGAGAAAGGGAGTTGAGAGAGGCGAGAGAAGAGCAAGAAAGTGAGTGAGGAAGGGCGCAGATACCAAAGAGAGGTGAGTTAAACGAAAGAAAAAAGGAGAAGATAGGGCGTGTTAGAAAGTACCAGAAGAGTAATTATAGAGAAAGAGGGCAAAACAAGTGAGGCGGGAAAGAAGAAGAGAGAGAGCGAGTGAGGGAGAGAGAGAGAAGTGAGAGAGAGAGAGAGTGAAGAGAGTTGTATGTGTGGTGTGTATGAATAAATAAGAAAATCGAGAGAGAGACAAGATAAGAAAGGGAGGAAAGAGAGAGAGAGATAGGACGACATGAGAGAGAAGTGATGCGAGTGAGCAATAAAAGAGAGAGAGAGAGTGGAGCGTCAAGGGAATATGTTCTAGGAACACTCGATGATGATGAAATGATGAACGATGGATGATGATGAATGATGATATCTTTACAACAGAGGCACAAGGCAAGATAATATCGATTTTGACTTACGGCAAAGTCAAGTTCTTAAATGTTTTTGTTTTTATGTTTTTTGTTGTTGTTTTGTTTTTTTTTTCCGTTGTATTTAACGCAATTCATCTGCTTTCGAATTGGTGATATTTGAAGCACATATGATTCGCAATTTTCTTTCTTTATATATGTCTAAGGAAATGTTCTAATATATGTATCCGGCTAAAGCGCGTTCTACCATGGTGGCGACTGCTCCAAATGTAGCTGCGACACAGACCAGGACAAAATGAATTCAAGGAGAACCGAAGCCAAGTTTTTCATACTCTGTTTGTATATCGTTTAAACAACCCTAAAACATTGATTACCGTCTTGGAAGATTTTGCATTTCTGAACCCTTGATTACAGGAACCAATTTAGATATAGTAATAGTATATAGTAATATATATATAAGGATATATGTACTATATATATATATATATAGGTTCCGTAGAGGGGTTACAGGTAAGGTTAGTAATAGAGTGTATTCTAGGAGCTGTATCGTTTTGCAACCACGGAACGAGGAAATGTTAGAGTTAGTTGTCAGGGTCTCGAAGTAGATATGGAAGGAACGGAATCAAATATAATGTGGTAAAGAAAAGGTATATATAATGTATAAGATATATTATTATATAAGTATAGTATATATATATCATAGCTATATATATATATATATAGAGACATGGTATTGTCGCTAGACTTTAAGAGCTTTGAAGAAAAATAAGACTGAACAAGTCGACTGCAGATCAAGCACTACTCGTCTAATACTTTAGAAACAACATGCTGACTTCCGTGCTAGTTAGGGAATTCCTATATCATCGATCATATGATGGCTTATTAGCTCGCAGTAAAGAGCTGGGGACTGACTGATCACACCTCAAGGAAACACAAATGTCTTCTTGAATAGCAATGCACGACAGTAACTTGCGCTATACATGGGAAGATACCAACATCACTCAGGACCTGCTGAACCCTATGCATCTAACCGTTCACGGATAGGAGGTTCTATCAAATAATGGATATAATATGATAAAGGGCAGCAGCCTGCGAGAGATAGTAATCCGCCGAGTAACGTAAGGCTGAAGTAATATATAGTTAGATGTAGATATAGAGAGTATTGTTATACAGCAGATTATCAGATAGTATAGTAAAATGTAATATAATGATATAATCTATATCATTGATAAAGACGTCCAAACACGTTCTGTGGATGACCGCTATTATATTTATATATCTATATAATGTATGTGCATTAGAGTTGGAGTCGTACGTAACCTAATAAATTAATTAATTAAGTGAGTGGAAGCTCAGGCGGAACACCTATTAAATGTTGGCTAAAGCAACATCGAAAGAAAGAATAAGAAGTGTTCGTTTGGTGTTGGGAGGTTATGGGATCGGCACTGCTCCACTTTGGCACTTAGTGAGCGGTTTCGTAATCACACGGCACAGGGCGGTCTTCCGGATCTATAGCTCTGCTGATATTGGAGGCCATAAATAGGCCGAAATAGTGACATATAGTAAGATTGATTTTGCTCAGATTGTATTAGGCATACGATTTAAATAGGTATTGACCCGCCTAATTCATGTATTAATTCACATTAATTTTCAAAAGTTAGGTTACGACTCCAATTAAGCACTATAGCTCACAAAGAGTTCTCGGCGAAAAAGCCATTCTACAAAACAGAGAGCCTTGTTTTATAATATATATTTATATGTATGTTAGTTATATGAGTATAAATAGATCACTATATAAGGTCATATGGTAACTTTGTCGCTGGGCCGATAAGATCGTACGAACGTCTTACGAGTGAACGTGTTTGGAAAGAAAAAAAAAATAATTGACAGCAATGCCAGACAAAGGGCATGGACTGACATGCATAAGTTTTAGAGTTTAACAATACGGAAGTGTAGGGTTGTCGGTGGCCTTCATGAGATACAGCAAGGCGTGGGCCTTGCTATCACAGGCTCGAGGAGAAGCGACAAAATGTTTTCTATTATAAAGAGTGGAAGTTGTGTGATTTCTTCATTGGTCTTGCTGGTGGAGCAGTTGCAGCGACTGGAAAGGGTGACTTTGCTCGTTGTTTGTGGGGATCGGGGTCATTCTGAAGGCTGATATTATACACTGGTGTAGTGAACTTAGTCGTTGTGGCTGGAGTGGTCTTTCCGGCAGGCTGGAAATATGCTGTGTGCCCGAACCAAATGTGGAAGCTGCTGGAAAGGTCGATGGACGTCCTTGTCGAAGTGAAGATCTCCGGACCGAGATGGTAAACGGGATTGATTTGAGGGGTGTGTTGTCCAAGTGCGATCACTCTTTCACCCAGTTCGCAGACTCAGTCTCACGTACTCTGCTTTGTACTAGTTTGCTGCATTACGCTTTGTTATATGAATAAGTCTTTTATCTCCACACAGTTTCTAAACACTTGCTATTTCCCGTTGCGTCTTATCTGATTTTTTGCTTTCATATATTTTGTTCTTATGGCGTGTATACTTGCTGCCTGCGAGTTATAAGAGAAATTCAGTTTTTCTCGTCTCTTGAGGTTTCCCCTTCCTTAGCCATGTGTCATGCGCCTTCTCATTTGCGATCTCTTCTCCGTTTGTCCGCTTGGAAGTGTCCATATAGTTGTGTTTTCTGTCCGCACATGTCCGTGTTTCTTGTTCTTTGCTTGCATCATGGGTATTTGGTGTGCTTGTGCATAATGTTGCAATTGAATTGTTTTTTTTTAGGGGGGGTGATTTTTTCTTTCTTTCTTGGATTATTTTCCTCGGCTGCTGATATTATAGTATTTGAGATTCGCTTTGCTCATTCATGATTAGTGTATTCTTACGACTGCTCGTATTGTAGCATCTACACAGTCTTTCAACTTCTGGCGATACGGGAGCTCATTCCTCTCTACTGTGTGTACTTGCTTGACGTGCATATAGCCTGTCTGTTCGTATATATTATTTTGATTATTACTCCTTTTGAGTTTTTAACATCAAGCATTCTGACGGTCTTTCACTGGACGTCTGGAGGCTGAACAGCAACGTCTCCTCAAGGATCTCCTTTTCTAATCCTTTTGGAGACGCTGTTTCAAAGTGCACCAACTTACAATTGTATCACTTTTCATTTTCATATTCATAACTTTTTTCAGTTCTCTGGCAAGGTCCCAGATATTTGTCCTTTTTTTCCATTTTCCCTTTAGCTTCACCCTGTGGATTGCTGGCACGTGCAAAATCCACCAGTTGACCAAGTTCTGTTTTTTTTTTTTTGGTTTATCACATATAGGTCTGGTCTTGTCATTGTCTGGGATAGGGTAGATCCATTTTTAATTTCAAAGTTCCAGAGAATTTTATGCGCTTTCGTTCTCAACAGAACGAGATTCTGGTTTATGTGTGTATGGTCAACAATTAAACAGATTGTGATCATTAATTTATTATTATTAATTCATTATTATTATTATTATTATTATTATTAGTGAGTTTCTTATCACACGCAGGGGAGCAATATATAGCTGATTGTCTTCCCAGTGGATTCTGAGTGCAGGATCACAAGTCCTCCCTCACGATATTATAATACTGGAGTTTTTCACACACGCTGCTGGTATGCCGGTGGCTCACTGGAGGCTGAGTGAACAGGAAAGTTTGGTCCTCAAGAGTCTCCAAGGACTCTTCTGAGTATCCAACGCAATCTTAACAGTTGTTCATGGCTTTCTGAAGGATGGTCTTTCGCATGTCTAATTTACCCCCAAATTCTTTTAGCGGCAGAAGCTTTTGGGACAGGTTCCAAGGACACCAATCTACAATTTGGCACGAACCTATCAGCTTCATGTTCAACGCCCAACTTGCGTTATCATTCTCATTCTCTCTGCGCGAATAGCTCCAATGTATTTGATCGAATCTTTTTCGCCTTTCTTTCATTTTACTCGGTGGTCGGGCCGGGAAAAACCCGCGAGCAGTGCAAAATCCTACACATGACAGAAAGATTCACTCGTCTTCTTGTCAATCAATACAGATCCGGTCTCATCAGTGGCCGAGGATTAGGTATTACCCCGAAGATCCGCAAAGAATTTTATGCGTCTTCATTCTCCCAGGACTGAGATTCAGGATTATTATTATTATTATTATTATTATATATTATTATTATTTGTTGTTATTTGTCTGTTGTATGCTCTTTTGTTCTAAAAATTTAAGATTTAATTTTTGCTTTTACTATATATACTATAGTAAGATATATATATATTATATATACTATAATAGTACTATAGTATAATATAAACAGGTCCAGACAGTGATAAAATAAATGAATAGTCGGAGAATCTTGTATCCGACTGTAGATTCGCTAAATCTTATGTAATACAAAGTTAATTGCGGGAAAATTGGGTTTTGAGATCCGTAGTTTTCTTCTCATCTTTATTTCCTCACAGACAATGAGTGAGATAAAGACACAAATCGCTTCCTGATTGCTCGTATAGATGGTTTTTTTTTAAAGTTATTTTTTCTTAACTAAGATAGTTATGGCCATACATACTACATGAATAAAGAGATAAAAAGATATTTTTCGGTCGTTATCTAGCGTTCATAGTTTTGTTCAGCAGTTTAGGAGCGTCTCGAGACAGACATTACAGAAATCAGTTGTAGTTACAATAGAAATTTGAGTTGGCATTCATGGCTTGAAAAAAAAAAGCAGATCATGAATCTTGTGTAATATCCATATTTTATTCATGTAGTTTAGTTCGAGTGTCTCTCTATGTCTCATCTCTAGTCTCTGTCTGTCTCTCTTTTCTTTCTTTCCTTCTCTCTCCTCTTCCCTCTCTCTCTCTCCTCTTCTCTCTAGTTATAATATATATATATATAAATATATAGTATATATAATATATATTTTAACCCTAACTCCTCCGACACGAGCTAGGATGCGAGCGCGCAAGGTCAATTTCCCTAAGCGGGGTTCACAGGATTTGAATTCGGACGTGTTTCCTTGTCCTAGACGTTTGCCTAACCAAGGTTTAAAGAGCCCAGTCTGCCTTACTATTTGCCCATTAGCTGGGGGAGAGTATGACTTCGATACCTTTCCCAGAGGGTATTAGCAGGTAAGTGCAAAATGCAATTAGCATCTCCAGGGATTTTAAGCTCGGGGCGACGGTCCATTTCCCTGATTTATTAACGATTACACCATGCGAGCATCCTATATATTATAATATAGTATATGTCTATATATTATATATATATAATATATTATATGTATAACTATAAGATATATAGTATATTATATGTATATAGTATATACTATAATATGTTGTGTGTTAGTGTGTTGTGTGGTGTGGTGTGTGTAAGTTTGAAAAATGGAAATGAATTCCGACAATATATTTGAAAAGATGAATAAATAAGGAAAGAAAATGTTGAATGAAAAAAAAAATGGTTTAATCGAAAAACCAACGACGTGTTTCGGTCGAGAGTTTGTCGCCATATATAACAATTGTAGGTGGTTTTTATTACGTGCACTCTTTAAATATGAAATAAAATAATAATTAATATAATGAGACAGAATTTTATTTTACATTTTTTGAGTATGCAGAAAAAGAGATCGCACCATTCCTACTCAGTGCACGATTTTCGCATATTAACAAATTTCATATTTTTTCGACAATATCATACTATAGATATAGTATATCTATTTATAATACTACCTACTATCGTTGTGATGTGTGTGGTGTGTGTGTTGTGTCGTGTGTGTGTGTGTGACGCTTTCATTGCTCTGTATATATTTAACATTTATTGATTATATATACATTGTGCTTGATTTTATAAGGGACATTTATAATAAATCCTGTAATAAGAGATGGCGAGTCATAAGATTGTTTGGCACTACAGAGCAACACAGTAATGGTGGTCAGCTGAGATTACTATGATCCACAAACTCCTTACTTTACCAGGTCATTTGGTATTAGCGGTTCGTACACATCGCACCTAAGCCCGACCATCTATAGCAGGGTCCACGGAGCATAGCGAGCACCATCACGCCGACTCAAAACATATAAATATAAATAGACTGATTAAAGATAATATTTATATATAATATATATATATATATATATAATGTATTGGGAGAATATTGGTGCGTTAATTGTAAGTCATACTAATTTTACAAAAAATCTAATCTGAATTGATAATAATGAAATTAGGCGGGCAATACCTGTTCAAGGATGTAAGGCCTAAGCAAAATCGGAGAAAAAGTCATCTCGTGTATGTTACAATGCGGCCTATTGATGGCCTCATCCAGCAGAGTCTAGATGAGTGCGGTTTCAGTATCGGCGACCATATGAAGAGAGAGCGTGCTTTGTGTGTGATTCGAACCCACTGAACTGTCAAGAGCCCTGGACAGACGGGTTCTGACCATTAACTAAGCTGTGTTTTTCAGACTTTTTCGTTTGTTTTGAACTCAGTAATATTCTAACTTTTGGTGACATGCTCACGACAGTATGAAGAACGATGTACGATCAGAGCAAGAACGAAAACAATGTGCTGCGGTACCCTGTTTCCAGGTGCAAGGGCTAAATCGCTATAACGAGAACGAAGTTCAATCTCTTTATGTAGCACTATGTGTCTGCGCTAGCGAATTCATATAATTGATCAGATTTAATTACATTTCTTCACATTTTGGTATTACTTCATTAAGCCACATATTCTGCAGCCCAGAGAATTTGTCGGCTAAGGCCATATCAAGCTTGTGTGTTTGCGTTTTGACTTCTGCATATATATATCGCAGTTATTTATTAATTTATCGCATAGTTAAAAGTTTAGCACGCGCGCTTAGCTTGTTCCCCCTTCGTATATATTAGCATATGAAAGTATATATGAGTTCAATAGCAGGATAAGCTATCATATATCCTTATACAATGCTACATTGTTTTATAGATTAGCTGAGGTTGATTTTTCCTCGACAAAGAATGCAGGCCAGGCTAATGAGCGGCCAAATTAGGGTGAAGAAGTCATGTACCCGATCTGGTTCCTACAGCCTCCAAAAGGGTTAACACTCTTTTATAAGAGCAGCAAAAATTTTGAAAAAAATCTGCGGACGAATGCGCCTAAATATAGTTATCATTCCAATTCAGGGCAGCCGAGATGATTATAAGTAAAATTGACGAAAATTTTGTATAAAACGAATAAAAGGGAATATAACATAGTGTAAACGAACGAGATAGACTATACTAGGGAGGCGTGGCGAAATCAATAAAGAGATACGATGTGAACAGAATGAGATAGATAGATAGATAGATAGACTAGTATTATGTGAAACAGAATTGCGATAGATAGATAGATATGAACGTGACTGAGAATAAGTATATACAATTATATCTATATATATACATATACATATATTCTCTATATGTATCATATATATATGTGTGTGTGTGTGTGTGTGTGAATGAGATAGTCGTATAGATAGATAGATTTGAAAGATTGCATAGAATAGATATAGCATATGAACGACTGAGATATATTGAATAGAAATTAGATATTCTTATGATATATGATATATGCTGTGTGTGTGTCGTGTGTGTGTGTGTGTGTGTGTGTGTGTGTGTGTGTGCTGTCATTTAAGATACGATCATTGATCAGATAAATGATATGAAACAACTGGGATAAAGTCATGAACAGCAATTGAGATACGATGATAGTAGATCGATTAGATTAGATAGATAATTCATAATGAGATATAATATGAACAGAACTCGAGGCTGATAGATATGTAATATATCGAGATATATATGAACCCACGACTGAGCTATCTTCTATCTAGCTAGCCTAGCTAGAATAGATAGATAGATAGATATGAATAGTTTGTGACAGTTGATCGTGATTCTTCTCATGACACATGTCGAAAAGATAGGTGTGTAAAGATAATGACTTCATTATTTAAATGAGATCTCCTGTTTGATCAACTGTCAAACTATCAAAAATGATTTCCCCAGGCTGAATCATTACAACGCTCGGATATACAAGAAACATCTGAGGAAGGCCGGAGGATACAGCAGCCGAAAATTTTTGTTTATACATACCACAATTAAGATGAGAACAACAGTCCGAAAAAATCAAGACTATTGATATTTACATTTTTACTAACGTCATCGTTCTAACATCTACGCGTCGTATACACTCTTGTGCAAATTAATTGAAACAACCGCTTTAGTTTCCACTTTTTCATTATATTGTCAGCTTTAGACCCACTGCAATGACAGGGTGTAATAGATTTCTATTTTTCTTCAGATTAGGTTATTTGCAGTGGTTTGCAATATATATATATATATATATATATATACCAAAACCCCTCCGCACGATCTGGATGTAACACAATGTTTCAGAGTTTTCCTTCTCCTAGACCGGTTGCCTAACCAAGGTTAAAGAGCCCAGTCTGCTCTACTATTTACCCATAGTTTGAGGGAAAATAGTTGGGTTCATACCTTTCCCAAAGGTATTAGCGCTAATCGAAATGCAAACAGCCTCGTTTGTATGAGGAAATTTGCTTGGCCTTGAAAAATATTGCGTCATCCGTGATTGTATCAGATTTTTATCATCCTAGACAATATTGTCTCGACTGCCGATTAGTTGTCCAGCGGCCATTATCTGCGATGGACATTACTCCAAGGAAGCGTATGAAAATTGTAACGCTGCACGAACACACTGGCAAGCCTTATAGAAAGATTGCGTATATTATGATAATAACGCAACTATTGGTTTTGTTTAAATTAATTTGAGTAAGTTTGTTTATTGAATACCCTTCTCGGGTATCATATGTGATACTCTTCTTGTGGGGCTGATCATCTCTTGTTTTTAATAAATTAACAGGACTTTGTTGTTTCATTGAACAAATCCAGCCCACAAAACCGTAGCGGTGAGATGCGACTCCCGAGAGCCGACGACAGCATCCGCTCTCGGCCCGTAACTGGACGCAACTGAACTAAACTAAAACTAATTCTCATGCCTCTAATGGCGCGTTACCGGAAAGGTTAAGTCGGGGTCATTACCTGCCAATAACCACCGAGATAATAATCTACAGTTGTTTTTGTTTTTTTATGTAACTTAGTAGTCGTTTCGTTTTTAGTATGCTTTCAATTAGTTTGCCTTGCGTTTTTTGCTTTTTTTTCGTAAGTCTCAGATCTTTATTTTAGGATTCATGAATAAGCAGTGGAGATCTAAAATACAAGAATCGGTCTGTAAAAAAGACAAAGCTGCATTGTAATCAACAAACAGCACAAATAGTAAAAAAGGATTATCTATTAATAATGGAGATTCGCTTCCGGTTTTTGTCTGTAACAAAAATTACCTCACTGCTTACGTCACATTGCCCGAAATCGTCATAACATAGAATAAATACACTCAAAGTTTGAACATGCAACATTAGACAGTCCTCATTGTTTTATATATATATATATATATATATATATATATATATATCATTGTTATATATACATATATATATATATATATATATATACATATGTATATATATATATATATATATATATATATATATATATATATATATATATATATATATATATATATATATATAGTTCAAATCCTGGACGAGACTGTTTGCATTTTACATAGTACTAATACCCTTGTGAAAGGTATGCATCCAAATATTCTCCCTCAAGCTATGGGTAAATAGTGGGGCAGTCTGAGCCCTTACAACCTTGGCTAGGTAACCAGTCTAGGAGAAGGAAAATTCTGAATTCAAACCTGTTAAACCCCGCTTAAGAAACTGACCCTGTGTCACATTCTGCTCGAGTGAGGGGGTTGTTAAATATGTACTGGGTGGGAAAGGTGACTGATTGGGAATTGTGCAAGGGATTAAAATTTGACCCCGTTAACAAATTGTAATTGCACAATTGTTATTTTTTATTTTTTATTTATTTTTTTGTCACTCTAATTTTGTTTCTATTCTTCATTGAATAATAATATTGTTTCTTCCATTGGTGCTATTCGCAAAATTCCGTCCCGGCCTCCTGCCTTAAAAAACATTAGGCGGTGATAGCTGAAAAAACAACCCTCCCTAAATAAAATGTTTTGATTTTTTTTATTTGTAATTGATTGTCGAAAAAAAAAATGAAAATACCGAAAAAAAGATAATTTTTAGCGGATTGAAGGCGTTTTTATCGACAAATTATTTTTTAGTGGTTTGAAGGCATTAAATGTAAGCCATAAGTATACATATTTAGCCCCCTCCCTTAAAATATTTCAAGAGAGGGAGGGTTAAAATATTTACATTTACTTGTCGAAAAAAGACTGGAGGGGGTAAAATATCGCATTAACTGTTCGGGAAAAACGCCTTAAGCGCTTCAGTAGGTACCGCTATAGCTAAGGACTTCATTCGTAGGGAGGGCTGGGTTTTTTTTTCAGCTATTACCGCCTAGCGTTTTTTAAGGCAGGGGGCCGGGACGGAATTCTGCGAATAGCACCGCTCCATTTTCAAGGCCTTGTGCCAGACAATATCAGCGCACCCATCTGTGCGCGTACCCCCATGCATATTAATATCGCCTGCGAAAAGGCAGGCCAACTTCAGAAGAGCATTGAAACCGGAGAGCTTGCTGAATGTCAAAAATTCCTCATATTTCCAGTATGTCGCTTTGAGAGAAAAAAATCTTTAGAAGATGTCATGTTGAATGACACAAAAGAATTCTGGTTCTTTTCTATCTTTATTAGAGGATTTGGGGGTCGTGGGGAAAACAGGCAGGAGCACCTCGGGGCGGGGGGTCGGGGCGATGGAGGGGGATGACGAGAGTTGAGGTGTTGCGAGATGTTGTTTTATTACTGTTTGTTTGGTGTTGTTTTGTTTTTCTTTTAAATGATTCTTTTGTTGAATTTATTTATTTATTTATCGTGAGGTTTGTGTTAAACAGCTGTTTTCTACAGGACGAGGTCACAGGGGTAGCATGACACTGTAGAAATATATTGGTAGGGAGTATGAAAAGGGTTAAGGAATGCAATTAAGTGAAGAAGAAGAAGAAGAAGAAGAAGAAGAAGAAGAAGAAGAAGAAGAAGAAGAAGAAGAAGAAGAAGAAGAAGAAGAAGAAACGGGGGATAGGAGAGAAAGAAAGAAAAAGAAACAAAGAATAAAAAAAGAAACAAAGAAAGAGAAAAAGAAGAAGAAGAAGAAAAGAAAGAAAGGATAAAAATGAAAAGAAAGAAGAGAAAGAAAGAAAGAAAGGAGTATAAACAAAAAAGGAAAGATGAAAGATAAAAGAAGGAGTCAAAAGAAGAAAAGAAAATGTGATTAATAAATCAAGAAAGAAATAAAGAGAAAAATGAAGAAAAGGAAAACATAATTGATGAAAGAAAGAAAGAAAGAAAGAAAGAAAGAAAGAAAGAACGGGATAAAAAAGAAAGAAAGAAAGAAAAACGAAGGGATAAAAAAAAAAAGAAATAAAGAAAGAAATAACGGAAGGGATAAAAAAGAAAGAAAGAAAGAAAGAAAGAAAGAGCAAAAGAAAGAAAGAAAGAAAAAGAATGAAAGAAAGAAAGGGGTAAAAAGAAAGAAAGAAAGAAAGAAAGAGCAAAGAAAGAAAGAAAGAAAAAGAAAGAAAGAAAGACAGAAAGAAAGGGATAAAAAAAGAAAGAAAGAAAGAAAGAGTGAAAGAAAGAAAGAGCAAAAGAAAGAAAAAGAAACAAAGAAAGAAAGAAGGAAAGAAAGAGCGAAAGGAAGAAAAAAGAAAGAAGGAAAGAGTTAAACCAATATAATGAAAACTTATAATTTATAAAGTAGAGTAGAAAAATAAAGTAAAAAAAAAGAAAAGGAATTTAAGAGAGGAGGAAAGGGATAAAAAAAAGGTAAAGAGACCAAAACTAACAGACAATGTCACGTGGGTCACGTAAGTCACATGTCTCTTGGAAAGCATAATTAACAACGAAAGAGAAGAGAAAGAACCAAGACGTTGAATCCTGAGCAATAAATGTTCGCTCTACGAGAAGATAAAACGATCGACTGTCATCTCCGAAAGCGCCTCACCTATCACAAAAATTACATTAATTGTAGGCGTGTTAGATGCTCACGAAACACAGCAATAAACTTGTCCCGTATTTTGATATCTGCTGTAACTACTTACTTACCTTCGTTCTCGGAATTTGGCGTGCGTCACGCCAAGCCGGTGAAGGGAAACATTAAACAAACTCCCAACTTACTAACAGGTGTGTGCTTTTATTACACGGAGTTCCCCCTCGTCATCTGTCCCAGCGAAACGCTCTCCACTAAAATACTGAAGCTCTGGGGAGTGCGGAGTACTTGTTACGGTCCCATCTATGGGTTAGATAGAAAAAATAGTTTTCATATATTGTTTTAAAAGATTGAGTTCAAAGTTTTTTTTTAATGGATACTCATCAAGAATGAATAAAACAAAATATTTTCGGTATAAAATAGCCCAACAAGGGTTTACATGCCGTAAAATCGAACCAACCAACTGCAGCAGTATTGGAACTCCACGGGCAGGATGCGACACGGGGTCAATATGTTAATGGGGGAAATGCTGGTTTGAATTCAATTTTCCTTCTCCTAGACTGGTTGCATTATCAAGACTACATATTTATTTTTGTCCAACTATTTACCCATATCTATTGGTTGGTAGGTTGGTTGGTTGGTTGGATTTTACGGCATGTCGAACCTTATTGGGTTATTTTATGTATTCTTGATGGGTACTCAATTTTTTGTAAACTCAATTTTTTAACACATCTTTGAAACACATTTTTTCCAATTTAACCCACAGATGAGACCCTAACAGGTACTACCACTCTGGACCTGGGAGTAATAGTGATGAAGGGACACTAGACACTCCCCAAAATTCCATAATTGAAACCTCCTCATTAGATGCAGTTTAACGTCATACTCAGGACACTCAATGTGTAGGAGTGCACAGGAGAACGTCACTTATGATTTCATCCTTACTTCCCCAGCAGTGTCTAACATGTCTTGTTGGTATTTATTGCTTTGATGGTTTGTGTAAAAAAAGTATTGCCGCTGCTTTTGAAGGTTTAGTATTTAATGTGAAGATGGCTCCAACCTGTGAAAAACACAGGAACTCTGTTTTACTTGAGTTCATGTAGAGAGCAATGCCTCTTGCTGTCTGCTCCAATATTCGGCTTGAGCAGGTGTATTTTACAAGTACGATCGCCCCGAGGCAGAATGAACAAGGAACGGTAGTACCCCTTCTATGCCATAACCCATAAGTCAGAATGGTCTTGGGAGTAATATCAATGAAGAGCTTGTTGGAATATTTTTGATATATAAGGTGTGCTGACGTCCACCATTTAAACTTATTGACTCTGCGTGGACGCGTTGATTAAAGCCAGCCAATTAAAACGCTCGAATTCGTGGTTAGTTAACTACTTAATCGCCGATCTTGAAAGCCGTTCATTTGATCGTATTCAACACGGACGAGTGGATCAGCCACTGCCTAACACAAGGATTCTTCACTAAGGAACAGCCAGAGGATTCTTCACTAAGGAACAGTCAAAGGATTCTGTACTAAGGAACAACCAAAGAATTCCACCTAATACCAAGGAACAACCAAGGATTCTTCACTAAGGAACACAAGGGATCTCCACTGGAAAGTGCTCTCACTTGAAACCTAAAAATGGCCATAAAAATCGTAACAGGGCTGACTTCCAGAACTCGAGCCTCATCATTAAAAGCCGTTTAGTATCATAACCAGGATACCATTCCTTAATATGTGCAACAAGGGGAAAATAAAAATCTCATGAGAAAAGGATAAATAAAGGGTTATTAAGAAAAACTATAAATGGCACAAGGCGAGATATCCTCCAGCCTCAAAGGTCGGTTCCAGACTCAAAACATCAAAGATTTGTCAGCCCAGCAACCAGATTCGAGCCTCTCAAAGTAGTTTTTTTCAATAAAGATAAGAGTCTGGATGATTATATCAGAAGATTTTTATAAGTCTTAATGGCAAAGATTTTTAATAAAAGAACCATGAATACAGGTTTGGGCCCGTAGCCTATAGGTGCAACAAGCACGCTTTCGACATTTTTCAAGCGTTTTGCTTTATTCTTTTTATCCTGGGCAACACCGGGAGTGTCTGCTAGTCGATTATACACGTGCTTCTCTTTACTTAGTGTTTGTTTCGTAGCTAATTTAGATTACGTGCGAATGGGTTGGGCCTGAAAACAAACAAATTAGCGGTGGATGATGCTTCAGTCAAATAGGTATTTAAATCGACTAGATTAACAAATTTCGGTCTGTTAGTCATTAAAATATCTTCTCGGCAAACTAGCTGTCAAGGTTGACAATGAGCACAACAGCTGTTTACTATTACTGCAGGTGAGTATGTATTTACGCAAACACTTCCGCACGAGCAGGATGTGACACAAGTTCTACTTTTAAGTGGATTTTTTAACAGGTTTGAATTCAGTTTTCCTTCTCTTAGACTCGCTGTCATACTGTCAGGTTCAGATGTAACGACAATTAGAATTGCTCCCCTTGATCAGTAGGGGGATGATGGGAACCCGGAAGTGAAGTTTCCGCCATGACACTTTTGGATAGCACGGTGAGTTAGTTAAGTCACTTTTAGGGTAGAAGCATTCTTACCCTCTGTTAAATAAAACCTTGTTAATTTTTAAAAAAACTTGTCTTGCTTCTTTATTCAGTGTTCCATATTGTATCTGTATATCAAAACATTACACATACCAAGGAGCCGAGTCTGTGCTACTATTTACCCATAGCTGACAGGAGAATAGTTGGATGGGCACCTATTCCAATGGTAATAGCGCTACGTGAAATACTATCAGACTCGTTCAGGATTTGAACTCATGTCACCGTGTCTATTTCTTATGACGATAACCATTACAACATGGGGGGTTAAAAACTATCCAAGTAAGACGAGCAAAACGCTAGACAGTGATACCAATAATAGTCGGAGAACTTGCAACTATCGCCAAATGCATGGAAAAGAATGGGTGAATTGAAGATGAAAGGAAGAATCAAGACCACTGAGACAACCTAGACCACAGGACTGCTAAAATCACCGGTAATAATTTAACACGTTGATTACGTATTGGTAAAGATATGTACCACAATGTATATTACTGATGTACGTAGTGGTACGTATATGTACCATTGCAAATATCCCACTTCCTTTTTTTTAAAACAATATCAGAATATATACTTTCATAATAACATAGCAATATCTACATATACTACTTAAAGAACGTGGAAACTATGGAAAAATATGTTATGACTAGAACATTTATTCAAAAAAGTGATGTAACCACAAGGCTCCTAGTTCGATACCGTTCCTCGCCAACTCAGCGTATGAGTAGCACAGGGATATGTGCGGTAAAGTAAGGAGCTGATGGTAGGTGCGGAGCTCCATCTCAGATGCTAAAACAATCTCCTTGGTCTAGCGCTATTAAAAAGGGGATAGACTCCCTCGCTGACTGGCTGATACCGACTTTAGGCCGCCCTGATGACTTTACTTTATATATATTTCTCCTCGCGTCATCCAAATTTCCTAGCTCGTTTATCTAACACACACACACACACACACATATATATATATATACATACATATATATATATATATATATATATATATACAGTCATCAACAGACACATGTTTCGACTTATCAAGTCGCTAGACATTTGTGAGCTACCTACAGCCGAGATAGAAACCGGATAGATTCAGCAGTAGTCGGTCAGCTTAACTGCTTGGCTATCGTCACCCACAGAATGTAAAAGGGATTTTAACTGTTTTAATACACGCATCTGTATGTATGTAAAGGCCTTTATAGAGTGCTCCTTCCCTTTTTATAGGAGAGCGTTGCGTTTACGCTTTAGTTGGCGTTCGTCAGCGAAATCCCCTCCAAAGTGATCAATCACAGGCGGGATGGGGAGCATATATATATATATATATATATATATATATATATATATATGAAACATTTTTGGGAAAAAAAGAAAAGACCAAGATAATCGCACCAACCAAAAATAATCTATTGGTACAATATTTGGCCAAAAGAAAAAACAATTTATATGTATATATATATATAAGATATATATATTCATACAAAACCGCCAGGAAATTAAAGCTAATAAGTAAAAAGTGCTCAATACCTAAGTAGAGCAAATAATAAAGATAAATCTAATGAGTCAGATAAACCTACTAAAAGTTTCGAAACTTTTAGTAGGTTTATCTTGTTACAAATCATTTTATATCGCATATTGCTATATCATATTGTATGAAATAGATCATAAATAAAGCAGAGCTAATAGGTGCGACAAATGTGTACCAACACGAAACAGCCAATTTACCATTGCCACACAAATGTGTTGGTATTATATTATTCCACAGAGTCATAGTACATTACCAGCAATACTTTCAAAACTGATGCAATGAAGGAAATGTGTCAACGTCAATGATTTTTTTTCACAGGAGCGTTAATATAAAAAGGTTTGGTTTGCTTTGTTTTGTTTTATGTATTGTTTTGTTTTACGGCATATCAACCTCAGTGGGTAATTTAATGCCGACAAAGTTTTGAAATAAATTCATTCTTAATGGATACTCATTTTTTTATAAACACATTTTTCTATTTAACCCATAGATGGGACCCTAACAGGTACTACCATTCCAGGTCAAAGTGGACTTGGAAGCAATGTGGATAAAGGGGCGTTCCACATTCCCAGACTTCCAGAACTGGAACATCATCCTCAGATAGTTTAACGTTATGCCCAGGACGTGAATACCCTCAGCCACCGCCTTCTGGGCATCCACATGATAAAAAGGGTTGGGGCTTGTCATAAGGATAATAGGGTTGGGGCAATCATATAGGTACTAGGGGTTGGCATGGCCAGATGATTGATCGGAGGGGGCCATTCCGACCGCCTGTCTAGCCTAAGTAAGGGTCTAAGTGGAGTGTTGCATGTCATGAACTGCTCATCCACCAGTGTTCCATTTTTAAGCATCACGGGTCGCCATCCAATGGCCAACAGGTGACCCTATTAGTGGAGTCTTACCCCTGTTACATAATTATTAGTTACCTAATATTTTTGTGCAATAGTGTAGGAACAAGATGGCGTTTTAAGTGACAGCGTTGACCTCAGTCCTGACCCTACCTTCCGGGGATAGCCGTGAGAACTGGTAGAGAAGACCCTCTCTTCCGGTTTAGATAGTAAGTAAGTTGCAGTCAGTTAGAAGGTAAGAGCCGAGCTCGTAGGTTGTAAGTCGCGTAATACACGCCGCCATTCTCATCTGCGCAGATTGTCTGGTTGGGGATTTAAAAATAAAACAAGATCAACTAAATCGAAGTCTTGTGTTTATTATCTAAAAACTAACAATGACACAGGGCTTCTGATAAAGAGAAATCCCCAATGGAAGACCAGACACGAAGTCCCCAAGAGATGTCCAGACCTTAGAAGATTCCAGACCAAGACAAGATGTTATAAGATTCCAAAGACGGCCAGAAGAATAGAGTAAGAAAGAAGTAAGTAAAGAAGTAATGAAGAGGGTATACAAACACCCCTCGGCAGTGGAGCATTTGGTGTATTCTAAATCCCCAGCCGACAGGGAGGAATTCTAAAGTTAATAATATAATTCGAATTATATTATACCACAAAGGCGTGGTACATTAATGATCCACTACGTTTACCAGCACTAATTTCAAAACTGATGCAATAAAGGAAATGTGGTAACGTCAGAGAGGAGAAATTGCTATTTGAGCAAACGTAGGCAACGTGTTAAAAGATATCAAATCTAAAAGAAGAGATATTAACTCAAATGATTTTTTTCCCAGGAGCGTTAATATAAAAAGGGGTAACATCAGTCGACCAAATGGAATAATTACGCCCCCATAAATCAGGGGTATAATTGGGCGAGGACTGAAACCACTTAAGGAAATGTGGGTCCCTTTTCGGTTGGTGGTGTAATTTTAGCTGATGCTCCTTAGAATCTAAAAGAATTGGAACGGTTAGTTGATGCGTGACCCAGTCGAGTGTATCCTAAATGGAATACAGCTGTAAAAAAATATTTTTTTAAATAACTTATGTAACACAAGACTAGTCATTCGCCGGAAGTAAAGCAGTAGTGTCGGTAGGTTGGTGAACAGGTCGATCAAAATATCAATTTCAGGTATGACTGTTTTCATCAGCACCAGGTTGTCCTAACTGCACGGATTGCCATGAATCTCTCTCTCTCTCTCTCTCTCTCTCTCTCTCTTCTCTCTCTCTCTCTCTCTCTCTCTCTCTCTCTTTCCCCTCTCTCTCTCTATCTATCTATCTCCACTCGTCCCTATCGTTCATTACTCCGGGCAGGTCTCCTGAACAGCATCCAGTATCCATACAGAGATGTAGATTTTTGCTGGTCAGCCTACATTGGTGTGACCATGTAAAGGTGTCGTCCTGACTGCCCGGATTCCCATGAATCTCCCCCACCACCCACCCACCCCTCTCTCTCTCTCTCTCTCTCTTCTCTCTCTCTCTCTCTCTCTCTCTCTCCACTTGTCTCTATCGATCATTGCTCCTGACAGGTTTTCCGCACAGCATCCAGTGTCCGCACATAGCTGGTGAGCCTACATTGGTGTGTCCATGTAAAGGTGTCCACGCCCACAAGAGGACGTCATCCAGCAGTGTCCAGCAAGTCTTCTTCGCCTACCCGAATGGTTTGTGTGAG
>CM042146.1:102618042-102620542 GCA_023376005.1 Doryteuthis pealeii
CATTTGGTTTGGTTTGGTTTGTTTAATGGTAGAAGAACCCTGTGAATCATTTAATGCCAAAAATTGTAAGATAAAAGTTGGTACTCAAGTTTCCTTTACTAGTGTAACGACAAATGAATACAAAAAGTATAAAATTCTAAAATTTAAAATTTAAATAACCTAAGACTAACACTTTCCGCTTTTGAGATCCTATTTAGAAGTGATACAAATATGTTGTATTTAATTGTGTCTGTTGTGTTTTCGGTTAAAATGAACATGTAAGATTTGAAGTGATTTAAGTTATATATAAATTAGAGATGAAAAAAATCACCAAGCAAGTTTAAAAACTATTAGAATTTTATTAATTAACATGTTGGAAAAGACAATTATTGTGGTCGCCTAATTTAATGTTGCGTTTATGTTCGTAAATACGTTTTTTAGGTTTCCGGGGGTTTCACCTATGTATTTCCTACAACAGTCCATACATGAAATCATGTATATGCCTGCTTCAAATTTTACAATATTGTCGATAGTTTTTGTTAATTATATTGTGAAATTGTTTTGTAGAAGGATAAAATGTCATCCATGTTAGTATTCTCAAACAGATCCCTCATATTATTTGAATTGATATACTTTTTGTTATTGGAGTGAAAACTCCACACTCCATGAGGAAATGTTTGACAGTGTAGGTTTTTTGGCATGTCTCGCATCGTGGTTGATCCTTCTGCTTGAGCATAAAAGAATTTGTAAATCTTATATGACCAATGCGCAGCCGAGCCAGTATTACTTCTTCTAAATATATAAATGCTCTACTAATTTGGTGTTGATTATATGTGTATAGCTGCTATATGTACACTTCAAACCATCACCAATTGCCTACGCGTCCATACTTGTCGTCGCACCAACCTAAAAACTCCTTGGATATACAGTAGCAAACTAGAGACATTGGAACACCTACAGACTCGGAAATAATCGAAGATAGTCGAAACTACCCGTACTCGGACTACACAAATCCCCGACAATTTCAAGATACCATATACTGATTTGAAACCTAAAAGTTAATAGATTCCTTCATACAAAATGGCAACAACACTGGAATAACAACATCCACAATAAACTCTTCCATTAAACCTACTTTGGGAGGCTGGAGACCAACTTTAAGGAAGTCTAGAAAGGAACAAGTCATTGTGTCCCGATTACGCATTGATCATACAAGACTAACGCACTCCAATATACTCAAACAAGAACAACAACCACAATGTGGAACATCTCAAACACCTTTGACAATTAAACACTTATTCATGGAATTCAGGTTTTTTGCTCACATCAGAAACCGTTATTTTAATGCAAACAATATGAAAGATCTGTTTGAAAATGTCAACATGGAGGATATTCTCTCTTTTTTGAGGGAAATAAAATTATACCATAGAATATAGACATGAAACAAATCAATACCATACAACATAATCCCCAATAATGCTAACACATTTTTAAAACCAATTAATAAAAGTGTAAAATATAAATACTCGATATGTATAACTTCCTAACCGTTAGGCATGACATAACCCCAGACGGGTTGATATGCCGTTAAAACCAATGAACAACAACAACAAACAACTTTAGGCTGTATTTTTAAACTGCCAACAACCACAGTTGTGACATCTCATTCGCCAAAAAGGAAAACTGAATGAAAAGCTAAACACTAAATACTTATCCGTCACTTTTCATAAAACATGCCTACAAGAGAAGCTGCTGCCCAAATTTCACATCTATTAATAATGGAGATTCACTTCCGGTTTTTGTCTGTAACAAAAACTACGTCACTGCTTACCTCACTATTCCCGAAATCGTCATAACAGAATAAATACACTCAAAATTTGAGCATGCAGCATTAGACAGTCCTCATTGTTTTTTAAAACAAGTTTTAATAGATACATCCCCAGTATCATATATTTATATATAGTTTGTTTTATTTTAATAGATATTCAAAGTTAATAGAACTTAGTTTCGATTTCAAATTGTTTTATCTTTTTAGATTTTTTTTTTATTTTACTCATTTAATAAATTTGATGATTTCATGATTTATGGTTCAAACACTCCGACATTTAATTTTTAACTTCCACCTCCTCAAGCAATATCTTTCAAAAATGTATTTTTAAATCGCCCGGAGGGTGTTTTTTATTTTGCTAGTAATAACAATGTACATGAATGAATGTGTGTATGTATATATGCATTAAAACATGAGATCTATTTTTTATATATTTGTATAAATTGATTTATATGTCAATGAAAAAAAATTACCATGTTTTTATGTAGTTGAAAAATGTGAACATATATGGGAATCAAAGTTTCACACACACACACACACACACACACACATACAAATACAGTATCGTCAAAAAATGAGTAGCCACTAACAAACTTTTTAATAAAAATAGTTCATGTCCTTCTAAACTAAATATCTCAGTATTTTATTATTTGTAGTGGAACATTGCAGAACAAAACGGATGTTATTAGATAT
>CM042146.1:102625542-102663042 GCA_023376005.1 Doryteuthis pealeii
CATCATTCGTTAATGAGACTTGTGTTTTTTTTAATTTTTACAATATTACTTTATATATATATATATATATATATATATATATATATATATATATATATATAATATAATAAGATAAATATATAAAGGTTTTACATATCTATTTATTAGGTGACAAAGGAACAATCACAACCATATTGGTTTCATGCGATGCAATCTTCAGGTGAAGATGTTTCAAATGTAAGGAAAATCGAAAAAATTACAAAAAATTTCAAAAAATTCAATAGACACGGGATGCGTATGATTGGATAAAATGATGTGTGTATGTATATGAAGGTGAATTGAATGTGTGAGAGTGTTTATGGGCTGCATAACAGCTCTATTTTATATTGAGCACTCTACCAATAATACTGTCTTTGGTACACCATTCCAGCAAAAGCTGAAACAGTGACCATCTCACACTATAGTATATATATATATATATATATATATATATATAGTATAAAGGTATATATACAGATAACCTACTTCAGTTTCACCAAAACAGAGATTATCAGGGTTAATTGTAATAAATTAAACAAGATACTGGTTAACTACAGACAACTGCGTAATAATACAATTGTATTATTCGCTTCCACAATTGTCTGTAATTAATGAATATATTACAATTACGCCTGATGATCCTTTTTTTGGTGAAACTTAAGAATGTTATCTGTATATATACCTTCATACTAAATCCGCTCTGCTAACGTATTGAGCACTTTATATTGTTTATAACCATGACTTATTCGGTTAATATTTGTATGATATTGCGATTAACTCGATATTCTATTCACCGGTAAGTCATCTTCTTTATCATATATATATATATAATGGACTCTCCCGTCGATTTACGACGTATGAGGGTTCACACACACAATGAACTCCCACACAGAGATTTGTTTATAGTTTTGAAGGCTTGTGTTGGACCATCCACACTTTTTGGCACAGTCGATAGGAAAGAATTGGTGCATCAAGGGTTGTTACAAACCCAATCAACGACCGACCTCAGGAATTTTTAGAGTTATCCCTCTCCTATACTGGTTACCTACCCAAGGCTGAAGAGCCCAGTCTGCCCTACTATTTAACCCATAGCTGGAGGGAGAATATATGGATTCATACCTTTCGCAAGGGTATTAGCGCTATGTGAAATGCCAACAGCTTCGTCTAGGAATTGAACTCGAATCGAAGAAGAATATATATATATATATTACTGTTAGCATCTACCCGAAGAGGACATTGACACAAAAGCAAAGAGGTCCGTTTATAACATCAGTTTTTAACCAGGTCTGTAATTTTTTGGCAGAGCAAGCCTTTTCATATATATATATATATATATATATATATATATATATATAATGTCCTTCTGTCTTTCTAGATATTTTTCTACATTTTATTACTACTCCCTAAGCCTTGCATTCCAACTAACTCTTTCTTCTACGAAAGCAGATTGGCAAATATCATTTTTTATAGAGTCACAGTCAAGTGGTATTTACAGAAAAACAAAAAAAAAAACAAATAAACTATGTACGTTCGTGCCGTAGACATTTTGTTTTGTTTTGTTTTTTAGCGACAATTTTCACCTGCCTCTTTACAATGATAAAATGCATTGAGGAAAGACGATGGGGAGATTAAATGACAGACGTCGCAGCAGGTACGGACAGTGACGGAAATTAACGAAGAGTATCGGGTTCGGTTTGTTGCCTCAGTAAACATTAATACGCTGTGTTGATTTTGTAAACATGGATGTGTCCTGTTGATTGAGAAAAGACAAAAGAATCTTGTTGATGGAGTAAACATTAATATATTTTGTTCATTCAGTAAACACCAATACATTGTAGACATAAAATTTTACTGATTTTTAAACGATCATACCGCCCTGTCGGATGGGACAAGATTACACTGGCTGCATCTCTATAGAGGGGTAAGACCCTCAATGGGGCCACCTGTTGGCTGTGGGTAGTGATCCGTGATGCTTAAGGATAGGATCCTAATGGAAGAGCGGTCCATGACAGGCTACATTCCACTTAGACCCTTATTTAGGCTAGATGGATGGTCGGAGAGGCCCCCACCGATCAATCAGCTGGTCAGGTCGCCTTAGCACTTATATGATTGCCCCCACTCTATTGCCCTTATGGCAATACCCAACCCTTTTTATCATATATGTGCTAGAAGGTGGTGGCTGAGGGTCTTCATGTCCAATAATAATAATAATAAGAAGAAGAAGAAGAAGAATATATATATATATATATATATTATGGAGGCGCGTGGCTAGTGGTTAGAGTCGTGAAAAACTGACTCGTCGATTCGAGTTCAATTCCTTGGCATTTCACATAACGCTAATACCCTTGGGAATGGTATGAATCCATACATTCTCCCTCCAGCTATGGGTTAAATAGCAGGGCAGACTGGGCCCTTCAGCTTTGGGTAGGTAACCAGTCTAGGAGAGGGATAACTCTGAATTCAAAATTCCCTCCAGCTATGGGTTAAATAGTAGGGCAGACTGGGTCCTTCAGCCTTGGGTAGGTAACCAGTCTAGGAGAGGGATAACTCTGAATTCAAAATTCCTGAGGTCGGTCGTTGATTAGGTTTGTGTCAACCCTTGGTGCAGCAATTCTTTCCTATCGGCTGTGCTAAAAAGTGTGTATGGTCCAACACAAGCCTTCACCACTATAAACAAATCACTGTGTGGATGTTCATTGTATGAACACTCATGCGTCGATCAACCGGAGAGTCCATCATATATTATATACACGAGATGTGGGTATACAACAAAATGAGACGCATTCAATTCTCTGGGACTTTGAGGTACAAAGATAAGTCAAAGACAAGAACTGAAAAAAAAAAAGAAATAAACCCTCTACCCATTACCTACACTGTGTGTCTAAAATGTGATTGGTTGGTTGATTGGTTGGTTGGTTGGATTTTACGGCATATCAACCCAGTGGGTTATTTTATACCAGATATCTTTTTGTTTTATTCATTCTTGATGGGCACTCAATTAGTTTTAAGTACATTTTTCTATTTAACCCATAGATAATACTGCCATTTCGAGTCAGAGTGGACTTTGGAGCAATGGTGATGGAAAGATACTCCACATTCCCCAGAGCTCCAAAACTGAAACCTCACCGTCAGATAGTTTAACGTCATACCCAGGACACTATAGATGTGATGTTTACTCAGCTATCGCACCGTTTGCATTAGATGACATGTAAGGAGAGGTTGCGCTAATACCATTGGGAAAGGTATGAATTCTACTCTCCCTCCAGCTATGGATGAATAGTAGGACAGACTGGATTCTTTAAACGTGGCTAGGTAACCAGTCTAGGAAAAGGAAAACTCTGAATTTAAACCTGTTAAACTCCGCCTAAGAAACTCACTTTGTGTCACATCCTGCTCGTGCGGAGGGGTTTGGTAAATATATATATATAAGGAGAGGTTGTGTGTGTGTGTGTGTGTGTGTGTGTGTGTGTGTGTTATTCTATTGTTCAAAACGTTATGGCATCAAACTTCCATGACTTGAAGGGAGAAAAAAAAACACCCGTATGTTTTTATTTTTCAACGAGAAAAAAATGTTGTGTTGTCAGGCGAATACATGATTTATTGCTTGCAATCACCTGTTCACGACCAGAACTCGAAAGCCGTGAATCTTTCATGATAGCTGCCGTTACGCTACGATAAAAGAAGTAAACAATTTTCAATAAGCGCTAGAAGTGGCTACCCTGCGTCGCCTGGGTAGAGGGTGAGGGCAAAAGTTACTCTCGCAGATCATTATCACTGAATCACGAGTTTGAATCCTCGCTGGATGCCCCATTAAAATCCCTATGTATAAAAGACCTTGCGTTACGTCGACCTGGCAAGGTGTCGAAAAAAGTTCACAGACACTCTTAAAAAAAATTAATGTCTCCCATTTAAAATATTAAATGCAAAAAAATTCCATGCTGTTACTATTTAAATTTCATACTTTGATTATCTTCACGAATATAACTACTATTTTTGCTCAAAAATCAAGATCTGGTGATATTGAATGTTATATATATTTACTTTGTCATTAATTGTTTTATTTTTGTAGTTTCATTCGGGCATACATACACACCATCTGCCCTTTATATATGTATAGATTACTCCATTTAATTCATTCATCAGGCTGGCTCTGATGCTGTGCGTTGGAGGCGCGTGGTGTAATGGTTACCCTCGTTGGAAATAGACACGGAGAAACGAGTTCAAATCCTGAACACGACTGTGTGCATTTCACATAGTGCTAATACCTTTGTGAAATGTACGAATCCAACTATTCTCCCTCCAGTTATGGGTAAATAGCAGGGCAGACTGGGTTCTTTAACCTTGGTATGTGTTGGAATACTTTTGTTATATAAGGTGTGCTGGAGGTCACAACTTAAATTTATAGACTCTTCGAGGCCGTGTGGACTGAATGGGTCAATCAACATGCTAGAATACGTGGTTGGTTAACTATTTAAAGGCCTTGGTGAAAAGGTGTTCAGGTGCTCGTTCTTAAAACTGAGGAACACAAGGATCATGAGATTCAAGATACACGGACCAATGGAAACAGCATTACAGGATATTACACAACACGGATCAAACTTAATGCCACAAGGGATCTCCACTGTAAAGTGCTCTCACCTGCAGCCTAAAATGGCCACAAGAATATTAGCAGTATGGAAACCGATCTAGGAGAAGGAAAACATTGAATTCAAACCAAAACGACCCTCTTCTTGTTATTCAAATATACTTTGAAACCTCCTGCCCCTTCCCCTGAATTTTACATTACAATAAGCTTGTTGCGTAATGGTTATCGTCATAGAAAATGGACGTGTTGACCCGATTTCAAATCCTGGACAAGGCTCTTTGTATTTCACATAGCGCTAATACCCTTGAGAAAGGAATGAATCTCACTGATGGGAATTTTTTCTAGCTATAACCGTGTCAGTACTAATGTATGATTGCAATAATTGGACTTTAACGAAACGATTGTAGAAAAAGCTAGATGAGAATTACACAAGGACGCATCACGCTGGTTTGAACAAATTCTAGAATTAGCGCCCTACCTAACAGCAGCTGTATGGCCACTTACCTCTCATCTCACGAACTGTCCTAGTAAGACTAGAAAGGCATTCTGGGCACTGTTAGAGAAGTAAGGACGAAATCATAACCAAATGAACTTCTACACATGGACACACCATGTTTAGGAAAATGGTGGGTGTGTCAAGCTCAATAAGAACTAAACAAAGATGCTGCGTGCTGTTTAAACTGTAAGACCACTTACCTCCCATGTCACAAACCATCCAACTAAGACGGTAAAGGCATCCCTGGTACTGTCGGAGAAGGATACACTCATAAGCGACGTTATCCTTTGGACTCCAACACATGGACACACCAGTGTTGGGTCACAATCTAAAATCTTATATTTACCATCTCTTCTAATTTCTAAGTCCAACTAGAATCCTTTTGAGCAGTAATTTTGTTGTAGAGTAGCTAGCACCCCTTCAGTACTCTACCAGATGAACTGGCTCATAGCCTTAAATAGTCTACGATTAAAGACTTCATCAGCGGATTAATAAGCTGATTTATATTTGGACTGAGCTTATTGCATTTGGGTATACCACATTTGACCCCCCCTCTATATCTTGTAAGTTTGCTTTGTTAATTGTTTGTAACTTATTGTTCTGTGTTTTCATATGTATCCGTTAGCACTGGATACTAGTGCTGAATAAATATATTAAGCTCTCAATTTCTTCTGTGTATCATTCCACCTCATTCCAACAAAATTTCGGGAAAATTCTTTTTTCTTCAATAAAAGAAACATAATACAGTTAAGTTTAAAGGACATAAAATAAATAGATCTTGTGATATCCTACAAATATTGTTACGGATGCGGACTACGCAGAAGATCCGGCGCTTCTCGCAAATACACCTGCACAAGACGAACCATTTCTACATAGCCTGGAGAAGGCAATAAAGACATTGGTCTCGATGTGAACACAGATGAAACTGAATTCCTATTTTACACACAAGATGGAGGCATCCCCATACTAATTGTTAAGCCTTTAAAATCGGTGGATTAGTTCACGTACCTAAGTAGCAATATCTCATCTACAAAAAGTGAAGTTAATGCAAGCATAGGAAATGCATAGACTCTGTAGACAGATTATCAATCATATGAAAATCTGGTCTCACAATTAATTTTTATATAAAAGGACGTGTACTCGTTCGTTATACAAGCAAACATGCAGACAGACTGACACAATTTCTTTATATATATATATATATATATATATATATATATATATATATATATATTCAAATTGAAAAGACGTTGATTTGTTGAACTTTCAAGAAAGCATATACTCTTTCGAATAGGTGGGTGGTGTAATGGTTAGAGTCATGGGAAATGGACTCGTCGACCCAGGTTCAAATCACGAACGAGGTTGTTTTCATTTCATATAGTGCTAATACCCTTGGGAAAGGTATTAATCCAACTACTAACCCTCCAGCTATGGGTAAATATTAGGACAGACTGGGCTGTTAAATTTTGGCTATGTAACCAGTCTAGGAGAAAGAAACTCTGAATTCAAACCTGTTAAACTCCAATTAAGTAATGACCTTGTGTCACATCCTGCTCTCCGGAGAGGATATATATATATATATATATATATATATATATATATATTCTTTCACATAAATACGTTTCAAACTGTCCTAACCGTTGTTTAAAATCGCCTTATTTTCTTTTAAGCAGTATATAACTAGTTTAACCATTTAATACATTTTTAGTTTTAAAAAAAAAAGATAAGAAGGTGAGTAAAAAAGTAATACCATTTTGTTTAGGACGGGTATAATAACCAACACAGGAACATTTATCATACATCAACATGAAGCTGATCCTCTGTGGATCACATTCCTACTTCTCCATATAGTCACTGTTTCTCTCAATAGCAATGTTCCACCTTCGAATGTATCCCTGCCCCGTAAAATTCGGTTAACTGTCCTTTGGGCCACTTCTTCACTACAGATTCATGGTGCCGAAGAGATGATCGTCTGAAGGCGCTAAATCTGATGAGTATGGAGGATGCAGTAAAGTTGTTCACCCGAATGAGGCGATTTTCTCCCTTTTCCTGATGCTTGTGTGTGTTTGAGCATTGTCATGCAGGAGGAGGACATTGTCGATTGGCAAGTTGAGTATTGCTCGTTGATTCTTGCTCTGAGCCTCGTTAGGGTCTCAATGTAGGCCTTAGTTTTATTTCATTTTAAATCAGACTTCATATAAAATAAAGATAAATGGTATTACTTTTTGACTCACCCTCGTATATATTATTTCAGATAAATATGTTTCAAACTGTCCTAGCTGTTTTTTAAGCAGTATATAACTAGTTTAACTATTCAATTCATTTGTTAGGGGGAGTTATCTCCCCTAACGATTCTGGGCACGAGAGAGCAAGAACACAAGAACATAGCTGCTGTGATGAACACATCATATGGTATATAGTTGAACTCTTATCCAAACTCATCCTACTGGATTCCGCCCTGTCGGCTGGGGCGTTAGAATGCCCCGACTGCACCTCTGCAGAGGGGTAAGACTCCCCCAATGGGGCACCTGTTGGCCGTGGGTGGCGACCAGTGATGCTTAAGGATAGAGCCCAGGTGGATGAGCAGTTCATGACGTGCAATACTCCACTTTGGCCCTATCTTGGGCTAGACGGGCGGTCGGAGAGGCCCCCTCCGATCAATCGGCTGGTCACGTCAAGCCCTAACACCTATATGATTTTCCCAATCCTATTGCCCTTATGGCAAGCCCCAACCCCTTTTTATCATATGGGTGCTAGAAGGCGGTGGCTGCGGGTCTACATGTCCTGGGAATGACGTTAAACTCTATCTGATGGTGAAGTTCCAGTTTTGGAGGTTTGGGAATGTGGAGCACCCCTTCATCACCATTGCTCCCTGGTCCACTCTGATCCGGAGTGGTAGTACCTGTTAGGGTCCCATCTATGGGTTAAATAGAAAAATGTATTTATTAAAAAATGTATTATCCATTAAGAATTGATTTATTTCAAAGCTTTATCGGCATTAAATGACCCACTGAGGTTGATATGCCACAAAACAAAACAAACCAAAACCTACTGGATTCCCGGTCGGTGAGAATAAATAAAACAAATATTGTTATATATTAAACATATTTCACTGTTTTTGTTATCATTTGTTATTCCTACATCTTTGGATATAACAACATTTTTAGCTGTAAAAAAGATATTTTAATACTTCGGTCGATTGGCCATTAGTGTGCTCCCATAATGCGAGGACGGACCGACTAGTTTTAACCACCATATTTTATTTATTTATTATTTATTTATTTTACTTCTCTTGCCTTAAATCTGGATGTGAAGCAGATAATAATTATTGAATGATAATTTCGCTTCGAAAGAGAAAGATCTAGAAATACATATGCCTCTGGCTTGACAGCTAATTTGGAAGGTTAGAATAATTTTTTTAAATCGAATAACAAAAGGACTTTTTTTTTAAATATTCATAATGACCGAAGGGGAAAATGGAATTTAAATTGAAAGAAGAAAAAAACTGAAAGAAAAAAAATAATTTGCTTGGGAAACCGGAAGTATTATTGAAAGCGTATCCAGAAAGGGAAAACGAAAAAAAAATCCGACGAGAAAAGAAATACATTTTTGGTTGGTTGGTTGGTTGGTTAGTAGGATTTCACGGTATGTCAACCCTTGTTGGGTTATTTTATGCCGAAGACGTTTATTCATTCTTGATGGGTATTCAACATTTTTTTTTCAAACTCGATTTTTCATACTCAATTTTTAAACCCATTTTTTCTATTTAACAGATATATGGGACCCTAACAAGTACTACCAACCGGGCCAGAGTGGACCAGGGAGTAGTGGTGATAAAGAGGTATTCCACATTCCCCAAAGTTCCAGAATTGGAACTTCATGATAGAGTTTAACGTCATAACCAGGAAATTAAGGCACTGAACCACGTATCTTTGAGAATCTGTGTTACGACTCAAAGATACGTGGTTCAAAGTTAACTGACCTGAAAAATGTAAAGGTTTTTAAATAAAATAACTGGTGCATTATATCATTTATTCATTAATATATCAGCACTGAAAATTTCATTAAATTCGCTTAATTCCCTGAGTTTTGGTATTTTTTTTTCTTTCGGTGAGGTGACATACAATGGTGGAATTTAGGTCCGTTAAGTTCGATTTAACCACTTATGTTATATAATTCATGGATAGCCTATGAATTGTGTAAGTACTGTAGCTAGATATATTTGAATTGAATCGTTGAAGATTCAAAATATTGAATGGAAAAGTACCATAACCGTTATAATTATGAGTGGCAGGTAATAACCTCGACTTGACCCCCTCCGGAGACGCGCGATTGGAAGCGTAAGATAGTTTTACGTTTTTAGTTAGTTGCAACCAGTTACTCATCGAGAGAGAATGTTCCCTCAAGAGTTGCTTCTAACCGTGAGGATTATGGGGTTGTTTTAATAAAAGCTAAATAAAACGACAAAGTCTTCGTTTTATTAATAAACCAACAAGAACGCAGAGACACCTTGCCGAACAGAGAAGAAATCAATCACCAGAAGAAAGACCAACAGTAGAGCTCACTAGAGTAAGAATCAGCCCTGAATAATATGGCGGCCGACGAGGTAGACAATAGAAAACAAGTAAGAATCAGACCTATCATCTCCTCCATCTCTCTCTCTCTCTCTCTCTCTCTCTCTCTCTCTCTCTCTCTCTCTCTCCCGAGTCTTCATTCATTGGCATTGCAGTCTCGGAAGACTATATGATTCTTGTGACCCTGAAGTTACAGCGCCCCCTGTTACTGCGAAGTCTAATGTTTGAAAAATATTCTCGACCACAGATGTCCCATGTGAAGGCTGTCCCTGAAGATGTTGATTTGCCGGTGTTTTGTTGCCGTCACTTTCTTCTGGATCTCTTGGCTTCATGGTGTTGCGCCAGGATGGCTTCAGACATTAACAGTCCGCCACGGAGAGCCTGTCCTCACCGAGGACGGTCCTGGGCCAAATTCTCTACTGGAAGTACCCGAGTAAGAGGTATATAACAGTGTTAGTTTGCTACATTCCCTTATTATGTGATTAACTGTTTCATCTCTCTCATCACATTGCTTTTATCAGTTTTAATCAACCAAAAATCTTGAAGCAAATCAAACATTTTCTCGGCTTAACGAATCAAAGAAATCTTTTAGACAAAATACCCGTCACAATATTTTGATTTTCCACAAGTGGACACGCTTACTATTCAGCATCACTAAGATGTTAGAAATTGTTTTAAAAGCTTTATTGTTTTATTACCGAATGTTAAAAAAAGATTTGGAAATTTCGTTAACAATATTTCTTTTATTTTCTTTTTCTTTTTTCTTTTTCTTTTTTTTCTTCTTCTTCTAATCTCAAGTTAATGAACAAAGTTTTTTTTTCTAAAAGACAAAACGATTCTTTATGATTTTAAATAAACACATTTTGGCTATTGTGGATTTTTGGCGCTTTTTCTGTTTTGTTTGCATTCATTGAATGGACGCTGCTATCGAATATCGATTGACTGCTTTAGGCATGCGCAGTAACGTTTTTTTTTTTAGCGCCGAAGCCACCCGCTTGGAAAGAAGACAATAAATTGGTTGTTATCACTATGGAAAGAATAAACACATGGAATCACTGATGCATTCAAAGGATTCTTGGAGAAAAAAATAAGGAAAAAGAAAAAATCTCTGGTGATTTTTTAATGTCCCAAAGGATATCGAAAATCGTTAAACATACGGTTGCTCAGACCAAGTTCTCACAGGAATGAACAGTCTCACAAAATAAAAAAAGATAGTGGAGATAATAGTAATTCGTCAGGGGCTGTTTTGTTTGTTCTGGAAATCACAGCGGAAATAAAAATGTTAATGTTAACGGTCGGCAAAATTTTAAAACAATTTACAGGGTGTCCATAAAGTCTCTTTACAATTTAAAAAAAGTTATTACAAAAGCAAATGAACAAACAAATATGCGGAAATTATTACAAAATGGGGAGTAGATATTGAAGTTTATTTGTCACCATTTAATACAACTATATATGGGCACCATTTGGAAGCGCGTGGTGTAATGGCTAAAGTCGTAGGAAATGGACTCGCTGATCAGAGTTCAAATCCTAGACAAGGCTGTCTATATTTCACCTAGCGCTAATACCCTTGGAAAAAGACATGCCTCCACTTGCTCACCCTCCAGCTATGGGTAAATAGCAGGATAGACTGTGCTGTTTAATCTTGGTTAGACAACCAGTCTAGGTGAAGGAAAACTCTGAATTCAAACCAGTTAAACTCCGCCTTAAAATTTGACCTTGTGTCACATCCTGCTCGTGTGGAGAAATTGGTAGATATGTACATAGGCACTATTAGTTGTATGAAGCACATTAAGACGGTACTTGATTTCTTTCCATGTTCGATGTAGCATAGCCTATCCAATGGTAGCAATGGTGTCAGTGTTCTTTTAATTTAGTTCAATAGTATCCAGTATCTTTGTTCGATAATGATACCTTTTATCAGAAAACTGATAGTAGAATTATCTCCCCCTGTCGTCAGAGGGCGGATCACCAACATACGATGTTGGCGGCAAAATCAAACCTCTTCACTTATCGTAAGAACTTCCACCTGAAGAGACGCGTCTTAATAGAACTCCAAAACGACCGCGAGTAGAAATCATTCCAGCGCAACTACACCTTAACTCAGCAGATAAGTCTGCAAACACCATAAATTTGCAGCAATCTTTTTTGTACCCTTTTAATATGTGTGTTTAATTTCCATTTGTGTTTGTCTTCTTTCATTGAAATTATTTGCCTGCCACGGGAGATTTAAGAGCTCCCTACTATCTCGTACTTTCTCTTACTTTAGCATAATCACAAAGAAAGAATCCGGGAGTGATATCTAGGGAACGGGGCAAAGAGACTTTATGGAAACCCTGAAGATTAGACTTGTACCAGCGGTCCATGATTATATCAATGCTTCTATCTAGGAATTAACAAATATTTCTTATAAGTTATGGTTTAGCTCAGTCGATAGAGCGTCCACCTGGGAACCACAAGGTTCCTGGTTCGATACCGGCTCTCACCAACTAAGCGTATGAGTAGCACAGGGATCTGTGCGTTAACGTGAGGAGCTGATGGTAGGAGGAGCACTCCCCTTAGACGCTAAAAAACAATCTCCTTGGTCTAGCGCTAGTGAAAAGGGGATAGACTCCCTCGCTGCCTGGCTGCTCCTGATGAGTTTACTTTACATGCGCTATAACAAGACGCGTGGTGCAATAGTTACCGTCGTAGGAAATGGACAGCACGAAACGAGTTCAAATCCAGCATCTGGTTCTACGTGACTTGGTATTTTAATCGACCAAGACGCCGACATATCGTTATAGTATATTTACTAACAAACAACCTTTATCAGATGATGTTTTTACAAGCGGTTTTTAATAAATGACTGTTCTACTTTTCTGCGTAAAAAAGAAATGTTGTATACCCTATCACTGTATACGCAGATCGAACATCGGGTATATAATCGGGAAGATAGAGAGAGAGAGAGAGAGAGAGAGAGAGAGTAGCGAGAGAAAGAGATAGCGCGCGAGAGAGAGAGAGAGAGAGACATAGATTAGAGAGATGATGATCTTACTTGAGTCTTGTTAACTTCATTACTGTTTCTTCTCAGTTCATTCTTCCTTAATTCTTCTAAGGGCTGATTTTCTTCTGGGCTGATTTTGGCCATTGTAATTAAAATAAGACTTGGACTTTTTTCTTGATCAAGTTTATTATTTTATCAGCCCAAGATTCAATCTTCTCCGCGCGGAGGAGATCGACCCCAGCGAGAGAGAGACAAACACGTCCGCTCTGCTTCCAAGTCAGGTCGAATCTGAATTCTAAAAACTGTCTAAAACCTCCTACGTTACCTTGTACCGGGGTCAGTTGGGCTCATCCAAAAGCCAATCATAACCCAACGGTTATGGAAATCTACCCGCCTACGCTTTTCATTCTAACGAACTTATTTTAAAACTCTACCGGGTCTGTCAACAATTTATCACTCTCATGAATTGTAATAGAAATAATTGTAACTTCTTAACTCTACCTTCTCATGTGTTAATTTTGATGTAATTTAGTAACGAGACAAAACTCGTTGAGCTTACATTTATATATTTACCAGCCCCTCCACACGAGCAGGATGTGACACAAGGCCTATTTCTTAAGCGGTGTTTTGAATTTGAGTTTTCTTTTCCTAGACTGGTTACCTTGTCAAGTCTGCCCTACTATTTACCTATAACTGGAGGGAGAGTAGTTAGATGCATCTTTCCCAGGGGTATTAGCGCAATATGAAATGCAAACAGCCTCGTCCCGCATTTGGTCCTGTTTAACCAGTCGTCCCGCATGTGGCCCTATGTAAAAGTTTATTTTTAACCAGAGGGGTTACAAGATGATAATGATTGTAAATTGTAGGAACATCAGTATTATTATCATTTCGTTTCTGTCAGGATGTACAAAATGTCGTCGAGCTAGTCATTGTCTAGTTACATAGCAATATTCGTAGTAATGATTCAATTAATTCATTTTGTTAATGAATTAATTCAGTCAAAACATGTTGGACATCATCATCATCATCATCATCATCATCATGTCACGCAATTAGCACGGATATTCAGGACAATCTCTCGCCAACTTATTCTATCATTCATTGTCCCCGAGGTCCTCTGCACAGCATTCAGTATCCGCGCAAAGCTAGTCAATGTAGGTCCTGGTTCGACGGCCCACATTGGCATGTCCATGTGCTGGTTTCCACAGGAGAATGTCGCTTATGAGTTCGTCCTTGCTTCCCCAGTAGTGTCTAGCAAGTCTTGTTCGTCTCACTCGGGTGGTTTGTGAGATAGGGGGCAAGTGTCCGTACAACGGCTTCCTTGTGTTTTACTTGTTTCCACCACTTGTTCAAGATCACACGCAGCATTCTTGTGCAGCTCCTATCTAGCTTATTCTCCAGGCGACTCGTTAGGGTCCAAGTGGTGCAGCCATACAGCAGCACTGACACAACTACAGTGACTAGCTACTCGATTAGTAGTGATTCGACTAGGGATACTACTACGTAAATCAATTACGAATAACCTTGCGAATTCATATCTTTATGTGAGTTTCGTTGGACGAGTCCAACTATATTTATAGGGAAATGTCTTCCCTTACAACATATTCAAAGACTTGCTGACAGGTCTCTCCATCTAAAAAAAAAACAAAACACCCGGAAACATTCAAAAAGTTGGAAAAAAACGGGAAGATTCATAATCGAATATCTGTGGTGTGTGAATATAATCAAATTCAATCCATGACTTCGGCTTAGGGAAATAAAACGAGGATATTTTGTCAAGTTTGCTGGCAGCTAAAATCGGCTACGTTAACGATATTATCATTTGATCAAAAAGGCTTAGGAGAAAACTAAGATATTCTTGGATCAGGAAACAAAAGGGGAAAAATAGCATTTTTTAAGCCTCGTCCACATGACAATTTACACGTTCAGCTTTAAGCATTTTACATACAGAGCAGTTCATAACATGCAACACTCCACTTTGGTCCTTACTTAGGCTCTATAAAATAGGGTAGGTTGATTTTTCACTTTTTAAAAATATAAAATTGTCCATCTATGCGAAAGTTGTGTGTTAGTATACAATAGGGTAGGTTGATTTTTCACTTTTTAAAAATATAAAATTGTCCATCTATGCGAATGTTGTGTGTTTGTATACTGAATACTGTAGATCTTTTTGCACATTGTTTGAAAATAGCATCAAAGATCGTTGTATGTTAGTATACTGAATACTGGATCTTTTACTTGCATTGTTTGAGGAAATAGATCAAAGATTAGTGAATACTGATACAAAAATTAGATCTTTTACTTGTACCATTGTTTGAGGAAATAGCATACTGAATACTGATATTAGATCTTTTACTTGTACCATTGTTTGAGGAAATAGCATCAAAAGATCGTTGTGTGTTAGTATACTGAATACTGATACAAAATTAGATTTTTACTTGTACCATTGTTTGAGGAAATAGCATCAAAGATCGTTGTGTGTTAGTATACTGAATACTGATACCAAAAATTAGATCTTTTACTTGTACCATTGTTTGAGGAAATAGCATCAAAGATCGTTGTGTGTTAGTATACTGAATACTGATACCAAAAATTAGATCTTTTACTTGTACCATTGTTTGAGGAAATAGCATCAAAGATCGTTGTGTGTTAGTATACTGAATACTGATACCAAAAATTTTTTTTTGCACCATTGTTTGAGGAAATAGCATCAAAGATCGTTGTGTGTTAGTATACTGAATACTGATACCAAAAATTAGATCTTTTACTTGTACCATTGTTTGAGGAAATGCATCCGATGTGTGTGTTAGTATACTGATACTGATACCAAAAATTAGATCTTTTACTTGTACCATGTTTGAGGAAATAGCATCAAAGATCGTTGTGTGTTAGTATACTGAATACTGATACCAAAAATGAGATCTTTTACTTGTACCATTCTTTGAGGAAATACCATCAAGGATCGTCTGTTACAGCTTAATTAATGAGGTAAAAAAAACAGCATATCAGAGGTGGTGATGATGGCGGCACATTTTCAATTTGAATTCTATTTATAATATTTAATTCGTTTCATTTTAATAAAATAAAATAACATGTCTGATTTAAATATTGAAAACGGTAAATTTTCTAACCGACTAAGTTTCTCTCTGGAGGTTTCCTTTTCTTATGTCCAGGTCTTTTCATGTGAAATCTCTCAAATCTATCGCTTGAAGTATCCATGCTCTTGCACAATTCCCAGCGGATTGCCTTTCCCACCAGTCGTGCCTAGTCTTGTACTCCCTTTGTTCAATTTTACTACATTCGCTGATCGTATTATTAACCGTCTCGTCTTTGTCTCCACACACCCTACACTTGTTATTATTATTATTTACAGTTTTTCACACCAGCGTTAGCTGATGGTCTTTCACAGGTGTTTGAGTGACAGCAAGTCCCTCGGGTCTCCAGGACTCTTCTGTGTATTCTAACCGATTGCAGCAATACAGTTGTCTGGGTGGTCTCAATTCTTCCTCTGATTTCCAGTTCCTCCAGTCTTTTTTCCAAGCTTTTTGGGACCGTTCCAACTGCACGAACTACTATTGGTATCACTTTCACCATCATATTCCACAGCTTTTTTCAATTCTCTGGCAAGGTCTAGGTATTTGTCTATCTTTTCGTTTTCCTTCATCTTCACCCTGTGAGCTGCTGTATCTGCAAAGTCTACCAGTTGACAAGTTCTCTTTTTTTGGTTAATCAATACTAGGTCTGGTCTCCTGGCTGGGATAAGGTGATCCGTCTTTATCTCAAAGACCCAGAGAATTTTACGCGTTTCATTCTCAAGAACAGATTCTGGTTTATGCATATAGCATTTTGTTGTATGGTAAAAATTTAATTGTTTGCGTTATTCCCACTGGATCACCTTCACAACTCAATCGTGTCTAGCTTTGTATTCACGTTGTGCTAGTTTGCTACATTCGCTTAATATATGGGTTATGGTCTCATCTATGTCACCAGACTCTACATTTACTGTTTTGTTGTGTCTTATCAATTTTTGCTTTGATATAATTTATTCTTATGGCATTGTTTTATGCAGAAATTACTAGCGATTCAGTTTCTCTCTTGAGGTTTCTCTCATGAGCATTATTATTTTTACTTCTTTTGAGTTTTTCACATCAGCGTAAGCTGATGGTGTTTCACTGGAGGCTGAGTGACAACAAGTCTCCTCAGATCTCCAGGACTTTTCTGAGTATTCTAGCCGATTGCAGCAGTGCAGTAGTAGTCTGGGTGGTCTCAATTCTTCCTCTGATTTCCCGATCCTCCAGTCTTGTTTCCAAGTTTATTGGGACCGTTCCAAGTGCAACAACTCCAATTGGTATCACTTTAACTCTCGTATTCCACAACTTCTTCAGTTCTCTGGCGAGGTCCAAGTTTTTATCCATCTTTTCATTTTCTTTCAGCTTCACCCTATGGTCTGCTAGAACCGCAAAGTCCACCAGTTGACACATTCGGGTTTTTTTTTATCAACACTCGGTCTGGTCTCCTGGATGGGATAGAGTGTATTATTATTATTATTATTATTATTATTATTATTATTTATTATTATTTTAGTTTATCACACCAGCATTAGCTGATGGTATTACCCTGGAGTCTGAGTGACAACAAGTCTCCTCAGGTCTCCAGGACTCTTCTGAGTATTCTGGCAGATTGGAGCAGTGCAGTATTCTGGATGGTCTCAATTCTTCCTCTGATTTCCAGATTTTCCAATCTTTTTTCCAATCTTTTTGGGACTGTTTATTATTATTATTACTAGCAAATTTATGCACCCTCCGGGTGCAAGTATTTAAGTTTTAATGTAATGAAATATCGTATTAAATTAGAAACGCTAATGAAACTAAATAAGAATACAAATGAAAAGATTTGAAACAGAGGAGGGTATAATCGAAAAATAGAACAACTGAAATGTACTCTTCCATCACTCTCGTCTTTCATTGTTATTTTTTCTAATTTAAGTATTTAGTTAAAATACGAAGTAAAGAATAAAATGACACTTATCTTTTCTTGTTAATGGATTTCATTTAAGATTGATTGAAGAGATTTTTGCTTATATTCATTAAAATAAAATCAAACAATTAGAAATCAATAATACTAAGCATATATTTATTAAAATTACATTTCTAATATCAATATGCAAATTAGCCTTCACGTTCACACTGTAAACCGCTATTTTGTTGTATATATAAATACAATTGCATATTATTATTATGTAGATATGGTTAACAGTATAAATAATGTAAAACAATTTTATCAATAATTGAGGTTAAAATAAGGATAAATTCATGGTGAATGTGACGTCAATTACTAAGGGAATTGTGACTTGAGTAGTGATTTAGTTTCGGTTACAGACAGAAAAACACACAATCTCCATTATAATAAGATTATTATTATTATTATTATTATTATTATTATTATAATACATTGGTACAAAGTCCCATCATCAAACCAGACTTGAACTCCGATTACTGGTGGACACTGTAAACATTTAAAAAAAACCTAGTTGATCGGCAGATCGGGAAATGGTACTGAACATGTCGGTAGTTTGTGCATTTAAGTTCTTATTACGTTGATAAGTAAAATCCCAAACGATTTGCTCTGATCATTCTTGTTATTGGAAGTATAAGAGTCGAAATGAGATTAGGTCTACAGCTTGAGGAAATGGAATAGGGACCACTTAAGAATTTGGGGGGGGGGGGTGATGGTTGAGAAAGGGAGATAATCCGAAGTAAGGGAATTCAGAAAATGAAAAAAGGGGACATGGTAGATCCTAGAAATTAATTAAAGAAAGAAAGGAAGAAAGAAAGAAAGAGAAAAAGAAAAGAAAAGAAAGAAAGAAAGAAAGAAAGGGGGAAGGAAGGAAGGAAGAAAGAAAGAAAGAAAGAAAGAAATAGAGGGGGAAGGAAGAAAGAAAGAAAGAAAGAAAGAAAGAAAGAAAGAAAGAAAGAAAAAAAGAAAGAAAGAAAAAAAGAAAGAAAGTGTAAGAGAAAGATAAAGAAAAAAATCAAAATTGACACTGAAAGAAAAAAAATAAGGAAACAGAAAAGAAAGAAATGAATAAAGTGATGCATAAAGAAAAAAAAGGAAAATGAACTGACAAAGAAAGAAAAAAAGAAAGAAAGAAAGAAATTGGAATGGAAAGAAATAAGAGAGAAGGAAATTGACACAGAAAGAAAGAAAGAAACAAACGCAAAAAGTGAGAAAGAAAGAAAGAAAGAAAGAAAGAAAGAAAGAAAAACTGTAAACAAAAAAGAAAGAAAGAAAACATTGACAGAAAGAAAAGAAAAATGAAAAAACAACCTATTCATATATATATATATATATATAATATATATATATATATATATATAAAAGGATAATATAGCGGAATAACGGATACGAGAGCGAGCAAAACCAGATAAATAAATGGATAAGTAAATAAATAATCGATGAAGAAAAAGAAATAAAATGGCGAAAATCTAACCAAATAAAATCGCCATCATCACTCTTTTTAGAGGAGCAATAGAAAAACTACCCTTAATTTCCAGTGGCTTACTCGGATTCTTTGGAAGTGAATTGTCCCTTCCCGGGGCGGGGGGGGGGACGGGCGAAGGAGAAATCTTCACTGAATTGTAAATCGAATTTTCTAGATCCTGCAACTGATTTCTGCTTGACATCCCCACCAACCTCAAAAGAAAAGTATGTTTTCAAACATTGTAAAAAGTAGCATTTCAAGATAAATGGCCATTTTTCTATCAAGGATTCTGTGGCAGCAAGTAAGAGAAAGAAGTAGAAAAAACGGAAAATTCCTGCTCACCCAGGGGAAAGCGTCCGAATCGCGAAGGTCAAAGATAATAAACTTGCTTCTTATGTAGATAGATAATAATAAAAAAACGTCTTGGGCATTTATATAAATACAAGGAGGCGCGTAGTTAGAGTCGAAGGAAATAGACTCATCGACCCGAGTTCAAATACTGAACAAGTCCTGTTTACATTTCACATAACACTAATACACTTGGGAAAGGTAGGCATCCAACTATTCTCCCTGCAGCTATGTGTAAATAGTAGGTCAGACTGGGCCTGTTAGAATATTTCTTGTTTATAGTTATTTACTAAGCTTAGCTCAGATATGGCACAAGGCCAGAAGTGGGAGGCACCCAGTGAGAATTGAACTCACTAACAATGGTCTGCTAATCCAGCTTGCTAACCATTACACCACACGAGGTGCCCATATTTCTTGTTTATAGTTATTTACTAAGCTTAACTTAGATATGGCACAATGCCAGAAGTATGGGGCACCCAGTGAGAATTGAACTCACTAACAATGGTCTGCTAATCCAGCTTGCTAACCATTACACCACACGAGGTGCCCATATTTCTTGTTTATAATGTGTGCTGTGGATCACAACTTAAATTTATAGACTCTTCGAGGCTGCTGGGATTAAATCGGCCAATCACCACGCTCAAATACGTGGTTGGTTACCTATGTTAAGGCCTTGGTTGACAGGAGTTCAGTTGCTCGTGCTTAACACTGACAAACACAAGGATCATTGGTTTCTTTATACACGGATCACGGACGAGCATTTCCACTGTAAAGTGCTCTCACCTGCATCCTAAAAATGTCCACACGGATCGTAACAGGCGCATTAACTGTTGTGATGTTAGTCCCAACAGTAAAAAGAAGTCAAGTCGAGATGGGGTAAAATAAGACAAGTGTATTTACAATTAATAGTACATGTACGACTAGCTTGTCGTTAACGGGAACGGTGCTCCCTTTCCACTCGGTGTCTCACTATTTATAGTGAGAACCGGTGCATGTTCTCCACTGTAGGAACGGCCGGTACAACATTAACCTTGGCTTGGTAACCAGTCTAGGAGAATGAAAACTCTGAATTCAAACCTGTTAAACTCCGCAGAAGAAATTGACCTTGTGTCACATACTGGTTTACACAAATGGGTGTTAAATATCTATATATGAATAAATGGGGAAAGTGAGTTTGTCTGTCCTCTACAGACGACCAAAGGAGTGGATATAGAGAAGTGTTTCCCAACCTGTGGTCCCATAGCCAAAATGGGCCTTGGTATATTTCAGGTGGGCCGCATAAATTATATAATTTTTGCTTGGCCACGAGGCTAATATATTGGTCACAACTTATTAAATAATCCATGGATATTTTATTGAAAATGTTAGACCATTTAATAATGGTGGTCCAGTAAATATTATAAAACTAGCAAGACCTGTGTATATACCACAGTATGATAATTTAATTATTACAACGTTTGATATGTTTACTTATGAACTATTGCGAAATACTTCAATATGTAAAAAGTATAATAATCTTGATTTAACCCTATCTCACGTTTTTTCTTTCTTTCCTACTTTTCAATTTTTCATTATTTTCGACTGAAATAGATTAGCGTTATCGCTTCCATGCGATCACCACCTTTCTCTATCTTTACCCTACTCCCTTTCTTTCTTTCTTTTTTCTATTATATTTTAACTATTTAGTATGTCTTATTTATTCCCTTTCTTTCATTATAATAAAAACGGAATGCTCCATTGTTTAGCTGAGGTAACGACATAAAATAAGAATTTGGCGGATAAGCAAGGCCAGATAATTAGGATTTACATTTTTGAATTTCATGTTGGTCGATTTGGACGGTCTAATTTTTAACCAGAGGGTATTGCAAGATGATAACGGCCGCATAGGATGATTAAGGAACATGAGTAATATATAGATTTGTATGACCCACTTGAAATTTACCATGGCCATGGGGTCATAAGGTGGGACACAATGATCATGAGGATTTACAGCCACTGTAGATCTTTCAAACAAGCCGATGTACATTTCACTAACATACTTATTTAAAAAAATGTTGAATGTATATAATTAGATTATACGAGGTTGGGTCAAAAAGTAATGCATTTTGTTTAGAACAATTATATATATATATATATATATATATATATATATATATATATATATATAAAAGGTAAATAGCGCCCATTGAGAATCGAACTCACTAATAATGGTCTGCAAATCTAACTTGCTAACTATTACACCATGTGTGGCACCCACGGCATATCCATGTAGATATTTTCCGAAGCCGTTCGCCATAAGTAGGATTTGACACTAAGTCGCAAGTATGGAGCATCCAGCGAGGATCGAACTCGCTATTAAGAAATAAGGGTTCTGTGATTCTCTCTCTCTCTCTCCCTCTCTCTCTCTCTCTCTCTCTCTCTCTCTCTCTCTCTCTCTCTCTCTCTCTATCTATCTATCTATATTTTTCTCTCCAGCGGTCTCTCTTTCTCTCTATATATCTATCTATCTATCTAACTATCTCTAATTAATTACCAACACAGGAACATGTATCATACATCAAATGAAGCTGGTCCTCTGTGGATCACATCTCTACTACTCCACAAAGTCACTGTTTCTCTTAATAGCAATGTTCCACCTTTGAATGAGAGCATGTATTCATGCCTCGTAAAATTCTGTTGACTATTCTTTGGACAACTTTATTGCATCCTCCATACTCACCAGATTTAGCGCCTTCAGGCTATCATCGGCCCAATGAAAGAAGGTTTGAGAGGCAAACATTATTCCAGTGACGATGAAGTGAAATCTGTAGTGAAGAAGTGGCTCAAAGAACAGCCAACAGAATTTTTACGATCTCATTTTTAAGTGTGTTGCAAGATTATAACAGTCTTACCTTTAAGGAACATGATTTATTAATATACAGCTATGCAGAGCTTAGCGAATGTGGATGTATACACTTGTGTTCTGTTAAACATATACGCAAGAACAGGAATACAGACACATAATGGAGTATAAGATGGTTGGATAAGCACACGTAGATACACAGGCGTCCTTAATACACATGTGTGTAAGGCAAAGAAAGCCGACACACGCCCCGTCCCCCCCAAAAAAAAATGTCGTGTCAACTGCTGATTGGTTGTTATTGGAAAGGAGTGGTGAAGCGTTATGAACCAAAAGGGAATTCAACCCATTATGAAGAACTATCAGCTGTTGTGTTAGAAGTCACGCTGTCGACAAAAGGAACTGTGATATTAATTCCCCCCAAAACGAGCTAGTTTTTTTCCATCTTTTCTAGTGAAAAAAATAAAATAAGACTAAAATATCATGAAAATATTTCTCTTTTTTCTTTTAAAGGGGTTCGTATCGTGCTCTCTTGCATAGTGCTGTTTATTACATGTATATTATGGATAGTAAAAAAAAAAAAAAACTTTTTAAAAAATTAAAAAAACATGAAAGAAAGTAAACATGACCAGAGATAGAGGTTCTAGATTAGGTTTCTCCAAGACATACCAAACCGAATGGAATTGGGTGTTAACATGCGAAAGAAATTCTACGAATTTTGGTGAGATGGAAGAAACTGTTGATGCACATTTCTATCTATGAATAGTTTCGGAATTCAATTGTATCTTGAATATATTTTAATGGCAAAGAGATGTGCATTTACGATGCACATGCAACTAACAATAAATTTGTCTTTCTCCTCTTCATCTTTACCTCACTTCTTTACCTCGTATAGACACACGCACATACACACATACACATACACATGTAAAAACATGAACACACATACACACACATACATGGGAGGAAAATATGGTTTTCAACGTTTATTTTTAATCTTTATTTTGTTACTTACAGTTTTGTGGTCCCACGAATTTTAGATTTAAAAAAGGTTTTGTTACGTTACCTAATTTACAATTACCGAACCAAGAATTCGCAAGATATAATCAACTGAGAGATACATTTGCAATAGCACCTCCATCAATTCCATATTTGACAGAGAGAAAATTATTTATCAACATGTACATAACTTATTGAAGAAGAGACAATCACCATCCAGTTCGAAAAGGAGGTTCCCGAGTTCAAGAAGGCTCCCGAGTCCGACAAGAAGGCCAGATGGCACATTGGTTGTACAGATAACAATAAAGATGAGGAAAATAGTCCGAATAATACAAATAATACAAATTATCAAGTTTCATCTCATAAATTCAGAGAAATGGTAAATCTGTCAGTATGTGTCAAATAGAAAAAGGAGTCCTTTCACGACCTAGAAGACTGCTAGCATTACCTTATTTACTGATCGCTGCGCCCAGCACCTTTTCTTTACCGGAGGATATGCGTACGTTTGTGTAGAAGATAGAAAAAACAAATATTCCTAAAAAGATAAGTTAATTGGAGATGGTGAAGTCGACGTTAAAACGTTTTGGTTTTTATCAAACCCACGAGTAGGACAAGGTAAAAAATAGTGGGTACCTAGTGAGAATCAAACTCGCTAGTCAGTAGTAATGGATCTGCGAGACTAGCTTGCTAACCATTACACCATGATTGGACACCCTATCTAGGATGTGTCACAAGGTCCAACAAGGACGCTACTCGATAGTAATGATCTGCGAGACTAGCTTGCAACCATTACACCATCATTGGACACCCTATCTAGGATGTGTCCCAGGGTCCAACAAGGATCGAACACGCTACTCGATAGTAATGGATCTACAAGACTAGCTTTAGTAATCATTACACCACGATAGAATGCCTTGTATATCCAATCCATTTGCCATGGGTAGGATGGGACACAAGGTTACAAGTATGGGTCATCCAGCGAGGATCAAACTTGTATTCAGTAGTAATGGAAGCAATCCGCACACTACGTATTTAAGGCACGAAGCACTTCAATTTCCGTAACTAATATTTTCCTAAAAAATGTTAATTTGTCTCGGGTCCCTGACCATACTTCTCCCAAGAGAAGGGTAGAATTTACTTTAATATATCAGTTACTTTCACTTGAAGATCAAAAGCTGAAAAGTAGTATGAGGGTGAGTCAAAAAGTTATGCCATTTTCTTTGTTTTATGTTGTTGTTGTTTTTTTGGGGTTTTTTTAATATAAAACTAAGATCTGTATTGAGACCCTAACGAGGCTCAGAGTAAGAATCCGACGAGTAAGACCAAACTTGCTAATCGAAATAGATAATGAATAGGCTGATAGATAGATAGATATATAACGAACAGATTGAAACAGATAGATAGATAGATAGATAGATAGATGATGAATTAGTAGATAGATATGTAGATAGATAGAAAGATAGATTGATAGATATCAACAGACTGAGATAGATAGATAGATAGATAGATAGATAGATAATGAATAAGTAGATAGATAGATAGATAGATAGATAGATAGATAGAGATGAACGGACTGAGATAGATAGATAGATAGATAGATAGATAGATAGATAGATAGATAGATAATGAATAAGTAGATAGATAGATAAATAATGAATAAATAGATAGATAGATAGTAGATAGATAGATAGATATGAAACATACCGAGATAGATAGCTATGAACGGACTGAGATAGATAGATAGATAGATAGATAGATAGATAGATAGATAGATAGATATGAATGGACTGAGATAGATAGATAGATAGATAGATAAACGTACAGGTAGAAAATTGTGTGGGTAGATAATTAGACAGCGCTGGAAATAAAAACAAAATTATCTTGCTCTTTGTATTTATCTTGATGTCAGAAATATTTGAAAATAATGATTAGAGAAATTCTTTACAAATCGCATTACAAATAGATCGATATTTAAAAAACTGACAGATTTTTGATCGTTAAATACATTTTCGATTTTCAGGAAAGAAGAAGAAAAGCAAATTTGGTTATTGGAATTCTCTGTGTGCTAAAATTAGACATTAAAAAGTAATATTGAACTAAATAAAACAAGTTCTTTAGAGACACTTCTGTTACCTTCAAAATGCACAAAAATATTCAATATCTAATCTTATCAAAATGGAGATTCGGTGTTTGTCCCTGTAACTGAAACTACGTCACTGTTTACGTCACTATACCCTCATGAATTGCGTAAATTAAGCAATGAGTATTTATTTCATAGTCAAATCATTAATATATAGTTTAAATCTGGTCACCTCATGTGGTGTAATGGTTAGCAAGCTAGATTTGCAGACCATTGTGAGCTCGAGTTTCATTGGGTGCCCCATACTTCTAGCCCTGTGCCACATCTAATCTAAGATTTGTAAATAACTGTATAGAATAAATTTATTCATTAGCGATGTCTATATGAAAATCTGAGGTAGATTTTCTTCAAAACAACCCATGTTATTAGTGCGTTTAAATTCCTGCAATGGGTCTTATATATAATTAAGATATAAAGGTTGACACAATATTTGGAGTGGTTAATTTGCATACTGGTTTTAACAAAACCGGGTTTGATAAATAATTATTTTGTGTTATTGATTATTATTGTTTTATTCTCCAACGTATTAAATTCAATCCTATGAATGACTTTATATAGAAACAAATGGACCATATTACCTTTAGGCACCCCTTTTTAATTTCGATTAAGAAAGGACATGTTTTTCATTTACACCGTCAATATCCGGTTGTTTGTTAGGGGTTAGGGTTAGGGGTTAGGGTTACAGATTAGTTTTATTTTTTTAATCTAAAAATCGTCTGTTAAAACAACCGGATATTGACGGTGTAAATGAAAAACATGTCCTTTCTTAATCGAGATAAAAAAGGGGTGCCTAAAGGCCATATGGTCCATTTGTTTCTATATAAAGTCATTCATAGGATTGAATTTAATACGTTGGAGAATAAAACAATAATAATCAATAACACAAAATAATTATTTATTAAACCGGGTTTTGTAAGTGTAATTTTTTTACATGTTTTGTTAGTATTTCTAATTCAATATATTTCATTATATCAAAATTTAAATACTTACGCCCGGAGGGTGCATATGTTTGCTAGCCTGAATAAATTTTAAAACAGGACCGACTTTTACAAAAAGTCACACAAAAAAAAAAACACACACACACACCGGATGTTTGGAAAGGGTTTCTGGGTAAGTTGATATCATAACTATTGCAAAGTACTAAATTATGTTTATCCTAAATTTACTTGGAAGGTTGAAGGTTTGTTAGATTTCATGGCACTCCGAAGACATTTCTGTTTTATTAATTCTTGTTGGGTATTCTATTTTTTAACTTATTTTTTAATCTATTCAACTAAAAATGGGAGTATAACAGGTAGTACCGCTCAGAGTCAAAGTAGTAATTGTGGTAATAAAGGACTATTTGCTCGTAAATTCCTACCATAAAATAAACTGAACCCCCATTTTATGTCCGTGTTTTTGCAATAAATGTTTTATTTTTCTTATGTTACAATACTAAATATATTTCCTTTATTTATTTTAATATTCACTTCAATGTGTATATTCTAAAAGCTCTAATTTTGTGAGAATGCTTAGTTTTAAAGTGGGGTTCGTATTTACACTTCAACTTTTTACTCGTAAATTCCTACCATAAAATGCCCAAGCCTAATTTTATGGCAAGAATTTACCAGTAAAAAGTTGAATATTACTTTTTGTTGTTGTTATTTCTTTTCTTTTTGGCTTTGGTATTCTAAAATAAAAACGTCAGATTTTAATCATCGTCGACGAAAAAACAAAATTACAGTCATAAAAGGAGGATCCAATTTATGCCTAAATTGTAAAACGAGCCCCCACTTTAAAACTAAACATTTTCACAAAATAAAAAACTTTTAGAATATGCACATTGAAGTGAATGTTAAAATAAATAAAGAAAATATATTTTGTATTGTAAAATAACGGGTGCAAGAAAAATAAAATATTTAATACAAAAACACGGCCATAAAATGGGGGTTCAGTTTAATTTATGGTAGAAATTTACGAGCAAATAGTCCTTTATTAGCGTAATAGTTATATACCCCTTTATTCGGGTATATGATGGTGAGAGAGAGAGAGACAGACAGAGTATGAGAGATGATCAGGGGTTCTTGTTAAGTATCTGGCAGCCATCCTTCGTTCCAGATGTAATGAATAAGTAGGCAAGCCAATAAGAATCCAGTGTTAACGTATTCCTTGTAAGTCCTTCGTCCGAGAGAATCCAAATGTCAATGAAATAACTCAGAATGGTATGTCTATTAATACAGCAGAAGCAGCAGCAGCAGTGCCAGTGATTGGACAATAGAAATCCTTCTCAGGTCACGTGTTTATAGGCGAGTCTATAAGTAGAAGTGACCATTTGCCTGATGCTTTATATAAAAAAAAAACAACAGTTCTTACTTTTACTATCTTGTTTACGTGTTCCTAGCACATTCTCTTGGGCTGATCCTGAGGGTTGCTTTCTTCTTTCTTGTTTGGGCTGGTCATCTCTTGTTTAAATGAATTAATCAACAAAGACTTTGTTGTTTTTCTTTAAAGTCTTTATTAAGAACAACCCCAGCGCAGGATTCAACCGCGCGGTGAGAAGCGACTCTGGAGAGGACATCCTCTCTCAGCGAGTAGCTGGTCGCAACTAAACTAAACTCTTAAAATTGTCACACGCTTCTACCGGTGCGTTTCCGGAAAGTTCAAGCGGAATGTCACCACTAATCAGTTATAACCGTAACGGTTAGGTTAATTTTCCGCTCGACCCCCGTTATTTTGAATCTAACGAACTCTGATTTAAAATATATATAACTATAGTACGCACATAATTCATAAGCTATTTATGAATTATGTAACATGATGAAGGAGTTCTCCACACTGTCCAGAGCACCAGAATTGGAACCTCACCACTAGATGCAGTTTAACTTCATAGCCTTGATGTGACCAAACTATTGATTGGAGGGTGTCTCACGGACCGCGCATCTAGCCCAAGTAAAGACCAAATATAATGTCTTTGGCATTAAATAACCCACTTTGTATGATATGCCATTCGTTTATAGACATTGGCATTGTTAATTCTTCTTCTTCTTCTTCTTCTTCTTCTTCTTCTTCTTCTTCTTCTTCTTCTAGGGCCTCACACGTTGAAAACTTGAAGCTGACAACTCACAACAATTAATTCTTATGTTTCGGTTCGTGATAACAAAAATCCCTGAAGGCCCAACAACATGCGAAAGCCGAGGCCATGCAGACACTTCGTGTTTTTTTTTTTTATAAACAATGGTTTTGCTTCCTTTAAAAGGTTATAACGTTTAGATTAACCTCATCCATTTGGGGGGGCGTGGATAAAACAAAGGAGATAAAAGATGCCGGATGGAATCACAGAGAAAATTTGAAACTACACCATTTTTTTAATCTTAGTTTTCAGTACAACAACTTCATTGAAAATCACCTGATTAAGACATTTCCCGAACTGAGGAAAACTGTGGACTTTCATCGCATCCTGACAGGTTTTATCGTCGAGATAATTAGTCATTAATAATACTCGTGTTCCTTAATTTTACGACCGATATTATCTAGCAACAGCCTCTGGTTAAGAATGAAACCGTCCAAAATCGTCCAAGATGAAATGCAAAAATGTAAACCCTGCTTATCTGATATTGCTTATCCGCCAAATTCTTAATTCTTATTAGTGTCGTCACCTTAGCTAAAACTATTCTGTTTTTATTATAAAGAAAGAGAGGGAAGAAAAATGTCATGCTACACAGAAAAAATATAAGGAAGAAGAAAGAATGAGAGTAGGGGAAAGATAGAGAGATGGAGTGAGTGCGTGGAAGCGATAACGCTAATATGTTTCTATCGAACATAAGTGAGAGGGCGTTAAACCAAGATTATTATACTTTCTACATATGGAAGTATTTAGCAATAGCTCTTAGTAAATATATCAAACATTGTAATAATTAAATTATCATACTGTGGTATATCCACATATTAGTGATTATTAAGTGATTAATTCATATGGATCAGCTGAATTTCAATTAGGGTTGTCAACCTGAAAAATAAAGAACATGTCTCATTAATCTCTAAATATTACGTGTTAGTAGTGTAATCTTTGTAGAAAATAAACACGGCGAACCGAGTTCTAATCCTGAACGAGAATGTGTGTATTTCTCATAGCGTTAACACCCTTGAGAAAATGTACGTATCTACCCGAATCGTTTTAAGCGTAATGAATTGCTACTGTTATTTTGGAGGTGCTAATGGCTGGTGTTGCTTATCCGCCGAATTCTTATTTCTCATGAGAGTTGTTACGATTCGTGTGGCCATTTTAGGATTGTAGGTGAGAGCAGTTTTACAGTGGAGATCCCTTGGGGCATACAATTTGATCATTTCTTGAAGTAGAAAGATGTAGCATCAGTTTTAATCCTTGTCCGTTGTTCCGTGTTAAAGAATTGGGTAATTTTCACCTTTGTTGTTAAAATTCCTAGCAAATAAGGCAATTAGAGTAACCTCCCTTGACTTTTATTTGAAATAAGCCGGTAGCTATTTTTAAAGTCTCCGTGCGAAATAAACAAATCATTTTTCGAAAACAATACAACTTCATGCTTTAACACAAAAATATCATAAAATGTGTTCTTAATAACAATTGAGTTCATTTCAGATAATTTTATGCTAGGAATTTAGCCAACTGACTTTCACTTTGAAACAAGCCGGTAGCCATTTTGAAAGTCTTCATGCGAAATACACAAATCTTAGAAACTTTTCGAAAACAATACAACTGCATACTTTAACACAAAAATATCATAAAATGTGTTAAGTTCATTTCAGATAATGCGCACGCACAATTTTATGCTAGGAATTTTAACAACTAAAGGTAAAATTACCAAGAATTGTATAATCCTCATCAGTTGGTCCGTGTTAAAGAAATGTATAATTCTTGCGTTCCGTTCGTCTGTACATCCAACGAACAATTGAGCAACAACTTATCAACGTCTTTAGATAGTAAATCAGTTGATTGGACGATTCAGTCAACGCAGTTTGGAAGAGTTTATAATTGAAGTTGTAATCTTTATCAACAAAAAGGACTACAGAAAAAATATAATAAGAAAGAAAGATAGAGAGTAGGGGAAAGATAGAAAGAGGGGTGAGCGGGTGGAAGCGATAACTCTGATCTGTTTCTATCGAACATGATGAAAAGATGAAAAGAAGGTAAGAAAGAAAAAATAGTGAGAGTGTGTTAAATCACTCAGTCGGTAAAGCGTTCGGCTAGGAATCACAAGGTTCCTGGTTCGATACCGGCCCTCGCTAGCTCAGCGTATTAGTAGCACAGGGACCCGTGCGATAAAGTGAGTAGCTGATGGTAGGTGTGGTGCTCCACTTCAGATGCTAAAATAATCTCCTTGGTCTAGCGCTAGTGAAAAGGGGATAGACTCTCACGCTGTCAGGCTGATACCGACATTAGGCCGCCCCGACGACGACTTTTTATACTTTTTACATATTGAACTATTTAGCAATAGCTCTTAAGTAAATGTATTAAACATTGGGACCATATGACCTTTAGACACCCCTTTTTGATCTCGATTAAGAAAGGACATGTTTTTCATTTACACCATCAATATCTGGTTGTTTGTTAGGAGTTAGGAGTTAGGTTAAGGTTAGGGTTAGGGGTTAGGATTAGTGGCTAGTTTTATAATTTCAAAAAAAATCTAACAAATCGTCTGTTAAAACAAACGGATATTGACGGTGTAAATGAAAAACATGTCCTTTCTTAATCGAGATAAAAAGGGGTGCCTAAAGGTCAAACATTGTAATAATTAATTAACACACTGTGGTATGTCCACAGGTCCTGTTAGTGTGTAATCATCTTTATAAAGGCATCATGCTTTATTTATTTATTTATTATTTATTCATTTTTGTTCTTGGGTTCGTGGCAGCGAACTTGGCGTATAATCGCTAAGCGAAGACCATAAAGTCAAAAACCACCCAATCACGTGAGCTTCCGACATGCTTACTTCCGTTCTGCAACACTTCCGGAAGAAAAAAAAAGGATCAAGCACAAACATCACGTCAACTCACAGAGCTTTCACGTTCATTCAACCAGCTTGACATCAAAACGAAAAGGGCTTTTAATCACACATGACTGAATAAATGCGCGCAATATAAGTAAAAAGATATTTCTTCACTTTCTTCTTCTTCTTCTTCTTCTTCTTCTTCTTCTTCTTCTTCTTCTTCTTCTTCTTAACTTTATTTATTTATTTTTAATATATAATATCTTCTTCCTTCTTATACAACGTTTCTTCTTCTTCTTCTTCTTCTTCTTCTTCTGAAGTTTTTCTTCTTTCTTTCTTTATGATATCCTCTTCTTCCTTATCCAACGTTTCTTCTTCTTCTTCTTCTTCTTCTTCTTCTTCTTCTTCTTCTTCACATTATTATTATTATTATTTACTCTTTGAGTTTTCACATCAGTGTTAGCTGATGGTCTTTCACTGGAGTCTGAGTGACAGCAAGTCTCCTCAGGTCTCCAGGACTCTTCTGAGTATTCTGGCAGATTGCAGCAGTGCAGTGTTCTGAATGGTTTCAATCCTTCCTCTGATATCCAAACTTTCCAAACCCTTTTCTAATGCTTTTGGGACTGTTCCAAGTGCACCAACTACAATTGGTATAACTTTCACTTTCATATTCCATATTATTATTATTATTATTATTATTATTATTATTATTATTATTTCTTGGTTGAATCCCTTTGACAATTTGTCAGCATTTAATAAAACGAGCATCTTTCTTTCCCGAATGCTGACGTTTCTTTCTTTCTTTCTTTCTTTCTTTCTTTCTTTCTTTCTTTCTTTGTGTGTGTGTGGGGGGGGCGGATACTTCATTAATAAGAAACATTGATTCTATGACAGATGTTGACTTTCATTTTCACTTTCAAAATCTTTGTTTCCTCACCATTTTGTCTCTAATTCGTGAATTGTTCTCCGTATCTCCCCCTCTCTCTCTCTCCCATTCTCTCTTTCTCTCTCTCTCTCTCTCTCTCTCTCTCTCTCTCTCTCTCTCTCTCTCTCTCTCTCTCTCTCTCTCTTACATACACACATACACACATAGATTCCCTCTCTAACACACACACACACACACACACACTCACCCCACACACAATCTCTCATTCATACAGTTTCTGTCACCCAACAAAAAACTCTCTCTCTCTCTCTCTCTCTCTCTCTCTCTCTCTCTCTCTCTTTCACACAAACACACACACACAGACACACACAAACGTCTCTCACTCATGCAGTCTCTCTCACCTGACACAGTCTGTCTGTCTGTCTGTCTCTCTCTCTCTCTCTCCCTGGCACATACAGCCACACACAGACTCTTTCTCTCACATACACGCACTCTCTCTCACTCCACACACAGTCTCTCTTACTGATACATTCTCTATCACCCCAACAGTCTCTCTCTCTCTCTCTCTCTCTCTCTCTCTCTCTCTCTCTCTCTCTCTCTCTCTCTCCTCTCTCTCTCTCTACTTTAGTGGCTTGCGTAGACTTCAAACATGGCAGTCCACTTCAAAGGTTCGCAAAGGAGATGTCTTAGAAATGTAGTCGTGTTTCCTTCTACTTTTTTTCATATTCGTGTAGAGAATTAAAAGAAGAGAAGAAAAATAACAAGAGAAAAACAGCATATCTTCTGCTACCGGACTTCGGCTTTCCTGTGTTGGCCATTTGCAAATAATTTCTGTCCAACTTGCTAAATGTTTTCAGTGAGTGGATAATAGTTTGCTAAAATCAAAGAAGACGACCATAGTTTCTTGACGGACGACAACGGATCATTTTTTGGTACTTTCTCTTATGCATTTATTTTTGTTTGTTTGTTTTTGTCTTTTTGTTGTTTTATTTTGTCTTATAAGAAATATAGTTTGGCTTTAGTGGCCAAAACTGCTTCTTATGATACGTTAGAAGGTTCCAGAGAAGTCTCCAATGTAGATGAAAATGTACGTAACAAAAATCCAAACAAAGGGGTACATCTAACAACAATACAGACTTTATTGTCTGAGCACATGTAACATGAAATATACAACATAGATACAAACAGTTAGAACGAAAGTCTTAAGGAAGTAAGAAAGAGTTCTCATACAATAGTGGTTAGGGTCTATAAAGAGCTACGTACACACATGAGTTCTTATAAAGAGAATGGCCATTTACTGTACATGACTCATGGGGTAAGAGTCTAGAAGGAGCTACGTACTCACATGGTTACAAGCCTATAGTTGGGGATCAAGCCCCCTCCCCAACTTAATGGACAGAGACACAACTTGTATAGTGCAGCATTGTGGTGCCAGATAAAAAAGACGCAGACAGCTTCCCCGGCTGAGTTTAAATAGCCAGGCAGTAATGCCACCTAGTGGAAAATCCTGGCGACAAGGGAAGATAACCATTTTCCACTCAAGTCCATCCCAGCAGGGGCATGTAATCGCTACAGTCTGTTTTATTTTTATTTTTTTAGGGAGGGTTTTTTGTTGTTGTTTTTTTATGTTTAAAATTTTCTGGAAAAATATGTTGTGAACAGATGAAGCAAAAAACAAAAACAAAAACAAACACAAGTTAAAGATGGAAATATCATATCTTATTATAATGGAGATTGTGTGTTTTTCTGTATGTAACCGAAACCATATTACCACTCAAGTTACAATTCCCTTTGTTATTTACGTCACATTCTGCATGACATTATCTTTATTTAAACTTCAATTATTAATAAAATTGTTTTACATTATTAACACTGTTGACCATATCTACATAAAATAACATGCAATTGTATTTATATATACAACAAAATAGCGGTTTACAGTGTGAACGCGAAGGCTAATTTGCATATTGATATCAAAAATTCAATTTTAATATAAATATGTGCTTAGTATTATCAATTTCTAATTGTCTGGTTTTATCTTGATAAATATGAGCAAAAATCTCGGGGAATAATTTTAAAAGAAATCCATTAACAAGAAGAACTAACTAATTTTATTATTTACTTCCTAATTTAACTATTTAGTCAAATTAGGAAAAGTTAGCAATGAAAAATGGGAGTGATGGAAGAGTAAGTTTGAGTTGTTCTATTTTTCGATTTTTTCAAATCTTTTAATCTGCATTCTTATTTAGTTTCATTAGCCTTTCTAATTTAATATAATATTTTATTACATTAAAACTTAAATACTTGCACTCGGAAGGGGCATATTTTTGCTCGTATGAGCAATTGAGATTGGACATCGAGTAAAATTATGAGAATTTAGTTCGTGGGAAAGTTGAACAGAAACATATAATTTGGTTGGTTGGTTGGTTGGTTTTACAGCATGTCAACCCTTGTTGGGTTATTTTATGCCGAAGACGTTTTTGTTTTATTCATTCTTGGTGGATACTCTATTTTTTTAAACATATTTTTTCTATTTAACCCATAGAGGGGACCCTAACAGGTACTACGGATCGGAGTGGACCTGGGAGTAATGGTGATGAAGGGGTACTCCACATTCCCCAGACCTCCACGAACTGGAACGTCACCATCTTATAGAGTTCAACGTTTCTCTCTCTCTCTCTCTCTCTCTCTCTCTCTCTCTCTCTCCTCTCTCTCCTCTCTCTCTCTCTCTCTCTCTGCGTTTATACACCCGATATGTTGAACGGGTATATAACACTTCCGACCTTGTGTCACACCCTACCCGTGTAGAACGAGTTGGGTAAATACTTATCTACCCTCGTAAAGGAACATTTAATGGCTCACTCATTTATTAGGGAAGTTAGGACAAGATATTTAATAACTTGAAACCTAAAACTAATAGATTCCTACATACAAAATGGCAAAAACAACATCCACAATAAACTCTTCCTAATCAAACCCACTTTGGGAGACTGGAGACAAACCTTAAGAAAGTCTAGAAAGGAACAAGTCATTGGGTCCCGATTACGCATTGGTCACACAAGACTAACGCACTCCTATATACTCAAACAAGAACAACAGCTACAATGTGAAACATGTCAAACACCTTTGGCTATTAAACAATTATTCATTATGTATTAAGCTGGAGGTTAGAAAGGTTTACTCACGCCATAAGTACATAGTTCACCACAAAGGTGAGTAAATAAGTATTTTCTGACCTACTGCCAGGCTGGATTGACACTAGGACTTTTTAACGTGGAGAGCCACGCACAAACCGAAGCTCATGCTGTGGCCAGTGCAAAAAGTGAGATTCCCACAAAGATAAGTTTATTTTCCTGGCCTCCCACCAGGCCGGACTGACACAAGGATTTTTTAACGTGGAAAGCCACGCACAGACCAAAGCTCATGCAGTGGCCAGTGAAAAAAGTGTCATTAGGTGGTTGCCGCAAACGTATGAAGCGAAATAGAAATCTGCAATATGCTTTACAGATCCGGATGTTGGCTGAACTTGTTTAGTCATAACAGACCCGGATGTTAGTTGGGTATAATTAGCTTTGACACATCCGGATGTTACAACAGCCAACTGTCCGTTCTGCTAAGGATACGCAATTTCTTTTTCCTATTTCAACGAAACTTTTCGAAATTATTAGGGGCATGTGTAGAATAACTTGTGCCTGTGTGCTAAAGTAGGAAGCTGATGGTAGGTGTGGCGTTCCACCTTATACGCAAAAACAATCTCCCTGATCTAGCGCTTGTGAAAATGGGATAGACCCCTCGAAGTTTGGCTTATACTGATAATAGGCCATTACGCTGATTTTATTTATACCTGAAAATGTCTTAAACTTTATTAAATGATCCTGAATAAATGGGCTTCTAGACGATATATCGCATTGATGTCTTACTGGTACGAACGCACTAAAAGAAAAAATGTTACTTTGGCCTTATATATATATATATATATATATATATATATATATAAAGGTTTTTTTATAGTGTGTTTGAAGCATTGTGCGTAATTGTAATAAAGATTTTTTGAAGGCAGTTGACAATGTAATATATGTTGAAAACTATGTTTATTTACCTTTTTTTTTCTTTTTCTTTTTTTTAGAACATACTTAATATTTTCGGAACAAAATTCCATCTTCAGAGTTGTAAGAAGTTTTTTTTTAATTTTAAAAGTACTAGGTGTTTTTCAATAGTACTTATCTCACGTTGGTGTGATCAACTATATATATATATATATATATATATATATATATATATATATACCGACCCCTTCACACGAGTAGGATGCGACACAAGTTCAATTCCTTAAGCGTTTAACAGGTTTGAATTCAGAGTTTTCCTTCTCCCATACAGGTTACCTAGCGAAGGCTAAAGATTCCAGTCTGTCCCACTATTTACCCCTAGCTGGGGGATGAGTTTTTGGATGCATGCCTTTCCCAAGTGTCTTAGTGCTTTGGGAAATGCAAACACCCTCGTCTAGCATTTGAACTCGGGTCAATGAGTCAATTTCCTACGATTCTATCTATTACACCACGTACCTCCACTTTGGCTTTATATAACCCACGAAAGTTGATATACAATTAAAACAATGAATCTTAGACGTGCAAAGGACAAATATTTGTGCATAGATACTTTGAAAAATCTTGCATTTTTTTAAATGAAATAGATTGTGCTAATTAAATTTGTATAATTCTGCGAGAGACAATAGTTCTGCAAATATTTGGCTCAGGTGTGGAACAAAATTCAATAAAATTTCCTTGAAATTTAATTTTATAATTAAAACTTTTAGATTAAAGAAAACTATTTTTTTTTCAAATTTTGGTACCAGCAGTTATATTAGATATATTTTAACGTTTATTTGGCTAAAATGGTTGGGTATTGGTTGATTGCTTTTTACGGCATCCCAACACTTGTTGGGTTATTTTATACAGAAGACGTTTTGTTTTATTCATTCTTGTTGGGCATTCAATTTTTTCAAACTCATTTTTTATCTATTTATATATTTACCAAACCCCTCCGCACGAGTAGGATGTGACACAAGGTCGATCGCTTAAGCGGATTTTAACAGGTTGAAGATTAATGAAATTAAATAAGAACGCATATCAAAAGCTTACACTTATTTTAATCCTATTTTAATTGGTTTCTATATAAAATCATTCATTAGATTGATTTTAATACATTG
>CM042146.1:102668042-102670542 GCA_023376005.1 Doryteuthis pealeii
AAAGCGAGAAATGCCCAACAAATAATAATAAGTGGTGATGTACAACACAATAATAGATAAGAAGGTAAATACTGAGAATCTCAGTAATTGCAGGCACAAGAATGAATGTCCTTGACAAGAAAAAGGCCTAACAGAAAACGTTGTATATCGAGCAACAGTGAAAAATGGATAAGGTACGGATAGGATTTACATTGGAATGATAAAAGGACTTTGGAAAAAATGATTTTATTATCAAATATTGCCCTTTCAAAATAGACGCTAAACGATTAGCCTGAGGTTGTCTAAATATATATAACCCAGTGTAATGGTTAACTGGAAACTTGGCACTAACACATATTTAGAACTTTCAGCGTGACTTGACCATAAAGCAGCTATGTATATGCTCTCGATACTCATAAAAAGTGAAATTAGATTGTTAAAATTTGAACGACGCCACGGAACAGTTAGTTCGGTCGACTTCCATTTAAGGACTTTCAAAGACATGTTCTTCATAATAATAGCCTGTTTATTAACCAGGAAGGAAAAGAAGTGGCAAATGGGACTGTATCATCGGACTAGACATGTTGGTGTCGACACTGGGGCCATCATATCGCCATCGTAGCTTCTAGCTTAGGCAGGATGAAGGTTAGAAATCTTTATGTGATTAGATTTTAATGAGAATGAACTGCAGACGACATTAATATCAACATAAATCGGAGTTGCATTGATTCGTGTCGGACATGTGAACGGGGAACGGATAAAAAGAAGATGGCAGGGACATAAGGAGTGACTGGGAAATATATATATATATATATATATAATATATATATATATAGAGAGAGAGAGAGAGAGAGAGAGAGAGAGAGAGATAAAAGGATATGAAAACACAATATGCTGTTAAAGTGAAAACATTTTATATCATATTCATAGCTAATATTGAACAATATTTCCATTTATAAAAATCATCTTCAGAGCTTGTTTTTACTCCGGACTCATCGAGAGAGGAGCTGAAAATAATTTGAATTCAAAACAAAAACATTGATGTTCCAAAAAGTCATGCGGTAGTTTCATCATAAGCACATCCGCCACGCGTTTCTCGGTCAGCGACAATCATGTATATCTTAATGTAAAATTCTTTGAAAAAAGAAGACATATTTCAAATTCAACAATAGACAAATTCTCTTTTTCAAACAGGATGAGCTTTAACCCGTTCATGGTAGGCCTGCAATATATATATATATATATATAAAGGTACACGGTATTAACCTACTCGAGTTTCATCATAAGGATCTTCAGGGTTAAATTCATTAACTCTGAAGATCCTTATGATGAAACTCGAATAGGTTAATACCGTGTACCTTTATGTTAATAAATTTGCTCTACTAACGTATTGAGCACTTTATATTTGTTATATCGCTGCCTTATCATTGTGAAACTTGAATCAACTAACCAGCGTGACCATTTTCACCGGTAAGTCACTTTTTTCCACAAATACTATATATAAATATATATATTTATATATATATGTGATGAGATTTGATAATTTGCTTCAGAAGCATTGTTGAGTAAAGTATATTATTATTTATATTTTTTGCTTGAAGTAATAAAGTTGAAACAGCTGTACGATGTTCTACATGAAGCACGATATTAGCCGAGTTCGCTTGACATGATATTTTCAATAATTATCAAATTTTATACGATATACGCATTGTAATTGCCTTCAAGCAAAAAAAATATATATATATATTATTTGTTGGGGTACCAAGTTTCTTGGTACAAGTGTGATTCTAGGCTGGTCCTATTCTCTACCAGTAGTTTGTTGTAGAGTTCAGGTTCCGTATGAGAGCTCAATGCTTAATTTTTATAAACAGAGCAAATTTATTTTTGAATAAAAAGGCCTTAAATACCATGGGTATCGTGATTATGGACCCACGAAACTCGGTGGGCCTCAGATACCCACGAGTGGAAATGGTCCATAATCATGATACCCCTGGTATTTAAGGCCTTTTTATTCACATATATAATATATATATATATATATAATATATATTAAGAGAAGAGAGAGAGAGAGAGGAGAGAGAGAGAGAGAGAGAGAGAGAGAGAGAGAGGTACTACCTGCAAACACAGACATACGCGCATATATATATATATATATATATATATATATATATTATATAATATAATATATAAATTTGAGAAGTAAAACAAACAAACATTTTGGAAAGAAATATGTAAAATCGGCTATTTTGCGGTTATAGTACCATTTCCACTCATTATATATATTCAGATACCTATAAGTGGTAGCTCAGGCTTTTTCGTTGAAATATTTTGTCTTAGCACCCCAGTTTTTCTAGCGGTCAGTCTTAATTCTTCAAGCTACCGTCTGCTCATCGGTCTCGACTCTTAACTATCAAATCCTTTGCTTCGAAAATAAGCTTTATCCGTTGAAAATTCTTTGAAACTAACCTTTTCGGTCGCCCTCACCAATGGGGACGAGGTCACTTTTTAATGTGAAGTCTGA
>CM042146.1:102673042-102683042 GCA_023376005.1 Doryteuthis pealeii
GATAGCACCCTGGGATCACGCTATAACTTGTTAAGGTCCCAGCGTTGCCGAAGCTCACTTGAACTCGCGGGTCGAAACGGAGTTTGAGATATTTTGCCTGATACCCATTGTATGGGCTGTGCATCTAAGCTGCGTTTTAACGTGGACGACCACAGCGAAGCTCATGGTTGGGAAGACAAAATTGGTCGATCCCTTCGGATTTCCCCTCAAGGGGGCGTTCAGCGCTGGGAATACCAGCTGCCTTTAAACCGAGGGGGCAAGGTATTGCTGGGGGATAGCCCTGGGATCGCGGCTTATTAACGTTGTATGTAGTTATAAATTGGGGGTGGATAATTATTTATAAGCAGGTGTGCTCAATATGATGAGTAGTGTTTATAATTTGAGATAAGGTGGGCAAGATTGAGATGCATAGGCGAACAACTCTCAGTACCAGTTGTTAATTCATGTCTACACTACTAATCAATATAATATATATATTATTATATATTATATATATATATAATATACTATATATATATTTATATATTATAGTAGAGAGAGAGAGAGAGGAGGAGAGAGGGGGGTGTCATAGAAATGTCCTTTTCGGTTCTCTTTCTCCTTTCTTTTTCTCTGGTCAATTCATCAGCCTCTGTTCTGTCTATTATTCTATTATCTAATTATCTGTGTTCTTGTTCTTTGTTTCAACTGCATTTTCTTTCCATTCTGTCTCATTATCATTTTTTTTTTTTTTTTTTACTCTCTATTTATACACATACTTATCTTCTTTTTCTCTCATTCTCCTTCTACTTCATCTCACTCTTATTCTCCTTTCAACTCTCTCTCTCTCTCTCTCCTTCTCTCTCTCTCTCTTTTATTCTCCTTCCTACTCTCTCTCTCTCTCTCATTCTTCTTCTTATCTCTCTCTCTCTCATTATCCTTCCACTCTCTCTCTTCCTGGAATTCTCTCTCTCATTCTCCTTCACTCTGGTCTCTCTCCTCTTTCTTCTTCTCTCTTCTTCTCTCTTCATTCTCCTTCATACTTCTCTCTCTCTTCTCTCTCTCTCTCTTCTTCTCCATATATAATATATATATATATATATATATATTATATTCCTCTCTCTCATTTTTTCTTTCTTTTCTTTATATCCTAAATAGATTTCATCATTCTCAATATAAAAATGATGTTGATTAAACTTGTCTTTGTGGAAGGAGTTGGGGGAAGCAGAGGTTCTGCGTAACTGACTTGACTGATGCCATTATGCAAGAGAATTTAATTTTTCCCTGACTCACAAACCAGACTAAGCCATTAAACACTGTCTTTCTCTTCAGCTAATTTATAAACGAACACATGCATGTTAGACACATCCATATACACCTATCAGACGCACGCACTCACGACAAGCACACACGTATTGAGCATAAACACACAGACCGTTGTGGCGGACATACACATCTCACTACAGAGGTATGTTAATGTTTGTAAATATCCACGCCCCTTGCAAGCTCCCAATAAACTCTTCTAGATGCAACAATGCCTCTAGATACAACAGGCTATCACTGACTCACTGCAACGGTGAAATCAGTATACGTAGTCCCAGGAAGAAGGCGCGGCCGATTCATTTCTTTAAATGCGCTGAGTTACGAAGTGTTTTTAATATTTCAAGACTTTTCTTTTAATATTTCAATTAATTAATTTATTTTATACACAAAAATGCCTTTTTAAGTATTTGTCCTTTTTTAATGGAATTTATATAGATGCACACGTTTGTGTTTGTTTTTTTTTACAAAGAGAAGAATTATATGAAATGATTATACTATGAAGACAAACTTTTAAAAATTAGTAGGTAAGTTATTTTATTGTTATTAGAACTAAGTAAATTTTTGATGAAACTTTAATAATTAAAATATTTTCAAGTCTTTTGTAATCACAAAATAGTGTTTAAGATAGATAACGCGCCTGTCTTTATATCTTAGAGGTGCATTGATCAAATGCCACTTGGGGTCTGGAGACCAACTTTAGGAAGTCTAGAGGAAAAGTATTGTATCCCGATTACACATTGGCATAAGATAAGCACTCCTATATACTCAACAAGACAACAACGCACAATGTGGAAATGTCAAAACACCTTGAAGTTAAGACCTTTCATGGAATGCAGGGATTTTGCTCAGCACAGAAAAAACCATAATATAAGCAAACAATAGAAAGATTGTTTGAAAATGTCACATGGAGAATTCTCTTTTCTTTAGGAAATAGACTTAGTACCATAGAATATAGATATGAACAATCAATAGCTATAACAACATATTCCCAAAATAATGCTAAATGATTGTAAAACAATTGCTAAAAAGTATAAACTATAAATAGATTGTATTTTCCTAGATCCGTTAGGCATGACATAACCCGGGACGGGTTTGATATGCGTTAAAATCATAAAAACAAACAACTAAGGTTACACTCTCGTCTCCTAGAAAATGAAGTTTAGAAACGAAATATAAAAATGATTTATTCGGACATTATGACCGAAAAGGTTGATATGCGGTAGATCAACCAATCAGCAACCAAATCTTGTAGGGGGGGTTCCACCTTGTAGGGGGTATATTCAGTGTAGTCTAAACAATATGACAGGGTGGTAAATAACTAGATTAACATTATTTTACCAAATAGGGTGCGCTTTGGCAAACGCTAATTTTTTATCATATATTGCGTTAAAGGCGTGGTTTGAGGGTCTTTTGTTTGGTAATGATTAAATCTATCTGATGGTGCTAGTTTCAATTCTTTTACAGGCAGAAGCGATAGGAAAAAGGGTTAAGTGTCAGCGTGCAAACTTTTTCCCTTTTTTGATTTTATTAAGTTGGTATATTAGAGAAATACATAGTCTTTGTATTTTATTGTAGTTTTTACGTTGAAGACATTGCGAAACAGAAGAGACAAGTGACAACTCCCGTATTTTACAAATAAAAAAAGTCTTCATCCGTGACTCTGTTCTTATCTGTCTGCTGGGTGTTCCGTCACACTATGAATTATGGTCAGTAGTGTAGTATAAATTTTGAAATTGAGTTGTTAAAAATTCAACCGGAAAGAGCGGGAATGGAAAATTACTGTCGAGTTATGAGTCTATGTAGTTAAACCCAGGTGAAGGGTGGTAACATCAACTGGATTAAAACATTATTTCACGCACTAAATAGTGACGTGGTGTTTTTGTGGTAGGTGCGGGGGGTTTAGATTTAGTCTCTCCCTCACTGCTCGAATGATGGGAGTTAAATGTACGTCGTCGCAGTTATTATTATAAAAGTTTAATTCTTTTGCGGTTAAAAATAGTTTCGGATTGTGCTTCAAGGTCATTGGCAAAGAACGAGGCTTATGGAAACCTTTCCAAAATACAAAAGCCAATCTACATTTAGCTCTTTGCTCAACTAAAACCTTTGGCACAGCGGAACGCAAAGATGTTTGCCTTGTTATAGAGATCAGAGGATTTCGATCTAAAGGATAACGGTTAGCCTCGATTTTGTGGAAAGATATTTGAAGTATAATAAAGATATAAACAAAGGAATATTCCGCAAATTTGTTTAATATTAAGGTTATATTCTTTTGTTTCTTTCTGAAGATACGCAGGACAAGGGACTAGGATTTAAACGGAGATGCAGCAAATACAGAATGAGTGGATTCAAGTTCTTAGGTTCAAAATAAAGGAGTATTTTGTAAGAAACCTTTGTATAAATATTATTGCCCTTGCCTTATCAATTTTAATTAATGTCTGTCTGTCTGTCTGTCTGTCTGTCTCTGCTCTCTTCTCTCTCTTCACTTCTCTCTCGCTCACATTCTATTAAATGTTTTAACTTAGAATATCGTTCTGGTGTTTCTTTTTCGTGTTCCTTTCTTAATCTTTCTCTCTCCTATCACTCCTTTTTCGCTCTCTCTTTCTTTTCTCTTCTCGTTCGTCTCTCTCTCTCTCTCTCTCTTCTCTCTCTCTCTCTCTCTTAAAGTTTTCATATCGTTCTATATTTCTTCTGTTGTTCTTTATACTGTTTAATTTATTGTATTTCTTATTGACGACATCTCTCTCTCTCTCTTCTCCATTCCTCTCTCTTCTCTCTTCTCTCTCTCTCCCTCTCTCTCTTCCTTTCTCTCTCTCTCCTCTCTCTCTCCCATACTATGAACTCATAAGAATATTTATATTTATTATACCTCTTTTATTAAACTAAGTGTTGGGGCCTGGTTAAGGCAGAATAAAAGACCAAGAAGAAATGAGTTAAAAAATATATTAACAGAAAGTAGTACAAACATCCAAATTGAAAGGCACACCGAGGCCGCTTATCGCTATCAACTGAATATTAATCTCGTTAAGTGCAGCTGCTTGCTATTTATAGTTTAGAAGAGTTCATTGCGTGCGTGGTAAATTACCATAACACTAAGTCACTGGAAATTAATCAGTTGAATTTTATTGAAACTAAATAATAGTTGAGAAGCAATAGATGATCATTAAGTAATGGTCTTCTAAAGGCATAGACTGTATAATTTATTCTCCAATATCATAGGGTGTCCAAAAGTTGGGTACTGGGGATTCACACATACTTTTAAAACAAAACAATTTTATTAATTATAATGTTAATAATAATGATTTCAATATGATTTCCATATTTTCAATGGCTACTTGATTGGCTTGCAAAATTCAGGTGACTCGATTAAGATACGCTACTATTGTCATCAATTTCAGCATCACTGACTTGTAATGCGTTCTCTCATCTGGTTTAAAGTTGTAATTATCTTCTTATTATATTGTTTATGTTATGATTTAATTTCTGCTAAATTGCTCTCGTAAAATAACATAAATATAGTGAAATCTCAGTACAGCTTTGTGGACACTGTTATTTAAATGATCGGGAATTGTATTACGCTTGAAGCTCTTAGAGTAAATACAATACTTAATAGGGGTGGGATCAAAGTTTAGGTTACTGGATTATGCTGCGAAAAGTGAGAGTTACTTTTTTTTTGGCATTTCACCTGTCTAGGGTTATTTATGCTAGAAATGTGTAAGCGTACATTATATTTAGTTTTTTGTGAAGAAGTAGACAAACGACGGGATGTTATACTGATGGAAAGTTTTATTATTTTGTTTGTGATTTGTCGATGTATAATGACGTTTCGTCATTCAGTACCTTTTCAGGACACGAACTGAGTTCTTGTATGCCGGATTCAGTTATCTTAACTGAAGTAGTGTTGGCGGTCGTGAATTGGAGGAGGGTGTGGTAACTGCTGATATGTTTGGTGTGAATGTTTGGGCAGGTAGTAGAGGGTTTTTTGCTTCTTAAGAGTTTTAAGCACATTATGAGATTGGTTTGTTGATTTTGCGGCATGTTAACCGTTGGTGGGTGGTTTTAAATCGAAGACGTTTCTTCTATTTTATTCTTGTGGGTATTCAATTTTTAACCATTTTTAAAACTCAATTTTTCTATTTTACTGCCATAGATTGGACCATAATAGTATACCACTCTGGAGTATGTGGATTTGAGTAATGTGCAATGAATGGGTACTTCCCTATCCCAGGAGCTCTAGAACTGGACTTCACAATGATGCAGTTTAACATCATATCCGGCACTAACACTGGGGAGTATGGAGTACCCATTTAATTGCAATGTATTCAAAGTCCACTATGACCGGAGTAGGTGGGTAGTTACTATTATGGTCCAATCTATGGGTTAAAATAGAAAATGAGTTTTAAAAAATGTGTTAAAAATTTGAATACCATCAAGAGATAATAGAAGAAACGCTTCGGATTAAACACACCAACAGGGTTACTGCCGCAATAATCCAACAAACATTCATAATGGTGCTAAAAATCTCTTAAGAAGCAAACTTCTACCTGCCCAAACATTCACGACAACTATAGCAGTTGACCACACCTCTCCCAATACGACCAGCAAGACTCGTAGTAAGAGAACTGATCCGTCAATACAAGACTAGTTCGTGTCTGAGAAGGTCTGAATGAGCGAAAGTTATAGCATGACGACACAACAATATATAAAACTTCCATCCAGTATAATCGTGTTGTCTACTTTTCTCACAAACGTAAATATAAATGTACGCTGTACACATTTTAGGTGAAATAACCATGACAGGTTGAAATGCAAAAAAGGTTACTCTCAATTTTCGGGGCATGCATCTCAGTACTAAACATTTGATCCACCTATTGTATTGGTATTTACTCTAAGATGCCTTCAGTGCGTGAATACGAATTTCTCGATCTTTAATATAGAGGGTGTCCACAAGTTGGGTACATGGAGATTTCATATTTATTTTTTTACGCAGCAAGGTAATTTAGCAGTAATAAATCTAACATAAACAATTAGATTATAAGAAATATTTATACATTTAAAACCAGAGAGAGAAGCATTAGCACAGTCAGTGTGCTGAATGATGACAAGTACGACTATATTAACTTCGAGTTTCACCTGAATTTTGTGCAGGCGCATCAAGTTATGCATTGAAATGATGGATAACATATTGAAATTAGTTATTATTCAATTATATAATAATAAATTGGTTTTGTGTTTTAAAAGTATGATGTGTAATCCTTGTACCAACTTTGTGGACACCCTATGATAATTTGGGAGATAGTAATTAACAGTCTAGTGTTTCTTAGAATGACATTACTTATGGATCAGTCCATTTCTTCTCAACAATATTTAAGTTTCCAGTAAAAGTTTCAACTGATTTAATCTTGTCCAGTGACTTAGTGTTATGGTATTTTCCACGCACGCAAATGAACTCTTCTAATATATAAATAGCAGCAGGTTTGCCACTTATTGCGAAGGTTATTTTCAGTGGATGGCGATTGAGAGCTTGTGTTGTCTTTCATTTGGATTGTTTGTACTATGTTTATTGTTAATAATTGTGTTTAACTATTTTGTCTTGTGTCTTTATTCTGGCTACAGGCACAACTTGTTTAATAAAGATATAATAATCTATATAAATATTTTTAGAGTTGATAGAGTGGGAGAGAGAGAGGAGAGAGAGAGAGAGAGAGAGAAGAGAGAGAGAGAGAGAGAGAGAGAGAGGAGGAGGAGGTAAAGAAACAATTCAGAACAGTATTATATCTAGTAGAAATTTAGAACGATTGTAAACTGGAGAGAAAGAGAGAGAGAAGAGAGAGAGGAGGAGAGAGAGAGAAGAGAGAGAAGAGAGAGAGGAACAGGAGGATACGGAGAGAGAAGGAAAGAAGAGAACGAAAGTATTAGTAGACATATGATGAGCAGGGGTAGAGAGAGAGAGGAAAGACAGAAGGACAGACAGACAGATAACGACATTAATTACAAATTGAATGGAAAGTGCAAGGGCAAATATATATTTAATACAAAGGTTTCTTAAAAAAATATCACTTATTTTTGACCTAAGAAACTTTGAATCCATCAATTCTGTGATTTGTGCAATCGTCCGTTTAATCCTGTCCTTGGTCCCTGGCGCTAGTCTTCAGAAAAGAAAAAAGAAATACCTTAATATTAAAAAACAATGTTGCGTGATATCCTTTGTTTATATCTTATATAACTTGCAATATCTTTCACAAATGGAGCTAACGTTATCCTTTAGATGAATCCTCTGATCTCTATACATATGTGCAGGAGCATCTTTGCGTTCGCGGTGCAAAGGTTTAGTCTGAGAAAGAAGCTTATGTAGAGGGCTTTTGTATTTTGAAAGGTTGCCATAAAGCCTCGTTCTTTGGGCAATGACTTGAGCAAATCGAAACTATTTTTGAACCGGCAAAAGAATTAAGCTTTTTATAAATAAGCTGCGACGATCGTACATTTAACCTCCCATCAGTTCGAGCAGTGAAGGGAGAGACTAAATCTAACCCCGCGCTACCACAAAAACACCATCGTGTCACTATTTAGTGAAATAATGTTTTTATCAGTTGATGTTACACCTGTCACCTGGGGTTTAGACTAATAGACTATAACCTCGACAGTAATTTTCCTTCCCGCCTCCGGTTTGAATTTTTAACGAATCAATTTCAAAATTTATACTCACTAGCTTACATAATTCATAGTGTGACGGCAAACAGCAAGGATGAGAAGAAAGAGTCGACGGATGAAGATTTTTTTTTATTTGTAAAAATACGGGAGTTGTCACTTGTCCTTCTGTTTCGCAACTGGTCTCACGTGAAACTACAATAAGAATCAGGGCTATGTAGTTTTTAATATACAACTAATAAATCGAAAAAAGGAGGAAAATTTGCACGCTGACACTAACCTGTTTTGTCCTATCGTTCCTGCTGCTAAAGAATTGAAAACTAGCAATCAGATAGAGTTTAAGTCATTACAAGACATAAGACCTCAACCACCGCCTTCTAAGCGATATATGATAAAAAAGATTGGGTTTGCAAGGGCACCTATTTGGTAAAATATGTTTAATTAGTTGATTTTACCACCTGTCTATTGTTTAGACTACCTGAATATACCCCCTACAGAGGGGTGGGACCCCCTACAAAGATTGGTTGGTGGTTGATTGGTGATTTACGGCATATCAATCTTTTCGGGTCAGTTAATGTCGAATAATTCATTTTTTATATTCGTTTCTAAACTTCATTGATTCTAGAGAGTGTGCTAACCTTGTTTGTTTTGTTGTTATTGATTTTAACGCAATATACGTCCGGGGTTATGTCATGCCTAAGGTTAGGAAGAGATACATATGTGTTTATATTTATACTTTTTAGCAATTGTTTTATCAATATGTTAGCATTATTTGGGAATATGTTGTATAGTAATTGATTTGTTCATATTCTATATTCTATGGTATATTCTATTTCCTAAAAAGAAGAGAGAATATCCTCCATAGTTGACATTTCAACAGATCTTTATATTGTTTGCTTTTAATATATGGTTTGTGTGAGCAAAATCCTGCATTCCATGATAAGTGTTTAGCTGTCAAGGGTGTTTTGACATGTTCCACATTGTGGTTTGTTGTTCTTGTTTGAGTATATAGGAGTAGGTTAGTCTTGTATGGCCAATGTGTATGGGATACAATGACTTGTTCTTTCTAGACTCTTAAATGGTCTCGCGCCTCCAAAGTGTTTGATCATGCCCTGTAGATATAAGCACGGTTCATTATCTTAACAGATTTGTGTGATTACAAGACTTGTAAAATATTTTAATTATTAAAGTTCAATCAAATTTACTTAGTTTTAATACAAAAAATAACTTACCTATAATTTTTTAAGTTTTGTCTTCATAGTATAGATCCATTTTTCATATTATATTCTTTCTTTTGTAAACGAAAAACAAACTAAACTGTGTGGCATCTATATAAATTCCATTAAAAAAGGACCAAATACTTAAAAGGCATTTTGTTTTAAAATAAATTAATTTACACCATTAATATTGTAAAGAAAGAAGTCGTTGATTTTAAAACACTTCGGTGAACTCGCGGACTTTTAGAAGTAATGAATCGGCCGGCGCTTCTTTTCCTTGGGACTACTTATACTGATGTCACACGTGAGTTGAGTTCAGTGGATAGCTGTTGTATCTTAGAGGGCTTGGTTTGATTAGGAAAGAGTTTATTTGGAGCCTTTGAAGGGGGGTGGGGAATTTACAACATTAGACATACCTCTGTACGTGAGCATGTGTATGTCGCACACGGGTCTGTGGGTGTTTTATGCTCATGAGTGTGTGGTGTGGCGTGAGTGCGTGCGTGCGTGTAGGTGTATATGGATGTGTCTAAATGCATGTTGTGTCGGTGTTTATAATTGAGCTGAAGAGAAAGACAGTGGTTTTATGGGCTTAGTCGTGTTTGTGAGTCAGGGAAGAATTAAATTCTCTTGGCAGTAGTAATGGTCGTCAGTTCAAGTCAGTGTACGCAGGACTCTCTTCCAACTCCTTCCACAAAGACAGAGTGTTAATCAACATCATTTGATTTGAGATGATGAAATGCATTTAGGATATGGAAGAAAAGAAGAAAAAATGAGGGAATAGGAATAATATTATATATATTATATATATTATATATATATGGAGAGAGAGAGAGAGAGAA
>CM042146.1:102688042-102698042 GCA_023376005.1 Doryteuthis pealeii
CCTAGTGATTAAGGTGTATGACTGACACTGAACCGATCGGATTTCAATCCCGGCTGTAGGTAGCTTACAACTATCTAGCCACACTGAAGAGACTTGATAAGTCGAAACACGCGTCTGTGGATGACTATATATATATATATGTGTGTGTTGTGTGTGTTCGTGTGTGTGCTTGTTTGTGTGTGTTCTCAAATATGTGAGAATTTTGGAAAAGAAATATGTAAAATCGGCTATTTTGCGGTTATAGTACCATTTCCACTCATTATATATATTCAGATACCTATGAATGGTAGCCCAGTTTTTTTTCGTTGAAATATTTTGTCTTAGCACCCCAATCTTTCTAGCGGTCAGTCTTAATTCTTCAAGCTACCGTCTGCTCATCGGTCTCGACTCTTAACGATCAAATCCTTTGCTTCGAAAATAAGCTTTATCCGTTGAAAATTCTTTGAAACTAACCTTTTCGGTCGCCCTCACCAATGGGGACGAGGTCACTTTTTAATGTGAAGTCTGTGAATCGTGCTAAGACCGATGCATGTTAAAAAGAACGTGTAAGGTCACGTATTGTTGATGTCAAGAGGATTTAGACAATCACTTTTCTTAAATCTCTCTCCCCCCCCCAAGCGGACCGATATCCTAACATCGTGAAATGCAACAACCAAGACGTGTTTGAACTTTTGACTTTGTGTGATCTGTGGGATTTATGCAGCTTTAAACTCTTTAAGACTAACAGAAATGTACTCAATGACTCTGCTAACCATTTTCATTTCATTTTATTCTCTTCCCCCCCTCTCTCTGATTGGAGCAAAAGCTCCACATTCCGTGACAGTGCAGGGAGAGAAAGAGAAAAAGTGTTGTGTTGTGTGTGTGAGAGAGAGAGAGACAGAGAAGAGAGGGGGAAGAGAATAAAATGAAATGAAAATGTTAGCAGAGTCATTGAGTACATTTCTGTTAGTCTTAAAGAGTTTAAAGCTGCATAAATCCCACAGATCACACAAAGTCAAAAGTTCAAACACGTCTTGGTTGTTGCATTTCACGATGTTAGATATCGGTCCGCTTGGGGGGAGAGAGATTTAAGAAAAGTGATTGTCTAAATCCTTTGACATCAACAATACGTGACCTTACACGTTCTTTTTAACATGCATCGGTCTTAGCACGATTCACAGACTTCACATTAAAAAGTGACCTCCCCATTGGTGAGGCGACCGAAAAGGTTAGTTTCAAAGAATTTTCAACGGATAAAGCTTATTTTCGAAGCAAAGGATTTGATCGTTAAGAGTCGAGACCGATGAGCAGACGGTAGCTTGAAGAATTAAGACTGACCGCTAGAAAGATTGGGGTGCTAAGACAAAATATTTCAACGAAAAAAAACTGGGCTACCATTCATAGGTATCTGAATATATATAATGAGTGGAAATGGTACTATAACCGCAAAATAGCCGATTTTACATATTTCTTTTCCAAAAATTCTCACATATTTGAGAACACACAAACAAGCACACACACGAACACACACACACACACACATATATATATATATATAGTCATCCACAGACGCGTGTTTCGACTTATCAAGTCTCTTCAGTGTGGCTAGATAGTTGTAAGCTACCTACAGCCGGATTGAAATCCGATCGTTCAGTGTCAGTCATACACCTTAATCACTAGGCTATATACTCACCCACAGATTACAAAGGGATTTTAACTTTTTAATACACACATCTTGTATGTAAAGACCGCATATATATATATAATATATATATATATATATATATATATATATATATATATATATATATATATATATATATATATATAAGGATAGCGCAGTCAACGACACCTAATGACTCTGTCCATATTTAGATCATTCACTCAGCTTAAAAGTTGTCCTTGTATTGGATCCTGCCCGTAGTAGAGAGTTTGTATTCTTAGGACACCTAGCACTTTCATTTGTAAGTTAGACTAAGCTTAACTGTCAACATGGCTTAAATATTATTCTTGTCATCTATTATTTCTGTAGCGATATTTCTTTTGTACACACACACACACACACACACACACACACACACCACACACAATATATATAATATATATATATATATATTATTTTTTGGGGGGAGAATATGTGCTTAATTGGAGTCGTACCTAATTTTGAAAATTAATAATTAATAATAAATTAGCGGGAATGCCTATTTAAATGTATGGCTAAACAAATCGAAAAAATCAATCTCTGTATGTACATTTCGCCTATTAGGCCTCATCAGCAGAGGGCGCACAGGCGCGCACAGGCGCCTTCCTATCTATAGCTCTGCTGATGAGGCCTAATAGGCCGAAATGTACATACAGAGATTGATTTTTCTCGATTGTTAGCCACATTTAAATAGCATTCCCGCCTAATTCATATTAATTAATTAATTTTCAAAATTAGGTACGACTCCAATTAAGCACATATTCTCCCAAAAATTGTCGGCAAAAAGCCATTCCAAACCCACAGTGTTTACAACTTATCATATATATATATAATTAGTAAAGAAAAAAAGCTTAAAAATCGGCTATTATGCGTTATGGTACCATTTCCACTCATATGTATCTGAATATATATAATGAGTGGAAATGTACCATAACCGCATAATAGCCGATTTTAAGCTTTTTTCTTTACTAATTATATTGCTCTGTTATAAAAAAAATAAACATATCGAGCTCTCAAAATGACCTGGACTCTCTAACATTTACCGTTGGGCAGGATGAAGGTTAAATCTTTATGTGATTAGATTAATGGAAGATGAAACTGCAGACGACATTAAATATCAAACATAAATCGGAGTTGCAATTGACTTTCGTGTCGAGGACATGTGAACGGGGAACGGATAGAAAAGAAGATGGCAAGATACATAAGGAGTGTACTAGGAGAATGAATATATATATTATATATATATATAAGAGAGAGGAGAGAGAGAAGAGTGAGCAGAGAGAAGACAAGAGAGAGAGAGAGAAAGAGAGAGAGAGAGGAAGAGAAAAGAGAAGAGAGAGAGAGAGAAAGAGAAGAAGGATAAAAAGGATATGAAAAACACACAATATGCTGTTAAAGTGAATACATTTTCATCATATTCAAAGCGAATTTGAAAATCATTTCATTTATAAAATCATCATCAAGGAGCTGTTTTTTACTCGAAACTCGTCGAGATGAGAAAGCGAAAATATCCAGACCTTTCGAAGCTTCCATATCAATAACGGCAAAAACATTATGTTCCACAAAAGTCACGTGTGGTAAATTCAAATATAGCACAATCCCACACGCGTTTCCTCAGGACTTCTATGTAATGTCTAGCTGAACATTTTTTGAAAAGGAGACAATTTCAACAATTCAACAATAGGACAAAATTCCCTCTTTATCAAAACCAGATGATGTTTAACCCGTTCTCAATGGTGGCCTGCCAAATAATTAATTATATAATACTATATATTATAATATAATATTAACATATAAACGGTACAGCGTATTAACTTTGAGTTTCACCATGAAAGACCTCTCTCAGCTGGTTAACTTCAAACTGAAGATCATCTATGGTTGAAACTCCGAGTTAAAGTCACATACCGTGTAGCCTTAATGGTTCATGTGTGATAAATATTTTGGCTCTACCAAACCTTGATGTGAGAGCACTTTATATTGTGGTGTATTTCGCTGCCTTACATTGTACGCAACGTTGAATCAGAGACTAACCACGTGACCTTTTCACCGGTAGTCCACTTTTTTCACAAATCCATATATATTATGTGTGTGTGTGTTGTGTGGTTATGAGATTTTGTAATTTGCCCTTTAGAAGCTGTAGTAAGTAATATATTATTATATTTTTTGCTTAAAGTAAGTAAAAGTTCAAACGCCAGTAACCGATGTTCTACGTGCGGGCAACGTTTCTACGAGTTTCGCTGTCATGAATTTTCATAATATCGAATTTTATACGATTACCATGTAATTGCTTCAAGCCAATACTATTATATATATATATATATATAATCTTGTCTCATGGGTGTAACGGAGGCTGGTCCTATTCTCTACCGAGTAGTTTGTTTAGATTCCAGGTTTCCACGTATAGCAGGCTCAAATACTTAATTCTTTATAAACATGAGCCAAATTACCCTTGTGAATAAAAAGGCTTAAATACCATGGGTCATCGTACTTTGACCCACCGAAACTCCGGTGGCGCGCCTCAGATACGCCAGCGAAGTGAATGTTCATAAATCACTTATACCCTGGTATTCTAAGGCTTTTTAAACAAGCCACTTTACAGACAACCCCACACACCCATATCATCCACTATAGTACTATTATATTAATCATATAATATAATAATATTATTATATATAAGAGAGAGAGAGAAGGGAGAAGAGAGAGGGGAGAGGTACAACCTGCAAACACACACATATGCGCAGTATAATATAATAATATATATATATATATATAATATAGATAGTAGATAGATAGATAGATAGATAGATTTTAAAAGTGACTTGTTTACTTCCGTTTTCATGCTCAACTTCAAGGAGGTGTAATCTGAAAAATCTAACATCCTGTAAACTCTATAAAAATGTCAGTTCATTTCCTCACCTTATGGGTATATCCATTGTCAGATGCATAATATGCTTCACCATGACACATAACGAGCGTGTGTCCCAAAAGGGTGTTTCCACTTTACACTGGATTAGATTATATGTTCCATCATCGAGGAAGCAAGTTCTTAAAGCCCTTTCCCTTTTCTTAGAGTTTTTAACAGATATATTTTCCACAGTGCGTCTTATCAGTTGATATCTCTGCAAAGCTCCTCTAATATCTCCAACTCTATCTATCATACTCACTCTATCTATATAATATAAGTTATACTTATATACTATTTATATAATATGTACTATATTATATATGGGGGCAGCATTCTTCATTCTTACTGTGGAATTAACAAAAGAGCTGGATCTCCTGGTTTACGTTTTTGCGTGATTTTCCAACGCTGTTCTGGCCAACTTTTTTTTTAATTCTGGATGGAGTGATGTGGCACTTCCAAAGTCGCCGAAATTACTCGGCATATGGAATTCGGTGGACTAATCCAACGAATTCCTCCAAATCATAAAAAAAAGTGGCCCAGAACAGCTTGAAAAGATCAACCAATAAAAATCGTTAAACAGGAGACGTGGCCTTTTGTTAAATTCAACCACACACATATATATATATAGTATATATTAAATATATATACTATATTTAATATATATATATATATAGTTATATATAAACTTCGATAGGATGAGATTACCAGGTAATTTGGTATTAGAATGATTTGTAATCTTGGTCCTTTCTTCCCAACGGTAAAATTTTAGAGAGTCCAGGTCCATTTTTGAGGAGCTCGGATATTTTATTTTTTTATTACAACAGAGCAAGTTAATTGTAAGAAAAAAATGCTTCAACAAACTCGGCTGATTATGACGGTTATGGTACCATTACACTCATTATATATATTCAGATAACATATGAGTGGAAATGGGTACCATAACCGCATAAATAGCCGATTTTTAAGCTTTTTTTTCTTTACTAATTATCATATATATATGATAAGTTGTAAACACGTGTGGGTTTGAATGGGCTCTTTGCCGACAATTTTTTGGGAGAATATGTGCTTAATTGGAGTCGTACCTATGTTTGGAAAAATATTAATTAAATTGAATTAGGGGCGGGTAAATGCCTATTTAAATGTATGGCTAAAACAATCGAGGAAAAAATCAATCTCTGGTATGTACATTCGGCCTATTTAAGGTCATCAGCAGAGCTAGTAGATAGGAAGGCGCCCTGTGCGCCGCCGTGCCGACCTCTGCTGATGGGCCTAATCAGGCCGAAATGTACATACAGACGATTGGATTTTTCCTGATTGTTTAAGCCATTACATTTAATAGGCATTCCCAGCCTAATTATTATAATAATAATTTTCAAAAATTAGTACCGACTCCAATTAAGCACATATTCTCCCCAACCAAAAAATCAATAGATTATATATTATATATATATATTATTGTGTGTGTGTTGTGTGTGATGTGTGTGTGTGTGTGGTGTGTACAGAAAAGAAAATATCGCTACAGAAATAATAGATGACAAAAACCAAATATTAAAGCCATGTTGACAAGTTAAGCTTAGTCCTAACTTACAAAATGAAAAGTGCTAGGGGTCCTAAGAATACAAACTCTCTACTACGGGCAGGGATCCAATACAAGGACAACTTTTAAGCTGAGTGAACTGATCTAAATATGGCGAACAGAGTCATTAGGTGTCGTGACTGCGCTATCCTTATATATATTATATATATATATATAGTATATATTATATATTAATAATATATATAGAATATATATATACTATATATATATTATATATTAATGCCGGTTCTTACATACATAAAATGTGCTGTATTAAACAAGTTAAATCCCCCTCTTGTAACTCTGTGGGTCGTAGTACCATAGTCCTAGTGATTAAGGTGTATGACTGACCACTGCAACCGATCGGATTTCCAATCCCGGCTGCTAGGTAGCTTACAACTATCTAGCCCACACCTGAAGAGACTTGAATAAGTCGAAACACGCGTCTGTGGATGACTATATAGTATCTAAATATTGTGTGTGTGTGTGTGTGTTCGTGTGGTGCTTGTTTTGTGTGTTCTCAAATAATGTGAGAAGTTTGTGGAAAAGAGAATATGGAAAATCGGCTATTGTTGCGTTATAAGTACATTTCCACTTCAGTTAATAATATTCAAGATACCTATGATGGGTTAGCCCAGTTTTTTTCGTTTGAAATACTTTGTTTAGCACCCCAATGCTTTCAGCGCGTCAGTCTTAATTCTCAAGCTACCGTGTTCTGCAACATCGAGTCTCGACTCTAACGATCAAATCCTCATGCTTTCGACAATAAGCTTTATCCTTGTTGCAAAATCTTTGAAACTAACCTTTTCGGTCCGCCCTCACCACATGGGACCGAGGTCACTTTAATGGTGCAACGTCTTCGAATCGTTGCTAAGACCGAATGCATGTTAAAAAGAACGTGAAGGTCACGTATTGTTGATGGTCAAGAGGATTTAGACAATTCACTTTTCTTAGATCTCTCTCCCGCCCCCTACAAGCGGAGCCGATATCCTAAACATCGTGAAATGCAACAACCAAGACGTGTTTGATACTTTTGACTTTGTGTTGATCTGTGGGATTTATGCAGCTTTTAAACTCTTTAAGAACTAACAGAAAATGTATCAATGACTCTGCTAACTCATTTTCAATTTCATCTTTTCTTTCCCCCCCTCTCTCTCTCTCGCTCCTCTCTCTCTCTCACACACACACACACACACACTTTTTCCTCTTTCTCTCCCCACCAAGCCCATGGGGCGTTCGACGCGTCTCCCCCTGCCCACCCAGGCGAGCACTGATGTAGGATGACTTTTGCTCCAATCAGAATATAGCACCTTTTCTATCTCAATTCTGAAAGGTTGGCCAACATTAATAAACTCACCAAAGTTGGTAATGCCATAAAACAAACCTACCACCCCCTCTCTCTCTCTCTCTTAATATATATTATAGTATACTATATATATATTATATATATATACTATATAATATATATAGTGTGCTGTGTGTGTGTGTCATTTCTCTGTTCTTTTTCTCTTTCTCTTTCTCTCTGTCTACCTTCTTACTTTTAATGCCTCATCTTCTGTCTCTCTTTTTCACCACACGTTGATGCTTTTTCATTATTTCAATTCTGTTAATTCAATCCAAATCTCTTATAATTCCTCCTCTTCCTCTCTCTCTCTCTCTCATCTCTCTCTCCTCCTGCTCTCTCTCTCTCTCCTCTCTCTCTCTCTCTCCTTCTCTCTCTCTCTTCTCTCTCCTGCCCCTCTTTTCACTTTATGTCTCCTTTAATGTCTTGGGTTTCATCAATTTCTAATTTCTTATTTCAGTTCTGTACTTATACTTCATCTCTCTCTCCTCTCCTCTCCTCTCCTCTCCTCTCTCTCTCTCTCTCACTCTCCAGCTACCTCATCCGCTGCCCTCTAGTCTGCCTCCATCTCTCCTCTCTCTCCTGTCCCCTTTCAAACTTTTAGATGTCTCTTCGTGAATCGTCTTGTGTTTAGCATAAGCACATCCACCGATGAAAACAAAATTTTATTCATATTGATCTAGTTTAACGCTCATATTTTTTGTTACTATCTCCTCTCTTCTCTCTCTCTCTCTCTCTCTCTCGTCTCTCTCTCTTTCCTCCTTCCTCTCGTCTCCTCTCCGTTTCCATTGTACTATATGAGGATTTGAAATTATTTTTATCTAAATGAAAAAGAGATTTTAGTTTATTAACATAAACTAGTTGTATAAAAACGATGTCATAGCAACAACTAATGCATGTTTATTTTCGTTAAGTTTGTTTATAAACTTTTGAAAATAACAAAATATACTCAAAAGATCTAAGTTGAAGTGTGTGATATTTTCTCTCTCTCTCTCTCTCTCTCTCTCTCTCTCTCTCTCTCTCTCTCTCTCATATATATATATATAATATAATATTATATTGTCGTGGAGTCTATGTGTGCCTCTTATTGGTATTCTGGTGAGTAATTTTTCAATGTATAATATATTTGTATATATGTGTTATATATATATGTGTCTATAAATATATATTTGGGGATTAGTGTGACGCATGGGTAAAGTGTGAAATAAATGAGAAACTGATTTATAAATATCTTATTATAATGGATATTGTGTTTTTGTCTGTAACCTAAACTATATTACTACTCACGTCATAGTTCCTTAGTTATTTTCGTCACATTCTTCATGATTTTATTTTTCTAAACCTCAGTTATTAATGAAAATGTTTTACATTATTAATATGCTTTGACTCAATCTATATGACCATATCTCAATGTGGGACCACCACGAACCGAAGCTCATGTGAGCGCGGTGCAAAAAAAAATGCGTTGATTTCGTTGGAATTCCCCCTTAAGGAGGAGGGCCTCAGGCACNTCCAGGCACCGGGCAATAAACCCAGCCCTGTCCCTTTAAATCAAGCGGTTAAGTGTTGCCTGTGGGGATGGCCCCCTGGGATCAACGATGTTAGCTTGTACGGTCTAGGGCCGAAGCCACCGGACCCCCCAGGCCAAACCGGAGTTAGAGATATTTACCTCGTACCCCACTTGTACGGGTTAGGCACAAGGCCCTATTAACGTGGGACCACCCACAAACCGAGACTCATGGGTGGCGGGTGGTAAAATTGCGTTGATCCCGTTAGCATTCCCCCTCAAGGGGGCGCCTCAGGCAGTGGACAATGAACCAAGCCCTGCCCCTTTAAATCGAGGGGGCAGGTGTTGCCTGGGGGCGTAACCCCTTGAGATCAACGCTATTAACTTGTAAGGTCCAGCGGCCGAAGCCCACTGGACCCCCGCTCAAAACCAGTGTTAGAGATATTTGCCTCTTATGAGGGTGTGACACAAGGACATTTTTATGTGGGCCCAGCCACAAGCCGAAGCTCTTGGGTGGTGCGTTGATCCCACCGGCATTCCCCCTCAGCGATGGGGGTGCTTCAGGCACTGGGCAATAAACCCAGCCTTGCTCCTTTAAATCGAGGGGCAGGTGTTGCCTGTGGGGCTAGCCCCCTGGGATCAACGCTATTAACTTGTAAGGTCCAGCGGCCGAAGCCCACTTGTATGTGCTGGACACAAGGTCTCATTTTTATGTGGGCAAACAAAAATTGCGTCGATCCCGTCGGCATTCACCTTCAAGGGGGGCGCCTCAGGCGCTGGGCAATAAACCCAGTCCTGTCCCTTCAAGTCAAGGGGGTAGGTATTGGCTGGGATCGACGCTATTAACTTGTAAGGTCTAGTGGCCGAAGCTCACTGGACCCCCAGTCGAAACCGGAAGTTTGATGTATTTGCCTCAAACCCCACTTGTATGGGCTGGGCACAATGTGGGCCCACCCACATACCGAAGCTTATGGGTGGGAAAGAACAAA
>CM042146.1:102703042-102713042 GCA_023376005.1 Doryteuthis pealeii
AAGCCCTCTACAATAAGCTTCTTTGCTCAACTAAAACCTTTGGCACCGCGGAACGCAAAGATGTCTGCACATATGTTATAGAGATCAGAGGATTCGATCTAAAGGATAACGTTAGCTCGATTTGTGGAAAGATATTTGCAAGTATATAAAGATATAAACAAAGGATATTCACGCAACATTTGTTTTAATATTAAGGTTATTTCTTTGTTTCTTTCTGAAGACTAGCGCCAGGGACCAAGGGACAGGATTAAACGGAGATGCAGCAAATCACAGAATTGATGGATTCAAGTTTCTTAGGTTCAAAAAGTAAAGGAGTATTTTGTAAGAAACCTTTGTATAAATATATATTTGCCCTTGCACTTTATTCAATTTGTAATTAAATGTCTGTCTATCTGTCTGTCTGTCTGTCTGTCTGTCTCTCTCTCTATCTATCTATCTCTTCTCTCTGTTCCTCTCTCTATGTCTCTCTCTGTCTCTCTCTCTTCTCTCTCTCTCTCTCTCTCTCTCTCTCTCTCTCTCTCTCTCTATTCTCTCGCTCACATCTATTAAATGTTCTAACTAGATATCGTTCTGTGTTTCTTTCTCGCGTTCTCTCTCTCTCTCTCTCTCTCCTCTCTCTCTCTCTCTCTCTCTCTCTCTCTCTCTCTCTCTCTCTCACCCACTCTATGAACTCTAAGAATATTTATATTATTATTATTATACTTTTTTATTAAACTAAGTGTTGTGGCCTGGTTAAGGGCCAGAATAAAGACACAAGACAGAAAATGAGTTAAACAAATATATTAACAAAGAACAGTAGTACAAACATCCAAATGAAAGGTACACACGAGGCTGTCTTATCGGCTATCCACTGAAATATTAACCTCGCTTAAGTGCAGAACCTGCTGCTATTTATAGTTGGAAGAGTTCATGCGTGCGTGGTAAATTACCATAACACTAAGTCACTGGACAAGTTAAATCAGTTGAAATTTTACTTGGACTTAAATATTGTTGAGAAGAAATAGACTGATCCATTAAGTAATGGGGTCTTCTACAGGGAACACTAGACTGTATAATTTATATCCTCCAATATTATAGGGTGTCCACAAAGTCTGGGTACAAGGGGATTAACACATACTTTTAAAACAAAACAATTTTATTTAATTATAATGTTGATTAATAATATTTTCAATATGATTTCCATCATTTTCAATGCATAACTTGATGCGCCTTGCAAAATTCAGGTGAACTCGATTAAATAAGTCTACATTGTCATCAATTTCAGCACACTGACTGGTAATGCGTTCTCTCATCTGGTTTAAATCTGTAATTATTATTTCTTATATCTAATTGTTTATGTTATGATTTTATTTACTGCTAAATTACCTTCTCGGTAAAATAACATAAATATAGTGAAATCTCCATGTACCCAGACTTTGTGGACACCCTGTATATTAAAGATCGGGAAATTCGTATTCACGCTGAAGCATCTTAGAGTAAATACCAATACTAATAGGGGTGGGATCAAAGTTTAGGTACTGGATATGCATGCCGAAAAGTGAGAGTACCTTTTTTTTGGCATTTCAACCTGTCTAGGGTTATTTCATGCCTAGAAATGTGTACAGCGTACATTTATATTTACGTTTTTGTGAAGAAAAGTAGACAAACACGGGATGTTATACTGGATGGAAGTTTATTATTGGTTGTGATGTCGATGCTATAACGTTTCGGTCATTCAGACCTTCTTCAGGACACGAACTGAGTTCTTGTATTGACGGATTCAGTTCTCTTACTGACGAGTGTCTTGCGGTCGTGATTGGGAGGAGGGTGGTGGTCAACTGCTGATGATGTTGTGTGAATGTTTGGGCAGGTAGTAGAGGTTTTTGCTTCTTAAGAGATTTTTAGCACCATTATGAATTGGTTTGTTGGATTTTGCGGCATGTTAACCCTTGTTGGGTGGTTTTAATCCGAAGACGGTTTCTTCTATTTATTCTTGATGGGTATTCAAATTTTTAACACATTTTTAAAACTCATTTTTCTATTTTAACCCATAGATTGGACCATAATAGGTACTACCACTCTGGGTCATAGTGGACTTTGAAGTAATTGCAATGAATGGGTACTCCATACTCCCCAGAGCTCTAGAACTGGAACTTCACCAATAGATGCAGTTTAACATCATATCCAGGACACTAACACCCTCAGCCACCGCCTTCTAGCACATATATGATAAAAATGGTTGAGGCTTGTCATAAGAGCAATAGGGTTGGGACAATCATATAGGAGCTAGGGCTGGACGTGACCAGCCTATTTTAGCTTCAAAAAACTATTCGTAATACAAATACTTTACAGCTAAATAGAATCAAATATTGCTAATACAAATATTTTATGCACAGTTGTATTATCTAAAATATTCCTATATAATAATAATGAATGTAGCAAACTAACACAACGGGAATACAAAACTAGGCACGACTGGGTTGGGAAGGTGATCCACTGGGAATTATGCAAAAAATTAAATTTTGACAATACAACAAAATGTATATGCATAAACCAGAATCTGTTCCTGAGAATGAAACGCATAAAATTATCTGTGACTTTGAGATAAAAACGGATCACCTTATCCCAGCCAGGAGACCAGACCTTGTGTTGATTAACTAAAAAGAAAGAACTTGTCAACTAGTGTATTTTGCAGTTCCAGCAGATCACAGGGTGAAAATGAAGGAAAACGAAAAGATGGACAAATACCTGGACCTTGCCAAAGAACTGAAAAAGCTATGGAATATGAAAGTCAAAGTAATACCAATTGTGGTTGGTGCACTTGGAACGGTCCCCAAAAGATTGGAAAATCTGGAAATCAGAGGAAGAATTGAGACCATCCAGAATACTGCACTACTGCAATCTGCCAGAATACTCAGAAGAGTCCTGGAAACCTGAGGAGACTTGTTGTCACGCAGACCCCAGTGAAATACCATCAGCTGGTGCTGGTGTGAAAAACTAACATAATAATAATAATAATGATAATAATAATAATATTTTGTACACAATTATATTATTTCAATTGACTATTTATATTTAATAATAATTTTTTTTTTTGCAAACAGTTATATGGTTTCAAGTAACTAATAATAATCCTCGATCAATCGGCTGGTCACGTCAAGTCCTAGCACCTATATGATTTTCCCAACCCTATTGCTCTTATGGCAAGCCCCAACCCCATTTTATAATATGGATGCTAGAAGGCGGTGACTGAGGGTCTACATGTCCTGGGAGTGACGTTGAACTCTATCTGATGGTGAGGTTCCAGTTTTGGTGGTTTGGGGAATGTGGAGCACCCCTTCATCACCATTGCTCCCTGGTCCACTCTGACCCGGAGTGGTAGTACCAGTTAGGGTCCCATCTATGGGTTAAATAGAAAAATGTATTTATAAAAAAATTGTATTATCCATTAAGAATTGATTTATTTCAAAACTTTATGGCATTAAATAACCCACTGAGGTTGATATGCCGTAAAACAAACCAAACCAAACTTAATAATAATCCTTTGTAAACTATTACAGTTTCAATTAACTATTCTTAATGCAATAATTAAGTTATATAGAATCAAATATTCCTATCAAATCCAAATGATTGTGCCACATTTTTGTATATATTTTACAAAATAAATAATTTAAAGCTCTTATCTTTCGAAAAGTTTTAACTTCCCTGACTGATATTCTTGCTGTGATTGACCCGAAATCTTTTCAATTCGAATTGCAGCTTACCCTCATTTTGTTCTGTCTTTCTCCATTCGATATTACGGTCGGCCATTTGTAATTCCTATCTAACCTTGAACATGTCATTCTTCTTGACATCTTCATAAATAATTGCGCTCTCTTTTTTATTTTCCATCATGTGTTGTGAAATATGCACTTCACTTCAAATTACATCCATCTATCGTTCAAGTTATTTATTTATTTATCTACTTATTTACTTACTCTTCCTCTTGTGCATTCTTTTCCAATAACAACGTCCGGTCACTCATCTTAAATCTGGCATCTTTACGTAATTGGTGTCTCCGAAATTCGTCTCCACATTTCTTTGTTCCGTAGAAGAATCCTTTGTTTTTGGTTTTGGTTTTCTGTCTTCTTTTTCTATGGATTCTATCTCTCCTTTTTTTTTTCAATTTGTGATGGTCTTTCTTTTTTCTTTCTTTTTCTTTCACAACTACCATTCTTTTCTTTCTTTTCTTTTTCTTTCCAATTATCTTTCTTTTTTTTCATAACTATATTTCTTTTCTTTCTTTTCTCTTCCTTACATCTATCTTTCTTTTCCTTTTTTTCTTCACAACTATCTTTCTTTTCATTCTTTTCTCTTCCCTTACAACTATCTTTCTTTTTCCTTTTTCTTCACAACTATATTTCTTTTTCTTTCTTTTCTCTTTCTTCACAACTATCTTTCTTTTTCTTTCTTTTCTCTTTCTTCACAACTATCTTTCTTTTTCTTTCTTTTCTCTTTTTTTCGCAACTATCTTTTTCTTTCTTTTCTTTTTCTTTTTCTCTTTCCTCACAACTATCTTTCTTTTTCTTTCTTTTCTCTTTGTTGGGGTGCGAACTTTTCAGATCTCTATAGTGTGATTCCTGGTTCAGTCAGGAAATGTTAAATTTAAATATCAGAAATGTCTCTTTTTTTTTCAGAAAAAATAGCGAAGAAAAAAAAAAAAAACAAATAAATAAAAAAGAAAATATAATGAAGGCGCAAAGAAAGAAAGAAAGAAAGAAAGAAAGAAAAGAAAGAAAGAAAGAAAGAAAGGGTGACAAAGAAAAATGTCACAAAAATGAATGAATAAAGAAAGGGAGAAAGAAAGAAAGAAAAAAGAAGAGAAAGAAAAGATAATGAAGGAGCAAAGAAAGAAAGAAAGAAAGAAAGAAAGAAAGAAAAGAAAGAAAGAAAGAAAGAAAGAAAAATGAAGGAGTAAAGAAAGAAAGAAAGAAAAGAATATAATATAATGAAGAAAGAAAGAATGTTTTGCGGGACATATTCGGCCATAAAAAAAAAGAAAAAAGAAAAACGAATATGAAGAAAAGAAAGTAAGAAAAAAGAAAGAATAATAATGATGGAGTAAAGAAAAAAAAGGAAGAAAGAAAAAAGAAAAAGAAAGAAAGAAAGAAAGAAAGAAAGGAAAGTGACAAAAATAAAGAAAATGTGACAAAAATGAATAAACAAATAAATGCATAAAGAAACAAAAGTAACAAAGAAACAAAGAAAGAAGAGAAAGAAGAGAAAGAAGAGAAAGAAAAAAGAAAAAGAAAGAAATTAAGATTAACACAGAAAATGGCCAACAAGAAAACTGAAGCGAAGAAATCAAATTAAACAGAAGAAAAAAAAAGAAAAGAAAAAACTAACCAAAAACGAAACGTTTAACAAAGTAAACAACAAAAACAAAATTGAAGCCTGAAGATAAGGAAAAACTTCAAGTCGATTATAGAAAGAGAGAATATTTTGATAAGAAATGATAAGCGAATGACAATGTAAAAAGTCCTCAGTGTAGATCATTTAGGTGATATTCCGCGGATAAAGACCGCCTGGAGACCGAGGCTGAGGGGGGGGGAGATATTGGAGCGGGAAAAAAGAAAAACTTCAGAAGAGGCGGGCAATGCAACGTGGCTGAGAGTAAAGTTTTGCGTTCAGTTGGGGGTGGGGGAATAAAATTTAAAATAGAAACAACACACAGGGAAGCTCCGAAGGTCGGTGGTGGGTGAGTGAATGGATTAAGGGGGGGGGGGGAACTACATCAAAAATTATAAAAACAGTACTTTTTAAAGTTTAAAAAAGGAAGTCTCGAATCAAATTCAGATATCATCAAACTGGTTGGTTGGTTGGTTGGTTGGTTGGTTGGTTGGATTTTACGGCATGTCAACCCTTATGTTGTGACTGAATTCAATCAATTAACAGCATCGAGAATTGGGAAAAGTTTATTACTTTTTGTACAAAAAAAATGTAGGATCGGGTAAATTCCTACTTGTAGACCAACCTGTCGGTTGGGGCTGTAGAATACGCCGGCAGCACCTCTGCAGTGGCTGTGCAGTCAATGACATGCAATACTCTCCTTTGGCTCTTACTTAGGCTACACGGTCGGTCGGGGAGGCCTCATAAGATCAATAGACTGGTCACATAAAGCTCTAGCACTTATATGATTGTCCCGACCCTATTGTCTATAGCAAACCCCAACCCTTTTTATTATATGTGCTAGATGGCGGTGGCTGAGGGTCTTCATGTTCTGGGTATGACGTTAAACTCAATCTGATGGAAATATTCTAATTCTGGAGCTCGCCATTTCTCTCTGTTCCACTCTGACCCGGAGTGGAAGTACCTGTTAGGGTCCCATCTATGGATTAAATAGAAATTATGAGTGTTTTAAGAAATTGAGTTTAAAAAATTGAATACCCATCAAGAATGAATAAAACAAAACGTTTTCGGCATAAAATAGTCCAATAAGGTTTTGTAAGGGAAGATATTTCCCCGACATGATAGTTGGACTCGTCCAACGGAACACATATAAAGATACGAATACATGAAATGTGTTTAAAATAATCCAAGAAGGGTTGACATGCTATGAAAATCAACCAACCAACCAACCAACCAACCAACCCACTTGTAGATAACCAGTATTTTGTTTAGCATATTTGATAAGAATCCTCATTAATTTTTTCTGTTTATCGTCTTGAGAATTTACTTACATTTTTTGAAGAAAACTATATATATATATATATATATATATATATATATATATATAGAGAGAGAGAGAGAGAGAGGGGGCAATAGAGTAAACAAACATGGTTGACTAAAACTTTGTATTATCTTTACGATAGACTGCAACTCTTGACGGTTTGTTGAGTTACCGTGATCTCTGAGTGCCCGACAGATAAGGACAGTCTATGACAATCGAAGCATGAGTGAAGATCTCGACATGTAGTTTACTTCAGCGAAACCTCTCTTGACGTTGCAAACCATGTTATTATTATTATTATTATTATTATTATTATTATTATTATTATTATACGCACCTGTTCATTTCCTTCCATTCATGTCTACTGTTAACTTTTTCTTCTGTGACGTCGCCAACTATTATATACTTACGCCATTTATGGGTAAATAGTAGGGCAGACTGGGCTCGTAGGTTCACTCTGACTCGGAGTGGTGATATCTGTTTGGGTCCCATCTATGGGTTAAATAGATTTTTAAAAATGAGTTTAAAAATATGTTTAAAATATCAGGTTAATAAAATATATTTGTTTTAGACTGTCTGTGTACTTTATCTTTCTGACGCTTCACACAGGCCGAATCAACACAATGTCTTTTTTTACGTAGGGATTTGAATGGGGCATTCTGCGAGGATCCAACTCACGATTCAACTCGTCTAGGAGAAGGAAAATTCTGAATTCAAACTAAAGCGGCTCTTTTCTCCTTAGTAAAAAAAAAAACCTTTTTTTTTCAATTCCCCTCTCTCTCTCTCTCTATATATATATATATATATATATATATATATATCTTATTATAATGGAGATTGTGTGTTTTTCTGTCTGTAACCGAAACTATATTACTAATCGAGTCACAATTAATATAGTTATTTACATCACATTCTCCATGATTTTATTTATATTTAAACCTGAATTATTAATAAAATTTCTTCACCTTTTTATTAGTGTTGTCCATATCTACATACAAATAACATGCAATAGTATTTATATATACAAAAAATAGCGGTTTGCAGTGTGAACGGGAAGGCTAATTTGCATATTGATATTAAAAATGTGATTTTATTAAATATGTGCTTAGTATTATTGATTTCTAACTGTTTGGTTTTTATTTTAATGAATATAAGCAAAAATCTCTTCAATGAATCTTAAATGAAATCCATTAACAAGAAAAAATAACTGTCATTTTATTCTTTATTTCCTAATTTAACTAAATAGTTAAATAAGTAAAATTCAGCATTGAAAGAAGGGAGTGATGGAAGAGTAAGTTTCATTTCTATTTTTCTATTATACCCCCACTCTGTTACATATCTTTTTGTCTGCCTCTAATTTAATACGATATTTCATTACATTAAAACTTAAATACTTGCACCCGGAGGGTGCATATATTTGCTAGTATATATATATATATATATATATATCAAATATTTATTTTGCTTCTATTCACAACTTTCTTTCTTTCCCTTCAGTAGAGGTTTGGTTCCATCCCAACTTTTCTTTCTTGCTTTCTTTCTTTCTTTCCTTCTTTCTTTCTTTCCTTCTTTCATTTTTTCCTTCTTTCATTTTGACCGTATGCAACTCGTAACATAACTATTTCATTAATTTTTCTTTTTTTCTCTCGATTTCTTTTTGGAATTATTTCTCTCTCTCTCTCTCTCTCTCTCTCTCTCTCTCTCTCTCTCTCTCTCTCTCTCTCTCTCTCTCTCTCTCTTTAAGATTTTTTTCTTTGTTTCCTTTTGTTTATTCACTTCTAGTCCATCATTTTCTCTTTGTCTTTCTCTTCACACTTTTTGTATGATTCCTTCTGTCCGTCTGTTTGTCTCTCTCTCATATTTATTCATTGTTTCCTTTCGCTTACTCCGTTCTAGTCGTTCATTCTCTTTTTGTCTTCCCCTTCACACTTTTCTATTATTCTCTCCCCCTCTCTATATCTCTCTGTCTGCCTCTCTTACATTTTATGCCTCTCTTTGTCTCTCTCTTTTCAACACGTTGTTGCTTTTTCATTATTTTAATTCTGTTACTTCTAATCCTTATTTCTCTATTAGTCTTCCCCACCCCTCTCTCTTACTCTAAGATTTTTTTCTTTGTTTTCTTTTGTTTATTCACTTCTAGTCCATCATTTTCTCTTTGTCTTTCTCTTCACACTTGTTATATGACTCTCCCTCCTTCCCGTGGATATAAACTGTGTATAATATTAACAGAATATTTACAAATGTATTCTCTAATAGATTTCTTATTTGCTTTTCTATTTCTCATTATCTATACATACATAGAGGGCAGTTGTGTGTATGTATGTATGTATGCATGTGTGTCCAGAGGGAACTACGAAAAGAAAACAATTAACAGCAAAGCAAATATATATACACATTCAAATAGTAACAGCATAGTTTTTTTTTAGTTTTTTTTATTTTTACATTTAATCCTTTAAATAGGAAACACTGATTTTTCCACCCGTCAAACCGAATTAACGGCCAAAGTAGAGTGGCTGTATATTTATATATCTTATCATAATGGAGATTCGGTGTTTTTCTGACTGTAACCGAAACTACGTGACTGATTACATCACAATACTCTCAGGAATACCGTAAGTTTATCAAAGAGTATTTAATTTACAGTCAAAATCATTGATACATAGAATAAATATTATTTATTAATTTTTCCTCTATGAAAACCTGAGTTAGGTTTGTCTTAAAACCGCCCATGTCATTAGTGCATTTAAAGTCCTGCAATGCGTCTTATATATCACTACGAAATAAAGGTTTGTATAATATATGGTGTGGTTAATTTGCATACTGGTTTTAACAAAACCGGGTTTCATAAATAATTACTTGGTGTTATTGATCTTTTTATATGTATTCTCGTTTAGCTTTCGTTCATCATCATCATCATCATCATGTCGTGCTAGTAGCACGGATATCCATAACAATACCCCGCCAACCGTTTCTATCATTCATTGTCTCTGGCAGGTCCTCTGCGCAGCATCCAGTATCCGCGCAGTATTGGTTAATCTATGTCTTTGTAGGACGGACCGGCGCTGGCGTTTCCAAGTACTGGCTTCCACTGTTTTCTAATCTAATAAATTTTATTACATTAAAATTTAAATACTTACGCCCGGCGGGGGGCGCATATGCTAGCTAGTTTCTGTAATTGCTGTAGTCTTGTTTAGATGATTCATTATTTGTAGAGTGTAAAATATCTTAACTCCTAAAGTATAAATAAGTGCTTTTAGCTGAACAATGGTTTTCATTTCAAAGATAAGTTAATACGTTTAAATAAAAAAAACT
>CM042146.1:102718042-102748042 GCA_023376005.1 Doryteuthis pealeii
AGTGAGGGAATCTATCCCCCTTTTGCTACTGTCAGCTCCCCACTTACCACACAGATCAGATTACCCAATCTGTGCTACTCATGTGCTGAAATGACAATGACTGGTATCGAACCCAGAACCATAAGATTCCTAGGAGCTTGCTCTACCGACTGAGCTAAATCGACCCATTAAATGGATACATAGCAGTTAACAATCTTTTCTATTTTAGAGTAGACTTTTTCTTCATATAAAACAGAAATGGTATTAAATTTGAAATTAATTAAAAAATAATCTCAGACGCAAAAACCTTTTCCCCTGGTCTAGCGCTATTTCGGCAGATACCAACAATAGGTCACTCCCCGACTTTACTTTTTTAAATTTCATTTCATTTAACGAGTAGGGATGTGACACAAGATCACAAGTATGGGGCAATCAATGAGGATCGAACTTGCTATTCAGTGGTAATGGATCTACGGGACTAACTTTTAACTATTACAGCACGATGGGTCGCCTTTAAAAAAGAGGCATTTATTTGATAACTGGTTTGTACAATCACGCACTTCATATTTGGAAGTCAAATTCCCAATTTCGACGTTTCACCTTTGGAATGACTAACAATACAATCTCTTTCAATATCTGAAAAGACCTATACTCCGGGAGTATGAGGCATTGTGAAGCGGCTGTACTGTTATTTTCATCAAGTGATCTGTGTTCTATCAATTGCAAACTACGATTAAAATAACGCTCTCTCTTCATTTTTGTCTCTTTATTAAGGTTAGCTTAATCTGACACAAGGCCACTATTTAGGGTAACTTAGTGAGGATTAAGCTCATTTAATTAAACATGGCTAATTTACAAAAATTTCTGACATCTTAAATAGAAATCTATTGCAGTTAGTTAAGTCAGACACAAGACCTTAATAATGGAGCATCCAAGTTTAAAACGACTAATAATGAGTTATAAGAGGTATATATAAAATATATATACACATTCACTGTCACCAGATCTTCATTTTTGTATTGAAAATTATGAAGATTTGATCTATATTTTCAAAGACATTAAAATTAAATTAAATTAAAATAAAAAAAATCCAACCTCTGCCCAGATAGAAATAAATCTTTTACCGGTCTTAGTGTAAAATAATGAGATGTGAAAATGTGGAAAAACCCAAAATTTAAGTTATACGTGTATATAATAGTTGAAATTTACTAGAATTTGAATGACGTGTGAAAGACTGACCTGGCTTCTGATTGGTCCAAAAGTGCCAACAGGGCGAAGAGTGAAAAGGAGATAATGAGAGGATAGAGTCAGTCCGAAGATTTCGAAGCGGGCGGACGCTGGCTGAGGGTTTAGAGAAGACGAATCGCAACGGCAGTGTGTGCGTTCGATGCCTTTTACTTGAAATAAAATAACTGAGCTCTAAGAAAAGTCTTGTGTTCGTCATTAAAAACTATCAACGGCACAAGACAAGATATTCCAAGAGAATCTCAAGTAGTTCAAGATCCCGCCGGATAACAGAAAATGCCAGCCGACAACAAACCCAGCTACCCATCTACTCCGATCCAGAATAGCAGATACCACAGATTTAGATAAGTATAGAATTTACGAGGGTGAGTCAAAATGTAATTGCCATCTTATTTAGGATAGGTTTAATTACCAACACAGGAACATGTATCATACATCAAAATGAAGCTGGTCCTCTGTGGGTCACATCCCTACTTCTCCACAGTCACCGTTTCTCTCGATAGCAATATTCCACCTTCGAATAAGAGCATGTATCCCTGCCCCGTAAAATTCTTTGGACTGTTCTTTGAGCTACTTCTTCACTACAGATTTCACTTCCTCGTCACTGAAATAATGTTTGCCTCTATAACCCTTTTTCATGGGGCCGAAGAGAGGCCTTACTTAGGCGAGACGGGGGTGGAGAGGACTTTTCTGATCGATCGACTGGTCACGTCAAGCCTTAGCACCTATATGATTATCCAACCCCTATTGCCCTTATGGTAACCCCCAACCCTTTTTATCATATACGTGCTAGAAGGCGGTGGTTAATGGTAATCATGTCTTGAGTATCACGTTAAACTCTAGCTGATGGTGAGGTTCCAGTTCTTGAGGTCTGGGGAATGTGGAGCACCCCTTCATTACGATTTCTCCCAGGTCCCATTCTGACTTGGAGTTGTAGTACCAGTTAGGTTCCCATCTATGGGTTTAATAGAATTTTTTTTTACAAAAACAAATTGAGTTTAAAAAATGTTCTTCCAAACTATTGGTACGAATCTTTCAAAACTTTGTTGGCATTAAATGGCCTACCCTGGTTGATATGCCGTAAAACAAAACAAAGCATTCTTAAAACAGTCGGTCTACAGTTAAATTTATATAATAAAAAGGGTTGGGGCTTGCTACAAGGACAATAGGGTCGGGACAATCATATAGGTACTAGGGGTTGACGTGACCAGCCGATTGATCAGAGTGGGCCTTTTCGACTGCCAGTCTAGTCTAAGTAATGGCCAAAGTGAGGTGTTGCATGTCATGGACTGCTCATCCACCAGAATACTGTCCTTAAGTATCACAGGTTGCCACCCGTGGCCAACGGGTGGCTTCATTGGAGGGGGGTTCTTACTCCTATGCAGAGGTGCAGTCGGTGTATTCTAAAGCCCCAGCTGACTTAATTGAAAGAAAACATGGAAAGAGTTGTATGTCACATAACCATTTTATGTTAGACATATTGACGTCTATCAAATGCACTGTGTTTTCACACAAAACCGTTAGTTTGATTTAACTACACTATCGTACATAATTGGTAGGCAACCCATCAATTACGCAACACGTAATTCAATAATGCAATCCAGTGGAGTGTGTCGGAAGACGTTGGTTGTTCCCAGTCAACTGTGTCTAACATTACTAAAAAATATAAAATAAATGGGGTGGTTAAAAAGGGAAAATATGCGGTATACCAATATAAAATACCTATATACCCGTGTACATATACTTATGCACTTAGCTCCTGTTTCTTCTTTGTTGATTTTCATATTCTCCATCTTCTATTCTGGACTTGGTAGCTGGATTCTTGTTGACTACTTTGGGGTTTTCATGCTAACTGGGATTTCTTGTCTTGTGCCGTTGCTTGTTTTTTTTTTATTAACGAACACAAGACTTTTGTTTTTTATTACTTTATTACTTAATCAACCCAGTTAGACAAACACGCATGTGAGAATTTGACTTCGAATGGGAAACAGCCATCTTGCTTCCTGTCTGTTCAGCGCCCAGCCAAAAACTGATTTTCTTAAATTAACTTTTTCACTTTGGCTCGTTCAATGAGAGAAGAGGTCAAAACACAGGTCAAAGCATCTTCTAAACAAAATAAATTTCAAAAAAAAAACCATTAAGAGTGTTGTGTTAACTTACCTCTGCATAATAAGTGTAAGGGGGTTCAACAAACTGGACCCTTTGACCTTTAAGCCAATCAACAGTTTCGATTATAGTGTTAGTAAGTAAAGTCGTCGGGGCGGCCTAATGTCGGTATCGGCCAGACAGCAAGGGAGTCTATCCCCTTTTCACTAGCACTAGACCAAGGAGATTATTTTAGCGTCTGTGGTGAGCGCCACACCTACCATCAGCTCCTCACTTTACCGCACAGATCCCTGTGTTACTCATTCGCTGAGTTGGCGAGGGCCGGTATCGAACCAAGAACCTTGTGATTCCTAGCCGAACACTCTACTTACTGAGCTAAACCGGCCCTTATAATCGTGTTAGTAAGCAGCCCAATATGTTGAATTCCATGACCCCCATGGTCATCTAAAAAGGTGTCCACTTGATTCGAAGCTAAAAATGAAAAGATTAATCAAATACAATAATATAAATGCCAGGTCTTTTTCCACAAAACCGTTAGTTTGATTTAACTACACTATTGTACATAATTGGTAGGCAACCCATCAATTATGCAACATGTAAAACTCATTCAATAAGACAATGTAGTGGAGTGTGTCGAAAGACGTTGGTTGTTCCCAGTCAACTGTGTCTAACATTACTGCAAATATATAAAATAAAAAGTTAAAAAGTTAAAATATGCCCGTAGACCACCGTGGATATCAAAGAGGTAGGATAGAAAACTGAAAGCAACATGCATTGAAAAATTATTAATACTAGCAAAAATATGCGCCCTCCGTCGGGCGTAAGTATTTACCTTTTGATGTAATTAAATACATTAAATTAGAAAGACAGGAAATTAATTAAGAACGCATATATATTACATTTATTTCTATTATATCTTAATTTGTTACGATATAAAATCATTCATAGGATTCATTTTAATACGTTGGAGAATAAAACAGTAATATTAGAGATCAATAACACCAGGTAATCATTTATTAAACCCGGTTTTGTTAAAACCAGTATGCAAATTAACCATATGATTATGTAAACTTTTATTTTTTAGTTATATATAAGAGACATTGTAGGATCTTAAATGCCTAATAATTTGAGACAAATCTAACTCCGATTTTCATAGAGATATCGTTAATAAGATTTATTCTATGTATTATTAACTTTGACTATAAATTAATGTACTCATTGATAAAGTTACGCAATTCCTGAGGGTATTGTGACGTAAGCAGTTACATAGTTTCGGTTTCAGACAGACACCAGCTGTCAATTATAATAAGATTAGATTAGAAAAAAATGAAATTATATAAAGTAAAGTCTAGTGAGTGGCTAATTGTCAGTATCAACCGAATAGTGAGGAAGTCTATCCCCTTTTCATTAGCGTAAGTCCAGGAATTTTTTTTTACTGGAGTGGATCGCCACACCTACCGTCAGCTCCCCGATGCTTTACCACACAAATCAGATTACTCAAGCTGTGCTACTCATATACTGAGTTGGCGCAGACTGGTATCGAACCCTGAACTAAGCAATTTCTTGGCGAATGCTCCACCGACTAAGCTAAAAATGGGCATGTGCGAAAATTAGTTATTTGAGGTTACAATTGTTTACCCACTATTTTCATTAGTTACTCGAAACTATATAATTGCTTAACATACTTGGAACCAAATATAATTATTCACCAATCCCTCCGCACGTGCAGGGTGGGACACAAGGTCAATGTCTTACGCGGTGTTTAACAGGTTTGAATTCAGAGTCTTCCTAGTTGTCTAACCAAGGTTAAAGAACCCAGTCTGCCCTACTATTTATCCATACCGACTCTTTAACTCATGGTGTAATTGTTACCGTCGTAGGTAAATGGATACGGCAACACGAGTTCAAATCCTGGATGAAGCTCTTTACATTTTATATAGCGCTAATGCCCCTTTGGAAAAGATATGCATGCAACTTATTTCACCCACCAGCTGTGGTTAAAATATTACGGAACACCGTGCTCTTTAACCTTGATATGGCAACCAATCTAGGAAAAGGAAAATGAATTCAACCCTGTTAAACTCCGCTAAAAATTTGACCTTGTATCACATCCTGTCCTGCCAGTGCAGATCATCATGATGTTTCGCAAGTAGAACGGTTTACATGAAAATCTCTCGCCAACCGTCCTTATTGATTAGCCTCGGGAAGTCCTCTGCACAGCACCCAGTATCCGAGCAGAGCTGGTCAATGTAGGTCTTTGCTGGACGGCCCTCACTGACGTTCTCATGTGCTGGTTTCCACAAAAAAAACGTCACTTCGTTCGTCCTTGCTTCTCCAGCGGGTTCTTTAGCCTTGGTAAGGCAGCCAGTCTAGGAGAACGAAAACCAGCTGTACTCTTAAGAAAAGGGCCTTGTGCCGTGGCGGACAGTGAAAGGCTAAATATATATCCTATTAAATACGCAATAACTTCAAGGCTGAATTTAACGTACTACTCGACTTATACATGGAGATATGTGGTAAATATAGTAATTGCCACACAATCTATATCTTATTATAACGGAGATTGTGTGTTTTTCTGTCTGTAACCGAAACTATATTACAACTCAAGTCACAATTCCCTTAGTTATTTTTGTCACATTCTCCGTGATTTTATTTGTATTTAAACCTCAACCATTAATAAAATTGTTTTACATTATTAATACTGCTGTATTTATCTATATACTAATAACATGCAATTGTATTTATATACACAGCAAAATAGCAGTTGAAACAGTGAACGGGAAGGATAATTTGCATATTGATATCAAACATTTGATTTTAATGAATATTTGGCTGGTATGATTTCTAATTGCTCATTTTCATTAAAATAAACCAAACAAACAACTCGGGGATAAATATTTAAAGAAATCCATTAACAAGAAAAAATAACTAATTTATTCTTTGCTTCCTAATTTAATGAAATAGTTAAATTAAGAAAAATTTGCAATGAAACACGGGAGTAAGTTTCAGTTGTTCTATTTCTCGACTATACCCTTCAGTTTCAAATCTTTTTTATCTGAATTATCATTTAGTTTCATTAACCTTTCTAATATTATATTACATTAAAACTTAAATATTTGTACCTGGAGGATGAATATATTTGCTATAAAAAGACGAACAAATTGATAAATCAATTAAGGGATGAAGTGATATATGGAGATTTGGTTAGGAATAGAAAAACTAGAATTTATCTCTTTACACACCGTCTCAATATATAATTCATCATGTATATTAATTTTTTTTTAAAGATCCAAGAGAATTTAGCTGGAAGACGGTTTTCGCTGAAAAAAAAAAAAAAATTAAAAAAAAAAAAAAAAATAAATAAATAAATTTTTTAAATTAAAAATTAACTTGTAACTTTTATCAATACATTTTTCTCTATTTTTTTGTGGCTTGCCGAAAACTTTTTTTTAACTTTCTAAAAATAATTTCTCTCACAAGAAATTTTCTAACGTTGATTTAAGCTTGAGACTAGTTGAAAACAATTTAAAAAATAAGTAAAATAAAATATATATTACTGTTTGTATTAATGCCTTTGTTTCATCTTGTGTGTGTTGTGTATTTTTTTTAAATTTAGAACACGGGTCAGTAACCACTGGCCACATTCGGCCCTTGAGTAGTTTTATGACTATCCAATTAGTATCAAATAAAAATACAGTAGTTAGATTCAGGTTAACCCATTGAAGCCCAGAGGAAAAAATTTTTTTATTTAAACCTTAAAAATTTTTTTTTTAAAAAAAAAAGCTTTTAACAGAGCGGTTTGAGTCCGTAAAAATTTATTTGCATTATATTTAATACCATGGCCCTTCACAGAGACACTGTATATCCAATTGGTCCCCTTCTCTCCAAAAGGTTGCCGATCCCTGGTTTAGAACTAAGATTTCTCACGAGATTACCTTAACAGCTGCTCCCGGACAATCTTTCTTGGCCTTGCCATCTGTTTGGCTAATACGAATCGCCCATCATTGAATTAATATCTTATTTCTACTCACTTGAACAAAAAGCTGGTAGTTCAACTAGCATTCTCACAACAGGATGGAAAAGACAAAAGACAATGATATCCTTACCTACTGCTGGGTCGTTCTGGCTTAAGGGGAAATATCCTTAGGCCCCGAAACCATGTCTGACCCTAGGGTGAACATCTGATAAATGCTTTGTTGGTAGGAGAGCTGGTGGGCGTCAGTGGGTCTACATTTTAAATGTCTATTTAGATAAATAGACATTTTAAATGTATTTATAAAAAAAGCAAACATTCAATATACAGACACTTACAGTTTTGTAGATCAATAAAGTATTAAAAAAATGATTGATCTTGTATCTTGGTTTGGTTTGTTTTACGGCATTTCAACGTCAGTGGGTCATTTGATGCCGACAAGGTTTTGAAATAAATTCATTCTCAATTTTTTTTTATAAACATATTTTTCTATTTAACCCATAGATGGAACCCTAACAGGTACGATCACTCCCCACACGTGTAGTCTTATACTGGGCAGATTTAACACTATTTTTGACAACAGAAATTAATAAATTGATATTGAACCATTTATACAATTAGCAAGTATATGCGCCCTCCATGTAAGTTTAATGTAATGAAATATATTAAATTTTCAAGACTAAATTAAATAAGAACACATAATAAGATCACTTATTCTAATTATATTTTTATCGAGTTTTTTTGTTCTTTTTGACACACGGTGTCTGTAACCGAAACTACGTTACTACTTACGCAATTCTTGAGTGTATTGTGACGTAAGTTTATCAATAAGTATTCAGTTTATAATCAAAATCATTAATTAATACATAAGAAATAAATCTTATCTATGAACGATATCTAATAAAATTTGAATTAATATTATTGCTTTATTATCCAACGTATTAAAATCAATTCTATGAATAATTTTTACATAGGTTTCTATGTAAAAATTATTAAGTCTCATCCGCAGTTAATATATATATATATATTTAATTAATAAAGTTGAAACAGCTGTACTGTGTTCTACGTGGGGCACTTTATTCGCCGGGTTTGCTTGTCAGGATTACTTTCAATAATTATCGAATTTTATACGATATACGCATTGTAATTGCCTTCAAGTAATATAAATAATATATTAACATAACAATGCTTCAAAAGCAAATTATTAAATTCCATTTAATGTGAAATTATTTTTTACCCTTCGAAGAAAACCGAAGAAAAAAAATCTAGAAAGTTTGAAATAAAGACAAAAGTTTAGATAATCTAGTTACGAAACACGACTATACATAGTGGGACCTCAATATATCCAAGAGAAATGTAAGGCGATCCTGAAAATATATATATATATAAAATAAATAAGTGTAAAAAAAGTATCGAGATTTTTTGTGTTATCGACATCTTGTATTCGGAAAAGAAAAAAAAGGAAAGTAAATAAAATAACGTTCCATTGATTATTTTTATCAGAATACAAGGTGTGTCAAAAAAGTACCAAGTTTAAAGCTGTATTTACTAAGATAGAAATGAAAAGTTGTTACATACAAGGTGTGTCAAAAAAGAAAAAAAAACTCGATACTTTGACACCTTTCTTAGATAGATAATCGGTTTAAAACCAACATATCAAAAGTGCTCCAATGCTGACCAGCAGAGCATTATAAAAACTAAAATCAATTACAACTTCGTCATAAAGTAATTTTATTTGATCTCATTAAATGTTGAAATCATATCCTTACTGTAATTATTAATTATGAACTTTAAAAAAAAAAAAAAAACGAATTTGTGGTATAGTGGCTAACGGCTAAGGAATGCGACATCGTAGTAACTATAAGGAAATTGAAAAGAAACAAGAAAAAAAAAAGACATTAAAAACAAAAACAAATGTGAATCAACGATCAATATCACAAAATAGAAATGAGGTACAAAATTGGCAACGCCAACAAGATCCATGTCTCTCATACCCTCGGGAAAGGTATGCATCCATCAACTCTCCCTCCAGCTATGGGTAAATAGTAGGGCAGACTGGGTTCTATAACTATGGCTAGGTAACCAAGCTAGAAGGAAAAATGAATTCAAACTTGTTAAACACCGCTCAAGAAATTGACCTTGTGTCGCATCCTACTCGTGTGGAGGTGTTGGTAAATATATATCCTGTGGAGAAATGAAGACAAATACGGGATGTTAAACTGGATGGAAGTTTATAATTAGTCAAAATGCTGACGTTCGAACATTTCGGTTTGTATAGAAACCTTCTTCAGGACAATATGAAACAAGTGAAGAAAAAAATATTTTTATTGTTAAAAAGGTGATGGATGTTTTTGAAGGAGTTCAGTTTGGAAAATATGCAGAAAAATTATCATTTGTATATTATTCCGGATGTTTTTTTTTTTTTTTTTTCGTGCCTTCAGTTATTACACATTTATACCAATAAGTATTTTTTTTTCTTTCGTCTATAACTAAAACAAAACAAAAAAATTATTCCACAATATTAGTTCAGAAATTTCGTTCTTCTTCAGGTTGTATCATCCAGGTTTGATTCGGTTTTGGTGCATTTGTTTAATGGCGTATCAACCTTTGTGTGTTCTTTAACTCAAATACCATTGTTGTGAAAGGACAGTGCTGGTTCTATCTAACCCGTATCTGGGGGAGGAATCAGCGGGATTATAGCACCAAACAGGCAGGGACGTTCTAAATCAGCAAGTAGGCACGTCAGTGAGAGCCGTTCAGCAATGACCTACATTGACCAACTGTGAGGATACTGGATGCTGCGCAAGGACTTCCCAAGAGCAATGGGTGATAGACACGGTTGGCGAGAGATTCTCATGGATATCAGTGCACTGGCACGACATGATGGGTAGGTATGTTGTTTCATGGCCATACGATAAATGGCGGTAACGATGCTTCCATTTTCAAATTGGCACCGGGTAAATGAACTTTCGACTAATACAATGCGTGTTTCTGCTCGAGTGTCATTACACACGTTACTTCTTAATTTCAAACATACAATGTCAGAACTCAGAAAAGCTTTTAATATGTGCAGTGCATGTCATTTAAAGTTTAGGAAAAAAACAAAAAAAAAAAAACATTTCCATGGGACCTGATTCCACCTGAAAATAATGGTTAAGTAACTTGTCACAAGAACTAGTTATATGACCGATAACTTCCCAAGCACTTGTTATCCCCTACACTGTTTCATTCTTCTATCTTAAAACTCCAGGTTATACGAGTTCTTATATTCATTTTTTTTTTGTAAAAATAATGATCGATATAAATGAGAGTTTTTAAATATAGAGTTAGTTTACAATCACCCTATACATGTAACAGGGCGATGAGCCAGTTCAATACTTCATTGGATGACCACTTAAGCAACAGCTGGTATTGTAAATAACACTGGTCTTGATTTTATCAAAATGACTTGATTCGGCATTAAATGACCAGAAATGGGTTGAGATATCGCAAAACAAATCAACCAACCTAATGTAGCCTGTTTAACTCAACCATAATACTGACTATATACGTGGGGAACCTCTCATCTCGTTTCTTTGATGAATCTTGTATGGATGCCAGTCACGTCTCTGGCCACGTTTGGCGCAGAATCTTTGAATGTGATCCTTTTCGCCACAACGCCAACACGTAAGCTCGCGAATTCTATTTACCCTCCTACTCATTTCCCGACTCCTACCATTATCTTTTTCTGACTCGCCTTCATGTTCGGCGCATGCGTCGAGTTGGTCTTTCAATTTCTCTTCATATATGGCTTTTTCACAAGCTGCTTCCAAGGTTTCAGGCTCGTCCTTAATCAACGCCGACCTAACATGCCGATCCCACAGACCCCGTATGAAGAACCCCACTACTTGTGACATAGCTAGTGGATTTCCCTTAGCAAATCCTACGTATGCACCCTCTGCCAGGCGTTCTACCCTCTGCTTGTACTCTTGGGTGCTCTCTCTTCTACCCTGCATAACTCTGATTAGATGGATTAAACATTTATGAGGGAAGGAAAACTTTTTAAAATCTGACTTTGTTCCCCTCTTTGTAAAACTAGGGGTCCGTGTATCGTTATCCGCCGCGGTTTCAAATTGACGAGACCTCGGCATGTCTTGCGTGGGTAGATTATTTAAAATAAACTCGTCGCCCAGCGAGTTATTCGTCGAACTATCCAAATTATTTAGCTCTGCGTTCAGACTATGAACAAGGTTGGAAAATGGGTCTGGTTCCATTTTTTTTTTTTTTTTTTTTTTACACAAAATCTAAGAAAATTTTAGAATATTCAAACAAGAGCAGAATACACGCAAAGTATAACCGAAAGTCACCTACCTTTTCTTGATGCCTATGATGTTAAACCACGATCATCTGATTGTGTTCTTGAATTTGATTGTACTCAGGTTCTTTACCAAATACGTTGTCATTTATCACCAAATTGACGATGTCGTACACTGCTGCTGGACTTTGATAAAATATAACGAACGCTTATATATAATAAAAAATAGGTGTATGTGTGTTACTCGAATCGCGACGACTGTGTAGAATACTATAGAGTCAGAGAAATTAGGGTTGTAAAAACACACAGGGAAGACTTATTGTCGGTTGTACATTCAACCGGACTGAATAAATCAAAGCTCTCACAGCTTATAAAGCACCCGGATACTCACTTCCTTCCCCCGTCACGAATCCTACGCAAATTCATGACGCCTACTAAAATATCCCTGGTCGCACTACTTCTAGTACGACCCGACGCGGACCCAAATTCGTGACCTCTACGTGACCTGTACCTTTTCACCTGGTCAGGCTTTACAGCCAACGCGTCTACCCTAGTAATTAGATATACTGTTTGTATAGGTTAACCCCAGATCTCCATCAACGCTACGATGTGATGGGTAAAAGGTCAAAGGTCGACAGGCACCCTATATCCAACAATATTTCCGTCTGATGAGTGGGTACTCCACAAACTTCAAACGTTCAGAATTTGAATATATTAGCTTTTATACCTACTCTATCATAATAGCATCGGCCAGTACTTTATGAAAAAAAAAATCTCTTTCTATTTTTATTTATTATATATATAATATATATATATATATATATATATATATATATATATATATATATATATATATATATATATATAATGGTCTGCCAAAAGTCACATTATGCGTATTTTACAAAATAAATTTTACCCCCCGCCATTGAAAAAAAAAAAAAAAAAAAAAAAAAAAAAGAATCAGGGAATTATTAGATTTCAATAAAATTATCAATGAATGAATTCTATAATGCATTATTTATTTTATTTCAAAACTTTCTGATTTTTTTTTTCAGGTCACTTAATTTTAAACACGCTCTTTATTTTTGGATGCTTAACATATTGGGGTTTTATAAAGTTGGAACTAATTAGAGTATAAATAAAAAGAAAAGACTGAAGATATGAATCGAAGAAAAAAAATCTAGACAATTACCAAAATTGGAAAATTGAAAGTAAAATAAAAACTAAACTAATTTTCGGAATTTTTTTTTTCTTACTCTTTTCGATAATTATGTAATTGGCTGTTATCTTATAAAAGAAGAATTATACATCGATATTTGTTCTGTTTAAAAGGGGGGATACATATTCACTACAGTTGTCTACAAAAATTATTAGATAATAATAAGTAGTTATTTGTTTTTAGAATCTAAAAATATGAAATATTAAACTTAACATTGGGCGATTCATATTTTAAATGAAGTTTATCTATTAATTGGGTATGGTAGTCAGCAATTGTAATATTTATTTTCAAGAAGCTTGATTATTTCCATTGAATCGGTTTGAAATGATTCAGTAATTAAAAAAAAAAAAAAAAAAAAAAAAAAAAAATTTCGTTGATTAATAAGTCAAAAAATCTTTTATAGAAAAAAAAAAAGATAATTCCCTGATTTTTGATAATTGTTTTTCATCAACGTAGGTCCTCCACGGAAGGAGAGGACACGTGACATTTTCATCCGGTCTTTTTCTTTTTTGTAAACAAAAGCGCCAGAATTTTTTTTTAGAGCGTCATTTTTTTTTCTATGTGTTTAGACCAAAAAGAAAAATATATTTTATTTAAAAAGTAATCAATTTTTCGGTAATTGAGTGTATTGTTTTTTGTTATTGATTTCTAAGAAGAAGAACTGTTATAAGCCTTAAAATACTAAATGTTTTTGTTTTGTTTTTTTTTACTCCGGAGAGATCAAAACAGTGGTCATGTTTATGATATATTTGAGCAAAATTGACCGAAAATAATAGTTTAAAATATATTAGAAATAAGTTACCCGTGTAATGTTATTTTGCCCTTTTTTACTGATGCTCATTATGTTACTACTTTTCGACTTAGACAAAACTTTAGCCTTAAATAATCGATTTAATTAATTCTAAACAGTTTTTAAAATGAAAATGAGCGAATAAATTTGCATTGCCTACAAAAACCTATGAAAGAACCGAGGTGGTTACTATTAGAATAGGCTCATCCCTAATTAAGGATCATCCTCCACACATTAATGCATTAATTAAGTGTTGTATTTTTTGTAAAAAAAAAAAAAAAAAAAAAAAAAAAAAAAAAAAAATACACGTGTGAAAATAAACATTTTGATTTGATTGTTAAAGTTAAATTTTGACCGCTCAAAAGTGTGGGGGGGGATATAGTGATTACCATTAATAATTGGAATATCGAATTTTCGTTAAAAAAATGAACGAAAATTCGATGTTCCAATTATTAATGGTAATCACTATATCCCCTTTTTTTGAGCGGTCAAAATTTAACAAACAAATCAAATCATTTTAAAAAAAATTAATCTAAAATCAGGTAATTGTCCCAAGTTAATGAAATTTTCACAACTTATTCATTTTAAAATTATTTTATGAAATAGATTTGGTGTGAGAAATATTAGAATTATTTTAAAGTTTTATCGGTAGATCCGCATCTAATAATTCTAAAAAAAATTTTAAAATAAAATAAAAAGATTTAAGAAATGGGCTCTTCATTTTAACAAATAATTATTACTATGAAGAAAGAAGTCTTAACAATATAAATCAGTTGAGTTATACATATATAGATTTTTCTAAAAGAAAAAAAAAATATGTTGAAAATAAATTTCCATTGAAAGATTTTTTAAAAATGAATTTCTTTATTCTTTCATTTTTTTATAATTAAATTTACATTGATATATTTTTAAAAGTTTCTTAATTATTTAAGTCAATTACTTAAATTTTATGCCTGATGTATATAATTTAAATAATTGACTTAATGTAATTGTTTTTAAATACTAAATTAAAATTGAGAGCAATCATTGTTGACCCAGCTAAGATTTTTCTATCCCCGACCCCAAAACCCTTCAATCTGGAGAAAAATCACATTTGACACTTTCCCTAAACACAAATCCCTAAAACGCTGGAACACTGTTTAAGAAAAATCAGAGCTTAAGCCGACTTTTTATTTTCGTTCAGTAATATCTTACAGTTTGCTATAAATAAATGAGAATAGTAACATTTTTGAATATATAAAAATTCAGAAAATATATTGGATTTAACTTAGGTATTTAAACTTATTCTCAAAAAAAAAAAAAAAAAAAAAAAAAAAAAATTAAGTAAAATGTTTAATTAAAATACTGTTAGGCAATGATAGTTCTTTAGTCTTTCTAGAAATTTAAAAATTGTGAAATTTCATTCAAATGAGGAAACGTTGACGCCCCCGCCCCCCTGAACAGAGACATGGGTCTGCGTCCCTCCTGCGTCGTGTTTTAACGGACGCGAGGTCGACCCAGGCAGGCAATGATTCTTTTACACTGCTATTCGGGCACAGCAGTGTTATTCCCATTACATCTTTAATTAAAAATATTTCATGTTAGACAATGATTGCTACTGAGTATTAGAAATTTGATTATGGATTTTTATTCAGATGAGCAAAAGTTAAACCTTTAAGTGAAAAAAAAAAAAAAAAAAAAAAAAAAAAGAAGCTTTTTTCAAGCTTTTATTGAAATAAATAAAAATTAAAAATATTTGTTCTAAAAGAATTCATTGATGAATTATGTGCTGAAAATCTCATTCAATTTGGAAATCTTCCTGATTTTTGTTTATCTATCTTCTATTTAAAAAGGTAAAAAAAAATTATAACTAAAAAAGAATTAGATCAAATCAACTTATTTGTCTTTATTTCCCTTCAATTATATATATTATAAATTCAAATAAATTAAGCTGCGAATTAATTCACATCAACTTAGAATGCTGCGTGTAATCTTAAACAAAATGTGGGAAAAACCCCACGATAAAGCAGCTGTATGGCCACTTGCCACACAAATCATCCGAGTTGTTGTTTATTTATTTTAACGGCATATCAACCCGTCTGGGGTTATGTCATGCCTAACGGTTAGGAAGTTATACATATCGTGTATTTATATTTATACTTTTTAGTAATTGGTTTTAAAAATGTGTTAGCATTATTGGGGATTATGTTGTATGGTATTCATTTGTTTCAAACCATCCGAGTAAGATGAACAAGACATGCTGAACACTGCCGGAGAATCAAGAATAAACTCCTAAGCGACGTTCTTCTATAGAAACCAGCACAAGTATCACGATTTTTCTCACACACAATATATATATATATATATATATATATATATATATATATATATATATATATATATATAATATTGTGTGTGTGTGTGTGTGTATGAGTAGCGGCTTACCGGTGGGTACGGGTACAATCGTTGGGAGCGCACAGAATTCATTGGTTAAGACAGTGAAAAAACAAATACAAAGTGCTCAATACAATGTAGAGCAAAATTTATTTAACCCTGACGATTCAGATGATGAAACTTGAGTAGGTTATTTTATATCCATTTCTTAAATATATATGATGATATTTGATAATTTGCTTTAGAAGCATTGAGTTAAGTATATTATTTATATTTTTTGCTTGAAGGCAATTACAATGTTTATACGTATTAAATTCGATAATTTTTGAAAATAATCATGACAAGCGAACTCGGCAAATAACGCGCGTCACGTAGAACATCGTACAGCTTTTTCAACTTCAAGTTATTTGCAGAGTTCGCGTGTCATGATTATTTTTAATAATTATCGAATTTTATACGATATACGCATTGTAATTGCCTTCAAGCAAAAACTATAAATAATATATATGTATGTGTAGAGAAATGTAGACAAACACGGGATGTTACACTGGATTCAAGTTTATTGTTTTTCGAAAGTCGACTTTCTACGTTTCGGTTTATATAGAAACCTTCAGGACAATAATAAACAAGTATAAGAAATGTATTATTTGTTAAAAAGGTCATGGAAGTTTTTGTACAAGTTGAGTTAGGAAAATATCATTTGTACAGTTTTTTTGGTTGCTTTTTTTTTTTTTTTTTTGTGCCTTCATTTATTACACGTCTATACCAATAATTAGTATTACTTTTTTTTCGAATATAAACAAAACAAAAATTATTCCACGATATTAGTCCAGAAATTTCATCCAGGTTTGGTGTATTTTAATGGTGTATCAACCTTTGAGTTCTTTAATTCCAATACCATCGTTATAGAAGGACAGTGGTGGTAGTACCATTAACATAGGACTTCTATGGAAACCAGCACATGGGTACGTCAGTGTGAGCCGCCCAGCAAAGATCTACATAGTCAAACTGTGCGGATAATGGATGCTGTACAGAGGACCTCCAGAGAGCGATAGATTCTCATGGATATCAGTGCACTGACAAGACATGATGGGTAGGTATGTTGTTTCATGGCCATACGATAAATGGCGGTAACGATGCTTCCATTTTCAAATTGGCACCGGGTAAATGAACTTTCGACTAATACAATGCGTGTTTCTGCTCGAGTCTGTCGTTACACACGTTACTTCTTAGTTTCAAACATACAATGTCCGAACTCAAAAGCTTTTAATATGTGCAGTGCATGTCATTTAAAGTCTAACATAAGAAAATTTTAAAAATTAAAAAAAAATTTCATAAGACCCGATTCCTCCTGAAAATAATGGTTAAGTAGCTTGCCAGAATAACTTGTCATATGTCCTATAACTTACCAAGCACTTTTTTTTATCTTCCCCAATGTTTTATTTTTCTATCTTAAAACTCCAGGTTATTTGTTCTCATTCATTTTTTGTAAAAATTAAGATTTAAAATAGTTACTTTACAATCACCCTATGCTTGTCATTGCCAAATTTGCAGAAAAATCCGTGTTTTACAAAACAAATTTAACCCCCACCCCGATTGACAAAAAAAAAAGATACCAACAATCAGGGATTTATCCGATTTTAATTAATTTTACAGTGATGATTTACAATGAATGAATGTTAGAATGCATCAGTTATTTTATTTCAAAAGTTTCTGATTTTTTCAGGCCACTTAATTTCACCCCCCCCCCTTATTAAAAAGGTGGGGGGGCCTAAATTTTTAAGAGTTTTTCTACAAAAATTAGGAAATGATTATAAACTCAAGTAGTTATTAGATAAATAGGTTTATAGAATCTAAAAATATAAAATTTAGAAACTTAAAATTAGGCATTTCATATTTTAAATGAATTTTATATATTAATTTACCTTAACAGAAATACCTAATTAAACCAGAATGTTTTGAAATAAAATAACTAATGCATTATGAAATTCATTCATGGATAAATCAATACTGGAAAGTTCCTTAAAATATGATTATTCCGTGATTTTTGGTCATTTTTTTTTCAATCGGGGGGGGGTGAATTTATTTTGTAAAATCTGGATTTTAGACAGCGTTTACTACCATGTTTAAGATACAGTTGAGCAAAATTGATGAAAAAAAAAAAAAAAAAAAAAAAAAAGTTTAAAATGTATTAAGTATAAATTACGTGTCTAATATTATCTTGCTTTTTAATATTTTTTTTTTTTTACTGATGCTCATTATCTTTCTACTTTTGAACAAATTCGTAGTGCCTACTACCGACCATACTACCGATTATATGCGTCGGGAACCTCTCATGCCGTTTCTTAGACGAATCTGGTATGGACGCCAACAAAATCTCCGAAGGATATCATTTTCGCCACAATGCCAACACTTACACTCGCGAATTTTACCTACACTACTATTCACTTCCGGGCTCTTACCCTCATTTTTTTCAGATTCGTCTTCATCTTCGGTGCATGCATCGATTCGGACTTCCCCCTCCATGGATACGGCTTGTTGACAAGCTGCCTCCAAGGTTTGTGGCATGTCCTTCATCAACGCTGACCTAACATCCTGATCCCACAGGCCCATTATGAAGTACTCCACTATAAGTTTAGTGTGTGTTGGATGTCCCTTTGGATACATTAAGTATGCACCCTCTGACAAGCGTTCTACCCTCTGCTTGTACTCCTGGGTCCCCTCTCTTCTACCTTGCTTAACTTTTATTAGTTCCATAAAAACATTGCAGGGAAAGGAAAACATATTGACAAAGTCGTCTGGCGTTACTTCCATTGAGTGCAAAACTAGGCATACGATGTGTTTCGGGGTCTGGCACATCTATAAATCCAGGCACATACGTACTTGGCCTGCGTATACATTTTACAAACTCGTCGCCCAGCGAGTTCTTCGTCGAACGCTGCAAATTATTTAGCTCTACTTTCAGACTACGAATAAGATTGGAAAAAACGTTTTGGTCCATTTTTTTTTTTTTTTTTTTTTTTTTTTACAAAATCAATTTTTTTTTTAGAATATTTAAACAAGAGCAGACTACACGCAAAGTATAACCGAAAGTCACCTACCTTTTCTTGATGCCTATGATGTTAAACCACGATCATCTGAATGTGCTCTTGAGTTTAGTTGTACTCAGGTTCTTTATCAAGTACGTTGTAGTCAGGAATCATCAAACTGACAATGTCGTATACTGCAGCTGGACTTTGATAAAATATGACGTACGCTTATATATATATATATATAGTCTTATATTACTCGGATTGCGACGACTGTGTAGAATATTAGAGAGTCAGTGTAATTAGGCTTGCCACAACACACACGTGGAAGACTTATTGTCGGTTGAACATTCAGCCAAGTTCTGTCTAAACCAAACTTCTCACAACTTATATATAGGTATAGCTTATAAAGCACCCGGATACTCACTTCCTCCCTCTGTCACAACGCCTACGCAAATTCAAAACACCAGTAAATTTCTCATGGTCGCACCTCTTCTAGTACGACATGACTCGACACGTACCCAAATTCGCGACCTCTCTGTGACCTTTCACCTGGTCAGGCTATAGAACCATCTTTCAACAAAAGTAATTAGATATATTGCTTGTCTATGTTAACAATAGATCTCCATCAGCGTACCGATGCTGTGGGTAAAAGTCAATGCTCGCCAGTAACCCTATATCCAACAATGTTTACGTCTGATGATTGGGTACACCAGACAGTCTTCAATCTTTCAGAACTTGAATATTTTAGGTTTTATACCTGCTCTGTCGTAATAGCTTTGGGCAGTAAGCTATGAAAAAACTTTTAATTTCTTTCTATTTTTATGTATATATATATATATATATATATATTAGGGTCTGCCAAAAGTCACACATTATGCATATTTTACAAAATAAATTTACCCCACATTGAAAAAAGAAAAGGGGGATTTATCCGATTTTAATGAAATTTTCACTGTTGATTCATCAATGGATGAATTTTATAATGCATTGGTTATTTTATTTCAAGACATTCTGATTTTTTTCAGGTCACTTAACTTTAAACACCCCCACCCCCTCATTTTTGGGGCTCAACATATCGGTGGGGTTATATAAAGTTGAAACTAATTAGAGTATAAATAAAAAGACAGACGGTGTGAATTGAAGAAAAGAACTGCTAGAAAAAAAAGTACCAAAATTGGAAAATTAAATGTAAAATAAAAAATAATTTTCGGAGATTTTTTTTTTTTTACTCTTTTTGCTAATTATTTAATTGGCTATTATCTTATAAAAGAAAAATATACATCAATATTTGTTCTGTTTAAAGGGGGCTAAATTTTCAATAGAGTTTTCTACAAAAATTATTTGGTAATAATAAAGTAGTTATTAAATAATTATTTAAATGGAATTTGATAATTTGCTTTTGAAGCATTGTTATGTAAAGTATATTATTATTTATATTTTTAAGGTAATTACAATGCGTATATCGTATAAATGGGCCAGGTTAGCTCAGTCGGTAGAGCGTTCGGCTAGAAACCACAAGGTTCCTAGTTCGATACCGGTCCTCGCCAACTCAGCGTATGAGTAGCACAGGGATCTGTGCGGTAAAGTAAGGAGCTAATTGTAGGTGTGGCGCTCCACCTCAGACGCCAAAACAATCTCCTTGGTCTAGTGCTATTGAAAAGGGGATAGACTCTCACGCTGACTGGCTGATACCGACTTTAGGCCGCCCCGTCGACTTTTTTTTTACTTATATCGTATAAAATTCGATAATTATAGTAAATAAACATAAGTGAATTTCGGCATTTAGTGTACGGGGTATATATATATATATATATATATATTATATATATATATATATATAAGTATTAGATCTATGAGAAATCCAAACAGCTTCGATCGTGATTTGAACTTGATTCGCTGTGTTTATTTCCTACGACGAAACCCATTAGCCGTACTGTCGGTTGGGGTTGTCGAATATGCCGACCGCCTCTTTAGAGTGATAAGAATCCCCCTCCACAATGGGGTCAACTGTTGGCCGTGTGTGGCGACTCGTGATGCTTAAGGACATACTCCAGAAGGCTTATCAGCCCATGACATTCGACACTTCACTTTGACGCTTAATTCGGTTTGACGGGTGGCCGGGAAAATCTCCTCCGGTCAATAGGTTGGTCACATCAAGCCCAAGCACTTCTACGATTGTCCCGACTCTAATACTTTTATGGCAACCCCCATGCCCACCCTTTTATCATATATGTGCTAAAAGGCGATTAATGTCCTAGATATAATATTAAACTGTATCTAGGCGTAAAGTTTCAATTCTGCGTAGAGTATCCCTTCATTGTCATTATTCACATGCTCAGTTTAAGAGTGGTAGTACCTGTTAAATAAGTTTTAGAAATTTATTATAATGGAGATTTAAATAAAAAAATCCCTTAATTATTTACGTCCCATTCTCCATGATTTTATTCTCAATTATTAATAAAATTGTTTTACATGATTAATACTGTTGACTATATCTACATACTAATGGGGCCGGGTTAGCTTAGTCGGTAGAGCGTTCGGCTAGAAACCGCAAGCTTCTTAGTTCGATACCGGTCCTCGCCAACTCAGCGTATGAGTAGCACAGGGATCTGTGCGGTAAAGTAAGGAGCTGATGGTAGGTGTGGCGCTCCACCTCAGATGCAAAAAACAATCTCCTTGGTCTAGCGCTAGTGAAAAGGGGATAGACTCCCTCGCTGATTGGCTGATACTGACATTAGGCCGCCCCGACGACGACTTTTACTTTTACATACTAATAACATGCAATTATATATACAACTAAATAGATTTACAGCGTGAATGGGAGGGTAATCTGCGTATTGATATTTTAAAAAATTGATTTTAATAAATATATGCTTATTATTATTGATTTCTAATAGTTTGGTTTTATATTAATGAATATGAGCAAAAATCACGGGATAAATCTTAACTTCAAGACTGAATTTAACGTACTACTCGACTTATACATGAAGATATACGGTAAATATTGTAATTGCTTCAAAATCTACATTTCTTATTATAATAGAAATTGTGTGTTTGTCTGCCTGTAACCGAAAGTATATTACTACTTATCACAATTCCCTTAGTTATTACGTCACATTCTCAATGATTTTATTTTTATCTAAACCTCAATTATTAATAAAATTGTTTTACATTATTAATACTGTTGGCTTTATGTACATACCAATAACATGCAATTGTATTTATATATACAACAAAATAGCGGTTACAGTGTGAAGGCAAACTTTGCATATTGATATCAAAAATTTGATTTTAATGAATATTTGGTTGGTATTATTGATTTCTAATTGTTTGGTTTTATTTTAATGAATATGAGCAAACAACCCGGAGATAAATCTTTAAAGAAATCCATTAACAAGAAAAAAAATAACTGTAATTTATTCTTTAGTTAAATTAGGAAAAATTTGCAATGAAACACGGGAGTAAGTTTCAGTTGTTCTATTTCTCGACTATACCCTTCAGTTTCAAATCTTTTTATCTGAATTATCATTTAGTTTCATTAACCTTTCTAATATTATATTACATCTTAAAAGAAATCCATTAACAAGAAAAAATAACTTTTACTTTCTAATTAAACTAAATAGTTAAATTAGGAAAATTCAACAATGAAAAACCGGAGTGATGGAAGAGTAAGTTTTAGTGGTACTTTTATTCGATTTTACCCCCTCTGTTTCAAATCTTTTAATCTGCATTCTTATTTAGTTTAATTAGCCTTTCTAATTTAATATAATAATTTATTACATTAAAACTTAAATACTTGCACCTGGAGGGTGCATATATTTGCTAGTGAGTTTAAAAACAAGTTTGAAAAATTGAATATCCAATAAGAATTATAAAAACGTTGTCGGCTTAAAATAGCCCAAACCTCCGCCGGGAATATTATTGTTTTCATTACTATCAGATTCATTACCAAAGTAAGTTCGACTTCGCTCTAAGTTCGACCTAGTAATTTCACATGTGATATATCATGAGCTATAGGGACCTTTAATTTGATCAGTCAAATCCCCCCACCCACACCCACCCATATTCGACACAATGAAACTTGCATAAAGGTTAATATTGTTTTTAAAATTTTTAAACCATTCAAAAGAAGAAACATAAAAAAAATTCATGATTATTTTTTTTTTAATTTTCAGCTTACGGAAATAATGAAAATTATGAACGAAAACAATGTTTACATTTTCGCACCGTTAAATCAATTGAAATTTAACGTAGCCGAAAACAAGTTATGACTACCGGCTTTAAAAAAAAATTATATGAAAAATCAACTAACAGTCAAATTTTTACGAACATTTTGGAAATTATCTTGTTGTTGATGAAATTATGTCTAAAAGTTGTTGTTTTTTTTAATATACAAGGAGAAATATTTTTTACGAGGTCTCCCCTCCCCATTTTATCTTATGAAATATGAAAAAATGAACCCATAAATATAATTTTTAATTTTTTTCTATAAAGATAAGAGTCTGAATAATTATATCAGAAGATTTTTATAAGTTTCTATACGAGATTTTTTTACGCAAAACAATCATGAATACAGTATTCTGCTAAAAATATCAATAAAGAAATCGGCCCTGTTGTAAAAAAAAAAAAAAAACTGTTATACTTATTTTTCAAGATAACGGTAATTTTTTCCCAATCGGATAATTTGATCTTTGAATTAATTGTTTTTCTTTTGTAACAATTTTTATGTTCGTTTTTTTTTTTTTTTGCGAGATTTTTTTAAAAGAAGTTCAAAAATATTTACGTTTTCCCTTCAATATTGCCTAAACTGATCACGTGACGTATTTTGGTGGTACCTAATGAACTACTTCGATAAAGGTGTTGCAAGTTCAGTAAGTAGATATTTTCTGACCCCCCCCCACCATGTCAGATGAACATAAAGTCCGATCATTTTGGGGAGCGACGCACAAACCGAAGCTCATGCAGTGGCCAGTGTAAAAATTGCGTGTATCCCCTCGGCATTCGCCTTTTGAGGCGCCTCAGGCACCGAGTGATAAATCCAGCCTCCCTATTTTAGACGAGTGTGCAGGGGTTGTAGACGAGGGGACACGTACTGCAAGTTCAGTAAATACAGTGGTAACTTGATTTACGAGTTTAATTCGTTCAGCTCACAACTCGATTTCCTCGTATATCAAATCATTTTTTCGAAATGAAATAAACTGAAATGCCATCAATCCGTCCCAGCCCCCCAAACACCCTAATTATTTTTATACGTTTTTTTTTAAATAGAAAATCACATTATTGTATAAAAATATAATAAAAGAGAATGTAAGAAATTATGGGTTTTAATGTTTTTTTTTTAAATCTATATATCAAAACTCATGTTACTTAATTGTACGACCGTTATCATCTAGCAACACCCTATGTTAAAAAATAAGACCGTCCAAATCGTCCAAGGTGAAATACAAAAATGGTGTTGTTTATCCACCGATTTCTTATTTCTTATGGATGTCGTCAACTCAGCTAAATAATGGACCATTCCTTTTTTATTAGAAAGAAAGGGAAGAAAAGGACAAGCTACACAGAAAACATGATAAAGACAGAGAAAGGGAATAGGGGAAGATAGAGTGAGAGGGTGAGTGCGCGCGGAAGCGATAGCGCTAATCTGTTTCAATCGAACATAATGAAAGAAGAAAAAAGTAAAGAAAGTAACACAAGTTTTACATATTAAACTATTTTGCAATAGCTCTTAAGTAAACATCTCAAATGTTGGGATAATTAAATTATCATACTGTGGTATCTACACAGGTCCTGCTAGTAAATAATATTTTTCTTTGGCGTAATGAATTTGGAAACTTAAATGTTTGTAATGAACTAAGTGATGTTAAGGCACATATAGGGAAGGCACTTATATATATATGAGAAGTAAACAAATAAACTATGTGTTTGATTTTGGGGAGAATATATGCTTAATTGAAGTCATACCTAATTTTGCAAATTAATTAAATTAATTAATTTGCAAAATTAGGTATGACTTCAATTAAGCTTATATATGCCCAACGCACGCTTAGGAGTTCTCAGTATATCCGTGAAGTTATGTAATAATAATCCCGCTTTAGGATTAAATGGATGACCACTAATGGAAAGCAGATATATATATTTACCAACCCCACCGCACGAGCAGGATGCGACACAAGGCCAATTTCTTACGCTGAGTTTAACAGGTTTGAATTCAGAGTTTTCCTTCTCCTAGACTAGTTACCTAGCAAAGGTTCAGAGTCCAGTCTGCCCTGCTATTTAACCATAGATTCGTCCAAGATTTGAACTCGGGTCGACGAGTCCAGTTCCTACGACTCTAACACTTCAAAAAGTTCCAAAATCACGCTCCTCCAGCAGGTATTATAGGCGGCCTGAGACTTTTGTCCGAGACATTGCATAGTTTTAGCCAATACCAACTGTGGCATTCCCCTAGGTATCGTAGACTTAATCCTTTTTTCCACTCGGTATTTGTATTCGCGACATGGTTACCGGATATTTTAATCAACCTGAATTGAACTAATGAGAGGTCATCTAGACTTTTGGCAGTTCTTTTCTGAGGCCATTGTCAGGACAATGAAAATAAAATGGCATTAAATCATCAGAGAGAGAGAGAGAGAGAGAGAGAGAGGGAGAGAGGGTGGGATGCAGGGGAAAGTGCGAACCATTGTTCTTGGATGGAGATTACAAATTCTTTTAATTCTTCGTCTTATTTCGCGTTGGTTTCTCTTGTTTTTCTCTGATTTTATCCCTGGCCGCCGACGGCCTCTTTCGCCATCTTTTGGCTTCTTTCATTTTTGGACTTGTTGGACAATGGGCTTTTTTTGGCACGGAAATTGGCTGAACTTACAATTCCGATTCTTGCCTTCTTTTGGCAATTCAAAAGCAGAAAGTTTTAAGTGTTTTAGTAGAAAGTGAACACACACACACACACACACACACACATATATATATATATATATATATATATATATATATATATATATATATATGATAAGTTGTAAACAAGGTATGTTTGGAATGGCTTTTTTGCCGACAATTTTTTGGAGAATATGTGCTTAATTGGAGTCGTACCTAATTTTGAAAATTAATTAATTAATAATGAATTAGGCGGGAATGCCTATTTAAATGTATGGCTAAACAAATCGAGAAAAATCAATCTCTGTATGTACATTTCGGCCTATTAGGCCTCATCAGCAGGTCCGGTTTCAAATCACGCACAGGGCGGCCTTCCTATCTATAGCTCTGCTGATGAGGCCTAATAGGCCGAAATGTACATACAGAGATTGATTTTTCTCGATTTGTTTAGCCATACATTTAAATATGCATTCCTGCCTAATTCATTATTAATTAATTAATTTTCAAAATTAGGTACGACTCCAATTAAGCACATATTCTCAAAAAAAAAAATATATATATATATATGTGTGTGTGTGTGTGTGTGTGTGTGTGTGTAATATAGTGAAAAATTTGAAAAACACACAGGTTCAAATAAAATGAGTGATATCTATTCAGCCAACGCAGCAGTGTTTCAATCTGTTTAGTAGATCTTCTTCAGGGCTTTTGTTGATATAAGGAAAAGGAAAAGTTATCACATAATAATGAGACTGATAGTTTTTGTTGATCAGTTTATTTATAATGTTTTGAATTTTATTTTATTTGAACCTGTGTTTTTTCAAATTTTTCACTATATTACATACTAAAAAAAAATATATTTATTTATTTATTTATTTAACGTTCTATCAGTATATATTTATTGATATATCAGTATATATTTATTTGCATGGAAATAAGTCTATAAACAAGAATAAATATATACTAAAAATATATATATCTTTATTTATTTATTTAACGGTCTATCACAGATATTGAGCACTCTTTTAATAATGATGTACGTAAGTGTAATAGTGCCAACCATACACATTGATATGGTGGGATTCATTTTGTCCCACTAAAAGAAAAATCAATTTAATCAAGACCCTTGCACATAGGGCTTTAATGATCTGCTCGGATTCCAAATTGGATGAAGAGATTAAATTTATTTCTGAAACTCTCTACAATAACGGATTTCCCTTAGATATTGTAAAATCCGTTATTCAACATAAAATAACCGACTTTAAAAAGATTAAGCCGACTGTGGAAGAAAAATGTCCCGTATATCTACGCCTATCTTGGTTAGGCGATATAAGTGAGAGATTTTCAAGGCAAATTTCCCGGTGTGTACAATATTGTTACCCTTCCTCTAATCTGCGTGTTGTTTTTAAAACAAAACCTATGTTGGTACCCAATGGCAAGGATGTTTTACCCCCCCCCCCACCATAATAACTCTATAATTTATTCATACAAATGTATTTGCGGTTTGCAATACATAGGAAGAACAAACCAGCGATGCCCGCAGTAAGCAACATGTCCCCACTAATATTAGAAATGGAATCGTCGGTCCGAACGATGTACTGAGGAACACTTATGGTGCCAACTCATTCAGTGTTGACTGGTTCTCAGTTGAGAGCAAGTCACACTCTTTTTATCACCTCAAAATTTTGGAGACATTGTATATTCTTACCAGTAAGCCAGCTCTTTGTAAACAAAGAGAGGGCTTACTTGGTTTAAATATCATCAATCTTTAGATCTTCTCCCCCCCCTTGTTTGAGGTATAGAAAAGAAATTGTTCTTTTCTTCTTGTTATTTTTTAAATATTTTTTACTCGTCCCATTTACTGGTTATTCTATTTTCCTCGATATTTAGCTCTGTTGAGCGAGGAACGAAACATGTAGCTAGCAACTCGTTTTTATTTTCCCTTTACCCCCCCTTCTATTGTATAAAAAATGAATCTTTTAGAAGGTCTGTTTAAAGCATTAATAAAATTCTGTACCCCAAAAAAAAATTTATATATATATATATATATATATAATATATATATATATCATCTCTTGTTCTAACTATTTTTGGCCATCCTTTAGGCTTCAAGCAAGAGCGCTGTCCAGCGGAGATCCTTTGTGTTAAGCAGAGCGTGGAGAATCCTTGCGTTCCTCCTTAGTGTCCCTTAATATTAGGTATGATCCTTTGGTTGTTCCTTGGTGCTCCTCAGTCTTGCAGGTCGTTCGGCAATGAGTGCAAATGGACATCTGTCAATATCAACCGATTAAGTAGTTAACCAACCACCTATTCGGGCTGTTGATTGGCTGAGGTTTAAACCACGTGACCTCGCTTAGTATAAATTTAAGTGGTAGATTGCAGCACGGCTTATATACTACAAATAATCCAACTCTTGTTTAATGAATTAACAAGACTTTGTTGTTTTTCTTTTAGCGCTTATTAAACAACCCCAGCCCAAAACCGCGCGGATTGAGAAGCGATATCTCGGTGAGACAGACTTTCGCATCCACTCACTCTGAATTTCTGGTCGCAACTAAACTAAAAACTTAAAATTGTCACACACTTTTAATCGCGCGTTTTATGAAAGATTAAGTAAAGCCAATAACGCTAACGGTAACGGCTAAGGTAATTTTCCATTCAACTCCCGTTATTTTGAATCTAACGAGCATTAAAATTTATCTAGCTACAGTACTTACATAATTCATAAGCTACTCATGAATTATGCAACACAGTCCTTTCACATGTCTCCATAAAAAGAAACCAAATTTTGCATTGAATGCATGCTGCACTGTCTTGGGTTACTGTATGCAAACATTTTCCAAGACGCAAAATGACTTCTCTTTCGGAATGAACAGCATGGCTCTAGCTGAAAACAGAACAAAAATAAAACATTAAATATGATCCAAGTAGTGTAAATAACATAGGTAAAATAATAAGTATAATAATAAAAATAATAAGTGTAAAATAATAAGTAGGGTGATTGTTGAGAAATTCGGCATATAAGGTGTGTGATGAATGCCCGCTCCTACTTATAGACTAGGCCAGAATTATGTGATCTAACTCTTGTCCAATCACTGGCAGTACTCTGAGGTTGATACAATACTTAAACCGACCTTACTGGTCATAATTACTGTGGCATTCTTTGACGACGGACATAGGATTAAATCTCAGGACCTTTACCAATACGCAGGATAGGACTTATACGCTTACCAAAGGATTCCATAACACAGGACTTTCTTTAAGCCCTTTTCAACTGGCCAAGTATGGCATTTAAAAACTTTACAGTGATTCAAAAAAGTAATGCCATTTTCATTATTTCAGGTGAAGTTCTTTTTTATAAAACTAACGCATACATTGAGACCCTAACGAGGCCCAGAGCAAGAATCCGACGAGCAAGACCCAATTTGCCAATCGACAATGTCCTCCTTTTGCCTGACAATGCTTGACCACACACAAGCACCAGGACAAGGGAGACAACCGTCTTATTCGGGTAGACAACTATACCGCATCCTCCATACTCACCAGATTTAGCGCCCTCAGACTATCATCTCTTCGGTCCCATGCAAGAGGGTTTAAGGGGCAAACATTATTCCAGGACGAGGAAGTGAAATCTGTAGTGAAGAAATGGCTCAAAGAACAGTCAACATAATTTAACGGGGCAGGGATACATGCTCTCATTCGGAGGTGGAACATTGCTATATGCACCGCCTGTGACACGGCACAGTGTAGCGTAATTATTATAGTCTACGGGGAATTTGGGAATTGAAAAATAAAACGGTAATCGGATTTCTGGAGAAAGAGAAGAAAAAGAAAGAAGAACAAAGGTTAAAGTTTGGAAGAGCAAACACTCAACTGGGTGCCAGCAATTGACCGAAGAATGACCCCGGAAATAGATTTTAAAATAAAAACGGAAGTTCCAGGTTTTGACCGGAAACGGGTATGACCCCGGGACGAGAAACAGAAGAAGAAGAAAATCGGCCTTTTTCGGCTGGGCCTTACTGAGATGCAAACGTGCCCCCCCTCCCGGTTCCCTGTATGGGTTTCACATAGTAGTACCGAACACATGATTTACGATAGAATAGTTTGACCCCCTCCCCT
>CM042146.1:102753042-102760542 GCA_023376005.1 Doryteuthis pealeii
ATATTCCATAGCTTTTTCAATTGTCTGGCAAGTTCCAGGTATTTATCCATATTTTCGTTTTCCTTCAGCTTCACCCTGTGATCTGCTGGGACCGCAAAATCCACCAGTTGACACCTTCTCCTTTTTTGTTAATGAATTATTATTATTATTATTATTATTATATTATTATTATTATTATTATTAAGTAGTAAGTAAGATTTTCATATCAGCGTTAGCTGATGGTCTTTCGCTGGAGTCTGAGTAACAACAAGTCTCTTCAGGTCCCCAGGACTCTTCTGAATATTCTAGCTGATTGCAGCAATGGACTCAATTCTTCCTTTGATTTTCAGTTCCTCCTGTCTTTTATCAAAGCTTTTTGGGACCGTTCCAAGTGCACCAACTACAATTGGTATCAATTTCACTCTCATATTCCATAGCTTTTTCGTTCTCTGGAAAGGTCCAGGTATTTGTCTATCTTTTCGTTTTCCTTCATCTTTACCCTATGATCTGCTAGATCTGCAAAGTCTACCAGTTGACAAGGTCTCTTTTTTTTTAATCAACGCAGGTCTGGTCTCCTGGCTGGGATAATGTGATCCGTCTTTATCTCGAAGTCCCAGAGACTTTTATGCGTTTTATTCTCAAAAACAGATTCTGATTTATGCATATACCATTTTGCTGGATGATCAAAATTTAGTTTTTTGGCATAATTTCCAGTGGGTCACCATCCCAACCCAGTGGTGCCTAGCTTTATTATCATTATTATTATTATTATTATTATTATTATTATTATTAGCAAAATAAAAAAACACCCACCTGGCGATGTAAAATAGATTTTTGAAACATATTGCCTGAGGGTGGGTGTTAAAAATTTCAATGTCTGCGAGTTTGTACCCTAAGTAAGTAAAATTATCAAATTAATTAAAGGATTAAAAATAAAACAATTTGAAATATAAACTTTAAAATATATATTAAAAAAAACAAACTTAATAGATATATAATACCAGTCATGTATTTATAAAAACTTGTTTTAAAAAACAACATGAGGACTGTCTAATGTTGCATCAAATTTTGGGTGTATTTTATTCTATTATGACGATTTTTGGGTAATGTGACGTAAGCAGTGACGTGGTTTTTGTTACAGACAAAAACCGGAGCGAATCTCCATTATTATTATTATTATTATTATTATTATTATTATTATTATTATTATTGCTTTTGTAAATAAGACAGTCAAATGAGAATGTCATCTTCATTGAAATTAATTGCAATCACAATTATAATTTTCCCTTTTGCCTTCTCTCTATGTCAATCCTTCTTTCTCTTTCTCTCTTTTACGTTTTCTTGTCTTTCTTCCTTTCTTCCTTTCTTTCTCTTTCTTTCTTTTCCTCTCGCTTTTCCACTCTCTTGTATACCCTTTCCCTTTCTAACTGGCACACTTTTCGCTATCTAACCAATCAGAAAGCATTTATTCTTATATGTATATGATTCATCTCTTACTATCCTCTTTCTCTTTTTTCCTCTACATCTGCCGACACCAAATCTATAGACTTCTCCTCCACCCACTGTACATTCTCTCCTCTCTCTCTCTCTCTCTCTCTCTCTCTCTCTCTCTCTCTCTCTCTCTCTCTCTCTCTCTCTCTTTCTCTCTCTTCTACGTTCTCATTCTCTGAACTGTAGGCAATGATAACCTTTCGGACCTTTTGCGTTGCCGAGTATTTCAAGCCCGTCTCTCCCTGTCGGTCTCAAGAGAATTACCAACACCATATCTAACCGACCTTGCTTTGTCCACACAGAATAGACACACCCAGTTCTCTTCTTACCATCAATATTACTTGTAATTCTCTCGAGGTTTCGTTTTATCTTTCCATTCCTTCCCCCTCTCTCTCTCTCTCTCTCTCTCTCTCTCTCTCTCTCTCTCTCCTCTCTCTCTCTTTCTTTCTCTCTCTCTCTCCACGTTCTTTCCTTACTATCACCTCTACGGCTGTATCTCGCCTTTTTACGCTACATATATCTTATTGTTTCCATTGATGTGTACGTCGACTTTCATTTATCTTCTTGTTTTGCTCTCCTCTCTCTCTCTCTCTCTCTCCTCTCTCTCTCTCTCTCTCTCTCTCACTCCCTCTCTATCTATCTGTCTATCTATCTATCGCCCTTCTCTCTCATGCTCTTTATCTCCCTCTCTTTTTAGTGTCATATTCTTTAATTTCTAATACCTGTGTGTGACTCCTCTCTCTCTCTCTCTCTCTCTCTCTCTCTCTTCTCTCTCTCTCTCTCTCTCTCTCTCTCTCTCTCTCTCTTAGGTCATATTCTTTCATTTTCTACCACCTGCGTCTCTCTCTGTCTTCTCTGTCTCTCTCTCTCTCTTCATTCTCTATCACGCTCTTCTCTCCCTCTCTTTCTTAGTGTCATATTCTTTAATTTTTCTACCTGTGTGTGTGGTCTCTCTCTCTCTCTCTCTCTCTCTCTCTCTCTTAGTGTCATATTCTTTTCATTTCTACCACCTGCGTCTCTCTCTCTCTCTCTCTCCTCTCTCTCTCTCTCCCGACATTCTCCATCACGCTCTTTCTCTCCCCCTCTTTCTTAGTGTCATATTCTTTAATTTCTAATGTGCCCCCTCCCCCTCTCTCTCTATCTATCCTCTCTATCTATCTATCGCCCTTCTCCCCCCCCTCTCTCTCTCTCTCTCTCTCTCTCTCTCTCTCTTGCCATTCTCTATCACGCTCTTTCTCTCCCTCTCTTTCTTAGTGTCATATTCTTTAATTTCTGCTACCTGTCTGTGTGCCTCTCTCTCTCTCTCTCTCTCTCTCTCACTCGCACTTTCTTTCATTTTTACTACGAGTTTATCTGTTTGTCTGCCTCTGTATTTCTTTTTCTTACTCTTTCTTTGAGAATGTGATTGCAAAAAGCACTTGTTCAACAATTTGTACTATGTGACTATTATGTTGGTGATGGCTAACCGTCGGATGAGGTGAGGGGAAACACAAAAGCACAACTCGCTTCAAGCTTTTGGACCTCGTTGCTTCATTCTTTCCGTTCAGTCTTTGAAGTTGTGAAAGTAGGAAGAAAGGAATAACGGACACCGCGAGCGAGCTAGTTGCTTATCTCCGTTTTCCACTCACACAAACGTTTATCTTCTCGTACCCCAGCCACCAAAAATAATAAAATTGGCAGAATCACGAAATGCGTTGTCTTATATTGGGATTCACAGAACACATCATCCTCACTTCCACCTTGGGTGAATGATATCGTCTGGTCGCCCCCCCCCCTCACACCATCACTACTTAAATGCCTGATTGCTAGTGACCTCGGCAGGATCTGATCCTGGATACTAGATTAAGTATATTTTTTCCAGCTGCTGACTGTTTCGATAACTTATCTGTTCGCGTGCCGGTACACTTACTAACGATGTTATAACAGAATACCAGCCCTGTCGCCTATGCAAAGGTAAAAGACCCCAAATGGGGCACCTGTTGGCCATGGGTGGCGACCCGTGATGCTTAAGGACGGAATCCAGATGGATAAGCAGTCCATGACGTACAACACTCTACTTAGGCCCTTACTTAGGCTAGACGGACGGTCGGAGAGCCCCCTCCGATCAATCGGTTGGTCACGTCAAGCCCTAGCACCTACATGATTGTCCCAACCCCATTACCCTTATGGCGATCTCCAACCCTTTTTATCATATATGTGCTAGAAGACGAGGGTCTACATGTCCTGGGAATGACGTTAAACTCTAACCGACGGTGAGGTTCCAGTTCTGGAACTCTGGGAAATGTGGAGCACCTCTTCATCACCATTGCTTCCAGGTCTACTCTGACCCGGAGTGGTAGTACCTGATAGGGTCCCATCAATGTGTTAAATAGGAACAAATATGTTTATAAAAAAATGAGTATTCATTAAGAATGAATTTATTTCAAAACTTTTTCGGCATTAAGTGACCCACCGAGGTTGATATGCCGTAAAAAAAACAAACAAAAAACAAAAGATGAATAATTTCAATAAGGAAAATTAATTTGATATACGGGGAAATTGAAGGAAAAGCGGAATGAATTAAACTCATAAGTCAGAGTACTACTGTATTACAAAACTTTTGACTCACCCGAGTGGTTTGGTCGAGAACTTTTCGGTATCCGCTACTGGGACAATATATCTGGGTTGTCTTCATATTAATAGTCAGGCAATGGAAAGAGAAACTTGTGACTGGTCTGGAAAATAGGTTGGATGTGGAAGAACTTCTCAATTTACATTTGTAATTATTTGTATTGTTAGTCAGATCTCTTTGGATACGCCTCTCTCTCTCTCTCTCTCTCTCTCTCTCTCTCTCTCTCTCTCTCTCTCTCCTCCTACTACTACTACTACTACCTCGTATATCGACTTTTGTATATTTGTCTTTCTGCACTCTTTTCCACACTCGTATATCTTCTTATGTTTCTTAAGTCTCTCTCTCTCTCTCTCTCTCTCTCTCTCTCTCTCTCTCTCTCTCTCTCTCTCTCTCTCTCTCTCTCTCTCTCTCTTTGTCTCAGTGTCTGTCTGTTTGTCTGTCTCTCTATCTCTATCTCTCTCTCCCCCACACACACACACACACACTCTCTCTCTCTCTCTCTCTCTCTCTCTCTCTCTCTCTCTCTCTCTCTCTCTCTCTCCTACTACTCGTATATCGACTTTGTATATTTGTCTTTCTGCACTCTTTTCCACACTCGTATATCTTCTTATTTTTTCTTAAGTCTCTCTCTCTCTCTCTCTCTCTCTCTCTCTCTCTCTCTCTCTCTCTCTCTCTCTCCTCTCTCTCTTACTCTTTCTCTCTCTCTATTTCTCTCTCTATTTCTCTCAATCTATCTATCACTCTCTTTCTCTCTTTATATCTTTCACTCTCTTTTCTCTTTCTTCTCTCTCTATATATCTATCCCCCTCTCCCTCTCCCCTCCCCCCCTCTCTCTCTCTCTCTCTCTCTACTCCTAGACTTGTTATTTACTAAGCAAATCCTAGTAAATAACATCCCCCCCCACCCCAATAATCATTTACCCCGTCGCATTTATAACAATGGAACGGGCGTTGTCGTGCAACCAAATAACTGAACGACCTCTTTACCCAGACAAAAAAAAGGTCTTTTTCGCTTCCCATATTTCATTCCAATGACACAGCTGTTCACCGTTCCGTTGTTTATGTATTGTAACATTCTTTTTTTTCCAGCTTAGATTTTTGATCCGACCAAACACAGTTGGTTTTATTCAGGTCGAAATCCGATAGGATATACTGGATCTAAACAGGATTTCCGATCATCATCATCCTCATCCTCATCATCATCATTATCATCAATAACAATAAGGCGTGCCACTCAGCCACCAGGACTCTCTTCTTAAGCATTACAGGTCGTCACCCATCGTCAACAGGTGGCTCCATTGGAGAGAGGTCTTACCCCTCTACAGAGGTGTAGTCGGTATATTCTACACCAGGGATCGGCAACCCTTTCGAGAGAGGTGGCCAATTGGCTAAGTAGTGTCTTGGTGAAGAGCCATGGTATTAAATATAATGCAAATGAATTTTCTCGGACTCGGAAAAAGCTGTCCTTTTTTTTAAAGGTTTAAATAAAATAAAAAAATTTGCCTCTGGCCTTTAATGGGTTAACCTGAATTGAACTACTGTATTTCTATTTGATACTAATTAGATAGTCAAAGTCCAGCTGTTAAGTTGGCGTGTCGGACGAAAACCACTCGAGGGCCGGATGTGGCCTGCGGGCCGAGGGTTGCCGAAGACACAGAAGACTAAGGCGCCTGATAGATATTAAGAATTTAAGAAGAGTATACAACAATGTCCAGTACACCCCTTTGGGGAGGTTTTTACCCCTGTGCAGATGATAGTCAGCATATTCTAAACCTCGCTATCATGGTGGCAATATCTTGGAGTCAACTGATTGCACAAGCAATAAAGTGCTCAGTAAACTTCAATACACATCTAATGGAAACCTTTGATTCCTATTTTACTTAGGTCGACTCACCCATAGCCACTCGATGTTTAAAAATCCTATTGTATTTTTATGATTGAATATTTTTACTTATTTGGACCCCCCCCCCATGATCATCATCATCATCATCAATAACAACAAGGCGTGCTGACTGCACAGATTGTCTCCTTCTGTACTCTCCCTCTACGTCCTGTTGAGTCTTCGTTCTTATATATGGGTTCTCTCTACCCCCAATTGGGTCTTCGTTCTTATATATGGGTTCTCTCTACCCCCGATTGGGTCTTTGTTCATATATATGGGTTCTCTCTAACCCCGATTGGTCTTCGTTCTTATATATGGGTTCTCTCTACCCCCGATTGGGTCTTCGTTCTTATATATGGGTTCTCTCTACCTCCGATTGGGTCTTCGTTCTTATATATGGGCTCGTTTCTTCGTGGATGAAAACCCTAAAATTAAGTTCTGTGGTAAACTGAGCTGATTTAAAACAAACTCAGTGGCAACTTCTTGTCAACAAACATTTATTATGGCCGTGACAATCTAGCAGTTTTCAATGCAAAGAGAGATAGAAAGTTTGTTTATAATAACAGAATCGGCATAATTAGATACAGTAAGCTTATGTCTCTCCCTGTCAGCTAAGTGTCAATGTTGAGGAGAGGAAAAAAAAACAAAAAAAAACAAACAAACAAAGGCTGCTTTTCTCGGATAGGCGAAATCAGGCCTGCGTCACGTGCCGTCTCCAGTCCCTTTCTGGGCTGCTTTAGCTCACTCTTCTCCCCTTCGACTGTTCACCCCTTCTTTTATAATTAACGTTAATCAGCTGATTATATTCTTACATCGTACTTTAATTCTATTGTATATTGTTATATTTTATTCATATAAGTTCATAGGAATTTAGGCAAACAATTCGACATTCCTCTTAAGAATGTTTATAATTCTCCCGAAAATATCAAAACTAGACATTTTTTTTTATTTTGAATTTCAACAAACAATTTTAAACAACACAGCATTCCAAATAGATTCTTTCTTTCTAAATATTTTTTAAAATATTTTTTTCTTTCTTTTTCACCCATAATTTATTTTTTTACTAAAACTGACTCTTTTTGTGGTCCTTAATTACCCAAGCCCTTCAATAACGTAACTCTAAGATTTCTCTACTATTTTTCTTTTCAGAAGACAGCACGTGGAACTTTTGCAGCATATTAACAGTTCCTCGTTTTAATAGGATATGTGTGCGTTATCGGCTTTCCAAACGATCCATTCTTGCGATCTTCGTATCTTTTTTAATAAGAATATCTAATTAAATATTAACTTCTTCAGGCGTGTTTAACATAAGCTCTAATCAAAAGGTTATATAAAAATAGATCTCACGCCTTGCTAAATAATTTAATAATGTGTCATTCTCCTGTCGAGCCATCGTCATTACAGCGATTGAAGTTAACTCTCTCACATCCACCTTCTCTCTCTCCATCTCCCTCTCCCTCTCTCCCCCTCTCTCTCTCTCTCTCTCTCTCTCTCTTTCTATTTCTCTCTCTCTCTCTCTCTCTCTCTCTCTCTCTCCA
>CM042146.1:102765542-102769963 GCA_023376005.1 Doryteuthis pealeii
TAGCCTTTCTAAAATAATCGAATATTTTATTACATTAAAACTTAAATACTTGCACCCGGAGGGTGCATATATTTGCTAGTAAATATAATTGCAGGTTGTTAGTATGTTGATATGGTCAACAGTGGCTTCGGCCTCTGGACCATTGATATAATTAACGGCGTCGATCCCAGGGGGCCATCCCCCCAGGCAACACCTGCCCCCTTGATTTAAAGGGGCAGGGCTGGGTTTATTGCCCAGTGCCTGAGGCGCCCCCTTGAGGGGGAATGCCGACGGGATCGACGCAATTTTTCACCCGCCACTCCATGAGCTTCGGTTTGTGGGTGGTCCCACGTTAATAGGGCCTTGTGCCTGACCCGTACAAGTGGGGCACGTGAAAAATATCATGTAGATATAGTTAACAGTATTATTAATGTAAAACAATTTTATTAATAATTGAGGTTAAATTAAAAATAGAATCATTGAGAATGTGTCAATAACTAAGGGAATTATGAGTTGAGTAGTAATATAGTTTCGGCTACAGACAGAAAAACACACAATCTCCATTATAATAAGATATTACTTTTTAAATAAAAGTTCTAGTTATAACATAATTTTTCATAGTTTCCACCTTCTTTAAGTAGTATATGTAGATACTGCTATGTTATTATAAAAGTACACATCCTAAATTTTGTTTTAAAAAAGAGAAGTGAAATATTTCCAATGGTACATCAGTCGGTAAAGTGTTCGGCTAGGAATCACAAGGTTCTTGGTTCGATACTGGCCCTCGTCAAATCAGCGAATGAGTAGCATAGGGATCTTGGTAAAGTGAGGAGCTGATGGTAGGCGTGGCGCTCCACCTCAAATGTTAAAATAATCTCCTTGGTCTAGCGCTAGTGAAAAGAGGATAGACTCCCTCGCTGTCTGGCCGATTCCGATTAGGCTGCCCGGACGAATTTACTTACTTACTTACATATATGTACTACTACGTACATCAGAAATGTACACAGTGGCACATATGTGTGCCAATACGTAGTCAACGTGTTAAACAGTGCCGTCACATGCTAACCGTGACCCCCCTCCTATAGGATGAGGCCTTCGGAAGGGAGGGCTTTAATTTTATATGAATACTACCTTATGAAAATTGACATATAGTAGAGTGGTGCCACCTATCATAAATTCGGCGTGGGTTTATGAGATTTTAATGATAACTTATGGAGAGCCGTTCGTAAATATGATATTAAAACACACACACACACACACACATATATATATGTGTGGTGTGTGTGTGTGTATATATATATATATATATATATAATATATATGTGTGTGTGTGTGTGTGTGTGTGTGTGTGTATCATCATCATCATCCGGTCGTGTTGGCAGCACAGATATTCATGACAATCTCTCGCAATCCTTCCCTCTTATTCATTGCCCCTGGCAGCATCCAGTATCCGCACAGAGCTGATCTATGTATGTCTTTGCTGCGCAGCCTATAAACATATATATATGTACGCATATATATGTGTGTGTTTAAATATCATATTTACGAACACACACATAATATGCGTATATATATATATATATGTATCATCATCATCATCCGGTCGTGCTGGCAGCACAGATATCTATGACAATCTCTCGCAATCCTTCCCTATCATTCATTATATATATATATATGTGTGCATGTCCTCTGTGCAGCATCCAGAGTCCGTACAGAGCTGATCTATGTACGTCTTTGCTGCGCGGCCTACTCTCGCGTGCCCATGTGTTGGCTTCCACAGAACATCACTTATGAATTCATCTTTGCTTCTGCATCAGTGCCCAGCGTGTCTTGTTCACCTCATACACATGGTTTGTGTGATATGGGGCAGGTGACCATACAGCGTTTACACGTCTTTTTTAATATTGCACGCAGCCTTTTCTTGCAAGTCACATCTAGCTAATTCTCCGGGTGCTTCGTTAGAGTCCAGGTAGTGCAGCCGTACAGTAACACTAATACAATTACGGCTTGGACGAATTTTTGTTTTAATTTGTCAGCAAGATCGGAATTCCATATCGATGATAATTTGTTTAAACCAGGCCAAGCCTTTCCTATGCGTGCATTGACGTCGCTTTCTGTTGATTAGATATTAATATACACACACATATACACACACACACACACACACACATTATATAGTATATATATATATATATATTATATATATATATGTATATATATATATATATATATATGTATATATATATATATATATATATTATATATTATTTCCGCCCTGTCGGCTGGGGCGTTAGAATGCACCGACTGCACCTCTGCAGAGATTCCCCTAAATGGGGCCACCTGTTGGCCGTGGGTGGGGACTCGTGATGTTTCAGGACGGAGTCTTGATGGATGAGCAGTCCATGACCTGCAACACTCCACTTAGAATCTTACTTACGCTTGACGGGCGGTCGGAGAGGCCCCCTCCAATCAATCGGCTGGTCACGTCAAGCCCTAGAACCTATTTGATTGCCCCAACCCTATTACCCTTATGGCAAGCCCCAACCCTTTTTATCGTATGGGTGCTAGAAAGCGGTGACTGAGGGTCTACATGTCCTGGGAATGACGTTAAACTCTATCTGATGGTGAGGTTCCAGTTTTGGAGGTTTGGAGAATGTGGAGCATTGCTCCCTGGTCAACTCTGACCCGGAATGGTAGTACCTGTTATTGTCCCATCTATGGGTTAAATAGAAAAATGTATCTATAAAAAAATTGTATTATATCCATTAGAATTGATTTATTTCAAAACTTTATCGGCATTAAAATGACCACTGTGGTGATATGCCATAAAACAAGCCAACCAAACCAAACCAAAACCAAATATATATAGTATATTGCATGTAACCCCACCCTACCTTTCTTTTTTCTCTTTATTTTGTCCTTTTTTTTTTTTTCCTTTGCCCGCCCCCCCCCTTATAGCCGTTGCTACACAACTCACATTGTCTCTATTCTTAGGCTCTCTACTCCCACCTCAAACGCATACTCCCACCCACTCCGCCGCGTAAAACCTTTGATCAGACAGCATAATTTCTGGGTGGTCTTTCTGATCCCATCGTTAACCATTTTGGTCTCTCTGCCTCCTTCGTCTCTTCGTCTGCTCGTCGTCAATGTTACCCCTCACAATCTCTCCATTATCTCCGTCGAGTTTCTTGTCCTGCTGTTCTAGTTTCAGCCCTGGGCCTCCTCTCGTCTCTCTCTCAATATATAGGTATATTAATATATATATAATATATATATATCGTTATTATAAAGGAGTTGTGTGTTTTTCCTGTCTGTACCCGAAAGAACTATGATTACTATATCGAGTCGACAATTAACAGAAGGTTTTATGTTACATCACATAACTTCATGATTTTATTTAATATTTAAACCTCAATTATTGATAAAATTGCTTCAACCCTTTTGTTATTAGTGTCTGTCGCCAGTGGTCGTACATCAAGATAAGAGATGCAATTGTGGTTGTATATATGTTATCAAAGACATAGGCGGTGTGCGTGGAAATGAAGGCTAATTGTTGCCAGTTTATTGATATTGATGAGAGAATGGTGATTTTAATTGAATATGTGTTTAAGTGTATTGATTTCTAACTGGTTCGGTTTTATGTTTAATGAAATTAAGCAAAAAATCTCTTCAATGATCTTTATGAAGATTCATTAACAAGAACAATAACTGGGGTCTGTCATTGTTGTTCGTTATTGCTATTTTTTAGAAACTAAATGAGTGTAAAGTAAGATAAAATTCAGAGCATGCATGGAAAGACGGCAGTGATAGAAGAGTAAGTTTCATTTCTATTTGATTCTACATTCTATTAGAAGACTTTCTAGTTTAATACGATATTTCCAGGTTACAGATTAAACGTTGAAATACTTTGCGACGCCGCGGAGGGTGCATATATTTGCTAAGTATATAATATAGTATCTTCAGAGATATAACTAGACCATTTCAATAACTATCTTTCTTTCACATCTCCGTCGTCCTCTCCCTCGTCCTCATCTCCCTGTCTGCTCTCTCTCACGGCCATGTATTGTATATATTTGCTCTCTCGAATTACTTATTAGATCCTCTTTCTTTATTTCGCGTTCTCCTGCGACCTCGTCTTTCTCGTCTCTCCTCTCTCCTTTCTCCTCTGCCGTCTCTCATCCATCCATGCTCTCTCTCCTCTCGTCTCTGCGTCTTTCCGTCGTCGTCTCGTTCTCAGCTTCTCTCCTCCCCGTCCCTCTCTACGCGTTCTCTCGTCTCGTCTCTCTTCCGTATGCGTTGATCCTCATCGTCACTCTCTTCTCCAGCTCTCTTTCTTGTCGGAACGGTCAGGATCGTGATGAGACATATCTTGGCGTAGCATCCGGGCAGTTTAAAGCCATTAAGCGATAACTGTAATGTATTCCTGCCAGTGAGTATTGCAG
>CM042146.1:102770063-102780063 GCA_023376005.1 Doryteuthis pealeii
AGGAGATGGAGAGGCCCCCTCAATCAATCGGCTGGTCACGTCAGCCTAGAACCTATTTGATTGCCCAACACATTCCCTTATGGCAAGCCACAACTTTTTATCGTATGGGTGCTAGAAGGCGGTGACTGAGGGTCTACATGTCTGGGAATGACGTTAAACTCTATCTGATGGTGAGGTTCCAGTTTTGGAGGTTTTGGGAATGTGGAGCATTGCTCCTGGTCCACTCTGACCGGAGTGGTAGTACTTGTTAGGTCCATCTATGGGTTAAATAGAAAAATGTATCTATAAAAAATTGTATTATCCATTAAGAATTGCTTTATTTCAAAAACTTTATCGGCATTAATGACCCACTGTGGTTGATATGTCATAAAAAAGCAAACAAACCAAACCAACCAAATATATATATATATATCGCATGTACCCCACCTACCTTTCTTTTTTCTCTTTATTTTGTCTTTTTTTTTTCCTTTTTCTCTTTTGCCCCCCCCCCCTTATTAGCCGTTGTATCACAACTCACATTGTCTCTATTTTAGCCTCTACTCCACCTCAAACGCATACTCCCGCGTAACCTTTATCAACAGATAATTTCTTGGGTGTCTTTACTTGATCCTCGTTACCATTTGGTCTCTCTCTCTCTCTCTCTCTCTCTCTCTCTCTTATTCTCTCATTCTCTCCTTCTCATCTTATCTCTCCATTTCTCTTCTTTCCTCTTTCTCTTTTCACCTCTCTCTCTCTCTCTCTTCTCTCTCATATTATATAATATATAATATATATATATATATTATATATCTTCACTAACTAACCATCAATAACTATCTTTCATTATCTCTCTCTCTCTCTCTCTCTCTCTCTCTCTCTCTCTCTCTCTCTCTCTCTCATGTATTGTATATATTTCTCTCTCAATAACTATTAATCTCTTTCTTATTCTCTCTCTCTCTCTCTCTCTTTCGGACGGTCAGACGTGATGACATAATCTTGGCTAGCATCCGGGCACTTTAAAGCCATTAGCGATTACACTGTACTGTATTCTCAGTGATATTTCAGTGGCAAGGGAGGGGTTATCAATTTCTGATGCTACAAAGTCTTCCGCTCAAAACCCGAATTGAAGTAAAAACAGTTGGTTGGTTGATTGGGTTTAACGTCAAACCTTGTTGGGTTATTTTGTTTTATTAATTTTTGATAAGTACTCAATTTTTTAAAACCTAATTTTTAAAAAACATTTTTTAATTCATTTTTAAAAATATCTAACCCATAGATGGGACCCTAACAGGTACTACCACTCTGTGTCAGAGTGGACCCGGAAGGGGTACTCCACATTCCACAGAGCCCCAGAACTGGAACTTCACAATCAGGTTGAGTTTAACGACATACCCGGGACATTATGACCCTCATCCACCGCCTTCAAGCACGTTATATGATAAAAAACAGTTGGACTTAACAGTACAGTGCCCAAAAGTTGTAGATATTCAGAAGTGAACAATGTTTGGATCTTATGACCTTTAGGCACCTCTTTTTGATCTCGATTAAGAAAGGACGTCTTTCATTTACACCGTCAATATCCGGTTGTTTTAACAGACGATTTTTAGATTTTTTAAAATTATAAAACTAACTCCTAACCCTAACCCCTAACCCTAACAAAAAACAGGATATTGACGGAGTAAATGAAAAACATGTCCTTTCTTAATCGAGATCAAAAAGGTAATATGATCCAAATATTTGGGGTTTCAAGCTACTTTTACTTTCTATTGAGAGATTAATAAAGGACTTAAAGACTTATTGATTGTAATTTTTTGTCGTTATGTGAAATATTTATGTTTTGTAGATTTTTCCCAAGTTTACAACATTATAAAGTTTAATTAACTGGAATTTTTTTTCAAGTACATATTTAAAACTACAGATTAAGAAATTAAAGATATATTTTTTTTTATTTTATTTATTTTTATTTTTACTTTTTGTTTTAACCATTTGACCAACATTCTTTTAAATAAGACAAATAAAACATTGAAAATGCATTTTTCAGTTAGCTATCAAGCGTAAAAAAAGGGGGAAGTATTTGAAAATTCTATCTATGGGTTAAATAGAAAAAAATGAGTTTGAAAAAAAATTGAAAAAAAAAAAATTTAGAAATGTTGAATATACATTAAGAATAAAACAAAACGTCTTCAGCATAAAATAACCCAATAAGGGTTGATATGCCGTAAAATCCAACCTACGCAACCAACTAAAATATTGCAAAACTTTTGACTCACCAACGTAGTAGGGAAATTCAGACATTTAAAAATCAACTAATCATGAAAATTAAGAATGTATCAACGGCATATGTTATAAAAAAAACCCGGGGGCATTTATTAATTAAGATTGAAATGATTATCAGTCAAATACAGACTATTTTACACACATTTCCTTGAAACCAAACTTAACATTAATTAAATACCATTTAATACGGGCAATAATATACTGAACATTTTCAATAGCTAACACACTAATCTTAGCAACCCTCAAAAATATAATGATAGACTCTCCTAATTTGAATGATCAATATAAATGAATGAATAATTTCAAATTAGAAGAAAAACATCCTAATACACTACAACCTACAGTCCCCCGATGGCGACCGGCGAAATGGTCGAAAGTGCTCTGGTAAAAAGTATGGGACAGTTTTTCGACCAACTGGATCACAGTTTACAAAAACCACTAGAAGACTAGAAAGAATACAGATAAAGATCATAAATAAGAAATATTCCGTGGTCTTCAATAATACCTGCTTAAACAATATATATATATATATATATAAATTTTTTGGGGGGGTACAAAATTTTATTACTGCTGTAAAAGACCTCTTAACAAATTCATTATAAGGAGAAAAATAAGAACTAAATATTTTTCTTCTTTGTTATACTATAGAAGGGGGTAAAGGGAGAGTAAAAACGAGTTGTCAGCTGACATGTTTCGATCCTCACTCAACAGAGCTAAATATCAAGGATAATAAAAAATAAAATAGAATAGGTCAAGTACAAAAAAAAGGCAAAAAAATAAGACAATTTCTCTTTTCTTCTTTCTTTCTCCTTTTCTACACCTCAAAACAGGGGGAGAAGATCTAAATGTTGATGATATTCAAACCGAGTAAGCCCTCCCTTTGCTTGCAAAGAGAAGGCTTACTGGTTAGAATATATAATGTTTCAATATTTTGAGGTGATAGAATGAGTGTGATCCGCTCTCAACCGAGAACCAGTCAGCACTAAATAATTTGGCACAATTAGGATTATTTATTAGATGCTCGCCTATAGAGGAACCATACGTGTTTCTCAGTGCGTCATTAGGACCGACGGTTCCATTTCTAATCTTGGTGGGGACGTGTTGCTTAATGCGGGCATCCAACCGCTGGTTTGTTCTTCCTATGTATTGCACACCGCAAATACATTTATATGAATAAATAATAGAGCTATTATGGGGGTGGGGAGAACATCCTTGCAATTGGGTACCAACATAGATCTTGTTTTGAAAACAACACGTAGATTAGAGGAAGGGTAACAATACTGTAAGCACCGGGAAATTTGCCTTGAAAATCTCTGATATATCACCTAACCACGGTAGGCGTAGATATACCGGACATTTTTCGACAGTAGCAGGTTTAATTTTGTTAAAGTCGAGTATTTTATGTTGAATAACGGATTTTACAATATCTAGGGGAAATCCGTTATTGCAAAGAGTTTCAGAAATAGATTTAATCTCTTCATCCAATTTGGAATCAGAGCAGATCATTAACGCCCTATGTGCAAGGGTCTTAATTAAATTTATTTTTCTTTTAGTGGGACAAAATGAATCCCAACGGGTGTATAGACCTGTGAATGTAGGTTTGCGGTATACCGTGGTAAAAAAACCCTAACGGCATCCTACAAACAGATACATCTAGAAAAGGTAACATCATATCTTTCTCCTTTTCTAAGGTGAATTTTAAGGCCGGGTGTAAACTGTTGAGAGACTGGAAAAAGCATCAGCATCCTCAGCACCTTTAAACAGACAGAATGTATCATCAACATAGCGGAAATATACCGCTGGTCTATTGGGATCAGACATAATTTTCTTCTCCCAAAAACCCATAAAAATGTTCGACAGTGACGGACCAAGAGGAGAACCCATACTAACTCCGTCTATCTGTCGATACATAATATCATTGAAACTGAAATATATATATATATATATATATATATATATATATATATATATATATATATATTATTGGTTAAGCATTGTTTATTATTGAAGACCACACACAGACTAATCAACACACTAGCTCGATGTTAGAAATTGGCCTAAAAATTTGAGAACATCGAAAAGAAACTCGTTGGACATGAAATGCCCGTCTTGTTCAACACTGTATCATTAAAGAAAATATGCTACTAATATATCTATTATTATACTAAAGCTGAGTGAATCAAATTTTGGTTCCCTAAGGCTTTTTCCTATTTGTTTAATGACACGAAAATTATACTAAATTATTCCTTACTTTTTGGGAGTGAATTATGTTTGGAAAAAAAATCCATTTTAATTGGTTCTAATTAGTCGTAATTTACAATTAAGTCAAAAACTGACGAATCCCTTACTTTAATTTCTGCCTATCACTTTTTCCCCTCTATGTATCTCTTGGTTACCTCCTCGTTATATAATCTTAGTTTCTCTGGGAGAGAGAGAGAGAGAGAGAGAGAGAGAGAGAGAGAGAGAGAGAGGGGGGGAATTCGAAATGTATTTTTATGTTAAATTTCACAAGCAGTAACCAGTATCTTAAATTAGGTCAAACATTCCCTTTCTTAGAAAGCTTAACATACAAAATGATTTTAATGTTTTGGCGGCTGTGTCTTTTTTTAATTTTATTTATTCGCTTTGCAAACTCACTTTTCCCTAATCTCAATTATCTACACAGAGCTGAATGGGTGACCCAACGGTTCACGTTTTGTCAAGAATATATATATATAATATATATATATATATATATATATATATATATATATATATATATATATATTAACCCCTCCGCATGAGAAGGATGTAACACAAGGTATATTTCTTAAGCGGAGTTTAACAAGTTTGAATTCAGAGTTTTCTTTCTACTAGATTGGTTGCCTAACAAAAGGTTAAAAAGTACAGTCTGATCTACTATTTACCCTAACTTGGGGAAGTATAGATTAATACATATCTTACAAAAGCGTATTAGCGCTATGTGAAATGCAAACAACCTCATCCAGGATCTGAACTCGTCCCGCGAAGTCCATTTTCTACGACGCGTGGTTTTTATATTCTTATAAAAGCGTTAAATATCTACCAAAAAATATCAATCTTGTGTAAAATCTGCGTATTCTTATAAAAGCGTTAGATATCTACCAAAAAAAATCAATTTTGTAAAATCTGCGTATTCTTATAAAAGCGTTAAATATCTACCAAAAAATATCAATCTTGTAAAATCTGCGTATTTCTACAGAATGAATATGCACGAATATTAACTCGCTCTTATGGAAATAGACAGTGGAGCCAATGTCGTGTTATCGGATACAAACGAGTATCCCGGGCGCCATCGAGTTGGACCTGCTGGCCTCCCCTTCTGGAGATGGTGTAATCAGAGTCGAAGAGAACAGGAAAATCGGCGTCGCTACATGTAAATTTCCTTGCCTATTCCTCGGACGCGAATTTAAATAGCCTACAGGAAAGGTGATCAAACTTCTCACATTAAGGTTATGGGTGATGTTTGTTCGTTGGCTCTTTTACTGGTTTCCGTCTTCGACGGAGGGGTGGGAAGTAGAATGTCTCCCGGTCCTGGAACCTCGTGGACTTTTTATCGAAGTTTATATCACGCAAGTTGTTCATGTACTCCCATTGATGGCTACCACGTGGGTATCGTACTGGTCTGGTTTGAATTGCTTTCTTTGTTTCGCGACACATCAGTCTTTTGGATTATTTGGATTATTCGGCCCATTGTTCTCATCTTTATTGTTAACTGTACAACGTTTCGGCTGATGTGCCCTCCGGCCTTCTTCAGGTACTCCTTCTCAATCTCAGGAACCTACCTTTGTTTAATGACATGTCAATCTTTTGGATTATTTGGATTATTCGGCCCATTGTCCTCATCTTTATTGTTAACTGTACAACGTTTCGGCTGATGTGCCCTCCGGCCTTCTTCAGGTATTTCTTGCCTTCTCGATCTCAGGAACCTTCTTTTTGAACTCGGGAATTTTCTTGTAATCGGGAGCCATCATGGAACTTTGAACCCAACCCTTTATTCAATTTTCCATAAATAAATATGTTTTTCCTAGTAATAAAGACTGGAGGAAAGAGGAGGAGGAGGGGAAGAGGGGAAGGAGGAGGAGGAGAGTATCCAATGGCTCAGTTTAAAAGGAATCCATTCAAGCAACACTCTTCTGGATACAGCAGCAGCAGCAGCAGCAGCCATTGGAAATCAGGATGGAATACTGTAATTACTTTCACTTTCACTTCCAGAAATAAATATAAGTTTTTCCTTGTAATAAAAACATTGTAACATAATGGCTAAGAGTTAAATGAACCAGAACTAAATTAATTAAGTAAAGGTTTTAAAAGTTTATTTTTTTCTTTAACATCATGATGTAAATAATAAAAGAACAACTTAACAATATAATTTTGATTATTTGGATTATTCGGACTATTGTCCTCATCTTTATTGTTAACTGTACAACGTTTCAGCTGATGTGCCCTCCGGTCTTCTTTGGGTATTTTTGTCGGATTCGGAGCTTCTCGTACTCGGGAACCTTCTTTTCGTTTTAAATTATCAAGCCTCGTCTCAAAAATTCAAACAAATATCAATTTTGTTGGTTAATTAATGACATATATCCTTGTAAAAGAACAGTAGAGGTACTATCTAACCCAATGCTGGATATACTTTTAACATATAAGTCTCCTATCTTCTTATTATAATAGGGATTATATAACTGTCAGTATGTAACCGAAACTACGTCACCATTGGCGTCACGATTCCTTAGTTATTTAAGTTATATTCTAAACGGTTATGAAATAGTCATTATTTAATCTTAATTAGCATTAGCATCTTATTTACTAATGATGTCTCTGTTAGTTGAGTTAGATTTACTGCAGAGCTGCCCATATTATTAATGCATTTAAAATCCTGAAATATGTGTTATATATCTCTAAGAAATGAAGATTTACATAGTATATGGTGGGAATAATTTGCATAATGATTTTAACAAAACTGGTTTCATAAATAATAATTTGCTGTTACTGATTTCTAGTACTATCATGTTTTTTTTTTTTTTTTTCAAATGTATTTAAAGCAGTCCTATATATAATTTCATATAGAAATCAATTAAAATAACATTAAAATAAGTATTTTATATTCCGTTTTTTGTGGTTTTGTTAGTCTTTCTAATTTAATATAATATTTTATTACGTTAAAACTTAAATACTGGAGGGCGCATATTTTCGCTAGTTTAATTGAAATATTTTTTACTTTTATATCACTGGTTTAATATTCATTTCAGTCTGGTTGCTAAGAAGGTGGACCTGGAAAATTTTTACAATGTTCATGCATTTCATTGATGGCTACCACGTGGATATCCTACTGGTTTGGTTTGGTTTGGTTTCTTTGTTGTGATACTCACAAGTTCCTGTATCTTTCCATTAACCGTTATTTAAAAATCAACGCTACTGTACATAATTAACAGGCTACCCATCAGTTATGTAATACAATGTCAAAACCATCTTTGTAAAAGAACAGTAGTGGTACTATTTATCCTATAGAGGGGAAGGGCTTCCGACCTTTGCCAAGAATATAAGCCACCATTGCAGTCCGTCTTCCTCAAAGGTTAACCAATGACTGATTTTCTCTTATCTTACTTCCCATGTTGGCACTTGCAAAATGAAAATGTAGGTCCATACAGAGTTACATCGTGCCAATCACAAAACCCAGTATCTTTCCATTAACCGTTATTTTAAAATCTAACTACTGTACACAATTAACAGACTACCCGTCAATTATGTAACAAATGTATTTTTGCAATTACATCACATATTCACCTTTTTAATAGTATAGGTCGGTTTAGCTCAGTCGGTAGAGCGTTCGGCTAGAAACCACAAGGTTCTAGTTCGATACCGGCCTCGCCAACTCATCGTATGAGTAGTACAGGGATCTGTACGGTAAAGGAGCTGATGGTAGGTGTGGTTCTCCACCTCAGACGCTAAAACAATCTCCTTGGTCTAGCGCTAGTGAAAAGGCTCCCTTGCTGATTGGCTGATACCGACTTTAGGCCACCCGACGACTTTACTTACTTTACATTCACGAATGGAATAACTGATATGGGTATGGAAAGTGTCATCGGTGAGATGTGTTCAAGGTATTTACGTTCATTTTACATTAATGCCCTTAGAAAAGTGGTTTGGTTTTTTACGGCATATCAACCTCAATGGGTCATTTAATGCCGACAAAGTTTTGAAATAAATTCATTCTTAATGGATACACATTTTTTATAAACACATTTTTCTATTTAACCCATAGATGGGACCCTAACAACTACTACCACTCCGGGTAAGAGTGGACCCGGGAGCAATGGTGACAAAGGGGTGCTCCACATTCCCCAAAACTACAGAACTGAACTTCACCATCAGATAGAGTTTAACGTCATTCTCAGGATATAAAGACCTTCAGCCACCACCTTCTTGCACATAGAAAAGGCTAGGGCTTGCCATAAGGCAATAGGGTCGGGACAATCATATAGTGCTAGGACTTGACATGTCCAGCCGATTGATTGGAGGGGGCCTCTCCAACCGCTCGTCTAGCCTAAGTAAGGACCTAAGAAAAAGTGGTTTTGTTTTGTTAGTTTTTTGTTTGATGGCATATAAACCTTTGCGGGTTATTTAAGGCCAACACCATCCTTGTAGAAGAACAGTAGTGGCACTAATTAACCCATAACTGGAGGGGTGAGAGGTTCATAATTTCTCAAGGGTATTAGTCCAAAAGTGAACGTAATAGTGGGACTTGATGTACGATTTGCGTGATTACCTTTGTATATGGAAGCGGGGACGAGCTCATAAGCGATGTTCTCCTGTGGAAGCCAACACATGGACATGCTAACGTAGGACGCCCACTAAGGACCTACATTGACCAACTATGCGAGGACTTGGGATGCTGCACAGAGGACCTCCCAGGGGCAATGAGTAATAGGGAAGGTTGGCGAGAGATAGTCATGGATATCCGTGCTGCTTGCACGACAAGATGATGATGATGATAATACAGTAAATATAATTTATGGAAAGAAGTAGTATTAGTTTGGTTTGTTTTGTTGGATTTTACGGCATGTCAGCCTTTGTTGGGCTATTTTATGCCGAAGACGTTTTGTTCTATTCATGCTTGATGGGTATTCGGAACTTTTTTTTAACTCAATTTTTAAACACATTTTTAAAAATCATTTTTTCCTATTTAACACATAGATGAGACCCTCACAGGTACGACTACTCCGAGTCAGAGTGTACCAGGGACTAATGGCGATGAAGGGGTATTCCACATTCGCCAGAGCTCCAGAATCATACCTAGGAAACTAACACCCTTAGCCACCGCTTTCTAGCATATATGATGAAAAGGATTCGGGCTTTTCAAAAGGGAAGTAGGTTCGGGACAGTCCAATTGATTGTAGGGGGCCTCTCCAACAACTCGTTTAGCCTAAGTAAAGGCCAAAGGGAAATGTTGCATGTTATGAACAGCTCAGTCACCAGGGTTCCATCTTAAGCATCACGGGTCGCCACCCATGACCAACAGGTATTCCCATTAGGGAATTTGACCCCTCTGCAATATCTCGAATATCCAAATTGTTCCTGTACTTCATTTTTATCACACTCATTGTTGAAAAAGCTGCCTCGCATAGATATGTTGATTGAAATAGAGAAGTATATTGAGAGCGATTTCAGCCAGTTGATATTTTTAGAAATATATTTCTAATTTTGGTTTATATGTACAGTTGACGTA
>CM042146.1:102785063-102802563 GCA_023376005.1 Doryteuthis pealeii
ACTCTTAAATCAATACTCAAGAAAGTAGCAAATTGGAAAAACACCAGCCATGATGGCATACATGGATTCTGGTTCAAAAAATTTACGTCTATCCACAAAAGAATGGCCCAGCAACTGAACAGATGCCTACAAGAAAACGGAAGTACCCGAATGGATGACAAAAGGGATAACTACACTAATCCAGAAAGACCACAAAAAGGAAATGTCCCAGCATTATAGACCAATAACTTGTCTGCCATCATGTGGAAATTCTAACTGCTTTATAAGAGAAAGAAGTATACTTTTCACTCAATTGGCGGAAACTTCTCCCAGAAGAACAGAAAGGATGTCGCAAGGGAAAAAGAGGAACCCACGACTTACACTATATAGACCAATACATTCTTAAAGAAGTAAAAAATAAACGGAAAAATATTGCAATGGCCTGGATCGATTACAGAAAGGCCTATGGCATGGCCCCACATACATGGATTTTAGAATGCCTATAAATGTACAAAATTTCCAACAACATTATAAACTTCATTAAAAAAGCCATGGAAAACTGGCGAGTTCAATTAAAAGCTGGAAAACAATCCCTGGCAGAAGTAAAAATCCAAAGAGGTATCTTCCAAGGAGACTCATTATCACCACTACTCTTATTGCAATGATGCCGCTAAACCATATACTTAAAAAATGTACCGGGGATACAAATTTAGTAATTCACAAGAAAAGATCAACCACCTTATGTACATAGATGACATTAAAATTTTTGCAAAAAATGAAAAAGAATTGGAGAGCCTAGTACAAACTATTAGAAAATATAGCCAGGATATAGGGATGGAATTTGGAATCGAAAATTGTGCTATGCTTGTAATAAAAAGGGGTAAAAGAAAACTAATGAATGGAATACAACTACCAAATCAGGAAACTATAAAATCTCTTGATGAAAATGAAAGCTACAAATACTTAGGAATTTTAGAAGCGGACAATATCATGCAAGCAGAAATGAAAGGAAAAGTTAAAAAAGAATATCTCAGGAGAACTAGAAAACTTCTAGAAACCAAACTTAACAGCAGAAATCTGATCAAAGGAATTAATACCTGGGCTGTCCCAATTATAAGATACTCAGGACCATTCTTAAAAAGAAGAACTCAGACAGATGGACCAAAGGACGAGAAAATTGATGAACATGCACAAGGCTCTCCACTCTAGAGATGATAGAGATAGATTATATGTGTCAAGAGAGGAAGGGGGGAAGAGGTCTTGCCAACATAGAGGAATGCGTAGAAACCACAATCCAACGAAGATTACACAAGAAAGAGCAAAGACGATAGTAGAAACGGCAGATGGACAAACAGAAAAACGACAAAGACTAGAAAACAAAAATGGGAAGAAAAACAATTATATGGACGCTTCAAACGACAAATAGAAGAGGTTGCACATGAAAAGACTTGGACATGGTTAAGAAAGGGAAACTTCAAAAGAGAAACAGAATCACTTATAATTGCTGCACAAAATAATGCCATAAGGACAAACTACATCAAAGCGAAAATTGATAAGACCCAACTGAATAGTAAATGTAGACTTTGCGGTAATAGAGATGAGACTGTTAACCATATACTCTGCGAATGTAGCAAACTAGCACAACGAGAATACAAACTAGACACGACTGGGTTGGGAAGGTGATCCACTGGGAATTATGCAAAAAATTGAATTTTGACCACACAACAAAATGGTATATGCATAAACAAGAATCTGTTCATGGGAACGAAACGCACAAAATTCTCTGGGACTTTGAAATAAAAACGGATCACCTTATTCTAGCAAGAAGGCCAGACCTAGTGTTGATAAACAAAAAAGAAAGAACTTGTCAACTGGTGGATTTTGCAGTGCCAGCAGATCACAGGGTGAAGTTAAAGGAAAATGAAAAAATGGACAAATATCTGGACCTTGCCAGAGAACTGAAAAATTTGTGGAATATGAAAGTCAAAGTGATACCAATTGTAGTTGGTGCACTTGGAACAGTCCCAAAAGGATTAGAAAAGGGCTTGGAAAGTTTGGATATCAGAGGAAGGATTGAAACCATTCAGAACACTGCATTGCTGCAATCTGCCAGAATACTCAGAAGAGTCCTGGAGACCTGAGGAGACTTGCTGTCGCTCAGACTCCTGTGAAAGACCATCAGCTAATACTGATGTGAAAACTCAAAAGGAGTAAATAATAATAATAATAACAGACTCCAGTGAAAGACCATCAGCTAACACTGATGTGAAAACTCAAAAGGAGTAAATAATAATAAACTTGTAAAAAAGACTGGAGGATCTAGAAATCAGAGGAAGAATAGAGACCATCCAGACTACTGCACTGCTGAAATCGGTTAGAATACTCAGAAGAGTCCTGGAGACCTGAAGAGACTTGTTGTCACTCAGACTCCAGTGAAATACCATCAGCTAACGCTGATGTGAAAAACTCAAAAGGAATGAAAATAATAATAATAATAATAATAATAATAATAATAATAATAATAATAATAATAATAATATATTATTATTATTATGGAGATTGTGTATTTGTCTGTCTGTAACCGAAACTATATTCCTATCCAAGTCACAATTCCCTTAGTTATTTACGACACATTCTCCATGATTTTATTTTTATATAAACTTCAGTGATTAATAAAATTGTTTTACATTATTAACACAGTTGAACATATCTACGTGCTAATAACATGCAATTGTATTTATATATACAAAAATAGCGGTGTGAACGGGAAGGCTAATTTTCATATTGATATTAAAATATGGATTTTGATAAATATGTGCTTAGTATTATTGATTTCTAATTATTTGGTTTTATTCTAATAGATATGAGCAAACATCTCAGAGACAAATCTTAAAAGAAATCCATTAACAAGAAGAAATAATTGTAATGTTATTCTTTACTTCCTATTTTAACTAAATAGTTAAATTAGGAAAATTTTGCAATGAAAGACGGGAGTGATGGAAGAGTAAGTTTCAGCTGTTCTATTTTTCGATTATACCCCTCTGTTTCCAATCTTTTTATCTGCATTCTTATTTAGTTTCATTAGCCTTTCTAATTTAATACAATATTTTATTTGATTAAAACTAAAATACTTGCACTCGGAGGGTGCATATATTTACTAGTATATATTTATATACATGACAATTAAGAAACGTAACGTTTGTTTCAGTCTGAAAATCTGGTTGTCGTTTATATGACATATCTCCGATCTAATATTTCTGCCAACTCCCTTCGAAATAGGAGACATGTTCTCACCAACTGTATAAATGAGAAGGTCGTACTCTCCAGTATAGCCAGCGTTCTTAAAACTTTCCACCACAAATTTCCGGAATACATAAATAAATAACCTGAAACCTCGATACAGAATTTAAAACTTTTGAGGAAGCCAGATTAACCGGACTACTTACCCTACGGCACAACAAATGTATGTCACACACCTCCGCGGAGAAAATTAGATCGGAGATATCTATACATATATAAATGGCAGTTGTTGTGTATTTATGTCAGGCTGAAACTATGAAAATAAAACAATTAACGACAAAGTAAATATATATATACACATTCACTATCACCGGATCTTGCTTTTTGAGCAAAAATAATGAAGATTTGATTTATATTCGTGAAGATAATTAAAAAATAAGATTTATAGTAACAGCATGAATTTTCTTTTCATTTAATATTATAAATAGGAGACATTATTTTTCTTTCTTTTTAGGGTGGCTGGATCCACGCAAGGTCTTTTCTCGTAGGGATTTTAATGGGGCGTCCGCTAGGATCCAACTGACGATTCAGTATTAATGGATCTGTGAGACTAACTATTTTCACCCCTTTCTAGCCAGTCTGACGCTGGGTAGCCGCTTCTAGTCCCATATAAACCACAAACAGATTTCCAGACTGAAACACACATATGTATATACATGTTTGTGCGTGCGTGTTACTTAAGCAGATTTTGTTAATTACTATGGAATATTTCTTCTTTATAATTTTCAAATGTCTACGTTCAAGTCTTCTTTTTTGTCCGTATATCACGATCCAGATAGTAGAGAAAATGTCCCATATTTTTTTACCCAAGCGCTTTCAACCATTTCACTGGTCGTCCACAGGGGAATTAGTGCTTGTAGTGATTGATGTTTTGAACCATATGACCCTTAGGCACCCCTTCCGCGATCTCGATTCGTGGGGACACTTTGCTCATTTACACCGTCAAAATCCGGTTGTTTGTTAGGGGTTAGGGTTAGGATTAGAGGTTAGTTTTATAATTAAAAAAAACTCTAAAAATCGTCTGTTAACAATTAACCGGATTTTGATGGTGTAAATGTAAAAAATGTCCCCACAAATCGAGATCGCAAAAGGGGTGCCTAAAGGTCATAAGGTCTGATTTTTTTGAGAATTTTATTCATTTAAAGAGAGGGGGTAGCGAGAGAAATAAAACATACATACTTATTTACCAACCCTTCTGCACGATAGAACGTGACAGGGGGTCAATTTCTTAAGCAAAGTTTAACAGATTTGAATTCAGAGTTTTCCTTCTCCTAGACTATTTGCCGCATAAAGGCTAGAGATCCCAACCTGCCCTACTATTTATCCATAACTGGGGGAGAATGCTTAGCTTCATGCATTTCCCAAGGGTATTAGTATGATGTGAAATGCAAACAGTCTCGTCCAGGATAAAACATACATACTTATTTACCAACCCTTCTGCACGATAGAACGTGACAGGGGTCAATTTCTTAAGCAAAGTTTAACAGATTTGAATTCAGAGTTTTCCTTCTCCTAGACTATTTGCCGCATAAAGGCTAGAGATCCCAACCTGCCCTACTATTTATCCATAACTGGGGGAGAATGCTTAGCTTCATGCATTTCCAAGGGTATTAGTATGATGTGAAATGCAAACAGTCTCGTCCAGGATTTGAAATCGTCTCACCGTGTCCATTTTCTTACGACGGTAAGCATACGTCACGCACCCCCACTCGAGTAGCTTGTAACACAAGGTTAATGTCTTAAGCGAAGTATACATATATATATATATATATGGAGAGAGAGAGACAGACAGACAGACAGACAGACAGACAGACAGACAGAAAAATGTCTGCATATCTACGTACCGATTGGGCACCTCATATGGTGTAATGGTTAGCAAAACAGGATTTGAAGATCAGTGTTAGTGAGTTTGATTCTCATTGGGCACCTCATACTTCTGGCCTTGTGCCACATCTGTTAAGCTTAGTAAATAACTATATACATACCGCTACATAACACGCACACACACACTCAAGCATACACACACACACACACACACACACACACACACATAACATATATAGGACTGAGTCTTAATCAAGTCATGTCGGTCGGCAAAAAACACATCAACAAACAGATAACGACATAAGGGAATAGACTATCCAAATATAAAATATATATATATATATATATATATATATATAGTGTGTGTGTGTGTGTGTGTGTGTGTGTGTGTGTGTATATATATATATGTATATCTGTATATGTTATATGTATATATTATATATATATATACATGTATATGTGTATATGTATATGTGTGTATATATATGTGTGTATATGTGTATATGTATATGTGTATATATATATGTATATGTGTGTATATATATATATGTATATGTGTATATATATATGTATATATATATATGTATATGTATTAAGGTTCGGTTAGCGCAGTCGTAGAGCGTTCGGCTAGAAACCACAAGGTTCCTATTTCGATGCCGGTCCTCACCAACTCAGCGTATGAATAGCACAGAGATTTGTGCGGTAAAGTAAGGAGCTGATGGTAGGTGTCGCACCACCTCAAACGCAAAAAACAATTTCTTTGGTCTAGCGCTAGTGAAAAGGGTATAGACTCCCTTGCTGATTGGCTGATACCGATTTTAGGCCACCCGACGACTTACTATACTATATATATATATATATATATATATATATATATATATATATATACATATACATATACTATATACATATATACACATATATACATATATACATATATACATATACATATATATATATATATATATATATATATATATATGTGTGTATATATATATATATATATATTATATATATAATGTATATGTATATATATATATATATATATTCTTTATCATACTTCCGAGATGTACTCAGTCCATGAATGTTCGTTTGTTTACATGTGCAGACGATCATGTTTTTCGAGATCCCGTTTGTCTGAGTGTACGTCTGCGCCTGCGCGGTCGACTCACTGTGTGTCATTCATTACCCCTCACCCCAACACTTCGAAAGAGAGTAGGCCTCGATTCAACTACTTGTTTGTATTCATGAATTAAACCAGTCTTTCTGTATTATCATAAGCGTCTCTTTGTTCACTGTAAGAAACAAATGATCGACTGTAATTGATAATCCCCGTGACTAATTCATTTCACGGTTCGTTCCCCTTGCCAACTCCCCCCCCCACCCTTCAAAAAAATGCTTGGCTAAAAAATCTTCATTAAGATAGACTGAATCATAAAATCAAGGCCTTCTTCTCCGTTAGAGTGTCCCCACTCTTCCCTTATTTGGCACTCTTGGTCTAAAAATACACAACCACCATATGTTTGCCGAAAAAGAAAAAAGAAAAAAAAGATCCTGTTAGTTCAGGATTAAAACATCATGGTCTCGTTTTTAATTTAATTTGATTTCACACTGAATCTCAATGTTTAAGAACAGGCATATACATATACATATATAAATAAATAGGTAAATAGTGATAACCATTCACTATTGTAATATATATATCATCATCATCATCATGTCGCATAATTAGCACGGATATCCATGACAATCTCTCGCCAACCCTCCCTATCATTCATCGTCCCAGAGAGGTCCTCTGCTCAGCATCCAGTATCCTCGCATAGTTGGTCAATGTAGGTCCTTGGTACGCGGCCCACATTAGCATGTCCATGTGTTGGCTTCCACAGGAGGACGTCGCTTATGAGCTCGTCCTTGCTTCTCCAGCAGTGTCCAGCATGCCTTGTCCGTCTCACTCGGATGGTTTGTGAGATGGGGGTAGGTGGCCGTACAGCTGCGTCCTTGTGGGGTGCTGCTTCCACAACTTGTTCAAGACCGCACGCAGCATCCTTGTGCAGCTCCCATCTAGCTTATTCTCGAGGTGCTTTGTTAGGATCCAGGTGGTGCAGCCATACAGCAGTACTGATATAACCACCGCCTGGAAAATTGTCACTTTAATTCACATACCTAGGTAGTGATGTCTCATCCACAGAAAGCGATGTTAATACACGAATAGGAAAGGCATGGTCGGCCACAAACAAATTATCAGTAATATATATATATATATATATATATATATATATATTATATATATATATATATATATATATATATAATTATTTTATATATATTTTTTATTTATTGAGTTTGAAAATATTTTTTAATTATTTTTAATTTTTAAAAGGCCTTTTGAGTTTCTGGTTGAAATAAATTTATTACGGAATGACGGTTTGTTAAGTTTTTTCTTTCTTTGAAAGTTAAATATTGGTCTGTATTTAATCTAATTTATTGATTATTATACATTGAGCTCTCTTTAGGGATTTATAAAAATCCTTGTATGAATATATGTGTGCACCTACAAGAGCATACAGTATGGTTATACAGTGAGATTTTGATGATCACAAATAGAATCATCCCTTACGATCATCATTTGGATACCTTACACACACACACACACACACACACACACACACACACACACATATATATATTATATATATATATTATATATATATATATATATATATATTCATCAAAAAGTTACTACCATTTTCATTGCAGTGACATAAGTAGTTGATCCAAAAGGGATTAATATATCTCGTAAAATATAGAGCATTTATAGTTGTAGAAAATTTTTTTACTGAGTTCTCCTTAGGAAGGTGTACCTTGAACACCGAAACCGTGGTAGAGCGAAACACTTTTCTACAACTATATATATATATATATATATATATATGTGTGTGTGTGTGTGTGTGTGTGTGTGTGTGTGTGTGTGTGTGTCAAGGCTGGCATGATCAGTCACCAATCTGTGCATCGCGGAAGGACTAATAAAATACCCTGTGCTCCCTGGAATTACCTGTAAATGTGGGAAGATATGCAAGACTTTGGCAGGACTAAAGAGCCACTTTCGTGCAGCTCATTGTCGAACTTTTTGAAGCTGACTATTACATTCTTTGAACTGTTGAACTTTTATTTATTTTTTTTATTTTTCATTTTTTTTTATCTAGCAATGGAAATATTTGAACACGAGTTTGCTGCCATCATGTGTGTGTGTGTAATTATATAAAATGGAATCAAATCTGACAGTATAAGAAAAACAATAGTATATATTGTGCTAACAATGACCTGTTTCCACTCTATAATGTTTATAAAATTTAATCTAAATTAGATTATTTAAAAAATAAAATGAAAACAATTGTAAAAGGCATTGGATAAACATTAGTCTTCTTCGGGGTACTTTTTGTTGAATTTCAACAATAATATCTCTTAAATACACATATCAAACGTTGTAATAATTAAATTATCATACTGTGGTATATCCACAGGTCCTGCTAATCTACACATATAAATTAAACTTGAGTAGCCACTTTTATCTACAAGGTTGATATGCCATTAAACAAACCATACCAAACCATATGATGTCACTGTCCTGCACCTGAGTTACATAATTTTATAAGTAGCTTATAAATTATGTATGTACTTGTAGTTAGAATGTTTTGATTAATATCCGTTAGATTTAGAATGACGGTGTCCATGGAAAGTTACCCGACAATTGTTGACAGGTAATGACCTTTTTACTTGACCCCTTGAAAATGCGCTATTACAGATGCGTGAGAATTAATTTCAGATGCAAAGAATTCAGAGTGAGTGGATTTGTAGGTCACTCGCTCTGTGCCGGTCTCGATCCGCGGCGGATGAATATGGGCTGGGTTTGGAAATAAAGCTTTATCATAAAACAACAAAGTCTTGTTTGTTGAGTGAATATTAAAACAAGAAATGACCAGCCCAACACGGAAAAGAAGAAGAACCAACCCTTAACAGAAAGCCCATTAAATCGACTGAAGAATGTGGCGATCGAGTTAGCCGGAACCAGTAAGCAGATTATAACAAGTAAGAACCTTCATCTCATCTCCTACTACTTTGTCTGTCTGTCTGTCTGTCTGTCTGTCTCTCTCTCTCTCTCTTAGGTAATTCCATGTCAAATCCCCCAGGCCATATCACCCACCTCCTTCAATTTTTCTGAAATTTTGTATAGGTGTTATGTTAAAGTTAGCTAATCCCCAAATTTTGAGCTTCCAATTCCAAAAATTGATGGAATTATGTCGATTCTTAGTTCTCCAAATATGAGGGAGGTCGCGAAAAATGGCGACTTTTTGTAATCTATTTTTGTTTGTAAAATGTGTTTTTTTTTGTCTGTAAAATGAGTTTTCTAAGCTGAGCTCAAATGTGGCACATGGCCAGAAGTATGGGGCACCCAATGAGTATCGAACTCACTAAAAATGGTCTGCGAATATAGCTTCTTAACCATTACACCACGTGAGGTGCCCATTTAACCCATACATGGGACACTAACAGGAAATACCAGTCCGGGTTAAAGAGTACCTAGAAGTACAGGTAATGAAGGGGGTTCTTCTTACTCTCCAGAATTCAAACCTCACCATTATATGCAGTTTAACGCCATGCACAGGATACGAATACCCTCAACCACAGCCTTCTAGCACATATGTGATAAAAGGATTGGGGTCTACCATAAAAGCTAATGAGGAATACGGTCAGGACAACCGACAAATAATACTTTAATATTATAAATGCTTCAAAAGCAAATTATCAAATACTATTATCCTTCGCCTGAGCAAAGGCCTAATTTGCGATTCTCTCAACGCTCACTGAGCTAAGTTCTGTATAGTAGTGGCGTGTTTATCTTTGACAAGTTGATTTGGCGTATTTCGTGTCTGACGTGCCGGTGGCCCAGGGGTAGAGTCTCTGACTTTGCGTGCTGGGTTCTCCGGTTCGATCCTCTGTTGGAGGGAGATTGTAGGTATACACTGCTGATGAGACCTAATAAGGTTGAAACAGCTGTACGGTGTTCCACACGTTGTTTGCCGAGTTTGCTTGTCATGATTATTTTCAATAATTATCGAATTTTATACGATATAAGCATTGTAATTGCCTTCAAAAATATAAATAATAATATTATTAATATTTTAATAGAATCCACAAATGATATTTTAGTAGACATTATATTCCTGATTTATTTTACAAGTAAATATTCATTTTCCATAGAATTTACTTGTTAAAGTTTATATGCAATAAATTAGTTATTCTTCTATAATATAGAAAATATGTTATCAATCTTTTGATACACTTACTGATAGCTAATTATAAAAACTAGCAACAATGTGCACCCTCCGGGCGTAAATATGTAAGTTTTAATGTAAGTAAAAAAGTCGTCGGGGCGGCCTAAAGTCGGTATTAGCCAGTCAGCGAGGGAGTCTATCCCCTTCTCAATAGCGCTAGAGAAAGGAGATTGTTTTTAGCATCTGAGGTGGAGCGCCACACCTTCCATCAGCTTCTTACTTACTTTACCGCACAGATCCCTATGCTACTAATACGCTGAGTTGGCGGGGACCGGTATCGAACTAGGAACCTTGTGGTTTCTAGCCGAACGCTCTACCGACTGAGCTACCCCGGCCCCTAATGAAATTAATTAGAACGCATATAAAAAAGATTAAACTTATTTTAATTATATCTTAATTGGTTTATACATAAAAATCAGTCATAGGATTGATTTTAATACATTGGAGAATAAAATACCAATTGGATCAATAATACCAATTAATTATTTATTAAACCTGTTTTCTTAAAAGCAAAATGCAAATTATCAACATTATATATTATGTAAACATTTACTTAAATGCACTAATAACATGGGCTGTTTTGAGGCAAATCTAACTCATCTAAGACATCGTTAATAAATAAGTTTATTCTATATGCTATATATTATGATTTTGACCATAATATAAATTAAATATTCATTGATAAACTTACCCAATTCCAGATTATGTGATGAAAATAGTGACGTAGTTTTGGTTACAGACAGACTAACAAAAATTTACTTTATAATAAGATACCAATAGGATTTTTGAATCAAATGGCTATGGGTACACCAGAGTAAAATAGGAATCAAGGGAGTCCATACGTAAAAAAAAATGTGAGAACTACTGATTAAAAGTCTAAGTTTTAATAAATACCATTAAAGCTGCAGTCTCGATACTTTTTGATCTTACCTAGTCTGTTTTTTGGGAGGTGGGGAGGTTTATTGCCCAATCGAAAAGAGGAGAAATATATGAGTAAAAAGTGAAAAAAATAATCGAGGAAAAAAAAGAAGATAGAATAAAAATGCAAGGAAGAAGAAAATGGCCGAAAATTTTTGAGCGCCAAAAAAGAATTACGAGAATTAAAGAACTAAACTATTAAAAAAAAAAGAAAGAACTGCTTTAACCTGTGAGCAGAATTTTTCTATTTTTGCCAAAAATAAGACCTCTTTGTCTGCGCAGAAGAAAGCGGCATTCAGAGAAAATCTGGACGGATGCCACGGAAACACACAAGAAGTTTATTCTTATTTTTATTAATCAGTTGAAGTTGAAGAGAGGTTGAAGGAATGGATTGGAAATGGAGGGAGGGGGCGTAGGTTATGTGGGCTAAATGACCGTTTATTTTGGCAACTACCTTTTTTTTCTTACTATCTGTGTAGATATGAAGATTTGTCGGTATTTGATATTAGAAATATTATTCTAAGTGAACATCAGTTGCCTTTGGTGAAATGAGGGGAAAATTCAGAAAAAGCATATATATATATATATTATATATATATACTATATATATATCCAGGAGAGAATATGTTTTTTGTGTCTGTGTAGTAGAGAAATAAGGAGAAAATTGCATGGCGAAAGATAATGATCTAGAGAGAAAGGAGAATGTGTTAAAATAATAGTTTATATATATATATATATATTATATATATATATATATATATATATATATATATATATATATATATATACGTAGGTTTTCGTTATGAGATTCAGTCTTGCTTCTTTGTTGATAATCTGGTGAGGCTGAACTCGAACTTGTTTTATTTTTCTCATTTTGCTTGACCGAAAGAAAAAGGAAAGAACGAAAAAATAATCAAATAAAAAGGAAAGAAAAAAAGGAAAAAAAAAAAAGAAAGAAAGGAAAACGAAAGGGAAAAAGAATGAAAGAAAAGAAAGAATTAAAAGAAAGAATAAATGAAAAAATGAAAGAAACGAAACAATAAGAAAATAACCGAAAAAAAGAGAAAGAAAGATTGAAAATGAAAGAAAGAGAGAAAGAAAATTGAAATAGAATAAGGAAAAACGACTAAAGAGTGACTTGACTGTGTGTGTGTGTGTGATCAAAGGCTGCATGATCAGTCACCAATCTGTGCATCGGCGGGAGGACTAATGAAAATTACCCTGTGCTCCCTGGAATTACCTGTTTAAATGTGAAGATATGCAAGACTTTGGGCAGGACTTAAAGAAAGCCACCTTTCTGCAGCTCATTGTTCGAACTTTTGAAGCGACTATTACATTCTTTGAACTGTGAACTTTTATTTATTTTTATTTTCATTTTTTATAGCATGGAAATATTTGAACACGAGTTTGCTTGCCATCATGGTGTGTGTTCTGAATTATATAAAAATGGAATCAAATCTCACAGTATAAGAAAAACAATAGTATGTATTGTGCTAGCAAGGACCTGTTTCGCCTCTATAATGTTTATAAAATGTAATTTAAATGAAATTATTTTAAAAATGAAATAAAAACAATTGTAAAAGTCATTAGACAAACATTAGTCTTCTTCAGGCTACCTTTTTGTTGAATTTCAACAATAATATCTCTTAAATACACATATCAAACGTTGTAATACTTAAATTATCATACTGTGGTATATCCACAGGTCCCGCTAATCTACAAAAATACACATATAAATTAAGCTTGAGTAGCCACTTTTATCTCACATTCTAATGGTTTTGGCATTAAATAACCTACAAGGTTGATATGCCATTAAACAAACCATACCAAACCATATGTTATCGCTGTCCTGCACCTTAATTACATAATTTTATAAGTAGCTTATAAATTATGTATGTACTTGTAGTTAGAATGTTTTGATTAGGATCCGTTAGATTTAGAATGACGATGTCCATGGAAAGTTACCTGACAGTTGTTGACAGGTAATGACCTTTTTACTTGACCCCTTGAAAACGCACTATTACAGATGCATGAGAATTAGTTTCAGAAGCGGCAGAGAATTCAGGGTGAGTGCACTTGTAGGTCACTCGCTCTGTGCCGGTCTCGATTCGCGGAGGATGAATATGGGTTGGGTTTGGAAATAAAGCTTTATCATAAAACAACCAAGTCTTGTTTGTAGAGTGAATATTAAAACAAGAAATGACCAGCCCAACACGGAAAGAAGAAGAACCAACCCTTAACAGAAAGCCCATTAAGTCGACTGAAGAATGTGGCGACGAGTTAGCCGGAACCAGTAAGCAGATTATAACAAGTAAGAACCTTCATCTCATCTCTACTACTTGTCTGTCTGTCTGTCTGTCTGTCTGTCTGTCTCTCTCTCTCTCTCTCTAGGTAATTCCATGTAAAATCATCCAGCCATATCACCCACCCCTTCAATTTTTCTGAAATTTTGTATAGGTGTTGTTAAAGTTAGCAATCCCCAAATTTTGAGCTTCCAATTCAAAAATTGGTGGAATTATGTCGATTCTTAGTTCTCCAAATATGAGGGGGTCGCGAAAAATGGCGACTTTTTGTAATCTATTTTTGTCTGTAAAATGAGTTTTCTAAGCTGAGCTCAAATGTGGCACATGGCCAGAAGTATGGGGCACCTAATGAGTATCGAACTTACTAAAAATGGTCTGCGAATATAGCTTCTTAACCATTACACCATGTGAGGTGCCCATTTAACCCATACATGGAACACTAACAGGAAATACCAGTCCGGGTTAAAGTGTACCTAGAAGTAAAGGTAATGAAGGGGGTCCTTCTTACTCTCTAGAGCTCCAGAATTGGGACCTCACCATTATATGCAGTTTAACGCCATGCACAGAACACGAATACCCTCAGCCACAGCCTTTTAGCACATATGTGATAAAAAGGGTTGGGGTCTACCATAAAAACTATTGAGGAATACGGTCAGGACAACCGACAAATAATATTTTAATATTATTAATACTTCAAAAGCAAATTATCAAATACTATTATCCTTCGCCTGAGCAAAGACCTAATTTGCGATTCTCTCAACGCTCACTGTGCTACGTTCTGTATAGTAGTGGCGTGTTTATCATTGACAAGTTGATTTGGCCTATTTCGTGTGCGACGTGTCGGTGGCCCAGGAGTAGAGTCTCTGACATTGCGTGCTGAGCTCTTCGGTTCGATCTCTGTTGGAGGGAGATCGTAGGTATACACTGCTGATGAGACCTAATAAGGTTGAAACAGCTGTACGGTGTTCCACACGTCGTACTCGTTGTTTGCCGAGTTTGCTAGTCATGATTATTTTCAATAATTATCGAATTTTATACGATATATGCATTGTAATTACCTTCAAAAATGTAAATAATATTATTAATATTTTAATAGAATCCACAAATGATATTTTAGTAGACAATATATTCATGACTTATTTTACAAGTAAATATTCATTTTCCATAGAATTTACTTGTTAAAGTTTATATGCAATAAATTAATTATTCTTCTATAATATAGAAAATATCTTATCAATCTTTTGATACACTTACTGATAGCTAATTATAAAAACTAGCAAAAAGACTAGCGGGCGTAAATATGTAAGTTTTAATGTAATGAAATATATTAAATTAAAAAAAATAATGAAATTAATTAGAACGCATATAAAAAAGATTAAACTTATTTTAATTATATCTTGATTGGTTTATACATAAAAATCCGTCATAGCATAGGATTGATTTTAATACTTGGAGAATAAAATAAATTAGAGATCAATAATACCAATTAATTATTTATTAAACCTGTTTTTTCTTAAAAGCAAAATGCAAATTAACAACACCATATATCATGTAAACATTTACTTAAATGCACTAGTAACATGGGCTGTTTTGAGGCAAATCTAACTCATCTAAGACATCGTTAATAAATAAGATTTATTCTATATGCTATGTATTAATGATTTTGACTATAATATAAATTAAATATTCATTGATAAACTTACCCAATTCCAGAAGGTATTGTGATGAAAATAGTGACGTAGTTTTGGTTATAGACAGACCGCAACAAAATTTACTTTATAATAAGATACAATAGGATTTTTGAACATCAAATGGCTATGGGGTACACGAGAGTTAAAATAGGAATCAAGGGAGTCCATACGTAAAAAAAATGTTGAGAACTACTGATTAAAAGTCTAAGTTTTAATAAATACCATTAAAGCTGCAGTCTCGATACTTTTTGATCTTACCTAGTCTGTTTTTTGGGAGGTGGGGAGGGGTTTATTGCCCAATCGAAAAGAGGAGAATATATGAGTAAAAAGTGAAAAAAAATAATCGAGGAAAAAAAAGAAGATAAATAAAAATGGCAAGGAAGAAGAAAATGGCCGAAAATTTTTGAGCGCCAAAAAGAATTACGAGAATTAAAGAACTAAACTAAAAAAAAAAAGAAAGAACTGCTTAACCTGTGAGCAGAATTTTTCTATTTTTGCCAAAATAAGACCTCTTTGTCTGCGCAGAAGAAAGCGGGCATTCAGAGAAAATCTGGACGGATGCCACGGAAACACACAAGAAGTTTTTTATTCTTATTTTTATTAATCAGTTGAAGTTGAAGAGAGGTTGAAGGAATGGATTGGAAATGGAGGGAGGGGGGCGTAGGTTATGTGGGGCTAAATGACCGTTTATTTTTGGCAACTACCTTTTTTTTCTTACTATCTGTGACGCCCAGATATTGAAGATTTGTCGGTATTTGATATTAGAAATATTATTCTAAGATGAACATCAGTTCGCTTATGGTGAAAATGAGGGGAAAATCAGAGAAGCATATATATATATATATATATATATTATATATATATATATATATATATCCAGGAGAGAATATGTTTTTTGTGTCTGTGTAAGTAGAGAAATAAGGAGAAAATTGCATGGCGAAAGATAATGATCTAGAGAGAAAGGAGGAATGTGTTAAAATAAAAATACAAACACGTTTTATATATATATATATATATATATTATATATATATATATATATATATATATATATATATATATATAACGTAGGTTTCGTTATGAGATTCACGTATGCTTCTTTGTTGATATATCTGGTGAGGCTGAACTCAGAACTTGTTTTATTTTTTCATTTTGCTTGACCGAAAGAAAAAGGAAAGAACGAAAGAAATAATCAAATAAAAAAGGAAAGAAAAAAAGGAAAGAAAAAAAAGGAAAGAAAGGAAAGAAAGGAAAAAGAATGAAAGAAAAAGAAAGAATTAAAGAAAGAAATGAAAAAATGAAAGAGAGACAGAAACAATGAAGAAAATGAACGAAAAAAGGAGAAAGAAAGGATTGAAAATGAAAGAAAAAAGAGAGAAAGAAAAGATGAAATAGAATAAGAAAAACGAAAGAGTGAAGGAAGGAAATATGAAAGAGAAAACGAATGAAAGAATGAGAGAAAAAAGTGTGAAAGAAAAAGAAAGAAAAAATGAAATTGAGGAAGAAAGGAATGAAATAAAAAAAAAAAAGAATGAAAGAAAGAATGAAAGAAAGAGAGAAAGAAAGAGAGAAAGAAAGAAAGAAATAATGAAGGAAAAAAATGGGAGAGAAAAAGAAAGAATGAAGAAGATGAAGGGAAAAAAAATAATAGACTGATACTTGCAACACTTAAGGCTGTTGGTTTGTTGTGATGTTGGCAGCTTTCAGTCTACGAGAGACGGTGGAGTAGTATCAATTTTTTTATTAATTTGAACTATATAGCCTGGGCGGTTCATATGGAGGATTAACTGTTGTCCATGCAGCAAATCCCCCTCTCCACACTGCCGCTATGCTCCAAAGGAAAGGTAAGGTACCTATGCTGTTTGGCAACGGTAGTGTTGCAGAGTTGATGGGTAATACATATACATATATATATATATATATATATATATATATATATATATATATATATATATATATATATATGTGTGTGTGTGTGTGTGTATGTAGTGTGTGTGTACATATACATATAAGTGATGTACACATAACATATATATATATATATATTATATATATATATATATATACATGTATGTATACATTTATGTTTACATATGTGTATATTTTGGGAGGTTATGTGCTTAATTGAAGTCATACTTAATTTGTAATTAATCA
>CM042146.1:102805063-102822563 GCA_023376005.1 Doryteuthis pealeii
AAACATATTACCCTGGAACCTCTCGTCTTTCTATAAAAAAAAAAATATGTGTGTCGTTATTTATTGCTATTGACTTGGCTGTATGAGAAAAAAAACGAAGGGTAAGTACGTTGAGAAAATTATGGTTGGCTGGTTAGATTTTACGGCATGTCAACCTTTGATGAGCTATTTTATGCCAAAGACTTTTCTTCTTTTTTTTTTCATGCTTTATCGGTATTCAAAATTTATTTTTTAAACTCAATTTTTTAAACACGTTTTTTAAAACTCCTTTTTTCTATTTAATCCATAGATAAAATCCTACTGCCACTCAGGGTTAAAGTGGATCTGGGAGTAATGGTGAAGAAGGGGTACTGCATGATATTTTAGAATCCGTGAAGCCATTGTAGGGCTTCAGCTGATCTGTTGTTGTTCACAGAATCCAATTAATGATCCAAGTCTGTAATTTTCCTTGTAATATATGTCAGGCGTATGTGGTTATCCTCTGGTGTTAATCCAAAAATAAGTCTTCCTGGTAGAAAGTTTAACCAGCAAGTGATTGAGCACAGTACAAGCGACCTTAAATGCTTTATGTCCTCTCATCTCATTGACCAATTTCTACCGGAAATAGCTGCTACTGTCGGTAAAGTCCATAAGTAGAAGGGTTGATTTTACTTATATCTTATACCCAAGATAATCCAACAGTCATTTCTTCATACTTTAGTTTGATTTAGTTTGGTTTGGTTTAGCTTGGTTTGGTTTGGTTTGATTTAGTTTGGTTTGGCACATTTGGAAGATAGGGGGTTTCATACCTTTTCTGAGGGTATTAGTCCGAAAGTGAACGCAATAGCGAGACCGAAGTTCGAATCATTCGTAAAAGCTTACTACTATGGTGTCGCAGTCGAATACGTTAACCATAACGCCATAGGGAATCCCAATCTTCAATTTTTTCCTCGCTTTCAAAATGATTATCCTTCTTCTCTCCCCCCTTCTTTCCTTCCTTCCTTTCTTCCTTCTTTTCGGCTGGTCACATCAAGCCCTTGCACCTATATAATTGTCTCAACCCAATTGATTCATGGCAAGTCTCAACCCTTTTTATCATATATGTGTCAGAGGGCGCTGGCTGCGGGTTTTAATGTCCTGGGTATAACGTTAAACAATCTGATGGTGAAGTTCCAATTCTAGAACTCTGTTGATTAACCCTTGATCACCATTACTCCCAGGTCCACTTGACCCGGAGTGGTAGTACCAGTTAGGGTCCCATCTATGGGTTAAATAGAAAAAATGAGTTTGAAAAATATGAGTTTTAAAAAATTGAGTACCCATCAAGAATGAATAAAACAAAACCCCTTCGGCATAAAATAACCCAGGGTGTTGTGACCGAATTAATCAATTAACAAATATTGAAAATCCGGAAAATGTTTATTAATTTTAGTACAGGAATATAGATAACCTGCAGTTCTCCAACAGTATGACGAGCCACTCGATTAGTAGTGAATCGGCTACGAATACTACTACAGATACCTTGCGCATTCATATTTTTATATGTGTTCCGTTATACGAGTCCAAATCTCTTTTAGGGGAAATATTTCCCTAAAATCTCAGGGGTTGACATGCCATAAAACCCAACCAACCAACCAACCAACCTTCCTTCTTTGTCCATCGAGTCCTTCCTCCCGTGCCACTTCTTCCCTAGACACCCTATTTCCTTCCTGTCTCCAACGCCTCTCTTTGATGTTTTTGAATTGAAAGCGCCACCTGGTGGCTAAGATCAAAGATAACTACCTCATAAGGGCACGGTGGCCGTGCAAAGTCGTGTCTTCCTAACGATCGCAATTAGCCGCAAATGTTCCGCTCTATTATCGAAAGAACGTTGCATTCGTTCCTCTCGATCGTGTTGGTATTGCAGGAGTGGGTGTCGCAAGGGCTGCCATTCCTCCTTGACGGAAGGCACCCCCACCCGCCGGACCATTCCTTCTCTGCTTGGCTCCATTTCCGTCATCCAATTGTTATCTGTCGTTAGCAGAGATGAAATTGTTCCTTCTGATATCTCTCTATCCTTAATTGCTATCCGAGTGAACTAAAGAGGAGTCCATTTATTTCTCTCCTGTGTTGACGGATGCGTATTTAAATGCATTGCAACCGTTCGTCATCTCCACATCAATACCCATCACAGCCTACCTATACATGACTATTTAAATGCATTGCAACCGTTCGTCATCTCCCCATATACCCATCATTAAAATCCTTATGTAAAAAAGAATTTACATTGATCCAGCCACTCTGAAAATAAAAATGAATGTCTCCTATTTAGAATACTAAATGCCAAAAGAAAATCCATGCTGTTATCATTTAAATTTTATTTTTCAATTATCTTCACGAATATAAACCAAATCTTCATTATTTTTGCTCAAAAACCAAGCCCTGGTGATATTTAATGTGTATATATATTTACTTTGTCATTAATTGTTTTTTTATTTTCGAAGTTTCCTCCGGACATACAGATACACACAACTGCCATTTATATATGTATATATGGTAAATTCGACTTTAAACGTTTCGGTTTATATTAAACCTTCATCAAGACAATACAATAGAAAGAAAAAATTGTTGACTGAACAGGGATGGATGTTTTTTACATTTACCAACTCCCGCCAATTTAACATGCCGTAAAATATAACCAACCTATTTTCACCATTTTTTTACGTCAAAAATCCTAATAACAAATGCCATTTACTGAACCCATACACCACGGGAAGTATGTGACACAAGATCGCAAGTATGGGGCACACAGCAGGGGTCGGGCTTGTTTTTCAGTAATAATGGACTTGCCAGATGATTTTATTAACCATTACCACACGATGGGACGTCTCAATGAAGTTAATTATAGATATCATAAATTGTAATAATAATTAAGAAATAACCTAGATATACACTTATATATATAAAATGCAGTTAGTCTGTTAAACGACCCGTAAAACTATTGGATTATGTTTGTAATAGCGGTCTATGATGATATTGATATTTTTATTTAGGAATGAGTGAAGAGCTCTACTTAACATTTCATAGTTAGCTCTGTTATCAGGGTCATGTGCATGTTTGAAAAATGACATTCAATGTGAATGCTAACTCCGTAAAATTACCATTCATTTGGTAATAGAAGTGGAAATTATAAGTAAGAGCATGTTAAGTGCATTGGTCTAATAACAATCTCACCATGACGTACCGGTTTGGTTGGCTTACGGTTACATACACGCACATATTCAGATATGATAAGTAATACGAATATATGGATAGACACATAGACCCACACACAAATATATATATATATATATATATATATATATATATATATATATATATGTGTGTGTGTGGTGTAATATATATATATATATATATATATATATATATATATATATATATGAAATATGGAAATTTATCCGACAATACCCTATTATATATATATATATATATATATATATATATATATATATGGAGAAAGGTACACAAACACGGGATGTTGTAGAAAATGGATGTTTATTGTACAAAATATTTTCTACAACATCCGTGTTTGTCTATATTTCTCCACATACTGTCGGATTAATTTCCTCTTATTTCTCCCATATATATATATATATATATATATATATATATATATATATATATGTGTGTGTGTGTGTGTGTGTGTGTGTGTGTATAACGACCTAGGGTCGAAACTAGTTGAGAAAAAAAAAAAATAAACAGCATAAAAGAAATATTCGTGTTTGTCATCAATTTTTTTGTTCTTCCTATGTTACAAGTACACCTTCTTCATCAGAAGTATAGGCTAGGCCGCTACATTTTATATATACTTGCCCGTATGAAAAGTAGTCTGGTTTCGGCAATCTATTTATAATCTTTTATCTTTTTGTATATCTCCCATATATATATATATATATATATATATATATATATATATATATATATATATACTAGACAAAACGTGAACCGTTGGGTCATCCATTGGTTTCTGGGTAGATAATTGGGATTAGGGAAAAAGTGAGTTTGCAAAGCGATTCTTTTTAAAATAAATACGACCGGAGAATTAAAAAATATATCAAACTCATTTTGTAAGATTTCTAAGAAAGGGAACGTTTGATCTAATTTAAATTTGTTAAGACCCATAATGTTGGCCCAGGTTAGTCACAAGAACAGAAATCAAATTAGTTGGATTTCTTTTCCTATGTGAACAATATTGATGGTCTTATGAAATTAATTTAATCTTGTACAGTGCTTGTTTTTGTTTGTTTTGTTTTACGGCATATCAACCACGGTGGATCATTGAATACCGGCAAAGTTTTGAAAGATTCGTAGTGATAGTTTGGAAGAAAATTTGTTAAACTCAAATTTTTGTAAACAATTTTTTTATTCAACCCATAGATTGGACCCTAACAGGTACTACCACTCCGGTCAGAGTGGACCAGGGAGCAATCGGGATGAAGGGGTGCTCCACATTCACCAGACCTGGAACCTTACCATCAACTCGAGTTTAACGTCATACCCAGGACATAAAAACCCTCAGCCACCACCTTCTGGTACCCATATTATAAAAGGGGGTTGGGCTTGCCATAAGGGCAATGGGGTCGAAACAATCAAAGGTAGACCGCCTGTCTAGCCTAAGTAAGGTCCAAAGTGGGGTGTTGCATGTCATGGACTGCTCATCCACCAGGATTCCTTCCTTAAGCATCACGGAACACCACCCACGACCAACCTATGACAGAGGAGCAGTCGGTGTATGCTAACGCCCCAGCTGAAAGAGCGGAGCTTTCAAAGGGCTATCTATACCGATAGTAGTAGGACTGCGGAGGGTCTTACCCCTCTGCAGAGGACCAGTCGGTGTATTCTAAAGCCCCAGCCGACAGGGCTGTCTGTTTTCTGTACGTGACTCACGGTTGGAAGATGAATATTAAGAACATCATGATCGTGAAGCCATTCAATTGAGTGTCAAAAGAAACGCAATCCGTCTAAATTGCCACTTTCCCGCCTTAGCTAAAGAAATGGCGGGCAACAAAAAAAAAAGAAATGGCGGATGATGGATAACATTTTCGTAAATACGTAACAGACAAGCGAAAGCAAAACTGTGCCGTGTGATTTGATGGTTGGTTGGTTAGTTGGTTGGTGGAGAGTTACACCAGCAAAGGGAGATAATGATGGATCAGGCCCGCGCTCTGTCTGGCAAATCACAAAAGAAGAGGAAAGATGAAGAAGCTGGCAAAAAGATGACTAAGATTGAGTAGAAATTGCGGGATGGAAACGACGGGGAGGGGGTGGTAACAGTTGTGGAATTGAAGGATGCATTAATCGCTAATCCATGTCATGACACTGGATATCGGAGGATTTTCCCCCTTGACAGAGAGTTCCACGTGATAACATGAAATTTAATTTGTTATCCAAGGATGATTTACACACGTTTACCCTACTTAATTCGCTTTTCATCGAATGAGTTTTGTTTTGTTTGGGTGGAGATTTTTTTTTTCCCCTATTTTTTTTTCTTTCTTTCTTTGATCATTTTAACCCCGGATGTAATTTAGAGTCAAACCCAAGACGCGCATTCGTATAAAAAAAACACATTGTCTTAGGTTAGCTGTTATAAGACGGCTCGGTATCTATGTTAGGGTAGGTCGATTTTTCACTTTTTTAAAATATCAAATTGTCCAGTTGTGTGTTAGTATACTGAATATTGATACAAAAGATATAGATATTTTACTTGCACCATTGCTTGAGGAAATAGCATCAAAGATCGTCTACTAAAATACACTAAAATTCCTCGGTTTCTAAAGGCTAAATCTTCCGAAAACGAGAATTTTTAGTGCATTTTAGGAGACGATCTTTGATGCAATTTCCTCAAACAATGGTGCAAGTAAAAGATCTAATTTTTGGTATCAGTATTCAGTATACTAACACACAAATTTTGCATAGAAGGACAATTTGATATTTTTAAAATATAAAAAATCGTAATTTATCGTGTATCGAGATACATTGACCCCTAGTTCAATTTCATCAGCTCCGGAAAGTTATTATCAAATAAGATTCACTGCGCCAACCCATTTAATCTTATTATATTTTAAATAAATGTCACTACATTATTTTCAATAGACGAGCTCAACGTTATCTTATTTATCTATATATAATGGAGATTTGGTGTCTATCTGTCTGTAACCGAAATTACGTCACTGCTTACATCACTAGTTTATCAATGAAAATTTTATCTATTGAACTTTTGTCTTTGCTAGTCTCCACCAATTTACATGTATAAATGGATGTATGTTCGATCATTGTACAAACAAACATACAGACATATTGAATCTTTCTTTTATAAATATATATATATACTATTTTTTTAATTAGTGTTTGGATTGTTAGTCTTAACTAAGCAATAAGTAAAGTAAGTAAAGTCGGCGGAGTGGTTTATTGTCGGTATCAATTCGAGAGTAAGGGAGTCTATACCCTTTTCACTAGCGCTAGACCAGGGAGATTGTTTTTGCATCTGAGATAGAGAGCCTCATCTACCATCTTTACCCCACTTTAACGCACAGATCCAAACTGTGCTACTCATACACTGAGTTGGCGAGGGCCGATATTGAACCCGGAACCTTGTGGTGCTCTACCGACTGAGCTAAACTGATACATACTAGTTAAGATAACGTGAACAGGGGTCTGAAGATCGAATGGGCGAGAAACTATCAGTAACCAGGTACCTTTGATTGCTCATACACGCCACCCTAACTTTGATAAAATTTCTTCCCACTTTAAGGCACATTATCGAAGCTGTGTTACTCATGAGCTGAGTTGGTGAGGGCCGTTATCGAATGTTCTACCGACTGAGCTAAATGTAATTGTTTTACCAACTACAAGAAATACGAAAAAAAATTAAAAACAAACAACACATTAGCAATCTCTAATTGAACGTATATAATGAGTTTAGTACGACAAGTGCGACAAAAATCCCCCCACATTTTAACTGTTACCTGAGTGGTGCAGCTGAACTTAGGCAAGTGGTAATGGTAGCTCCGTTTAGCGAATATCTTACCATTCTTTCTCAACTACAATCAGTTACGATTATGGCTTGAACCGGTGCATATTGTGCGTTTGCTGTTGAAAGTTTTCTTTTAACACGGGTGAATCTGTAATTGCGACACAGAGCTTTTCGTTCTCATTTCATAATGCCATTCCAGATAGAAAATCGATACTGCTATTGATTGAAAATTTCAGAACCACACGTTCATCGATTAATTTTTTTTTTAATTACAATTTCCTGTTGAGAATATTCTGTGAACCCTAGCCGTTAAAAAATCTAAAGGCTTGAAAAAAGTTTCAAAATTTATCAGGCCAAAGAAAAATATTATCTATAAAAAAAATAAACATTAAACATATAACAGAAGATAATTTATTGCATTCTATTTTATGTCTTTATTTAATACAGTAGAATTTTTCTTATTTAAAAACGTTATAAAGAAAATATTTTTTTGTTTTGTTTTTTGAACGGATTAATGACTTTTCAGTTCTTTTCAATTAGGAAAATTGATTTGGTATACGAGGAAATTGAATTACGAGTGGAACGAATTAAACTCGTAAGTCAAGGTACCACTGTTTACACAGAATAAGGAAATAACTTTTCCTTATTTTATATTAAACACTGGTAAACTTAGAACATTTTTATTTAGTAAATTTCTTAATTTATATCATATATTTTCCTGCCATTTTTTTTTTGTGTGTATGTGTTTAAAGCAAGTTTTAAGATTATTAGAGTAAAGCAAAGCGAAATGTGGTTTTCTGACTAAAAAAACTGTAATGTAAACGCGGTAATAGAGACCGAAATAGTCGTAATTGAAATTGAAACCATAAAAGTTTGTCTAGTCTGTGTATACAATCTATATAATGAATCACCAACAGGTGTCGCCAGCTGTCTTTCATAGAACGTTTCGGGATTTAGCCTATGGCGCTAAAAGTAAAATGCTTTCAGCTAAAAGACTCGTTTCACCGATTTGAATTAAATGGACACATGTGACTTGTTATAAAGAGATAATGGCTGTATATAATTTTGAGGAAAGAAATGAACATGCACCTAGTAGGTAAATAAACAGCAAGAGAGAGAGAGACAGAGAGAGAGAAAGAGAGAGAGAGAAAGAGAGAGAGAGGGGGAAGAGACAGAGGGATAAAGAAAGAGTGAGAAAATGAGTGTTTGTATGTAAGAAAGAGAGAGATAGAGAAGAGAGAAAGTGAGAAAGAGTGCGTGTATGTGTAAGAACGAGAGAGAGAGAGAGAGAGAGAGAGAGTGTGTGTGTGTGTGTGTGTGTGTGTGTGTGTGTGTGTGTGTGTGTGTGTATAAAGAGAGAGAGAGAAAGTGAGAGTTTGTGTGTATGCATGGGTAAGAAAGAGAGAGAGAGAGAGAGAGAGAGAGAGAGAGAAAGAAAGAAGAAAGAAAGAAAGTGAGAGAGTGTTTGTGTGTGAGAAAGAGAGAGAAAGGGAGAAAGTGAGAGAGAGAGAGAGAGAGAGAGAGAGAGAGAGACAGTGTGAGTGCTTGTGTGTGTGAGTGTCTGTGAGTAAGAAACATAGATAGAGGTTGAGAGAGAAGAAGAGAGAATTGTGTGTATGTGTAAGAAATAGAAAGAGAGGGAGAAAGAGAGAGAGAGAGAGAAAGAGAGAAAGATAGAAAGTGAGAATGTGTTTGAATGTAAAAGAGAAAGAGAGAGACTTAGAGAGAGAAAGAGAGAAAGTGTGTGTGTGTGTGTGTGTGTGTCTGTGTGTGTGTGCGTGTGCATAAAAAAGAGAGATAGTGAGTGAGAGAGAGGGAAGAGAGAAGTTTCTAAAAGAGAAGCATGGATAATATTATTATTGCTGGTATAATTAATTGATTAATTAATTAATTTATAAATAATTGACGTCAGGACAGACACTTCGACCTCAGATCAGAGTGTAGTATCTGTGCATTTCTACCCAGGATCAGTACCTAACACCGCAATCTTTGTAATAGGATTTGAGTGATTTATTTGTTTATCCTCATTCACACACATTTACGAAACATTGTACAGATAACAATGAAGATGAGGACAATAGTCCGAATAATGCAGATAATACTAATCATCAAGCCTCATCTCAAACATTCAGAGAAAAAGATGATATTATTCTAAACTAGCAGGACCAGTGGATATACCACAATATGATAATGTAATTATTACAGCATTGATGTTTACTTAAGAGCTATTGCAATTAGTTCAATATGTAAAAAGTATAATAATCTTGATTTAACTCTCTCTCAATCTTTTTTTATTTATTTCTTTCCTTCTTTTCATCTTTTCATTATGTTCGATTAAAATAGATTAGCGTTATCGTTTCCGCGTGCTCACTCTCTTTATCTTTCGCCTACTCTTTTTTTTTCTTTCTTTTTTATTGTATTTTTCTGTGTAGCATGTCCTTTTTCTCCCATTTCTTTCTTTATAATAAAAACGGAATGGTCCATCATTTACCTAAGTTGACGACACTCATAAGAAATAGGAATTCGGTGGATAATCAACACCAGAAAATCAGGATTTACCTTTCTGCATTTGCTATTGAACGATTTGGACGGTCTCATTTTTAAACAGAGAGTGTCACAAGATGATAACGGTCGCACAATTAAGGAACACGAGTATATATATATATATATATATATAATATATATATATATATATATATATAGTATTATTGTGTGTACAAAAATATTTCCATTTATAGTCATTTCCTTATATATATATATATATATATATATATATATATATATATACCAACCCCTCCGCACGAGCAGGATGTGACACAAGGTTAATTTCTTAAGCGGAATTTAACAGGCTTGAATTCAGAGTTTTCCTTCTCCTAGACAGGTTGCCTAACGAATTTAGAAGAGCCCAGTCTGTCCTACTATTTACCCATAGCTGGAGGGAGTGTAGTTGGGTCCATACCTTCCTCAAGGGTATTAGCGCAATGCGAAAGGTAAACAGCCTTGACCAGGATTTGAACTCGGGTCGACGAGTCTATTTTCTACGACCCTAACCATTATGCGACGCGTCTCCAAAGTATTAATATATAGATTGTCGATTAAATGGAATTTCTTTTACAAAAAAAGAAGAAAGTTATAAAATGAATCATCCCTCGCCGCCTGCCAAGGATCATTTGATTCGGCCGTATTTCACTCAGGTAATAGATATGCTAGAGATATGAGATATTGGGGTGGCTGGGTAGAAAAGGAGAGATGAGTGAATCCAGGGTTAACGAACAATGGTCTGATTCATCGATACCTCCGACCTTCCACCCTTAATAGATGACAGCTGGTGCAGTTAAGATGAACCACATGACTGATCTGTCGACATCTGGTCGACTGATCAATTGCAGACAATGAAATCCTACCTTGGAATAATTTCCACAAAGATGGCGGCCTTCGCGCTTCGCTGAACAATACAGAGGTTTGAAACACATTCACTGGGGAATAAAAACGAAGGCATTTTAATAAATTATTCTCTTTTTGTTGTTTACATGTTTGGGTTGTAGAGTAGCTAACACCCCTTCAGCACTCTAGCAGATGGACTGGCTCATAGCCATAAAACTAGAAGCGGCTACTCAGCGTCGAATGGGTAGAGGTGGGTAGCAAAAAGAATTAGTCTCACAGATCTATTATTACTGAATTACGAGTTGGATCCTCGCAGGATGCCCCATTAAAATCCCTATGTAAAAAAAAAAAGACCTTGCGTTGATTCAATCAGTCTGAAAATAAAAATTATTGTCTACTATTTAAAATCTTAAATGTAAAATAAATTCTATGCTGTTATTATTTAAATTTTATTTGTTAATTATCTTCACAAATATAAACCAAACCTTCATTATGTTTGCTCAAAAACCAAGCCCTGGTGATATTGATTGTGTATATATATTTACTTTGTCGTTAATTATTTTATTTTCGTAGTTCTCGTACACATACACACAACTGCTCTTTATATATGTACTAACAGCGGCTACCCGGCATCACCTGGGTAGAGGGGGATTTTTTAAGTTAGTCCCGCAGATCCATTATTACTGAATTGTGAGTTGAATCCTCGTAGGATGCCCCATCTAAATCCCTATGTAAAAAAATAGACCTTGCATTGAATCCAGCTATTCTGAAAAGAAATGTTAATGTCTACTATCTAAAATATCAAATTTGAAAAAATCCATGCTGTTATCATTTAAATTTTATTTTTTTAATTATCTTGACGAATATAAATCAAACCTTCATTATTTTTGCCCCAAAACCAAACTCTAGTGATATTTAATGTGTATATATATATACTTTGTCGTTAATTGTTTTATTTTCGAAGTTTCCCCCGGACATACATATACACACAACTGCAATATAATATAATATTCACACTGACTTTGCTGCATTGGCTATACAGAACTGGCCCTGAGCACATCTCGTAGTGTAATGGTTAGCAAGGTAGACTGGTGAAACATGACTAGTGAGTTCGAGCCTTTCTGGATGCCTCTTACATTCGGCTTTGTGCCACATCTAAGTAAATAAATATACCGAACTTGCCCTCCTCTATTTTGTGTAAGTTTTGTCTTCTAATTGTTTATACTTATTTGTTCTGTGTTTGTATGTATCCGTTTGGCACCAGATGCTGGAACTTAATAAATATATTAAGCACACCATTCTTCTGTGTGTCTTTCCACCTCGCGATACAACAGTTTTCTTTTTGCCATCTTATTTGCAGTATCGCCTATAAATTAATCTACCACTCATATTTTTAATAAAAAGTTCATCATCATCATCATCATCATCATCAGGTCGCACTGACAGCACGAATTCTCTCTCTTACCACTCATCCCTATTGGTCATCGCTCACCCTATTATAATGCTATAGTACCATATAAGTAAAGTCATCGGGGCGGCCTAATGTCAAGCTCAGCCAGACAGCGAGGGAGCCTATCCCCTTTTCACTAGCGCTAGACAAAGGAGATTGTTTTAGCCTCTGAGGTGGATCACCACACCTACCACTGTTAGGGGTGTACTTATTTATGGGTGATACTGTAGCTCCTCACTTTACCGCACAGATCCCTGTGCAACTCATACGCTGAGTCGGCGTGGGTCGGTATCGAACGAGGAACCTTGAGATTCCTAGCCGAAAGCTCAACCATATAAACTAGTACTAACTGTTCCATGGTCGGATTATCGGCAACTAAACTGGCACCCGCATCAGGCACACCTCGACTTGTCTGGTGAGGTGGGTGGGTGCACACCCACCAATCATTAAAAACAAGAGCTGTCAAAGGGTAACCTACATCGATAGTAGTGGGGTTGGGGAAATTACTACGTAAACCCCAAAATGGGGTAGATGAGGCTCCTTAACCATGGACGGCAATCCCTCTAGACAAGGAAAAGTCTTTCTTTATTTCTTATTATATTTTTTCTGTGTAGCATGTTCTTTTTCTTCCCTTTCCTCCTTTATGATAAAAACGGAATGGTCCGTTATTTAGATAAGAATTTGGCGGATAAGCAACACCAGATAATCAGGATTTACATTTTTGTATTTTATCTTGGGACGATTTGGACGGTCCCATTTTTAACTAGAGGGTGTTGCTAGATGATAATGGTGATACAATTAAGGAACACGACAATTAATATATAGATAACGCTTTTTATAAAGTCTGAATAAGAGTTTTTTTTACTAAGTCACTAACTGAACACAAACGCGCAGAAATACACATACAGAGGGTGTTGCTTGATGATAACGGTCATACTTTTAAGGAACACGAGTATTGATATATAGATTTTTTTAAAAGATGTTAAGGGTGTACTTATTTATGGGTGATGCTGTAGATATTTGGATTACTGGCTAATCGCCGTACGATATCCGAAAAGCCGTTTTTTATTTATTATTTACTATGGAAGACAGTAAGAATCACAATGTTGAGAACATTTACGTAATAAAAAGAGAAGAAAAAATGTTTAAACAGACACTTCAGCCATCCATAACTAAGAAGCAACATTTACAAATACTGTTTATTATTTTCTTATTCAAAACATGCTTTCCCTTTTCATTCCTTTAAGCAACTTAACACATGTCAAATTGCAAAGAACGCGGCTGCATGACATGGATGCTAAAGTAGAGAGCCGCCATTGACGACGATATTGTACAAAAGAAAATGGCGGCGACACAGTGGCGGGAAATGAAAAAAAAGAGCGATTTACAAAATAAAATAAAATTTGTCTTGAACTTTAAAGGAGTTTTATGTATAAGTAAATTTGTTTTTTTGTTTTTTGTTTTTTGTTTCTCTGTGTGTGTTATTTATTAAAGAAAAAGCTTTTATGGCATTCGTGTCTTAGAAAGGAAGTTTACTGTTGACAAGACGCTGTTAGTCTGACGGACAAAAGAAGTAGAAAGGTTGCTTTTTGGTTTGGGGGCTTTTTTTTTTCTCTCGTAAATTTAGGGATAAAATATTTTCTTTTCCAAAATATAAGTGGCATTGTGAAGTTAGCTATAAAAGAATTTTTAGTAAATATGGAATCCGTTACTCAATTATTTTTATGTGCACTTTCTCTCTCTCTCTCTCTCTATATATATATATATATATATATATATATATATGACACTTTTTAGTCAACGTGGAATCGGTTACGCAATCATTTTTATGAGCCTCTCTCTCTTTCTCTCTCTCTCTCTCTCTCTCTCTCTCTATCTATCTATCTATCTATCTATCTCTATCTATCTATCTATCTATCTATCCCAGTCTTTCACTCTCTATATATTTATGCGTATATATAGAGATAAAGAGAGAGAGAGAGAGAGAGAGGAGAGAGAGACAAAGAGAGACAAATGCACATAAAAATAACTGAGTATCTTATTCCATGTTAACTAAAACAATGTATATATGTGTATATATATATATATATATATATATATATATATATATATATATATATATATATATAGAGAGAGAGAGAGAGAGAGGAGAGAGAGTCGGAGAGAGAAGAGAAAGAAACAAAGACCGGGAATAACAAGAATATATACATATATATATATATATTATATATATATATATATATATATATAATATATATATATATATATATAAAGATAGACCAATAGATAAACAGGGGAATAAAGAGTGGGTGAGAATAATAGCAAGAATGAAGAAATGATATATATATATATATATATATATATAGAGAGAGAGAGAGAGAGAGAGGGGGGGGAGAGAGAAGTGAGTGAAGAATGGAAAAGAGAGGAGGAAAGAGAGTTTGGGGAAATGATAACAAGAGCGAAGTTCATTCGTAAATGATTGTATCGTTTGTGTATATATTTCAAAAAACGTATTTCTTTTGTATACCGTAGCTAGACTTTGACAAAGGACCATGGACACTTACATATCTTTATTCCTCGAATTGTAACGACTGAGCTTAAAGTAAGAGAGCGTCACAAAGGTTAGGATTGCACACACATACGCACACACACATACACACGCACGCACACACATAAAAAACATACTCACGCACATATACACACACATGCACACACATAAACACGCATACTCACAGTGTCGACGGAAATCATCTTCAGTTGAAACATCAACCAGACGCTGGCTTGTTAAGATTCTTGTGGCCATTTTTAGGTTGCAGTAGGAGCACTTTACGGTGGAGATCCCTTGTGGCATTAATTTTGAGTGGAATCCTTGTGTTCTTCAGTGTTAAACAGAATCCTTGTATTCCTCTTGTGTTAAGCATTGGTTGTTGATCCGTCCGTCCGTGTTAAGCACGAACAACTAAACGCCTTTCAAGATCGACCATTTAATAGTTAACCAACCACGTATTCGTGCGTCTTGATTGGCTGATTGAATCCACGCGGCCACGAAGCGTTTATAAATTTACGTTGTGGCCTCCACCACACCTTATATAGCAAAAATATGTAGGAAGCACGTGGTGTAATGGTTAAAGTCATGGGAAATGGACTCGTCACCCCGAGTTCAAATCCTGGACATGGTAATTGCATTTCACTTAGCGCTTATACCTTTGGGAAAGTTATGAATCCTACTCTCCCTCTAGCTATGGGTAAATAGCAGGGCAGACTGGGTTCTTTAACCATGGCTAGTAACCAGTCTAGGAGAAGGAAAACTCTGAATTCAAACCTGTTAAACTCCGCTTAAGAAATTGACCTGTGTCGCATCCTGCTCGTGCGGAGGAGTTGGTAAATATATATATAGCAAAAATATTCCAATATGGTTTGGTCAAAATTATGACTCGTTATGTAGCAGCCCGGAAAACAGCGCAACTTCACGTAGTCACGCCTCTTCCGACACAACCGATGTCCAACATTTGAGTATGCCTTTATAACTTTTGATATATTTGCGATCATATATGTATTTATGATTGCACACAGTTGTATGGTTTCAAGTATTCCTATCTAATGCTAATAATCATATGGTTTCAAATATTATGTATTCTTGTCGAATACGAATAATTTTAAACTTTTATTGGCATTTTTTACTTGTATGTTTGGGATATTTCAAAGTTCACTATCAATTTACCTCAGAACCCATTCTATTCAAATAAAGTCCTATTATTATAGCAATCTGAGTTCTTTTCTCCATTATAATGAACTAACAAAAATTAACTGGTTTTTTTTTTGTATTCCACTTAGAAGAACCGGCGTGAGCGGCTTAAAGTAGGTAAAGAGTTCTATCTATTATAACCCTAATAGGTACCGCTCTGGATCAAAGTGGACTTGGAAGTAATGGCAATGAAAGGGTACTCAACACTTCACAAATCTCCAGAACTGGAACCTCACCATCAGATGCAGTTTAGTGCCATACATAAGACATCCCTTTTTACGTGGTGCTTCTTACCGCTCTACAGGGGATACTGTAAGCGTATTCTGAGCCCCTGTCAACAGGGCGTTATTTTAGATTTAGCACAAAACCATACGCATAGGCATTTAGTGGGGATTGAACCCGTTACCCAGCAATGGCTGACCAGTGAGACTAGCTTGTTAACCATTACATCACGAAGAATTGTTCTTTTGATTTGTATATTCAGATATATATGGAAGCGGCTAGTGTAAGGGTTAGAGTCGTAATAAATGTACACGTCAATCCGAGTTCAAATCCTGGATGAGGTCGTTTGCATTTCACATAGCGCTAATACATGGAGAAAGGTATGCATATATCTACTCTCCCTCGAGCTAAGGGTAAATAGTAGGGCAGACTGGGTTTTTTAACTTTGGCTAGGTAATCAGTCTAGGAGAAAAACTCTGAATTCAAATCTGTTAAACTCCGCTTAAGAAATTGACTTTGCATCGCATCCTGCTCGTGCGAAGGAATTGGTAAACACACAAACACACACACATACACACACACACACACACACACACATATATATATATATATATATATATATATATATATATATAATATATTATGGAGAAAGGTAGACAAACATGGATGGGAGTTTATTACTGGTGATGATGTTACTTCCATTCAGTATAAACATCTCGTGTTTGTCTACTTTTCTCCACATACTGTTGATTGATTTCCTCATTTTAGCCCCATATATATATATATATATATATATATATATATATATATATATATTATAGATAGATACATACATACATAAAGAATCTGACTAGAAATGATTCGAATGAATATTGTATCTTTTGTAGTCTGTTGAGTTGATTGAATTCTCAAAATAGAGGGAAAATTCCAAATTAGCGGGAACATTCCAAATTTACAAACCCTTATTTTCAAATCATACGCATTTAACATTTAGTGGAGATCGAACTCGCAACTTAGCAATAGTTGACTAGCAAGACTAGTTTTTTTAACCATTACATCACAAGGAATTATCCTTTTGATTTGTGTGTTCATACTTATATACATATATATTAATATGGATATAAGTAATTGGATTATTATTTTTAGATATGAATTTATTTATTATTCCATAAGATTTTTAGATGAGTATCTTAAAGTTTATTGTTTTTAGCACTATTGACCGATCTTTGTGTAATCTTCTTGGAGCATATATTGCGTTTGGAAGTCTTTGGATATTTCCCAAGAATTTTTACCAATTTCCCGCTATCAGCAACATTCATCAGCAGAATAACAACAAGGCACAAATTCAAACCTCAAAGAATTGACAGGCGAAGATAAATATTTTGCATCATTTTCATTGGTCCACCTCATCCATTGATCAAGTAAATAAAATGGGTTATTATCTCAAAATGTCTCTTTCTTTTTATTCTTTCTTTCTTTCTTCTTTTCATTCTTTCTTTGTTTCTTCTCTTTCTTTCTTTCTTTCTTTGTTCACATCTATCTATCTATCTCAAAATGTCTCTTTCTTTCTTTTCATTCTTTCTTTCTTTCTTTGTTTCTTCTTTTCTTCTTTCTTTGTTCACAACTATCTATCTATCTTTCTATCTATCTATTTATCTATCTCAAAATGTCTCTTTCTTTTTTCTTCTCTTTCTTTTCATTCTTTCTT
>CM042146.1:102827563-102834620 GCA_023376005.1 Doryteuthis pealeii
AGGCTTGATAATTAGTATTATGTGTATTATTCGGACTATTGTCCTCATCTTCATTGTTATCTGTACTACGTTCTGTTGTGATGTTACGTTCAACAGTAAAAAAAAGAAGTCAAGTCGAGGAAGGGGGTAAAAAAGAGACAAGTGTATTTACAATAAGGTGAACAAGAACGGCTAACTTGCCGCTAAACAAACACTTACACAGTACGGTAACAGTACAACCTTTTCACTCGGTGTCTCACTATTTATAGTGAGAACGGTGTATATTCTCCAACTTAGGAAACGGCCGGTTACAACAGTTTCTTTTTCAGGCATTTCTTGTCGGACTCGGGAATCATCTCGGACTCGGAAACCTTCTCGGACTCGGGAACCCTTCTTGTCGTAATCGGGAGCAATCACGGAACTTTCAACTAACCCTTTATTCGGTCCACGGGGGTATCCTGTTCTTCATTCCGCCTAACCATAGCTGGGGTAGAGGCGTTAAGCTGGTGTAGTTAATTATTAATTCTATGTTAACTGCTGCCCTTGACACAGATTTAACCTGCGGTCTAGAGATAACTGTCACTAAGAACACTGTTTTTACCTAACTCCTTTACTCCACTAGGCTATGTGTCCATTGGACAACCCTGTGTGAATTTTGGGAACGTATAAACCTAATGTCTTTGTTTTGCCTAGAATATCTTACCAACTTACTATGTATGCTTCTTTTTTTACCAAGACGATATGTTTTGTTTTTGTTTTCTCTGTTGCTCTACTGACTGAGCTAAACCAGTCCCTAATGAATAATAAAATGTTCTTTTATTGACATTTAACATAGAAGATGTTCTCGTTCTATGTTAGAACTAAATGTATTTAAAACTACTACATGTTTAATTTACTTTTAATGACAATTTTGTGGTTATATATTTGTAATTGTTCCACGCTCCTCTATACTTAGATATACATGCTCGATCAAATTGAGAAAACTATTTACCAATATAGCACTCTTAATACTATACTTGTAATATACATATATTATATATATATATATATATACATATTATATATATATTACTAGACAAAACGTGACCCGTTGGTATCACCCATTCAGCTCTGGGTAGATAATTGGATAAGGGAAAGTGAGTTTGCCAAAGCGAATTAAATTTTTTTAATAAGTACGTCCGGATAAAACATTAAAATCATTTGATAAGATTCTTAAGAAAGGAATGGTTTGACCTAATTTAAGCTCTACGAATTGCTGCTTATGAATTTAACTTACAAACATATTCCAAATTCTCCAATCTCTCCTCTCTCTTTCCACTTCTCTCTTTCTCTCCTTCTCTCTCTGCTCTCTCCTCTCTCTCTCTCTCCCAAAGAAACTAGCATATATAACGATAAAGATGATACATAGAGCGCGGTGAGAAGGATAGGCCAGAATGTAAAGTAAGGGACGGCTCAGTTTTTAACCTAATTGCAAATTACGACTAATTTGAACTATAATTAAAATGGATTTTTACAAACATAACTTAATCCTAAAAGTAAGGGAAAATTTAGTATACTTTCATGTCATTAAACTAACACATTAAAAAGGCCTTTAGGAGAATCATGTTGATTCTGCTTTAGCTTAGTATTTTAATAATGTTAATGATATAATATATATATATAATATATATATATATATATATATATACTATATTATATAATATATATATGACGCCCGCAAACACACATACAAGAAACAAAATGATGCAGATGAAAGCGGCGGCAACAAAGCACCGGCAAATCAACATCTTACAGGGCAGCCTTCACCTGCGACATCTGTGGTCGAACAGATGGCGCTGTAACTTCCGAAGCACAAGAAATATATAGTCTTACGAGACTGCAATGTCACTATATCATTCATAGTCACTATACTATATATATATTATATATATATATATATATATTATATATATACTATTATATAATATATAATCGAGAACATGGTAGAGAAGGATGGGGAACACAGAAATAAAAAACTCTCTTCTCAATCCTTTACCTACCTCATACTGTCAGGATCTACTACCATCATCCATCCTTCTCCATACATATATATATATATAATATATATATATATATATATATATATATATATATAACTAAACAAATTTAGTTAAACATTTATAGAATCTTTCATTATTTTCAACTTCATATCTTTTTTCATTTCAAATTTGAATAATTCTTTTGGTGTTATCACTTGTAAGGCGTTAATCAGTTGTCGGAAAGAGTTATTATTGGTTAAACCAAGTACTTTCGGTTCTTTTCTGAAAGATTATCAGGCTGTTTATATGTGTCTAAACTATCATTATCATAATAATAATTATTAATGATAAAAAGATTTCTCTGTATTGATATTTTAAAACAAATTTTAAAAAACTTTTTTAAATAAAATTAAATTATCTAAGAATATTTTTTTTTTTTTAAATATGTTGATAATAATAAGTTATTAATGATAAAAATGATTTATTTTTATATTTAAAAAAAATATTTAAAAAAGATCTTTAAATTATTTTTAATTTATTTAAATATGTCCACGTATAACAATAAATTATATTATAAAAAAGTATTTCCTGTATATTTAAAAAAAATTTTCTTTAAATATCTAGATAATTTATTCTTATATTATGTTTAATACTTAACTAAACTTTGTTTTTGTTTTAGTCGCTAAGGTGACGCTAAATGACGGCGGCAGTTTATCTTTAAATATTTTTAACGACCTAGGCAAATGATTTAGAACACGAAAATCGTTCTATTTTAAGTATTCCGAATAATTGTCGCTAGTTCAAAATTAATTCTATTAATTGTGGCGTTGTCCTATATTATGTACAGACTTCAGGAATTTTATAATTTTTTATATTTTAAGTTATGAAAGTATTTTGTACATTAACTAAATATTCTATATGTTGGTTGTAGTCTATATATACTATTATATATATATATTATAATATATACATCTATCATATATACTCCATATATATAATATATATATGGTGAGTCTAGTATCTCAATAATATACATTACATTTATATAATAAGTTTCATATATAGATACATAATTCATTATATTGTACCTAGATTCGGGTATGGTAACATCATATATATATATTAATACCACCATTAATACCGATATATACATCCACATATATCATAGTCAATACTCACCATACCAGTATTAAATATACATATTCTAACATAACATCGAACGATATACTTATATATATTATGTTTTATATGATGATATCACGTATTAAATTTATTTATTAACATATATACAAATTAATGTATTATATTGAGAACTTAACTCACCATATGTATTACTTATATATATATATGATATATATTAGCGGATTTTGTCAGTGAACAATGCCTGGTAAAGAAATATATATGACGAAACACCCCCACACAACACACCATATTCTTATATACGTATAATACATAATATATATATATATAGCTATATATACTCTTATAGATATAATGGAGATTGTGTATTTTCTGTCTGTACCGAAACTATATTACTACTCAAGTCACAATTATCTCTTAATTATTTACGTCAAATTATCCATGATTTCATTCTTTTAAACCTTCCAGTTATTAATAAAAATTGTTTTACATTAATTAATACTGTTGACCATAATCTATATTATACCGCGTACCCCACTTGTACGGGTCAGGCCACAAAGTCCCCTATTAACGTGGGACCACCACAAGCCGAGACTCATGGGGTGGCAGGTGAAAAATTGCGTCGATCCCGTCGGCATTCCCCCTCAAGAGGGGCGCCTCAGGCACTGGGCAATAAACCCAGCCTGTCCCTTTAAATCGAGGGCAGACAGGTGTTGCCTGGGGATGGCCCCCTGGGATCGACGCCGTTAAATATATATCAATGGTCCAGAGGCCGTAGCCACTGTTGACCATATCTTTTATTTACCGCGTACCCCACATGTACGGGTCCAGGCACAAAGTCCTCTATTAACGTGGACCACCCACGGCCGAAGCTCGTGGAGTGGCAGAGTGAAAAAATTGCGTCGATCCCGTCGGCATTCCCCCTCTAAGGGGGCGCCTCAGGCACTGGGCAATAAACCCAGCCCTGTCCCCTTTAAATCGAGGGGCAGGTGTTGCCTGGGGGGATGGCCCCTGGGATCGACGCCGTTAATTGTATCAATGGTCCAGAGGCCGAGGCCAACTGTCTGATAAGACAAATAACCCACGTACTAATAACATGCAATTCTAATATAATACAAAAAAGCAGCGTTTACAGGTTGAACGAGAAGGCTATTTTGCATATTGATATTTTAAAATTTTATTTTAATAAATATGTGCTTGGTATTATTGATTTCTAATTGTTTGGTTTTATCTTAAGAAATATAAACACAAATCTCGTGGATAAATCTTAAAAAAGAAATTTATTTACAAGAAGAAATAACTGTAATAATTATCCTTTACTTCCTATTTTAACTAAATAGTTTAAATTAGGAAAATTTACCAAATGAAAGAGGGGTGTAATGGAAAATGATGGAATAGTTAGTTTCAAAGTTGTTCTATTTTTCGATTATACCCCCTCTGTTCCAAATCTTTTTTCTGCATTCTTAGTCAGTTTCATTAGCCTTTCTAATTTAATATGATATTTTATTATATCAAAACGTAAATACTTGCACCCGGAGGGTGCATATATTTGCTAGTAAATTAATAATATAACATATATACTTTTGAGAACTAGACTTACCAGATATTCAATTTAAGAAGCTTAAGTGGACTCCACAACAACTATGATCAACGATCTCATAATAAATATATATAATATATCTATATATATATACTATAATCTATATATATATTTACGTGGGGGCGGGGTATCTATACCTACAACACACACACACACACACACACACACACATACTAAAATATATATCATATATCATACTATATATCATATATATATATATATATTCGAAGTGAGATAGAAAGATAGAAGATAGACAGACAACAAAATAAAGATAGATAGCATGTCAGTATGTCAGTGCACTATTGTCCCAACAATGTAACAAGTCAATCCATTGGTAATAAATCTTTTGCAACATTTGTTATCACTGATTTACAAACAGATGTTTTTACTGTTTGTTTAAGAAGACCAAACTCAGAATAGCCTCGACTTGGACTCGACAGACAACTGGCTGACGAACAACACTGAGAATTCTTCACCGCAAAATACAAAAAAATTTCCTCAACTCAGTTTACACAAGGGCGACTACTTTCTACAAATATGAAATTAATGAGCGATCAGAATTCACAACCAAATACTGTTCTGATTAAACGAATAGATACAATGGGTATGAGAAAAGGAGAAAGCAGATACAAGAAACAAAATATAAGCAACTATTTCACTACCGACTATTATACGCATAGATAGAATCAGACAGCATAGAGCAGTTACTATACGAAGACACGCAAGAACGTCGTGAGAGTCACGAACTTGATCATAGGGGTAGATATGATCATCAGATATAGATTTTTAATGCACTACATACACACAATACACAACACACTAACACACACACAACAACACACATTATATACGACTGATTATTATTATATCATATCCATACTATTAATATAAAAATCATATTAATATATAGCATGACCCACTATATAAACTATCTGCAGCACGCGAGACCCCCAGAGGGTAAGTCGAAGATATGAGCATTAAAATATGATAATAGTTGTGCCATCCAGATTTCACACAACGAACAACCTATATACCTCAACTATACTATTATATTATATATAATATATACTATACCCTTATCTATATGATATAGTAACTCACCTACCTACATACTATATATTTCAGAGAGAGAATTGAGCCGATAAGAAAAGACATGCTCGAATCCATATAAGCCTATACCTATATAATAGATAGATCAGCAGATATATAGTTAGAGATAGATAGATAGATACCCTGATACAATATATACAAATTAATATCCTAATCTATCTCTACTCTCTCTTCACCATCCCTCTACTCTATCTCATCTCTCACTAACTAAACACACTACACTAACAAACATCACACCTCACTACACCACACCAATACACATCACTACTGATATACAATAATCAATATTATAAAGCTAACCTCAAATCTCACTCCATACAACTCACCTACCTATTCAGCCATGTATCACATACATCTACGATTATGTATATAAATAAATATCCTTCACCACTAACTACTCGTTTACACGTATATCCTATATCAGCAAAAACAATAGCACCCTCAGGACAACATATAAATCCGACAGCCCTATCGAAAAGCAACACTTAACATTGGAACAAAACAAACACATGATGTTACTTAGCAATTTGCCATGCACAGACAATTATTATTCTGACCCAAACTTACAATAAGCATCCGCAGTCATCAATCTAAGAGCAACAGTATTGAGAGAAAAACGGGATGACACAAAATACCAACCGCCTTACAGCAGGTACAACAACAACGCAATATTAATTCAATCTGCGAAACATTTTTAAAAACTGCGTGTTCGTAGCCTTAAAATAAAAATTAAATTTTATTTTTAAAAAAATCAGAAGCAATATATTTCATAAATAAAAAACTTCATAAAGAGTTATGATGTAAAATCTATTAAAAGCATGCCTAAATGAGTATCAAAATCTGTTCCATGACTATCATTCCAGAATATTAAAAAAAGTCAACATACAAGTCACACAGCTAATTGAAGAAAGAATATGTAAAGCTCTCTCAAACTCATTGTCTGGTGATTGAATAAATCCGATAGTGTTGATAGATGAACGCACTAACCAATATCAGCAATAAGCTATTATAATACATAATACTATATATCAACACTACCCTATATATCATTTATATATAGTTATATTATATATAAAGCCTTTATATATATCTATAATATATATAATTATGATATCATAAAGCCCTTATCAATAATATATACTATATATATATATATACTATAAGTATATATATATATATATTATATGCGCTGTATCTCTCTCTATATAAC
>CM042146.1:102834720-102837220 GCA_023376005.1 Doryteuthis pealeii
TCTCTCTCTCCTCTCTCTCTCTTCTCTCTCTTGTTTCTCCCTATCTCTCTCTTTCTCTCTCTCACACTCTTCTCTCTCTCATTCTCTCTCTTCTCCTCTCTTCTTGTTTTCTCCCTATTCTCTCTCTTTCTCTCTCTCACACTCTTTCTCACTCCGTCACGTCAGACTCTCTCTCTTCTCTCTCTCTCCTCTCTCTTCTCTCTCTCTCTCTCTCTCTCTCTCTCAATCTCTCTCTCTCTTTATCTGGACACAATCACGTGCACGCACGATGGCCTTTCTTCTGTGAAGATGTGACAATCATCATATATATATACCAGTATTAACGTCGCTTTTGGTTATAGACGTTTCTCGCCTATGCGATTTTCAAAACAAAGCTAATTTCAATTATTGTTTTTTTGATTTAAACATATGAGGGCCCAACAGCTTATTCGATTTTAAAACAGCATGGATTTGCATATGTCCACAGATAGTGCATGCAAGAGGGTTAATAAATGAAGTTTGCCACAGGTATCATATGACACAAGATCACAAATATGGGACATCTAGTGAGGATCAAACTCACTATTCAGTAACAGGGCTGTAAAGTCCGAGTCGAAAGCAATTAAGGGGTCACTGGAATCAGAGTCAGTAAAAGTATACAGTACGACAGCTAATTTATAAGATAGACACAACCATTCTTTTAGGGTCTAGAGGGGAGGTAGGTAATCCGATACAACAATATAACAATAAAGATGAGGACAATAGTCAGAATAATCCAAATGACACAAAACAAAAGGGTTTAATGAAACTGACATTAAAAGATGGTTGTGAGATTTTCAGAAAGGATTGGCTAATATTCAAAATGGCGGCTTGTCTCTTTTTTGAATTATTTGTTAAAATTTGTTTACAATAGAAATTAAAAAAAGGGGGGAGGATATGACAGTTATGACACTTTGGAAATCTTTTTTTATTTTAGCATAGAAGGTTTTCAAATATGGGGGTGAAAAAGAAAATACGACATGTCTGAAATATATTTGTTTCAGTTATCAAAGTTAAAAGTTTAAAAGAATACTTTTCGTGGTAAAAGTGAATAGTTTGTCCCCTTAAATATTTAATGATTGTTACACAAGAGAAAGAAAAAATACTAAATTAAAAAACTGGGGGTATCAAGGAAAAATAATAGAAATTGACTCTGAAACCAAAATTGCCAAAAGGCTCAACTCTACCCGGAACTATTTCTCTGATTTTTTTTAGATGAGGCTTGATAATTAGTATTATGTGTATTATTCGGACTATTGTCCTCATCTTCATTGTTTTTCAGGTATTTCTTGTCGGACTCGGGAATCATCTCGGACTCGGGAACCTTCTTGTCGTAATCGGGAGCCATCATGGAACTCTCAACCTAACCCTTCATTCGGTCCACGGGGGTATCCTGTTCTCATTCCGCTAACCATAGCTGGGGTAGAGGCGTTAAGCTGTATTAATTATTATTCTATGTTACTGCTGCCCTTGACCAGGATTTAACCTGCTGTCTAGAGATAACTGTCACTTAGAACTGTCTTAACCTAACTCCTTTATCCACTAGGCTATGTGTCCAATTGGACAACCCTGTGTGAATTTTGGGAACGTATAAACATAATGTCTTGTTTTGCCTAGAATATCTACCTATTTACTTATGTGTGCTTTTTTTTTACCTAGACTCATGTTGTGTTTTTTTTCTGTTGTTTTTCCCCTAGGTAGATGCTCTACTGACTGAGCTAAACCAGTCCCTAATGAATAATAAAATGTTCTTTTATTGACATTTAACATAGAAGATGTTCTCGTTCTATGTTAGAACTAAATGTATTTAAAATACTACATGCTTAATTTACTTTTAATTGACAATTTTGTGAGTATATATTTGTATTGTTCACGCTCCTCTGTACTTAGATATACATGCTCGATCAAATTGAGAACTATTTACTTATCAATATAGCACTCTATTCTATATATATATATATATATACTAGACAAAACGTGACCCGTTGAGTCACCCATTCAGCTCTGGGTAGATAATTGGGATAAGGGAAAAGTGAGTTTGCAAAGCGAATTAAATTTTTTTTAATAAGTACGTCCGGATAAAACATTAAAATGATTTTGTAAGATTTCTAAGAAAGGGATGGTTTGACCTAATTTAAGCTACGAATTGCTGCTTATGAAATTTAACTACAAACATATTCCAAATTCTCCAATCTCTCTCTCTCTCTCTCTCTCTCTCTCTCTCTCTCTCTCTCTCTCTCTCTCTCTCTCTCTCTCTCTTCTCTCTCAAAAAGAAACTAACATATATAACGATACAAGAGATACATAGAGAGGGAGAAAGTGATAGGCAGAATGTAAAGTAAGACGGCTCAGTTTTTAACTTAATTGCAAATTACGACTAATTAGAACTAATTAAAATGGATTTTTTCAAAGATATCTTAATTCCTAAAAGTAAGGAATAATTTAGTATAACTTTCATGTCATTAAACTAAACATTAAAAAG
>CM042146.1:102842220-102849720 GCA_023376005.1 Doryteuthis pealeii
GGTCGACTTCATGCAATCCTTATACCTCTTCTTAGGCTTTTGAGCCAAACGCATTCTGTTTGCAAGTTCCCCATAAAACAGTTGTTTAGGAAGTCACTCATCGTCCATCCTTACCAAATGCCCGCTCCACCTCAATCTATGCTTGGTTATAAGAGCTTCTATACTTTGCTTTTGTCCGTTTCATACACTAGTTACATACATTTTAAATATAAGTTTATGCTTGTTTACCTATGATCACTATAATGCATATATACATTGCTTTTTTCGGATATGTCACATTGTATTTACCTTGTACCCCACTTGTACGGGTTAGGCACAAGGCCCTATTAACGTGGGACAACCCACAAACCGAAGCTCATGGGTGGCGGGTGAAAAATTGCGTCGATCTCGTCGGCATTCCCCCTTAAGGGGGCGCCTCAGGCACTGGGCAATAAACCCAGCCCTGCCCCTTTAAATCAAGGGGGCAGGTGTTGCCTGGGGGATAGCCCCCTGGGATCGACGCCGTTAATTATAGCAATCCCCACTCGTTTTTTACATAGGATGTTTAAAAAAAAAATTTTTAATTACTATATAAATTTTGACTCAAAATGCAGAGTATACATACATACATACATACATACATACAGCGGTTCGTCCTCCTCTTAACCGAATGGGGGCGAGTGGTCTAATAGTTAAATTCGTAGGTAATTCCTGGACGAAGCTGTTTGCATTTCACAAAGCAGAAATACCATTGAGAAAGGTATGAATCTATGGGTAAATAGCAGGACAGACTAGGCTCTTTAACCATAGCTGGATAACCAGTCTAGGAAAAGGAAAACTCTGAATTCAAACCTGTTCTGCAGGAGGAGCAATGACGAACTCATAAGTGACGTTCTCCTGTGGAAGCCCACACATGGACATGCTAATGTGGGTCGTCCAGCAAGGACCTACATTGACCAACTCTGCGCGGATACTGGATGCTGTGCAGAGGACCTCTCTGGGACAATGAATGATAGAGAGAAGGTTGGCGAGAGATTGTCCTGGGTATCCATGCTAATTGCGCGACATGATGATTGATGATGATGATGATGAAACTCCGCTTAAGAAATTGATCTTGTGACGCATTCTGCTCGTGTGGAGGGGTTGGTATATATATATATATATATAGAATAGAGAATGAAAAAGGAAGGAAGCTGAAGGCAAAGGAAGAAAACTAGAAAGGAAGGAAGGTTTTGTATTTACATTGGAAGGAAACAAAATGCGTTCAATGTTTGCACTTCACACAACAGAAAGTCCAAACTCGACAGCTGGCTTCTCTTTGGCATTCACCGTTGTTTATTTCCTCTTCATAGACAACCTCCCCTTCATCCTTATTCTCGTCCCCCCCTCCTCCCCTCTTCATTATCCCCTCCTCCTACATTTCACCTCTCCATTCTCTTGAGTGTACAGGAAAGAGCACACCGGTAAGCAAAATCAAATGGGCACCTCACGTGATGTAATGGTTAGCAAGCTTGATTCGCAAATGAGTTCGATTCTCACTGGGCGCCCCATACTTCTAGCCTTGTGCCACATCTAAGCTAAGCTTAGTAAATAACTAGGTACTAAAATATTGGGCACCTCAAGGGGTGTAATGATTAGCAAGCTAGATTTGCTGACCATTGTTAGTGAGTAACAATGAATAAATGAGTAAGAATTAATAAAACAAAAACGTTTTTGGCATAAAATATCCCAATAAGGGTTGACATGCCGTAAAATCCCAATAACTGACCAGCCAGTGTGGAGATGCCTACATATTTTTAAAAACACATTGACTCCGTTTTATCTGTGTCCAGATAGAGGCCGATGCCTCTTGCTGTCTTCTCTCGAATATGCAGTAGTGATTCGGCTTGTTTTTGTGTATTTGCGAAAAGCGCTAGATCATCTGCGTAGTCTGCATTTATAATAGTTTCTGCGAGATAACGCCGGTTTTTGCCTTTTATATTTTTAGCATGAAGCCATTTTCCTCTATGATATTTAATGATTTAAAACTGAGATTTTAACCGTATATGTACGGGTATTTTCCGGCACGTCTTCAGGAATATGAGGAACAACATTAGTGTTGTGGACTAGCCTAGCTTACCTTTCGTAGAGAGTAAATGAGCTGGTCCAAGACTATTTGCTGTTTTATCAGAACATCTGGGTGATTGCCTGTGTCTGCTCCAGAGCGCTTCGGCCTCTGGAGTGGCTAAGGTAATAAAATTAATAGCGTCGATCCCAGGGGGCTATACCCCAGGCAATACCCGCCCTTGATTTAAAGGGTCAGGGCTGTGTTTATTGCCCAGCGCCTGAGGCGCCTCCCCCCTCGAGGAGGAATGCCGACGGGATCGACGCATTTTTTGTGCCTACCACCCATGAGCTTCGGCTTGTGGGTGGGTCCACATAAAAATGCCCTTGTGTCACGCCCTCATAAGTAGAATAAGAGGCAAATACCCTGCTTCAGAGTGCTTCGGCCTCTGGGGCGGCTAAGTAGAATTAACAGCGTTAAGAAAATTAACAGCGTTGATCCCAGTGGGCGATCCCCTCAGGCAATACCTGTCCCCCTTGATTTAAAGGCCAGGGCTGGGTTCATTGCCCAGCGCCTGAGGTGCGAGTTACTCTATGTCTGGCGTAAACTGAAGTTGGATGTACAAGTATACTGAATATTGTATGATCCAGTAGAGAACAAATTAGTGAATTTTAAAGAATAACTCGTAATTCTATATTCAAAACAAAGAAAATAATATTTCACCTATTCTTACAGCCAGAAATAAAACGTTTTTATTTAAATTGAAAATATGCTCTTCTCACACGGTCCTGAGAGAAAGTGTAAAAGCCACAGTTGCTCCAGGGCATTAATATAACTTAGTCTCCTCTATCGTCTGAATCGAGGCGGCCATCTGGCCTTAGAGATTTAACTTATTGCAGTATATTGACGCCAGGTGGCCTAACATGTCCGGAAGTGGAGGCTCGGATGCTTTGAGGTGAGCCAATCGGACAGAGGAAGCTGAATGTACTTCCAGTGGATAGATGGCCGGTATTGGTAGAGAAGAGGATGATGAAGCAGCTTATGATAGATTGTAAAGATAATACAGACCCACGTGTATACATATATATGTGGGTGCACACATACACACACACACACACAAACACACACACCACAACACACACATATATATATATATGTATATACAAACACGCACACATGTGTATACATATATATACAAAACGATTCATATAAACAATCTGGTGGAAGTTATCATTCTGTTGTTATCGAAAGTAATATATATATATATATATATATATAATATATATATATATATATATGGAAATACGATGAGGAAATTAATAATTTTAAAATATTTTCTTTTCATATATATATCTTATTATAATAGAGATTGTGTGTTTTTCTGTCTGTAACCGAAACTAAATCACTACTCAAGTCACAATTCCCTTAGTAATTGACGTCACATTCACCATGAATTTATCCTTATTTTAACCTCAATTATTAATAAAATTGTTTTACATTATTTATACTGTTAACCATATCTACATACTAATAACATGCAATTGTATTTATATATACAACAAAATAGCGGTTTACAGTGTGAACGGGAAGGCTAATTTGCATATTGATATTAAAAAAGTGATTTTAATAAATATATGCTTAGTATTATTGGTTTCTAACTGTTTGATTTTATTTTATGAAATAAGCAAACATCTCTTCATTAATCTTAAATGAAATCCATTAACAAGAAAGATAAGTGTCATTTTATTCTTTACTTCATATTTTAACTAAATACTTAAATTAGAAAAAAGAACAATGAAAAGACGAGAGTGATGGAAGAGTAAGTTTCAGTTGTTCTATTTTTCGATTATACCCTCCTCTGTTTCAAATCTTTTAATCTGCATTCTTATTTAGTTTCATTAGCGTTTCTAATTTAATACAATATTTCATTACATTAAAACTTAAATAATTGCACCCGGAGGGTGCATATATTTGCTAGTATATATAAATATATGTGAATAAAAAGGCCTCAAATACCAGGGGTATCGTGATTATGGACCATTTCTACTCGTGGGTATCTGAGGCCCACCGAGCTTCGTCAGACCACGTTTTTATTCAGTCTGAATATAAACGTGGTCTGACGAAGCTCGGCGCGCGCCTCAGATACCCACGAGTGGAAATGGTCCATAATCACGATACCCCTGGTATTTAAGGCCTTTTTATTCACAAATAAATTTGCCCTGTTTATAAAAATTAGGCATTGAGCTCTCATACGGAACTTGAACTTTACAACAAACTACTGGTAAAGAATAGGACCAGCCTAGAATCACCTTGTACCAAGAAACTTGGTTCCCCAACAAAGAATATATTATATATATATATATATATTATATATATATATATATATATGGAGAGAGAGAGAGAGAGAGAGAGAGAGGAGGGGGACATATATTCAATATGGGCGCTATATTCATAAGTAAACAGGGCTCAATATCATGATAGAACATTTATATCTAAGTTAGGGTGCCGGATGTGCAGTCAAAGCTGCCCGGTTACTGACAGTTTCCTCGCCTATGCAATCTTTAGACACCTGTCCACGCTAACTTAACCAATATATATATATATATATATATATATATATATGGGGGGTGCGTATGCTAGTGTGTGTGAGTGCATGCTAGTGTGTGTGAGTGCATGCTAGTATGTGTGTGAATAATATTTTTCAACTATAAAATAGGATATTAATAAAACAGGATAAAAACTCACGACTCGGTGTTTAACGTATCACGTCTCCTTAGTGTGGTTAGACATTGCAAGCTATCCCCTGCCGAGATAGAAACACAACTGATTTTCGTCAGTCCGGCGTCTTAACCACTTAGCCATCAGCTACCTGAAGTGGTAGATTTTAACTGATAAATACATATATTGGTAAATATGCTACATCCGTTAGAGAGCTCACAACCTGTTTACAAGGAGCCTTGCCAATTCAAGCTTAATCTATAACTGACAATAAAAATTTTATCTCAGAGAGCTCAACCAACAAGGAGTTGGGAACATTATATATATATATATAATATATATTATATATATATATTGTGTGTGTGTGTGTGTGTGTGTGTGTGGTGTGGTGATTGCCACTTCTTCACAGAAGGCCACATCTACAAAGTTCCGGTGTGAGCACAAAAATGGCTCAGAATTCCAGCTTTGCTTTTACACGCCCTGTCGCATAAAATACACGTGAGACCCCCAGCTTTCACTCCTACACACACATGTTTTTCACGCGGTCCTCTGTCACCATGCCACCGAGACTAGCCCGTGACAGGCAAGTCCTGCCACAATACTTCATATATGTTCAGGCTTAAATGTAGAAAATGTATCCAGGACCTCCGTCTTGTGCCGCTTTCGTAGTGTCCGCTTCAGGATGGAGTGTTCGAGCTGCATTTCCTCAAACCTTCTACATCCACTATAAACGAGTCTCCTCTATGCTGAACGATTCGTAACCGTCCTTTCCCAATCCTCAAAGGATTGAATATATATAATATATATATATATATTATATATATATATTATATATATATATATATATATATATATATGGTTGTTTGCATTTCACATAGCGCTAATACCCTTGGGAAAGGCATGAATCCATATATTCTCCCCCCAGTTATGGGTAAAATAGTAGGGCAGACTGGGCTCTTTAACCATGGGTAGGTAACCAAGTCAGTTGGTATTATGATAATTCTAAGTTGGATCTTTCTTCCAACAGCAGAATGTTAGAGTTGTTCAGATCCAATGGAGAGCTCAATGTTCAATATTTTTGAACAGAGTAATATAATTGGCAAAGAAAAAGCTTAAAAATGGGTCATTTTGCGGTTATACATCTATTTCTACCCACAGATTTAAGTGTATACATATGAGTAACTTCAGACCGCTGCTTTATTGGACATTTCCAAAAGGTCAGCGGTCTGATGATACTCATATGTATACACTACTACCTGTGGGTAGAAATAGATGTATAACCGCAAAATGACCGATTTTTTCATTTTTTTTGTGCCATATATATATATATATATATATATATATAATATATATTACATTCTGTCGGACATACTCACACATACATTAATATTGATGATATAGAGTGCTATATTCTATAAGTCAGTAGTGCTCAATATCGTTGATAGACCATGTGTATGTAAGTTAGGGTAGCGTGGACAGGAAGTCGACGGTGCTTGGTTACTGATAGTTTTTTGCCTATGCAATTTTCAAACAATTTCAAATTCGGTTTGAAATCACTTGTTATAGGGTGGTTGCTGTTATGGGGTGATTTTTACCAATTGTTTCAACACCTGTGTGAAAGACACGTTGTATGGATGATAAGTGACTAGTACGCTGCTTTGAAACCAGTCGTAACAATCCCCCTTAAGTGTATTGTACTCAGTAACGAATAAATACAAATCTTACACTCGCAACCGGGCCTTTTTATTTTCAAATTCCCAATAATAAATGACCCCACCTCACACCCACACAAATACCCTTACACACACCCATATATATATATATATATAATATATATATATATATATATATATATATAGGGGCCGGGTTAGCTCAGTCGGTAGAACGTTCGGCTAGAAGCCACAAGGTTCTCGCCAACTCAGCGTATGAGTAGCACAGGGATCTGTGTGGTAAAGTAAGGAGCTGATGGTAGGTGTGGCGCTCCGCCTCAGACGCAAAAACAATCTCCTTGGTCTAGCGCTATTGAAAAGGGGATAGACTCCTTCGCTTTATGGCTCATGCCGATATTAGGCCGCCCCGACGACTTTATTTACTTTATATATATATACATGTATATGAAGAGTATTTTCTTATAAAACAGTATTATTTGTGAGACTATAAAAAATATGTAAGTAATTATATGGTCTGCTAGGTAGAAACTACTGACGCTTTCCTAAGATGTTATAAATAAGACTTGTTATGCGATTGTCTCCGGTGAATTATTTTAAACAAAAACACTGGAAATATTTAATTAATGTAAAAAGAAAAGAAGAAGAATATGAATGAATATAATTTTGATCTACTGCTCTGAACATAAACAACTTTTTTGTGGTCAAACATCTTGCAATTTCTTTCAGGAAACATCTCTAATTGGTGTTGTGTAAATAAGTAGAAAAACATACACATGATGTGCTAAACTGTACTAACCAGCGACAAGAACGACAGCTACTGTCTCGCAACAACCGTGTATGCCAGAATTTGAGGTAAGTATTTACATTACATAAATAAATGTATCGTCGGGTCGGAGCATCATTCGGGTCAAAAGCATAGTTGCGTACCTTCTTGATCTCATCAGCAATCATGGTGTAGTGAAGAAGTGGCTCAAAGAACAGTCAACATAATTTTACATAGCAGGGATACATGCTCTGTTTCGAATGATGGACTAAACTGTTCTAACAAGTGACAAGAACGACAGCTACTGTCTCGTAACAACCGCGTAT
>CM042146.1:102852220-102854720 GCA_023376005.1 Doryteuthis pealeii
TCTCTCTCTCTCTCTCTCTCTCTCTCTCTCTCTCAACACACACACACACACACACGTTTTCTTTTTCTTCTTTATTTAATTTATCCTTCAAAACCTTAAAAAAAGAACCCGTCGACATCAAAATTCATACACGTTTCTGTCATGGACGAGTTTCCTTCCGTTTAAAAAGAAAATCAGAAAAATATGGCATATTTTGAACATTTTATTCCAGAATAAAAAAAATTTAAAAAAAGAGAGAGAGAAAAAAGGAAAGAGAGAAATAAATATATTATCCAGTTGTAGTTGACATGTTTTTAACTCTTCGTTCTTTTTTTTGTCCACATGCGTTGATTGAAAATATATTTTAGCCCTAAAAAAAGAAAGAAAATCGAACTGTAAAAGGACATATCCAGATAACTTATCACTTGTAGTTTGTTTTTTCTCTCTCCGAGGTTGGAAAGCATCGGTCCGAATTTCTACTTCCGGTACAGAAACGCTGACATTCATTACCACAAGTTCTTGAAAAAAGAAAATTCATTTTTTTTTCGGGGGGGGGGCAATGTGTTATGATTGCCTGTCGTAGTACACCGTTCAGCATATACGCCAAGCTATTCGTAGTTAGTGTTTTGTTTGTTGTTTTTTTTGGGGGGGGGGCTGTATTTTGGGTGGGGGGGTCTTAAAATTCTCTTGCTGCTAGTTATTTTCTTTTTATCTTTTTTTTTTTTTGATTTGGCATTTTTCTGATATTCTTTTTCGTAAGTTTATTTATTTATTTCTTCTTCTCTTCTTCTTTTTTCTTCTTCTTCTCTTCTTATTATTATTATTATTATTATATTATTATTATTATTATTATTATTATTACGGTTAAATCCCACTGAAAGCACCGGTTCCTGCTAGAATCCGAAGTTAAGCAGCGATGAGCCTGTTTAATACTTAATTAGGTGACCACCTAAGCAACCTAACTTCTTTGTTTATCAAAGTGACTTGATTCCTTATTAAATAAAATTCATTTTATTTTTAATATAGACAGCGCATTTTTTGATTAATTCAAACTTTTTGACTAGCAGCGTTCTGTTTTTTGCTAACGGTCATTTTTTCCCGTCTTATTTTTGTTGATGACCGATCCACGTGCGGTCGTTGCAGATATTGCGAGGGTCCTCACATCAGTGAGGTAGGGCCGGTGTTGCTTTTTAAACCGTCGAGAGGAAGGACCCGAAACGGTTTGCACATTCTCTCCTGATGAGCCCATGCATCTGTAAACATCCTTTGTTTTTTCAATATATCATATTCACACTGTCGGATTAATTTCCATTTTATTTTCACACACACACACACACATATATATATATATATATATATATTATATATATACATAAAGTTATATATTTTCTTCAGGTGTGTGTAGACTGAGACTCGTCGGTAGAAAAAGCACATACACAGGAGCCTTCGTGAGATCTGAGCGATCTCGATCTCGATCTACCCAACCAAAATTTCTAAGGGTTTTTAATAACCCGTTAACTCAACAGGGCCACGCCTCTTTAATCGTGACATCTACCCAGTTTTCCTGTAGACACACCTCACCCACTCAGCTTATTTTTATTGGTTATGGGCTATACCTACACATTTTCTGTGCCTACGCATTGTCACTTTACACCTGTCTTTCCGAGTGTCGAAGGTCGATTCAATGTCAAGGCAAAATCCTGTTTTTGGTTTTGTTTTCAGGTCCATGTTGACACCCGCGCATTACCTGTGCCCACACACGAGTCATCTGCACATGGTCTTCCGGCTATCAAACTGCCAACCAGGCAATATATTACAGTACTTCAGAAGAACAACTAAAATTCTAGAAACAAGCCACCGTTTTTTTAAATCTTAACACTTTGACCGTCTGATGATTGCAAGTACACATGAAACTGTAGTTACGGGATATATCCATAATATTCAACCTTTGATTATATATATATATATATATGCAATGATCATTTTTCCGGAAATTTGATCTCTCAGTGACCGAATGATACATACATTCGTATGTATTTAATAGTTTAAAAAACACCAGTCCCCGCATCAGCTGTCAGTGGGCGAGGGGATAAGACATCGGATTACCATGCGGTCAGTCTGAGTTCGAACCCTACCCAAGGATAGTTGTGTCTAGCCACACTGAAGAGGCATGATATGCCGAAACACGTGTCTGTGGATGACTTATTAATTATTAATATATATATATATATATATTATATATATATATATATATGGTTAAAATAGAAATTAGAAGGCAATTGGCAATGCAATAGAATAGGTGTTGAAAATGATGTTTATTTACCTGTTTCCTAATTATTTTCGGGATAAATCCCATCTTCAGAGGTTTTAGAAGTACTTGTGTTTTTTAGTACTTATCTTACTGTGCTGTTGTAAACAACAAACGTTTACGCCAGCGCAGTAAGATAAGTACTAAAAAAAACACATGTACTTCTAAAACCTCTGAAGATGGGATTTATCCCGAAAATATTATAAATTATAT
>CM042146.1:102857220-102899720 GCA_023376005.1 Doryteuthis pealeii
GGTGGTTGTCGTTGGTGAAGGGATCATTGGACTCGACGAGAATTTACGTTTCGGATTGAGATTGGCTCGGAGATTTTCGATGGGGAAGAGGAGAGTGGATTGCGTGATACGAGGTTCGGATCAAAAGGAAAAACGACGGGAATGGGTGGGGGAGTTACGGCTTTTTACAGGGTAGGGACAAAAGAAACGACGTGAATGACGTTAGCAATAGATTTGCGAAATAACAGTTGCCTGAATAGATAGATAGATAGATAGATAGATAGATAGATAGATAGATTTTTATCATACATACCTTGATTAAGTAGACAGACAGCCGACAGCCAGAGACAGAAAGTGAAATAGATATGTACAGACTGAAATAGATAGATAGATAGATAGATTTTTACCATGCATACCTTAATTAACTAGATAGACAGACAGACAGACAGACTGACAGAGACAGAGACAGAAAGGGATAGAGATATGTACAGACTGAAATAGATAGATAGATAGATACATAGATAGATACATAGATTTTTACTATACATACCTTGATTAAGTAGACAGACAGCCAGAGACAGAAAGTGAAAGAGATACTGAGATAGATAGATAGATAGATAGATAGATAGATAGATAGATTTTACCATTGATACCTTGTTTAAGTAGACAACCAGCCAGCCAGAGACAGAAAGTGAAATAGATATGTACAGACTGAAATAGATAGATAGATAGATAGATTTTACCATTGATATCTTGATTAAGTAGACAGACAAACAGACTGACAGACAGACAGACAAAAACAGAAAGTGAAAGAGATATATACAGACTGAAATAGATAGATAGATCAGATAGAAAGAGAGATGAAAACACTGATAGAGAGGGATAGAAAAAAAGGATATATCTACAGATAGATAGATAGATAGATAGATAGATAGATAGATTTTACCATGCATATCTTGATTAAGTAGATAGATGAACTGGGTGAGAGAAAGAGATATGTACATAGATAGATAGATAAAGAGAGAGAGAGAGAGAGAGAAATAGAGATTGATTAAGTGATTGATTGATCGATTTTTAGTATATATACCTTGATTAAGTAGACTTACAGACAGACAGAAAGCGAAAGAGATATATGTACAGACATAGATAGATAGATAGATAGATAGATAGATAGATAAGACAGAAAGGGATGAACACACCGGGAGATATAGAAAGAGGGGTATATCTACAAGCCGAGATAGATAGATAAATGTGAATAGGTTGAGATAGATAGATACACACACACACACACACACACACACACACACACACACACACATATATATATATATATATATATATATATATATTATATATAATGCATATATACATTCATACATGTGAATATTAGATACTAGGATAGATAGATAGATAGATAGATAGATAGATAGTCATTACTCGTAATAATATTTTGAAATATAGTGTTTGATTTTACAAGCACGTAATCGCAAAGAAGTCTTAGCATCTAATATAACTTCATTAGAGAAAGAAGAAAAATTTGTGAATTTTGATAAACTGTCCTTAGCTAAAGTGTTCCTCATTGTTATAAATTTGTAAGTATGTTTATTTGCATGATGTGTATTTATGAATCATCGAATAGTCAAAATAGAAAAGTTGCAATGTTGAATGAGCTTCAACTTCGCTGACATTAACTTTTTATTTCGTTCATAAACACCTGCTGTATCAAACGGAATAAATCTTGTTTCCCCACAATTTTCTCGCTAGAAAATATAAATGTGACTCCGAAAAACATGCTTGTAAGTAATCAGTGTTACATAATTCATGGATAGCCTATCAATTATGTAAGTAGTGTAGAGAATTTAAATTGAGTTCGTTAGAAAAATTAAAATCGGAGAGTTGAGTAGAAAGTTACTACCGTTATGATTGACAAGTTGTAACCACCGCTTGACCCCCCCCAAAAAAAACGCGCCAGTAGAAACGTTTGATAGTTTTTAGTTGGTTGCGATCAGTTACTCACGAGAGAAGACGCTGTCATCGGCTCTCAAGATGTCGCTTCTCGCCGTGCGGTTTTTGGCAGGGTAAATACCTACCATATAACCAACCAACCAAACCAAACTACTATATAACATTTACCAATATTCTTTTCTATTCTTACTCGTGTACATAATTTTATTTTTAGTCATTTTGTTATTAATAACTGTAATCGTGTTATATCGACCTGGCATTGCTATTAAAATAAACCGCCTATTTATCATACTCTTAACAAGTAATTGCTTTTAATTTAATAATGATAATAATAATAATAATAACGGAGATTAGCCTCCGGTTTTTGTCTGTAACAAAAACTACGTCACTGCTTACGTCACTATACTCGAAATCATCATTACATAGAATAAATACACTCAAAATTTGAGCATGCGACATTAGACAGTCCTCGTTGTTTTTTAAAACAAGTTTTAATAGATACATCCCCAGTATCATATATTTATATATAGTTAGTTTTATTTTAATAGATATTCAAAGTTAATAGAACTTAGTTTCGATTTCAAATTGTTTTATTTTTTTTTACTCCTTTAATAAATTTGATGGTTCAAACTCTCCGACATTTGATTTTTAACTTCCATCTCCTCAAGCAATATCTTTCAAAAATTTATTTTTACATCACCCGGAAGGTGTTTTTTATTTTGCTAATAATAATAATAATTAATAATAATAATAATAATAATAATAATATCCCTTTTCAGCTAGTATATTGGTCTGAGACCTGTCCTCTGTTCCTTATATCCCAAGCCTTCATCTTATTTCCACAGAATATTTATAATCTTTCCACAGATTATCCAACCTTGCCTTAAAGGGGTTTAGAGATGGGGCATTCCTTACTGATGATGGTAATTCATTCCATGAATTCACCACCCTGTTACTAAAATAATTTTACCTTGCATTTGTTTTGCAAAATTACTTGAGAGTTTTAATTTATGACCCCTGGTATTGATTTCTTTTAGCAACATTCAATAGATTAGAGTTCACTGAATAAAATCCATGGGTATATTTATAGACTTCAATCATATCTCCTCTGGTTTGTCGATAAACAAACTTGGTAAGTTGTCTTCCTAAATCTTTCTTCATGCGAAATTTTTTGTTATTTTGTTTGGTTTTTGTGGGTTTTTTAAGATACTTAATAATAAATATTCATTATTATTTTCCTTCCTTTTGAGTTTTTCACATCAGCGTTAGCTGATGGCATTTCACTGGAGTCTGAGTGACAACAAGTCTCCTAAGGTCGCCATGACTCTTCTGAGTATTCTAGCCGATTGCAGCAATGCAGTAGTCTGGATGGTCTCAATTCTTCCTCCGATTTCCAGATCCTCCAGTCTTTTTTCAAAGTTTATTGGTACCGTTCAAAGTGCACCAACTACAATTGGTATCACTTTCCCTCTCATATTCCCAACTCAGTCGTATTATTATTATTATTATTATTATTATTATTATTATTATTATTATTATTATTATTATTTCACTCCTTGTGAATTTTCACACCAATTTTAGCTGATGGTATTTCACCGCTCAGATCTCCATTACTACTGAATCGCAATATTGAGACCTTGTGTCACATCCTACTCGTGGCGAACCAACCACAAAACCAACTAATCAGACCAATAATTCCATAACATTTACCAATAATTCTTTTCGATTTTTCCTCGTGTACATAATTTTGTTATTCGTAACTGTAATCGTGTTATATCGACCTGGCACTGCTATTAGAATCAACCACCAATTTATTATACTCTACGCTTAACAAATGATTGCTTTTAACTTGTTATTTCATTTGAGTGTTTTTTTTAAGACACTTAAAACATTTTCTTAGAAATTGCTATTCTTTGTCTTCATCTTTTCACTACATTTTATCGAAGTTAATCACTGTGGCGTTGTATTTTTTTTCTGCCATTTTTTCTTTCTTTTATTCGGTAACTTAAATGTCAAATTACACGTGACTACAAAACGCTGACCTATGAATCAAACACTGTTGGTTTTTATAAAACAATTTTTAAAGGGCAACAAATAACTTGAAGTAAAGAAGAAAAGGATCCTCTTGAAAATCAGAGTGAGACACAATGGTCAACATTGTCGACTCTTTTGGTCGTAATTTTCTTGCAAAGGAAATGTCATGAATAACGCTTCTTCCCGCGGTAAACTCCTCCTACTCCTCATTATAAAAATTGATGACGTCACAAATATCGAACGGTCTTCTTGTCCAATCAGAATGCTCGAATAATTTACTTTTTTTTTTAGTTTTTTTTTTGTTCAAAGCGTTGGTCTTGATTTTCATAATAGAAATTTTATTCGTTAATTCAGACGCCATTTTTTTTATTCTTATTTTTCTTTTCTTATAAAGAAAAAAAAACTTTTCTTGTGAAAAGCATTGCAATATTAATGCGAGGGTTTCTTTATATTCTTATTTCTAAAGCAGATTTTTGGGCGCGCGAATAATAGAAGAATGTAGAATGAAAATAAATCGTTCTTTATTTTTCTCTTTCCTTCCCGCTCGCGCCCTCACGCTCCCCACGCTCACCGCGCTCCCCACGCCCACCGCGCTCCCCCGTGTCTGTAAACGTCGAGTCTCCTTGACACCTGAGACTTTTTGACAAAAGGAAAGTTTCAAATCAACTACAAAAATGTTCGTAACTTTTCTTTCTGCTTTTTCTTACTTTTCTTTTCTTTATTTATTTGTTTTGCTTTTTCCTTTTTCTGGAACTTTTTGTCTTTCAAATTATGAATAATATTCGAACCGAAAGCAAATACCCACCACTCTGTCTGTCTGTCTGTCTGTCTGTCTGTCACTTTCGTTATTTCTTTCTTTCTCATATCTACCATTTTCTATTGAGTTAGTTAATGGACGACTTTCTTTCTTTCGCTATCTCTATATTTCTTTCTATCACTTTATCTATCCATATTGTGTTTATGTCTGTCAATCTATCTATTTGTCTATTTGTGTATCAGTTTTTTCCTATCTATCTATCTATCTATCTATCTATGTCACGTTATGTCTATCAACCTATCTCTCAGTCTATATGTTTGTATCGGACTGTTCATATCTATCTATCTATCTATGTAACATTCTGATCATGTATATAAACTCTCGTTTCATTTTCGTATCCGGATGTATCTATCTATCTATCTATCTATCTGTTACGTTCTGATACTGTATGTTAACATATCTCTCATTCTATCAATCGGTAGAAGTTTGGTCTTATTCACCTATTTATCTGTGTGTGTGTTTTGTATTTGTTTGTGTTGTGTGTGTGTGTGTGTGTGTGTGTGTGTGTAATGTCTTGATCATCTATATCAACCTATCTCTCGTTCCATCTATCCATGTCAGTTTTTATCTATCTATCTATCTATCTATCAGTTAGATAGGAAAAGTGTTTTTTTATTTGTGTTTATGTTTGTGTGTGTGGGTGTCTGTGTGTATGTAACGTCATGATCATGTATATCAACCTATTTCTCGTTCCATCTATCCGTGTCAGTTTTTTATCTATCTATCTATCTATCTATCTATCCATAAATTAGATAGGAAAAATGTGTTTTAAAAGTTGTTTCAAAAATCAGTTTAGATTTTTTTATACAATTTGGCTACTCATCAAGAATGAATAAACAAAAAAAACGTCGTCGACATAAAATAGCCCAACAAGGTTTGACGTGCCGTCAAATCCAACAAGCCAAATAACAACCAACTCAACTGAAACCGTTTTCCCCTGGTCACAGTACCAATTCCATTTGACTATGTCCCCTACTCTATTACTGAAAGATCTTAAACCGATTTGGTTTGGTTTAGTTTGTTTTATGGCATATCAACCTCGGTGGGTCATTTAATGCCGACAAAATGTTGAGATAAATTCATTCTTAATGGATACTCAATTTTTTTATAAACACATTTTTACTATTTAACCCATCGATAGGACCCTAATAGATACAACCACTCCGGGTCTGAGTGGACCAGGGAGCAATGATGATGAAGGGGCGCTCCACATTCCCCAAACCTCCAGAACTGGAACCTCACCATCAGATAGAGTTTAAGCTCATTCCCAGGACATGAAGACTCTCAGCCACCGCCTTCTAGCACATGTACGATGAAAATAGTTGGGGCTTGCCATAAGGGCAATAGGGTTGGGACAATCAACTTGGTGCTAGGGCTTGATGTGGTTAGTCGATTGATGGGAGGGGGTCTCTCCGACTGCCCGTCTAGCCTATGTAAGTGGAGTGTTGCATGTCATGGACCGCTCATCCACCAGGATTCCGTCCTTAAGCATCATTGGTCGCCTACCGCGACCAAGAAATGGCTCCGTTGGTGGGGTCTTACCCCTCTGCAGAGATGCAGTCGGTGTATTCTAAAGTCCTGGCTGACAGGGTTCTAGAGTCGTGGGAAATGGACTCATCGACCCGAATTCAATTCCTGGACGAGGCTGTTTACATTTCACATAGCGCTAATACCCTTGGGAAAGGTATGAATCCAAATAACCTCCCTCTAACTATGGATAAATAGTAGGGCGATCAGGGCTCTTTAATCTTGGCTAGGTAACTAGTCTAGAAGAAGGAAAACTCTGAATTCGAACCTGTTAAACTCCGCTTCTGAATTTGACTTCGTATCTCATCCTTTTTGTGCAGAGGGGTTGGTAAAATATATACATATATATAGATAATATAATCCGCTCTACTTACGTATTGAGCACTTTATATTTGTTATAACGCTGACTTATCCGAGTAACACTTACAGCAACCAAATATTGAGACCAACCCAATATTCTTACTGGTAATTCATTCCTTATATATATATATATATATATAATATATATATATATATATATATATATATATAAATAAAGATTTTTTTGTTTGTTTTATAGTGTGATAGAAGCATTATTTATAAATGTAATACGATTTTTTTTTTTTTTGAAGGCAAAATAATGCAGATTCATGTTGAAAAACATATTTATTCTTGTGCTCTTAATTTTCGGATTAAAATCCATCTTCAGAGAGTTCATTATAGAGTTGAAAATATTCCATCTGTGTTTTTTAAAGTCAACTTGGTTCTAATTACGTTGAGTTGATGGAGATTTGAAATTTTGAAGAGATCGTAAACTTCCGTTAAGATTTCAAATTCGGTAGAGATCGTGCAGTTCCGTTAAAACCCGTGAGTTGTTAAATTGCGGGGGGTTTGAAATCATTTAAGATATATATTTTTTTCTTTTAAATTTCTTTTAAATTATTTTTGCATTATTTTGCCTTCAAAAAAAGAAAAAATATATATCGTATTATATATATATATATATATATATATATATATATATATATATATGCATAAATAAAGATTGAGATTAGGTCCCAGTCGACAGGGCTTCTTAAACCGATATTTCAGATCTCAGCAACTGATTTATTTCAATGTTCTGCTATTACCAATGAGCACATTTTTCCAGTTAGAGAAAGAAATTAAAAATAAAAAGCGCTTTTTTTTTTATTTAAATTGATTGATGGGTATGTAATCAAATGAAAAACATTTTTAGTGATTAATTAATTAATTCAAACAAATAAACTAACAAAAAAAGACATCATTTTCATGAACCATTTATTCCTCGTTCGTGAGTGTGCACGTTCCAAGTGAAAGAAAGCGAAGATTGTAAAAGCGAAACGTGACTTGCTTCTTTTTGTGAAAAGACAAGGCGCTGAGAAAAAACAGACGCTAAGAGAAAGAAAGAAGAAGAAAAAACACCGTCTGCGCAGCTTTGTGCTCAGCTTCATTGTACATTGTTAACAAAGTAAAAAAATATATATGTATATAAGTATATAAAATGTTTAGGGTTATAATAGTGATCAACACAATGACAATGGATGGAAGACTAAAAGGAGGAATGGAAGGAGAGAGAAAAAAATGTTTATTGATAAAACAAGGACCCTTTCGTCCGGTGCTTTTCAGGTTTTACACCCGGAATCGCTTAAAAGTCAAGTTGTAAATTAATTACGACAAGAATGGATACGGAATAAGGAATAGGTTTGACAAGAGGGGGGGGCGAAAATAAAACTAAGAAAATCCCCATCAAGTCAAACTAAACCCAAGCCGCTCACCTAATAAAATGAGTGCCTAGATCTAATTTGTCTGCACAAGGTAGGACGAGAAAAGAAAATTGAAACAGCTTCAAGAACATTTAAGTGCTGCTTCTTTCTTGCCTTGTGCAGAATGGAAAATTGAAGATCACTGTAGTTGGATCGGCAAGTATTTATATTAAGTAGGTGTTCGCCGATCGCAGACTCGGGACATTGTGAATGCCCGGATGTTGTGTGTCTACGATCACGTATTCCTCGGGGCACGTGTTGACTCACTCTAACAGCTAATCTTTGAATTGTACGCCAAATATATGTGGCCCTACACCAGCATGTATATTTGTAAACTAATAAACTTTGATCAAGTATTGGGAGTACATCTTTACTAGCAGAGCGAAAAGCAACTTTGGTGGAAAAATTGTTCTTAATTTTGTTGCATTATAGCAGCGCATAACCGAGAAGCTGATTTTATCAGCAATAGTTTGGCTTGCCGGTCCTACCCAAGGCAATCGAATATAAACTGGGCATTTAGACGGACAAAATTGTCTGTCACGATCGAAATTTGCCACAGTTATACTAATAGTGTTAGAAATTACCTCCTCAGGATGCCCATTATTTAAAAAGATGTTTGTAATACTTTAAGTTCTCCTTGGTTTTTTATGTCTGAACAAATTTTTAGTGCCCGGAAAGTTAGGCATTTAATTAAATTAATCTTTCGAGATTTAGGGGCGAGAGAATACCAACTTAGGTATAGTCCGGTGAACGTCGGTTTCTTGAATACACTGGTCACAAAAGACGACGAACCCCTTTCCACTAATACGTCTAGAAATGCCAAGGCACCATTATTCTTCTCCTCCATCGTAAATGTTAGCGAGGGGTGCAAATCATTTAAGCTCCGGAACAGTTTCAGAGCTTCATCACGAGAACTAAAGCACGCAAATGTATCGTCCACATAACGTAAATACATGTATGGTTTAGGGACTTTATCGAATAGTTGTTTCTCAAGGAAACCCACGAATACATTAGCCATCAAAGGACCTAAGGGACTACCCATCGATATACCATCCACCTGACGATGCATAGTATCATTGAAACAAAAGGATACAGACTCGGTAGCCAACTCCATCAATTCTACGAAAATATTTTCGGGAAAAGGTGGGGACTTAACTTTGTGGCTACGATACAAGAAGTCGGCACAAATTGAAAAAGTATCGTCAAGCAGGATATTTGTTAATAGTGACGCAATATCAAACGAAACCAAGTACTGCGAATCACTACACACTGACAATCGACGGATAGTGGAAACAAATGAAACGGAATCAAGAACACAAAATCATTGAATAAAACTCAAGTAAATTGACCAACCATTTAGCCAAACTATGTTGGACTGAACGGCACATAAGACAGGATAGATCTAAGTGGGACACCGGATTTATGAATTTTTGGTAGCCCGTACATCCGCTGAGAACCAACTGGACAGATTAACTCATAAATTTCGTTTAACAAGAATTTACGTTTAAATAAATCCAGAAATCGTCTTTGTACCTTGATTTCGAATTTGTGTGTATCATCATAGGACAAGTCACCCAGTTTCTGAAATTTATTTGTACCCTCCAAAATAATTAGAATTTCAGCTATATAGTCATAGCGATTAAGAATAACTACCCCAGCACCTTTATCAGGTCTAATGAGGCAGTATGTATAATACTGGAAGCTCAAAAAGCGGTACCAGATGCGTGAGACAAGCGGAACGGAACTAAAACGAGGGTCAGTAAACAGTGAACGACGTTGAAAACGAAGAATCAGAAGAATAGTGAATTAGTCAATGGTAGAAAGAGAATAATAATAAAAAAAGATGTCATGTATATGAGCAACTGTTTAACGAAAATTAAAATCAAGATGTCGTATAAATTTTGAGAAATAAAACTAAGTCTATCAAATTAATGTTATAACTAATATGTCAGACTGTTGTCCTCATCTTTATTGTGGTATGTATGAACACAGCGTTTCGGCCACTGTATCATCCAGCCTATCATTCCGACATGTGTCACGAGAAGAATCGCGATCATTTAAAAAAATATGATAGGCGTCTAAAAACAATGACGTCATTATTTGAAATAAATTTTTAAAATTTCTTCGATGCCAATTTGATCAATAATCAAACTATTAAAAATGATTTCTGAGTTTGGGTCATTACTATTCTCGGATACGCAGGGAACACCGGAGGAAGGCCGGAGGTTACAATGACCGAAACGTTGTGTTTATACTTAACATAATAAAGATGAGGACAACAGTCCAAAACATCAAAATTATTCATATCAAGTCGCATCCCAAAAATACAGACAAATGATATTTTCTTATTTTCATCTGCTACATATCTGAATGGGAGAATGTTACATAATTCATTAATAGCCTATGAATCGTGTAAGTATTGTAGCTAGATATATTTGAATTGAATCGTTGAAGATTCAAAATCTGAGGGCGTGAATGGAAAAGTACCATAACCGTTATAATTATGAGTGGCAGGTAATAACCTCAGCTTAAACCCCTCCGGAAATACACGATTAGAAGCGTGTGGCAGTTATAAGTTTTAGTTAGTTCCGAACAGTTACTCGCCGAAAGAAGGCGTTCTCTCAAAGATGTCGCTTCTCACCGCGCGGTTTTGGACTGTGGTTGTTTTAATAAAAGCTATAAAGAAAACAACAAAGTCTTGCTTTATTAATTAACAAAAAAGAATGCATGACACCCAGCCGAACAGAGAAGAAATCAACCCCCAGAAGAAAGCGCTCCAAGAAGCATAAATGTTACCAGACTTATGACAACATTGTGATTAGATATAGAAAAAATTAAATGGAAGAAATTGTTTATTCTAAAAAATGAAGTTTCAAAATATCGTTAAGAAGGTTATCACTTACCTAACCACCTTATCTGACTAAGGAGATAAAATGAGAAAGTCCGCACAATGCTGTAATTGCATACTATCACCCCCTGCTAAAAAAATAATGAATCCACCTGTTAAATTTTTTTTAAGTAAATAGGTTGAAAATATAAATTAATCTGTTGATTTAACAGATATATAATGTTTATAAAAATGAATATAAAATTTTCCTGTTTTCATATAGTACGTATCTGAATTGTTATGACTGATCTCCAAGAGAAGAGGGCTTACCTTCCTAGAAAATAAGCATTCAAAGTTCTGCTTTTTGCTGAGGCTCAGATCTCAACAGGGACCATTAAAAATTACATAACCACTTTAGCAACAAGGTAGTCTCCAAGTTAATGTTGTTAAGATTATCATTGAAGCAGCACCCCACAAGGAGGCAGCTATATGGCCACTTGCCCCCATCTTCCAAAGTAAGACGGACTAGGCATGCAGGACACTGCTGGAGAAACAAGGACGATCTCATAAGCGACATACTCCTGTGGAATCCAACACATGAGCACGCTAATGTGGGCCGCCCAGCTAGGACCTACATTGACCAACTATGTGAGGATGCTGATGCTGCACAGAAGAACTCCCAGGGCAATGAATGATAGGGAAGGTTGGCGAGAGATTGTCATGGATATCCGTGCTACTTGCGCTACATGATGATGATGATGATGATGATGATGATGATGATGATGATTTATTCTGTAGGGAGACTAAATGGAGTTGTCTCCCTTGTCACAGGGTTTGAAGAACTCTTCCGCGTCAGGTGTCCCTTTTTGGTCATGTGACGCAGGGACCCCAAAGTTTCACCCTCTTTTACAAAGCTGTCTTGGGGGGGGGGCAGGCGTGCTCGTCACTTCCCCTCAGCATCTCACATGGTGCATACCTTACGTCCCAGACCCCAAGAAACAGTAAGTGGTTTCCACCTCTTTGTCTTACCACACATTTCTACATCTACTTGCATTGTGACTTTTGTATTTCCTGGGGACCTTCTTCCCTTCATATGTGTAAATTAAATGTTATTAATTGACTTGTCTGTTATTTTCCTACCGAATGTTCTGTGTTGGGTTACTCTTCTTTAAGTAACCCAATGCTTTATAAGAACCGGACTTTATACATCCTTGAATTCTTATAATTCATTTATAAATTTTTATATGAAAAGCAAATGAATATATGCCCTGTCGATAGAACTTAAAATACGCTGACTGTATCCATTCAATAGGAGTAAGACCGCGCAAAAAAAGGTAATGAAGAGGGACTCCATATTCATCAGATCTTCAAAAATCGGGCCTCAACCTCAGATGCAGTGTAGTGTCGTCCTCAGAACATCAAAGACTAGAGAAAAGAAAGATAATATTATTTACCAGGACAATTTTTAATTTTACTTTAATGAAAATTTACTGAAATATTGATAAAATGAAAAAGAATCATATGAAAATGTATATCATTTGAAAGAGAAAGAGAGGGAGAGGGGGACAGAGACAGAGATAGAGAAGTAGGGAGCCAGAGACAGACACACAAACAGAGTCCGAGTAACGACTCTGTGTGGATACTGGATGCTATGTAGAGAACTAGCTGTGGGCGATGACGATAGGAACGGTTGGAGAGAGAGAGAGAGAGAGAGAGAGAGAATGAGAGTGAAGGAGTCATGGGTATCCGTGCTGTCAGCGCAACCTGATGATGATAATGGTCATGATTTAAGATCATGACTTAAAGACTGCTATTATAGTATTTCTAGCAATTGTTGAAATAATTTTGTTATATAAGGTGTGCTAGAGGTCAGAACTTAAATTCATAGACTCTTCGTGGCCGCGTGGATTCAATCAGCCAATAAACACACTCGAATATGTGTTTGGTTAACTACTTATAGGCCTTCATGGAAAGGCGTTCAGTTGCTCGTGCTTAACACGGACGAACGGATGAACAGCCAAGTATTCCGCTTAACACTAAGGAACACAAGAATCACAGGATTCATTATTGGATACTACACAACACGGATGAACTTTATGCCACAAGGGATCTCCACTGTAAAGTGCTCTCACCTGCAGCCTAAAAATGACCACAGCAATCGTAACAGCAATGGCGATGCATGTACGGTTGCAAAATGCATCTTTTTATCATTAAAAAGGTTCTGTTTTAAAATTTTTGGGTCCGTAGTATATGTTTTTAACGAGTCTCAGCTTAAATTCCGTCTAATTTTCTGTTCACCTTGCAACCACAGCCTTGGGAAAAGACATGAGTCCATCACTCCCTGTCATTTAATGAGTGTTGGCTCCCCGCTGTTAGTACCATGTAACTCAGTGCAACCTGTTATATGTTACTTAACGATGAGAAGTTCGACAACGCGAAGTAACATTCGATGCCGCGAGAAATGCTGTGAACGACTCAGCAGGATATTCCGATACTGCACAACGTCATGTAATAATTTGGTGTGTATAGTGCGTACGCTTGTGTGTGTGTACGTTTGTGTGTGCATGTGTGTGTGAGTGTGTGTGTATGTGTGTGTGCCTACGCATATATATATATTATATAGAGAGAGAGAGAGAGAGAGAGAGAAAGTGAGAGAGACGGGTTACTCTGTGTATCGGTTTTCTAAACCAGCAAAAATAATAACATTGACATCTCACTTTATCAGATATATTTACCAAATATTATGAGCATTGGCAGTAAAGAAGATTATGCTGAAAAATGAATATTTCTCGAGGAAAGTACATGTTTTTTCATCAGTTTATGTATTCATTGACGAACCTTCTGTGTAAATGGATCCACACAAACATACACACATCCTGTGTAAAGACAGAATGAAATGAGTAGAAATATTAAAGTAAACATTTTACGTCGTTTTTAAGAAAAGATGTTTACAAGAAAGATGCCAGAATACTGCTCACCCCGCGCTCTCTCTCTCTCTCTCTCTCTCTCTCTCTCTCTCTCTCTCTCTCTCTCTGTCTCTCTCTCTCTCTCTCACACACACACACACACACGTGCGCATACACGCACACACACATACACACACACACACACGCACACACATTGTCTGGTGGCTAAGCAGTCCATGAAATTCAATTCTCCGCTTTGGCCTTTATTAAAGAGGCCAGAACACTGCTCGCCCCCCTCTCTCTCTCTCTCTCTCTCTCTCTCTCTCTCTCTCTCTCTCTCTCTCTCTCTCTCTCACACACACACACACACACACACACACACATTGTCTGGTGACTAAGCAGTCCATGACTTTCAATACTCCACTTAGACGGCCGGTCGGAGAGTCCCCTACGAACAATTGTCTGGTCACAACAAGTGTTGATGTCTATTCAACATTCGCGCCGTAAATCGGCACAGAAGACATAACGTGACCATCACTAGTGACCAGGCCAACACCATGAGGTGGTCTATGTGTTTGGTTTTCATCACTCTCAGCACACATCTTATTGGGACAGAGCATGCCAATGGTTGTTCTGTGAATTTAACATCTGTTCCTGGCAGAAATTATTTTCCTCTAAGAAAAAGGAACGCATGTTCGGTTGGAGGGGATCGTTGAGTTTGTTGAAAAGTTTTGCAGCGCGCTCTTTTTCTCTTGTTCATGTGATATTTCACTACTTTCCTGATAAGAAACTCAGACACTCCCAAGTTCTCTCTCCCCCTCTCTCTCTATCTATCTATCTATCTATCTATCTATATATATATATATATATATATATATATATATATATATATATATTCATATATATATATATATATTATATATATATATATATGAGTTAAGAGAAAGGAAATGAATCCGACGGTGTAAGTATAGATAAAATTGTCCCTTTCTCATATTTCACTACTTTCCTTATATGAAACTCAGACACCCCAAGTTCTCCCCCCCCTCTCTCTCTCCTCTCTCTCTCTCTCTCTCTCTCTCTCTCTATCTATCTATCTATCTATCTATCTATATATATATATATATATATATATATATATATATATATAAGTTAAGAGAAAGGAAATGAATCTGACAGTATGAGTATAGATAAAAGGATATGAAAACAACACAATATGCTGTTAAAGTGAAAACATCTTTATATCATATTCATAGCTAATATTGAACATCTGAAGTTGATTTTTATAAATCGAAATATTGTTCAATATTAGCTATGAATATGATATAAAATGTTTTCACTTTAGATAAATAGATATGTTGGGGTTATTTTCTCATATTTGCTACGATTTTCCGTAAGGTGGCGTTGTAACCGGTAGTATATAAAAGCAATGCCGCTAAAGCCAAACTCTCTTTCTCTCAGACTCTCCAGCCGTCAGAGCTAAAACACAAGTTGTGTCTGTCCTTCATGACTGAGAGCGGGTACCTGTTACATGCGGCCCTCCTACACGCAATGGTTTCACAGAGGCTCCACGCAGCAGTTGCGTCTTTTCCGCGTACATGTTACACTTTGCTTTTTCAAAACAGTAAGTGACAATGTTTATTCCCCATTTAGCAGCCTCAAGACTATCTATAAAGAATATTTTCCTTAGGACATTCATATATTCTGTCTTGTATTGTTTCTGTTAGAATTTACTAAGACAATAAAGTCTATTTGTTATCTCTTTTATCAGGACTAGTACAAAATAAAAAAACACCCTCCGGGCGATGTAAAAAAGATGTTTGAAACATATTGCCTGAGGGGTGGGAGTAAAAAATTCAATGTCAGCGAGTTTCTACCCTAAGTAAGTAAAATCATCAAATTCATTAAAGGATTCAAAAAATAAAACAATTTAAAATGTAAACTTTAAATATGTATTAAAATAAAACAAACTATATATAGATATATAATATCAGTCATGTATTTATTAAAAACTTGTTTTAAAAAAACAATGAGGACTGTCTAATGTTGCATGTTCAAATTTTGAGAGTATTTATTCTATGTTATGACGTTTGGGTAATGTGACGTAAGCAGTGACGTAATTTTTGTTACAGACAAAAACCGGAGCGAATCCCATTATTAATAGATTTGTTAAATATTTATGTTTATACCATGTTTGAAGAAATGATAGACACCAACTATAATTCATTTCAACTGATAGATAGATACAAAAAGTGGTCCATAATTATACTGATGCTTCTATTTAGGAAGGAGTGAAATATTCTAATTCGCATTTCATGGTTATCTTCATTATATATAGATGTTTAAAATGACATACAAAATGAATGCAGACCCCACAAAACAACCTTTTTGGTTCTTTTAACATGGGTCCATGATTATATTAGTGCGTCTATTCAGGAAGGAGCTAAAGATTCTATTTAGCATTTCATAATTATTTCTGTTATCTTGAAAATTTGGATGATTAAAAAATGAAATCTCAGAACTGACGCAGACCCCACAAAATTATCAGTTAGTTGTACATTGAAGTGGAAATTGCTTTATTCTTTAAGAGAATGTTTAGCGTATTCTTCGAAAGGAATCTCGGCATGAGTGTACCATTTTTTTTTTCGGGGGGGGGGGGGTATCGACACACACACACACACACAAATAACACACACACACAGACAGAGGCACGTACACAAACATACACATAAGCACACACACACACACGCAATCGGTGATACTGAGAGCGATGTGATGAAGGTGGCGTTAGGGGGCGGGGGGGGTCTACCGTTGGTGCAATATGCAGCCATCTTGTCAAAAAGGTCAAGAAGGTTATGCTATAATTCTTCTGATCTTCGCTTTTCTTTTTTAATATATTCGCCAATCATGATTGTGTGTGTGTGCGTATTGTTTGTCCATCTTTCCCTTTATCTGCGAGTGTGTGTCTATCTATCTCTCTCTCTCTCTCTCTCTGAATTTTTATCTCTGTGTGCCCATCTCTCTATATATATTGTGTGCGTGTGCGTGTATCCATCTCTCCTTCCGTGTCTATCCATCTCTCTCTCTCTCTCTCTCTCTCTCTCTCTCTCTCTCTCTCTCTCTCTCTCTGTCTCTCTGTGTGTGTGTGTGTGTGTGTGTCTGTTGTGTGTGTGTGTGTGTGTGTTTCAACTCCTCGAACCGTCAACTCGTCTTCACACCGACATACAAAAAAAAAATCAAATGTCAGAAATTGATGATGCAGTCTTTGGCATTTAAACAGTTTTTAGAGGTTGTTCTCTCTCTCTCTCTCTCTCTCTCTCTCTCTCTCTCTCTCTCTCTCTCTCTCTCTCTCTCTCATTTCTCTCTCTCACACACACACACACACACATACACTCTCAGCCACTCTCTCAGTAATATCTGTCAATCGCAAACACACACTTCTCTGTCTCCTTCTGTCTCTTTTTCTTCATTTCTCTCTCTTCTTCTCTCTCTTCTTTCTCTCTCTGTGTCTGTCTTTTCTAATCTTAATCTTTATGTATTCATTTATATATATATATATATATATATATATATATATATATATGTGTGTGTGTGTGTGTGTGTGTGTGTGAGAGAGTGTGTGTGTATGTGTGTGTTTCAATATCAATTTATGAAACTTTTCCCAATTTTTATTTATTTATATTGTATGTTTTACATCTTACATCATTCACATCTTGACCTTTCCTTTTTACTCTCTTTTTCATTAGATTTTTTTATATTGTTGTTGGTTGGTGGTGCTGGTGATGGTGATGGCGGCGGTGGTTGTTGTTGCTCTTGTCCTTGCTCTTGCTCTTGTTCTTCTTGTTCTTGTTCTTCTTCGCTTGATATTTTTATATTCTTCTTCTTCTTCTTCTTCTTCTTCTTCTTCTTCTTCTTCTTCTTCTTCACTTACCCGTTCTTCTTCTTCTTCTTCTTCTTCTTCTTCTTCTTCTTCTTCTTCTTTCTTCTTCTTCTTCTTCTTCTTCTTCTTCTTCTTCTTTTCTTCTTCTTTCTTCTTCTTCTTTACCCGTTCTTCTTCTTCTTCTTCTTCTTCTTCTTCTTCTTCTTCTTTACCCGTTCTTCTTCTTTCTTCTTCTTCTTCTTCTTCTTCTTCTTCTTCTTCTTCTTCTTCTTCTTCTTCTTCTTCTTCTTCTTCTTCTTTTCTTCTTCTTCTTCTTCTTCTTCTTCTTCTTCTTCTTCTTGTTCTTCTTCTTCTTCTTCTTCTTCTTCTTCTTCTTCTTCGTTCTTCTTCTTTCTTTCTTCTTCTTCTTCTTCTTCTTCTTCTTCTTCTTCTTCGTTCTTCTTCTTCTTCTTCTTCTTCTTCTTCTTCTTCTTCTACCCGTTCTTCTTCTTCTTCTTCTTCTTCTTCTTCGTTGACATTTTCACCTTCCTTTTCTTTATTATTTGGCTATTATAAATTTATTTCAGCTGGTACATCTATAAAAAGATACCAATCACACAAGATGATGGCTATCTTACTGAAACTGGTACTCTTTACCTATAAAAATTGCAAACTACATTATGAATATCAATATTGATTTGCAGGGCCACAGTATGATAATTTAATCATTACATTTGATAATTTACTTAAGAGCTATTGCCAAATATTTCAATTTGTAAAAAGTATAATAATCTTGAATCGAATTTCTCTCTCACTCTTTTTTTCTTTTCTTCCAACTTTTCATTGTGTTCAATTGAAACAGATTAGCGTTATCGCTTCCGCGTCCATTATTGTGACGACACTCATGATAAATAAGACATCAGCGGATAATTAACACCAGATAATCAGGATTTACATTTTTGCGTTTCATCTTGTACGATTTGGACGGTCTCATTTTTACTCAGAGGGTGTTGCAATATGTTAACGGTCATTCAATTAAGGAACACGAGTATTAATATATCGATAACGCTTTTTATAAAGTCTGAATAAAAGTTTTTTTTTTTTTTTTTTACAAAGACACTTACTGAACACAAACGCGCAGAAACACACGTATATATGTATATTATAAAATGGGTACAAGAGATAATATACTCGAGTTTCACCATAAGGATCTTCAGGTTTAAATCCACTGAATTAATCGAGACACCGATTAATAGCAGTCGATTTCACGTGTGTGGTCAATGCAATTACCACACACGTGAAATCGACTGCTATTAACGGTGTCTCGATTAATTCAGTGGATTTCAACCTGAAGATCCTCATGGTGAAACTCGAGTAGATTATCTCTTGTACCCATTTTATAATAAATTTGCTCTACTTAGTATTGAGTACTTTGTATTTGTTATATCGCTAACTTACCCCTCTGATTTCCACACTTACTAACCATCGTGATCAAATTCAACTTTTCCTTTATGAATATATATATATATATATATATATATATATATATATATATATGTGTGTGTGTGTGTGTGTGTGTGTGTGTGTGTGTGTGTGTGTTCTATAAGTGGATTTTAATTCAGACTTTATAAAAAGCGTTTACTTGAGACTTCCCAGCCTCATCGATAAAAATAAAGATGCTCCTGGCATTTTTTTTTTCATGGTGAGGATGCAACGATTTACTTTCACACTATTCTTTTTCTTTTGTTCCCTATTTTCAGAATTTGTTTCACGTTTTATTTTAATCAAAGTCTTCTTCTTTTTCTTTTTTTTCTTTTCTTTTCTTTTCTTTTTCTTTTCTTTTTTTTCTTTTTTTTCTTTTTTTTTTCTTTTTTGAAGATGAGGATATTTTCGTTTTTCGGGGGATTATTTTTGCTTTTGTTTTGTTTTTCTCTTGAACTGATATTTTTTATTTCGTCATTTGTGTTTAATTTCTTTTATATTGATTTTATTATTTCATTATTTTATCTACGATCTTTATTCAACTCATTTTAGTATGGCATAATATAGATGCGATATTAATTCCAAGGTAAACGTTGGCTGGTTGGTTGGATTTTACGGCATTTCAATCCTTATTGGGTTATTTTATGCCAAATACATTTTGTTTTATTCATTCTTGATGGGTATTCAAATTTTTTTTAAACTCAATTTTGTAAACACATTTTAAAAAATATTCTTTCCAATTTAACTAGTAATAGTAATACTACGACTACTACTACTACTACTACTAATAATAATAATAATAATAATAATATAATAATAATAATACTAATAATAATTGGTGCCCTTGGTACGGTCACATAAGGCTTAGAGTTTAGAGAATCCCGTTTATTGTACGTTCATAGATCAGCACTGTCAGCTGGTGCTTTAGAATACACCGACTGCACCTCTGCAGGGTGGTAAGACTCCTTCCAAATGGGACCACCTGTTGTCCGTGGGTGGCGACTCGTGATGCTTCAGGATGGAACCTTGTTGGCTGAGCAGTCCGTGGCATGCAACACTATCCTTTCGCTAGACGGCTGGCCGGAGAAGCAACCTCCGATCAATCAGCTGGTCACGTCAACCCCTAGTTCCTATATGATTGCCCTAACCCTACTGCCATTATGGCAAGCCCCAACACTTTCTATCATATATGTGTTAGAAGGCGGTGGAACTTGGTGTCCTGGGTAGGACGTTAAACTCTGATGGTGAAGTTCCAATTCTGGAGCTCTGGGGAGTGTGGAGTACCCCTCATCACTATTATTACCAGGTCCACTCTGATAGTACATTAGAGTTCCATATATGGGTTAAATAGGAAATAAATTTGAGAAAAAGGAGTTAAAAAAAACAACCAGCCAACCAGCCAACCAACCAACTGGCCTCTTTAAACTCCTTGGTTATTCAACCAGTCTAGGAGAAGGAAAACTCTAAATTAAAATCTGTTAAAATCCGCTTAAGAAATTCACCTTGTGTCGCATCCTACTCGTGCAGAGGGGTTAGTAAATATATATATATATATATAGAGAGAGAGAGAGAGAGAGAGAGAGAGAGAGAGAGGGGGGGAGAGAGAGAGAGAGAGGGGGGGAGAGAGAAAGAGAAAGTGAAAAGAGAGAGAGCAACAGTAAAACACCAGGAAGGAAGTAACAAGATCTTTTTACAGGAATCTTTTTTCCTTGTTGAAGTTAAAATTTATATATATATATATATATATATAGATATATATGGCGGATGAATGTATATATATATATATATTATATTCTCTCTTCCTGAAATTATTTAGTCAAGGTGTAGGTTTCTTTAGTTCATGAAGTTAAATTTGAAATTTATTGTAGCAGTTAAGTCTTCCTGTCAGACGGAAGTTTTTTTAAGTGTTGAGTGTATGATTACACCAAAAGTACTTTCTTGTAATTATATTTAGCAACTTTTAAATAAAACTGAGAATCATTCCTATCAAATTAAAACATAAAAATATAAACCGAAAAGTATTCTCATGTGTAATTTACAAATATCAAATAATCAATTTTAATATACCAATTTTTGGAGGCGCAATGTGCAATGGTTATATTCATAGGAGATTGACTCGTTGTTGCAATCTGACAAAGGTTACTAAATGAGATATAACCAAACGGAAATTGGAAATGAAATGGAAGCTATATAACATTAGAAAAATACATTACTCGCCAGCGGCATGGAAAAGGTAAACTACTACTAGTGGTATAAGACTACTTAATCACCATAAGACTCTGGTTAAATAGTAGGGCAGACTGGGCTTTCTAACCTTGGCTATTTAACCAGTCTAGGAGAAGGGAAACTTTGAGTTCAAACCAGTTAAACTCTGTTTAAGAAATTGACCTTGTCTCACGTCCTGTCCGTGTGGAGGGGTTGGTAAATATGTATAGATGAGATTTATTCTATGTATTAATGATTTTGACTATAAATTAAATGCTCATTGATAAACTTACGCATTTCCTGGGGGTAGTATGATGTAAGCAGTGACGCAGTTTCAGTTACTGACAGACAGACGCCGAATCCCCATTATAATGATAAATATGTGTGTGTGTGTGTGTGTGTGTGCGTGGTGTGTGTGTGCGTGTGTGTGTTGTGTGTGTGTGTGTACGTACGCACGCATGCGCATAAAGACAGAATAAAATACACCCATGGATGGATATATAAACAATGAATTGATGACTTGAAAATGAGTCGTGTAATTATATCGAACTCTTATAACTACATGACCTCGTATTAGATTTTTTTTTCTCTCTTTTTTCTTCTTTTTTTTTTTTTTTTGCTTTCTTTCCTTTTTTTGGGGGGGTGGAGGGGTGCGAACTATCAGATAACGACGTAAACAAAACGAAAACATTTGGAAAAAAATAAAAATGTCTCTTACTTTTCTTTTTTTTTAAATCTTTTATTTTATTTACTACCACCAGCTGCCGACCATTTCTTATTCTCACTTTCAGACTAAAGTCATTCACTTCCGGTATAGAAACGTCTACAAACTTCCACTTCCGGTTCCGACAACTTCTTTTTTTTTTCTTCTCCATCATAAAAGTGCCGGATATGTCTAAATTTCAACGAGATCATCGGATATTTAATTCTCTTTTCTTCACTTTTATCTTTTATTATTGCATTTCTTTCTTTCTTTTTCTATTTCTTTTCCTTTTCTTTTTCCTTTTTCTTTTTCTTTTTCTTTTTTCTTCCATCATTTCTTGCCTCCTTCACAATTTCTTCATCTACCGCCATTTCTGTTAAACTAGCCGGTGTTTCTTACACTCGTTCTTTAATCTTTTTAGTCGGTAGAGCGTTCGGCTAGAAACCACAAGGTTTCTAGTTCGATACCAACCCTCGCCAACTCAGCGTATAAGTAGCACAGGGATATGTGCGGTGAATTAAGGAGCTGATGGTAGGTGTGGAACTCCACCTCAGACGAAAAAAAAAACAATCTCCTTGGTCTAGCCCTAGTTAAAAGGGGATAGACTCCCTCGCTGTATTGCTTATACCGACATTAGGCCCCCCGACGACTTTTACTTAATTAATGTGTTTAAAATCCTGCAATAGACTTTATATATCATTGAAAAATAAAAGTTTACATAGTATATGATGTGAATAATTTGCATATTGGATTTAACAAAATCCACTTTAATTGATAATTACTTGGGGTTAGTGATTTTAGAATCATTGTTTTATTCTCCGACATATTAAATCAATCCTATGTAATATTTCATATAGAATTATTGAAATAAAATAAGTTCAATATTTTTATATGCGCCGTTATTTAATTTTGTGAGTCTTTCTAAATATATATATATATATATATATATATATATATATATATTGAAAGTAGAATAGAGTGATCTACCCCTGTGTCTAGGCTAAACAGAGTGATCTGCCTTTTATCAGACATAGAGTATAAATAAAATGATGGTAGTAGCCATTGGCAATTCGGCTCTTGACGTCTGAACACCACTGTCCATGTCTTTCGTACTTCATATATACATAAAAACTGAAATAATTCATCCCAATGGCTCATATTTTTGCTAGTTGTTAAAAACAAACCAACTGTTTTTCGATGAGTTTGTTCAATACTTAATTGGGTGGCCACTTAAGCAACAGCAGATACTGTAAGCAATCTGAGTCCTTTACTTATCAAAGAAGACTTGATTAGGCATTAAATGACCCTAAAAGTGTTCACACACACACACACACACACACACACACACACACACACACATATATATATATATATATATATATATATATATATATATATATATATATATATATATATACAAAAATGTGTCAAAATGTATCGAGATTTTTTGTACTTTTTGACACACATTATATTTTGAAAAAAAAATGTTCCATTCATTCTTCCTTTCTATCTTGGTAAATACAGCTTTAAACTTGGTACTTTTGAGGCACACCTTGTATTCTGAAAAAAATAATTAATGGTATGTTATTTTTTTTCAGTATACAAGGTGGGCAAAAAGTTTTTAAAAATCTCGATACTTTTTGACACACCTCATATATTATATATATATATATTATATATATATATATATATATGAGGTTAAGTAAACAAACAAATGTGTTTATTTTTATATGGCTTTAAGCCGACAATTTTTGGAGGATATGTGCTTAATTGAAGTCATACCTAATATTGAAAATTAATTAGTTAATGATTAATTAATGAATTTAGGCGGGCATATCTGTTCAAATGTAAGGCTAAACAAATCGAGAAAATATCAATCCCTAATAGGTCGAAATGTACATTCAGGGATTGACATTTTCTCGGTTTGTTTAGCCTTACATTTGAACAGATATTCCCGCCTAAATTCATTAATTAATTATTAACTAATTCATTTTCAATATTAGGTATGACTTCAATTAAGCACATATCCTCCAATATATATATATATATATATATATATATATATATATATATATATATATATATCTTGCTAGTAATAATAATAAACATTTCTTTGTACACAGATATATGCTTATCCGCTGATGCTAAGATCAAATTCGCTTTAGCAGTGAATTTATCTAAAATACGGAGACTTTATAGCTATTTACTTATTCTTAGTAAATAAAACTCAGCAAAAGAATTACGGAGAATGTCGTCTTTGTACCCAGGTGTCCAGAAAGGAAAACTTTTAATTTACTGTGAAACGCATTCTCTAATTGTCTACGTTTTTCGTTTAGACCAGACAAAACGTTATTTTCCCTCGGTGATCAATCAAATTCGTTTCACACCCTAAAAACTATAACCCCCCACACACACCTATGTAATTTTACTTCGAAAACTTTCCTATAATAAAATTATCAAATAACTTGTTTGATGAAAAAAAAACAAAAAAAAAAACACACTTTCTTGAAAACGATTGCAATATTTCAAAAGATGTTTCTTTACATTCTGATAGATTGGTTGGCTGGCTGGTTGGTTGGTTAGGTTTACGGCATGTCAACCTTCATTGGGTTATTTTATGCCGAAGACGTTTTGTTCTGTTTATGCTTAATGGGTACTTAATTTTTTAATGATTTTTCTTTAACTATTTTAAACTAATTTTTCAATTTAACCCATAGATGGGACCCTAACGTACTACCACTCCAGGTCATGTTGGACTTAGGAGTAATAGTGATGAAGGGTACTCCACACTCCCCAGAGCTCCAAAATTGGAACTTCACCCTCAGAAAGAGTTTAACGTTATACCCAGAACATTAAGACCTTCAGTCACCGCTTTTTAGCATTTATATGATAAAAAGGGTTGGGGCTTGCCATAAGGGCAATAGGGTTGGGACAATCATATAGGTGCTGGGGCTTGACGTGACCAGCCGATTGATAGAAGGGGGCATCACCGACCTTCCGTCTTAGCCTATGTAAGGGCCAAAGGGGAGTGTTGCATGTCATGGACTGCTCGGACACCAGGGTTCCATCCTTAAGCATCACGGGTCGCTATCCACGGCGAATAGATGGCCCCAGGAGGAGGCGCTCTTACCTCTCGCAGAGGTGCAGTCGGTGTATTCCAAAGCCCCCCCCCCACATGTCTCTTTACATTATGATAGTGTTCCACTATTTTCAAAGGATCATGCTCCTCACTTGGTATAATAGTCAGGGACTCAGGTTTGTTGGTTGATTGGTTGTTTTGTTTTACGGCATATCAACCTTTTTGGGGTCATTTAATGCCGAATCAAGTAATTTTTATAAACAAATGACTCAGGTAACTTACAGTACCAGCAGTTGCTTAAGTAGTTACTCGATTAAGTACTAAACAGGTTCATTGCTGTTTAACTTCGGTGATATAGCGAGAACCGTGTCTTGAATAAAATCAGTGAGTTAGGATAGTGAGGTTGATTCTCACCAGGTGCCCTATACTTCTGACTAGACAAAATGGCTATTGCTTTTTACTAGTTTCATCAAATTACTATTCATTCCCACTCGTCTTATCAAATTACTACTCCTTCTGATGGTTTGGTTTGGTGTGGTTTGGTTTGGTTTGTTTTACGGCATATCAACCTCAGTGGGTCATTTACTGCCGACAAAGTTTTGAAATAAATTCATTCTTAATAGATACTCAATGTTTTTATAAACTGGTGTTTTTCTATTTAACCCATAGATGGGACCGTAACTGGTACTACCACTCCGGGTCAGAGTGGACCTGGGAGCAATGGTGATGAAGGGGTGCTCCACATTCCCCAAACCTCCAGAACTGGAACCTCACCATCACTCCTTCTGTCTAGTTAATCAAATGACTATTTCTTCTGACCAATCTTATCAAATGACAACTCCTTCTGACTAGTCTCATTAAATGGCTAAACTCCGCTTAAAAATTGACCTTGTGTCACATCCTGCTCGTGCGGATGAGTTGGTATATATATATATATATATATATATATTATATATATATATATACCACGACAATGGCATCCGGAGCTGCTGAATTGTGCCTCACTCAAACACTTTTGTCTTCCCTTATTTTGAGTTTAAGAGTTTTAGGAACGTTAGATAAAACAATTGAATTTAAACAAATCTTCCTCCTCGTAATAAAAAAAATATGTGAATTTCTTTTTGCCAGTAAACGAGTTCACCTAAGTTGAAAGTATTCCCCTCAGAGATTTTCTGCTTTTAATTACGAACTGAACTGGCAGGTTTCGTGGTTTAAGACAACCAGACAAAGTATGTACATAGTTGTATATATATATATATATATATATATATATATATATATATATATATATATATATATATATATATATATATACTTACAAACACACACTCACACATACAAATGTATACATAGATAAGTGCGTGTGTATTTCTATGTATATATTTGTATGTGTGTGTGTGTATATTTTAAGTATATATTTATTATATATGCGTATATATATATATATATATATATATATATATATATATATATATATATACTTACAAATACACACACACATACAAATATATACATAGATATGTGTGTGTTTATTTCTATGTATATATTTGTATGTGTGTATTTGTAAGTATATATTTATATATAAATATATGCACGTGTGTATTTATATATTTATATATTATAAATAATTAATAAGTATATATTTATATATAAATATATATAAATATATGCGCGTATATATATATATAAATATATACTTACAAATACACACACACACATATGAAAATATATACATACAAATACACATGTACACAGACAAATACATACGCACACACATATACACAAACAAAAAATACATACACACAGACAAACACACACACATAAATACATATACACACAAATATGTACATACACATACATATAAACACACACAATGTGCACACATATATATTTACAAATATATGCATACAAATACAGACACGTATACAAATATATACATACATATGTGCGTATATACATACAAATACATATGTACACACACAAATACATACACACATACATATGTACATAAAAATACATACACACAATGTGCATACATATATATACAAATATGTAGACATGTATACACACAAAAATACATTGCATACACAAAAAATAAATACACACACATTAATACACACAGACACATAAATACATACGCACACATAAATATATAAAAAAAAAGTAGTCGGGGTGGCCTAATGTCGGTATGAGAAGTTTACCCCCCCCCTTTTCACTAGCGCTAGAACAAGGAGATTATTTTAGCGTCTGAGGTGGAGCGTCACACCAAGCATCAGTTCATCACTTTACCGCACAGATCCTTGTGCTATTCATACGCTGGGTTGGCGAGTGCCGCTATCGAACCTGGAACCTTGTGATTCCTTGCTGGGCACTCTACTGAGCTAAACTATATATATATGATACCTCGAAACGCGTGTCTGTAGTTTACTCTATTATACGCTCCCAATTTCGGTTGAGCACTTTATTTAGGAGGAATTTAATTGCAAATTCACCGTATTCGGCGTTAAGCTAAATCTCACTTTGTTTACAAAGTTTGAGAACTCTTAGCGAATTCATTTCCGCTTAGAAATGTAGCAATTAAATAGCCTGCTATACTTGGCAGCTGATTGTGGCCGTATGGGTAAGAAGGTTTGGCGAGCGTAAGTTCGTTCGGGTCTCGAACCCGGCCAGAGGCAGCTGCTAAAAATGGTATAACTGCACTGATGAGAGGTGATACCACGAAACACGTGTCTGTAGTTTACTATATATATATATATATATATATATATATATATATATATATGTATGTGTGTAAAAATGGAAAAGGAATTGAATCCGACACTATGAGGAAAAATGAGTAAAGAAAAGAAAAGTAAATGGATAAAATGAATTTAATCGATATCACATTAATCGATATCACTTACACATGTGTTTCGGTCAGTTTATGTGTGTGAAAATATTTCGCACACTACAAGAATCGACCTTCATCAGAGTAAACATTTATTTTTTTCAAAAAATTTTATCCATTTACTTTTCTTTTCTTTACTCATTTTTCCTCATATATATATATATATATATATATATATATATATATACATTATATTATATTATATCATATTATATACATTATTGGCTGTTTATTACCCTCGGTTTTAAGGGATCATATACCTTTCCTCGGATAAATCGCCTTGGAAATGACATCTAAATAATTATCCGTTATAAACCGCGTTCTCGCTTTATTTCACCGCGTGTATTTCTCGTGCGTTCGTGATGTTAACATAATATTCGGAAAGATTTTCCTTTTAAGGTGGTTGATCGTATGTTGTTACTATTCAGTCCAAGATCTTACTAATGTCAGATCACGTCCAAGATCTTAATAAATTTATTTGTGTTGACAAGCTCTGAATATGTACAGATTGTAAACAATCTATGTAAACAATATTTATGCAACCTCACTATCCCGAGGGAAGGGACACAAGATGGAGGAGGTAGAGCGAGAGGAAAGCACCTCTGATAAAACAAGAAAGAACTAACACTAAACTTTTGCTTTTCGTTAGCCATTGGCGCTGGTAAATTTACGAACAGACCCATTGCTTAAACTATTCTTAATCGAGTTGTGACCTTGCGCAGTGCAGTCAAGTATTTTCAACTTCCGGTCGAAAGGACGAAGCGAGATTCTTTTAATGTCTGAATATTTAAGCATAATAGCTTGGCCTGTGGATATACAACAGTATGTTGATTTAATAATTACAACGTTTGATATGTTTACTTAAGAGCTATTGCAGTTCAATATGTAAAAAGTAAGTAAAGTCGTGGAGGTGGCCTAAAGTCGGTATGAGCCAGATAGCGAGGGAGTCTATCCCCTTTTCACTAGCACAAGATCAGGGAGATTGTTTTGGCCTCTGAGGTGGAGCGCCACCTACCATCCTTACTTTGCCATACAGATCCCTGTGCTACGCTGAGTTGGCGAGGGCCGGCATCGAACCAGGAACCTTGTGGTTTCTCGTCGAATGCTCTACCAACTGAGCCCAAATGTCTCTTTTTTTCTTTCCATCTTTTCATTATATTCTATTGAAACAGATTAGTGTTATCCCTTCCGCGCGTTCACCCCTCTCTATCTTTCCCATACTCTCTTTCTTTCGTTCGTTCTTTTCATCTTTCTTATTATATTCTTCTGTGTAGCATTTCGTTCCTTTCTTTCTTTATAATAAAAACGGAATGGTTGAACATTTAGCTGAGATGACGATAATAAGTAAGAATTCGGTAGATAAAGCAACATCAGATAATCAGGATTTACATTTTTGCATTTCCTCTTGATCGATTTGGACGGTCCCGTTTTTAACCGGAGGGTGTCGCAAAATAACGGTCGGAAGATTAAGGAACAGGAGTAATGATATATAGATTGGTTTGATAACCAAGGCTTATTATCGAGTGTATGTACAATATATGCCCAAGAAAAAACACCTGATGCGCATAAAAGTATTTGCGGTGAGAGAATGGTCCGAAGAGAGCCGTTGGCGCATGCGTATTTCTGATGGCCACTAATATATTTGCATATCATCTGAAAATGTATAGCGGGATATTCATATACACTTAAAAACATAGATAGATAGATAGATAGATAGATATAATAAGATTACATCAAAATTAAGAGAGGGGAAGAGACTGGTATAGATAGATAGATAGATAGATAGATAGATAGATAGATAGATAGAATCAGATCACTTAAAACTAGAGAGAGAGAAAGACTTAGATAGATAGATAGATAGATAGATAGATAGATATAATCATATTGCATTAAACTAGAGAGAAACAGAGACTTACACAGATATTATCAGATCAAATTAGAAAGACAAACAGTCAGACAGATGGATAGATAGATAGGAATAACGAAGAGAGAAATTAGATAGAGATAGATAGATTGATAGGAAGAAGGAGAGAGAAATTAGAGATAGATAGATAGATAGATAGATAGATAGGAAGGAAGAGAGAAATTAGATTGAGATAGATAAAGATAGAATAGATAGATAGATAGGAGAACGAAGAGAGAAATAGATAGAGATAGATAGATATAGATAAGATAGATAGGATAGAGAGATTAGATAGATAGATAGATAGGAATAACGAAGAGAGAAATTAGATAGAGATAGATAGATGGATAGATAGATAAGAAGAAGGAAGAGAGAAATTAGATAGAGATAGATAGATAAATAGATAGATAGATAAATAGATAGATAGATAGGAAGAACGAAGAGAGAAATTAGATAGAGATAGATAGATTGATAGATAGATAGGAAGAACAAATAGAGAGATTAGATAGAGATAGATAGATTGATAGATAGGAAGAACGAAGAGAGAAATTAGATAGAGATAGATAGATTGATAGATAGATAGGAAGAACGAAGAGAGAAATTAGATAGAGATAGATAGATAGATAGATAGATAGATAGATAGATACGAAGAATGAAGAGAGAAATGAGATAGTATTGAGTTAATCAGTCTAAATGGACTGTCATAAACACCAGTCAATTTGCTTCTACTTGTCCCATTAAGAGGCACCTTTTGAAATCGGCCAACGTGAGTGACTTTAATGTTGGATTTTATAACAAAATTCTACATCAATTTATCACAAGTGATTGGCAATACGAGAAAATATACATCCCACATATACATACACACTGAAACACACACACACACACACACACACACACACCTGTGTGTGTATATTATTTTATTTTGTATTTTTTGTATATTATATATGTGTATGTATGCGCATTATAGTATATATTTATTTATTTATATATATATTATGTGAAATACATTTTATATATGTAGAGGAGAAAAAATCCATTTATCCTGACTATTTCTCTTGGTATTACAGTCAAAGTATAATAGTAAAATTACTCCTATATATAATTGGTCCTATGAAAAGTATAAAGAGAAGGACCTACCAATCGTACTAAATTAACGTATTCTATAAAATAGAAGGCACACAACACACACACACACACCACACACACACACACACACACATATATATATATATATATATATATATATATATATACGACGGTGAGTCAAAAAGTAATGCCCTTTTGTTTAGGACAGGTATAATTACCAACATAGGACATTTTGTTGACTGTTCTTTGAGCCACTTCTTCTCTACAGGATGTGAAATCTGTAGTGAAGAAGTGGCTCAAAGAACAGCCAATAGAATTTTACAGCAAACAGCAGAGCCCAGTAGAGTAAGAATAGCCCAACATCAGAACCCCAGAGTAAGAACAGCCCAACAGCAGCCAGAGAAAGAATAAAGAAGAGCAGTAGAGTAAGATAGCCAACAGCAGAGCCCACCAGTGAAAAATAGCCCAACAGCAGAACCCACTAGAGTAAGAATAGTCCAACAGCAGAGCCACTAGAGTAAGAATAGCAGAACCAAACCCAACAACAGAGCCCACTAGAGTAGGAATATCCCAACAGCCCACTAGAGTAAGAATAACCAACAGCAGAACCACTAGAGTAAGCCCAACAGCAGAACCCACTAGAGTAAGAATAGCCCAACAGCAGAACCACTAGAGTAAGAATAGCCAACAGCAGTAAGAATAGCAACAGCAGAACCCACCAGAGTAAGAATAGCACAGAAAAGAAAAAAATAAGAACCAAATCTATCATCCTCTCATCTTTGTTTCTACTGCGCCTCACTCTCCTGCCGTTTATATACCTTCTCTTAAGGGGTATATAACACACAGGTCCTGCTAGTAAACCATAAACAGATAAACAGATATTTTGCGGGAATCTAAGAACAAAAGCCGATTAGCTGCCTCAACCGGTCTGATTATCAGTTGCACGTTTTAACGAGCGGGAAATCTGTGAAACCAGTTCAACCAGATGACGAGTAGAGAGATACTTCAATTGAAAACCTACTTCCTAGGGGCCTTGCTACCATTGTCTCACTTTCTGGACCATGCAAGTAAACCCCTTGGTTTAATGCAAGTGGGCGGTAAAAATGTACGCCCCCAATTTAAAAATATGAATGGTCTGTCCCTGGGGGCTTCTTTTGATGGTCGCAATGCGCATAGAAGAAAAGGTACTTTTCCTACCGAGCCAGTAGCAGTAGTTGTCAAACTTGACAGAGGACAGTGTACATAAGAATTATTTTCATATATATATATATATATATATATATATATATATATATATATATATATGGGAGGTGTCTTTGTAAGGGTTTTGCGTATGCTTCGTATAGCTGTGTTATAATAAATAGAAAATAAAAATATTGTTTTCTTTTTAAAGCTGGATTTGGTGGTGAATGTTATTGTTAAAATAGCTTAATATTTAAGATTATATATATATATATATATATATATATATATATATATATATATATATATATATGGGTTTGATTTTTTTTTTCATAAAACATTTCATTTGAAAAAACAAAATTCAAAACCATTTTGAGGGTTTTCTTTCTCACAATATATATATATATATATATATATATATATATATATAGAGAGAGAGAGAGAGAGAGAGAGAGAGAGAGAGAGTCCCATCTATGGGTTAAATAGAAAAATGTGTTTATAAAAAAATTGAGTATCCATTAAGAATGAATTTATTTCAAAACTTCGTCGGCATTAAATGACCCACCGAGGTTATGCCGCAAAACAAAACAAACAATTGTATTGAGAACTTTTATGAGCTTATAAGTGATGTTTCCTCTGGGCACCTTCACATGGGTATGCCAGTGTGGGTTGGCCAAAGCCCTATATAGATCAGCTCTGTATGGATACCGGGTGTTGTGCGGAAGACCTTCCAGGAGCAATGACAAAAATATGGAAAGAGCACACTTGGTGATTTTTTTTAGATTTAATATCTATTGTATTGAGAAATGTTATAAACTCATAAGTGACGTTCTCCCCTGTACACCTGCACATTGACACACCAGTGTGGGTTGTCCAAAATAGAGTTACACATTGTCAAGCGCCAAAGTAAAAACAACAATACAGAAAAAAAAGTGTTTCATTCGGTTTCATTTGATTTATTTTCTGATCAATAAGGCTTTCTCGATAAATGACAGATCAATATGACACCTGGCATTGTCCTCTTTGAAGGGAAATTACAACTACTTCCGGTTTGGCCTCTCCAATTAGAAACGTCACATCAAGGAAATGGTCACCTGAAATGAAAGTTGTGGACAGTTACCCTCGCATTTTCCCTCTCAGCCCTCACCCCTCTCTCTCTCTCTCTCTCTCTCTTCTCTCTCTCTCTCTCTCTCTCTCCTCTCTCTCTCTCTTATTCTATCTTCTATCTATCTCTCTCCTTTCTTTCTTTCTTTCTCTTTCCCTCTCCCTTCTTTCTTTTCTTTCTCTTTCACTTTCTTTTTTCTTTTTCCCTCTCTCTTTCTTTCTTCCTCTTTTCTCTCTCTTTCTTTTCTCTCTCTTTCTTTCTTTGTCTTTCCCTCTCTCCTCTCTCTCTCTCTCTCTCTCTCTCTCTCTCTTCTCTCTCTCTCTCTCTCAATACTCATTTGATGCCAGAAGAATCTTATAAGTATCTTTGAAGTCTATTCCGTTCTATAAATGTTGCTAGGCGATACGTAAACCTGATGGCTTTTCCATTATAAACGCAATGAAATATTTATAATTATTCTCTGATCTAAAACGTCCCCTCTAGATCACCGAAATAAACATCGATAAGCCTGTTCAATACTTAATTGGGTGACCATTTAAGCAACAACAGGTACTGTAATCAACCTGAAGTCTTCGTTTATCAAAAATGACTTGATTCAGCATTAAATGACAATGAAATGCAAATACGTAAATCCTGATTATCATGAAAAAGGGAAAAGAGTGAGAGAGAGAAAAACTTAAATGACATGGCAGATTCAGAAGCAAACAAAGATGGAGTCGACGTTAGATTTAAAACGAAGAAAATATAATTGGTAAATTCAGTAGAACGAGAGAAATAGAGAAATGAAAGAAATAGAAATAAGCAGAAAAAGTTCTGAGAAGAGAAATATAAAATAGAAACTTTAAAGTATGATGACTTTTTAAAAAAAGTTTAGGAACGATGGAACTGTTCAGTCGTTAGGTGAGTAACCACTTAGTAATAGTCGTTATTGTAGGTAGACTAAAGCCTGTAAACAAAAGTTAGCTAATAAACAACGGAGATAATAAACAAAGATAAGATATACTTTGATTTTAAAATTAATTTTGTGTAATGAAATTAAGATGATAAATTTGAAAGGAAATAAAGTATATAGTCTATTAATTAACGAAAAGCGAATGAATACAATAACAAAAACAAAAGTTCCATATACTGATCATAAAACAGTTGTGAAAATAATTATCATTAAAAAATGGCAAAATCATTAAAATTCATTTATTAATAACAAACTCCAAAACATTAAACCTACCATTGGAGAATGGAACTTAAAATACAACAAACTTAGAAGAGAACAGGTTGTGCTGACCCACCTTCACATAGACTACATCTACATCACCCATCATCATTTACTAGAGAGCATAGAATCCCCAATATGCACTACATCCCAAGAGAGATTTACAGTGAAACATATTCTGCTAGAGTGTGTAGATTTTGATCTAGTACGAACAGGCAAGTAATTTGAAAAACTTAGTCGGCATTAAATGACCCATCGTAAAACAAAATAAACAAACAAATAGCTAAGTAGACATATGAAAATCTTGCTAGTGTTTTAAAATAATAAGACGCTAAAACACTGAATAATGTAAACATCTTAAGTCAACTCTCGTTTCTCTTGGTTGTTGTTAAATAATCAAGGTCATTGAGGAATTTGTAAATGTGTTGTGTCGTGTTGACTGTTGACTTTCTCTATTCATAAAACACCATTGTTATCTAATAAAAACATTTCAGAAGTGTCAAAATAATAATAATAATAATAATAATAATAATAATAATAATAATGAAATTATTAATAATAATATAAATAATAATGAAATTATTGATGATAATAATAATAATAATCTATTAATAATAGAGATTCGATTTCTCTGAATGTTTGAGATGAGGCTTGAAGATTAGTATTATCTGCGTTATTCGGGCTATTGTCCCCAATTGGACACATGGCCTAGTGGATAAGGTAGTTAGGTTAAGACAGTTATCTCTGGATCCCGAGTTCAATCCTGAGTAGAGGCAGTTAGAAAAATAATTAACACAACTCCTACCCCAGCTATGGTTAGCGGAATGAGAACAGGATACCCCTATGGAATAAATAAAGGGTTAGGTTCAAAGTTCCGTGATGGCTCCCGATTACGACGAGAAAGGTTCCGAGTCCGAGAAGGTTCCGAGTCCGACAAGAAATACCTGAAGAAGGCCGGAGGGCATATCGGCCGAAACGTTGTACAAATAACAATGAAGATGGGGACAATAGCCCGAATGACGCAGATAATAGAGATTCGCTTTCTATTTGTCTGTAACCAAAACTGCGTCACTGCCTACGTCACATTACCCAAAATTGTCATAACAGAATAAATACACTCAAAATTTGAGCATGCAACATTAGATAGTCCTCATTGTTTTTTTAAACAAGTCTTGATAAATAAATGCCCGGTATTATATATTTACGTATAGATTATTTTATCTTAATATATATATTTACAGTTATCAGAACAAAGTTTTCCATTTCAAATTGTTTTATTTTTTACTCTTTAATAAATTTGATGATTTTACTTACTTATGATATAAACTCTCTGACATTGAATTTTTTAACTCCACTCCCACTAGCTCTACTCCAGACAATATCTTTCAAAAATGTATTTTTACACCTCCCGGGGGTGTTTTTTTATTTTGCTAATAATAATAATAATAAAATAATAATAATAATAATAATAATAATAATTATGAAATTAATAATAATAATGATTATAATAATAAATGGTATATGCACAAATCTAAACCTGTCCTAGAGAACGAGACGCATAAAATTCGCTGTGACTTCGAGGTACAGACGGATCACCTAATCCCGGCCAGGAGACCGGAACTAGTATTGATTGACAAGAAAAAGAGAACCTGTCATCTCGTGGATTTTGCCGTCCCGGCCGACCACTGAGTGACAATGAAAGAAAGCAAAAAGATAGACAAATACTTGGACCTGGCCAGAGAGCTGGAAAAAAAACTGTGAAGGTGATGGTCGTACCAATTGTAATTGGGACCATTGGCTCGGTTCCCAAGCATTTGGAAAAGAGTCTGGAAGAATTGGAATCGAGACCATCAAAGAACAGCACTGTTAAGATCAGCTAGAATACTCAGAAGAGTCCTGGAGATCTGAGGAGACTTGCTGTCACTCTGCTTCCAGTGAACCACCAACTTAGAAGATGTGAATAATAATAATAATAATAATAATAATAATAATAATAATAATAGCAGATCACAGCGTGAAGATGAAGGAAATGAAAAGATAGACAAATACCCAGACCTCTCTAGAGAATTGAAAAAAACTGTGGAATATTGGGGTGAAAGTGACACCAATTGTAGTTGGCGCACTTGGAACGGCCCCTAAAAGACTAGAAAAAAAGACTAGAGGAACTGGAAATCAGAGGAAGAATTGAGACCATCCAGACAACAGCGTTGTTGAAATGAGCTAAAATATACTCAGAAGGGTCATGAAGACCTGAAGAGACTTGTTGTCGCTCAGACTCCAGTGACAAACTATCAGCTTATAATGGCGTGAAAAACTCACAAGGAGTGAAATAATGATGATGAATAAATAAGAAGAAAGTAAGAAAGAATTTTTTAAAATTAAGCGCGCGCGCGCGCACACACACACACACACACACACACACACACACACACACACATTTTTATCTTAATCAAGTTCGCAGCCCACTGAACAAGTGAATGACCATTAAAATAGATTCATTATTTTTTTCAAAGCTGGTTGGTTGATTGTATGGGGTATAAGTGGTTTTGGGAAGCGCGTGGTGTAATGGTTAAAGTCATGGGAAATGGACTCGTCGACCCGAGTTCAAATCCTGGACGTGGCAATTATTTCACTTAGCGCTAATACCCTTGGGAAAGGTATGAATCCTTCTCTGCCTCCCGCTATGGGTAAATAGTAGGGCAGACTGGGCTCTTTAACCTTAGTTAGGCAACCGGTCTAGGAGATTGAAAACTCTGAATTCAAACCTATTGTACTCCGCTTAAGAAATTGACCTTGTGTCGCATCCTGCTCGTGCGGAGGGGTTGGTAAATATATATAAGTGGTTTTGGGTGTTTTATGGTTTAAAGATATCTGCGATATTCTTGGTTGCGGATGTTTTTGCTTGGTGTCCCATCTCATGTGGCGGTTGCGCCGAAACGTAAGGAATTTAAGGAACGAAAAGGGAACAAAAAGGAAAGAGACAAAGGCAGGAGGTAGTTCTATGACTTAGGCTTTATTGGCCGAATCATAGTCGCCTGTAGCAAGGGAATATCTCCCTGTTTAGATGGAGATACTAGACCCAGTTAAGTCCTGAAACGAAATGGCAGAGAGATTCTTTTGGGGGTCGGGGGACAGTCCTTTTTGTCGGACATGCGCGGAGCGTTCTTCTGCTGAAAGCCCCATGGGAGTTTGTTGTTTTTTACTTCATTTTTATTTTTGTTTTATTTTAATCCCCACAGATGTCACCCAGTGTTGAGTTATTTAATGCCGAAGATAATATTTTCTGAATTTTATGATCAATATTTCCTAAATCTCATGTTCAAATTTCCAATAAAATTTTTAACTTATTTCAAACTTATTTAATTTATATAAACTAGCAAATATATGCACCCTCCGAGTGCAAGTATTTAAGTTTTAATATAATAAAATATCATATTAATTTAGAAAGGCTAATTAAACTAAATAAGAATGTGGAACAAAAAGATTTGAAACAGAGTGGGATATAATTTAAAAAAATAGAACAACTGAAACTTACTCTTCCATCTCTTCCGTCTTTCATTGCGAAATTTTCCTTATTTAACTGTTAAGTTAAAATAGGAAGTAAAGAATAAAATCACAGTTAATTCTTTTTGTTAATGGATTTCGTTTAAGATTTATCCCCGAGAATTTTGCTCATTAAGATAAAACCAAACAATTAGAAACCAATAATACTAAGCATATATTTATCAAAATCAAAATGTTGATATCCAAATTAGCCTTCCCGTTCAAACTGTAAACCGCTATTTTTTTGTATATATAAATACAATTACGTGTTATTAGTAAGTAGATATGGTTAACAGTTTTACTAATATAGAATAATTTTTATTAATAATTAAGAATGGACGTAAATAACAAATGGAATTGTGATTTGAGTCGTACTATAGTTTCGGTTACAGATAGAAAAATACACAATCTCCATTATAATTATCAATTAATACTGGAGATTCGCTTCCGGTTTTTGCCTGTAACAAAAACTACGTCACTGCTTACGTCACATTATCCAAAATCGTCATAACATAGAATAAATAAACTCAAAATTTGAACATGCAACATTAGACAGTCCTCATTGTTTTTTTTAAAACAAGCTTTTAATAAATACATGACTGGTATTATATATCTATATATAGTTGGTTTTATTTTAATATATATTTAAAGTTTACATTTCAAATTATTTTATTTTTTAATCCTTTAATGAATTTGATGATTTTACTTACTTAGGGTACAAACTCGCTGACATTGAATTTTTTACTCCCACCCCTCAGGCAATATGTTTCAAAAATCTATTTTTACATCGCCCGGAGGGTGATTTTTTATTTTGCTAGTAATAATAATAATATTAGATAAATATGTTTAGTGTTCATGTGTTAATTTATAGATGTTTACAGGAAACTAAATAAATAGGAGCTGATTGACTATAAAATATTTCCGCATTTTTTTTCTTTCTACAAAAATAACCTTTGATAAATAAATAAGTATATAACATAAATTATTGAGGTCAGATAACTGGTTCACCTGTCGCTTTCTTGTGAAATGTTTGTACACACGCTTCAAAAGTGTCTATTTTAAGCTCACTCCTTTTTTTGTATCTGGCTTATAAGATGACCTCTGTTTGTTTTGTTTTGTTTGTTTGTTTGTTTGTTTTATTCAAGTGTCATTTTATCTACTGAGGTATAAGATAAGTGCGTCAACCCAGGAGACTCTCAAAAACAGACTTTTTTTTATTTACAATAAAATATATAAATACAATAAACGTTTTTGGTGGCAAGTGTGAGAAATCAAGTCACGGCAAGTGTCCATCTATTTATTAGTACTCTTGTTCCTTAATTGTACGACCGTTATCATATTGAAACACCCTCTGGTGAAAAAATGAGACCATCCAAATTGTCCTAGATGAAATGCAGAAAATGTAAATCATGATTACCTGGTGTTGCCTATCCGACGATTTCTTATTTCTTATGAGTCTTGTCACCTCAGCTAAATAATGGACCATTCCGTTTTTTTATTAAAAAAAAAAGGTTTGTTAAATGGGTCAGAGTCTGGTTATCCTTAACACGTTTTTAACCTAGACTAATTGAGTTAAACTGATCTTATTGGTGATTTTTGGTAAATGGGTCAACGCCTGGTAAAAGTGACCACGCCTGGTTAAAGTGACCACACTTCTAACCTAGAATTATTATAAAGAAAGAAAGAGAAGAAAAAAGACATGCTATACAGAAAAAATATAAAAGAAAGAAAGAAAGAAAGAAAGAAAGAAAGAAGGAATAGAAACAGAGAGAGGGGTGAGTGTGTAGAAGCGATAACGCTAATCTGTTTCAATCGTACATATTGAAAAGATGAAAAGAAGAAAAGAAAGAAAAACAGATGAAAGAGTTCAATCTAGATTATTATACTTTTTACACTATGAACTATTTGGCAATAGCTCTTTAGACACCTTGCATCATCATATCGGGCTAGTAGCACAGATATCCATGACAATCTCTCGCCAATCTTTACTGCCTATTTATTTACTTACTATTTATCTATCTGTTTAGATATATTTCAATGTCAGCCTATTATCTATCTATCTATCTATCTATCTATCTATTTATCTATCTATCTATCTACAATTCTGTTTTATGCTTTTTTACTTTCCAATTTCAGTATCTGTTTTAACCCACTCACTTTATCTATCTATTTATCTATCTCCCTCTCTCTTTCACTCTTTTCTCTCTCTCTCTCTCTCTCTCTCTCTCTCTCTCTCTCTCTCTCTCTCACTCTATCTATCTATCTATCTATCTATCTACCTACCTATCCATCTATCTAAATACATTTCTGTCAGCCTTTCCTCTATGTATTCATTTATCCATCTATCTATCTATTTCTCTATCTATGTCAGCCTATCTATCTTTTTTATTTTCTTTCTTATCTCTTTAAATAATCTCTCTCTCTCTCTCTCTCTCTCTCCTCTCTCTCTCTCTCTCTCTCTCTCTCTCTCTCTCTCTCTCTCTCAACATCCTCCTCCCAAATGCGTCTTACTGTCTCTTCACTTGTTCTTATCCGCCGAATTTTTATGTCTTATCAGTTCACGTTTTACTGTCTAACTTCTTCGCCACGTTTTTTTTCTTTCTTTCTTTCTTTCTTTCTTTCTTTTCTTTCCTTTTTACAACTCCAAACTTGGCCTTCTTTTCGGGCACCTAATCGCATTTCTAGGTTTCATGGGAAAGTATTTAAATAAAGGACCGCACTAAAGAAACGGATTACTTTTGTCATTAACAGTAATAAACAAAAAAGAAAGTTATATTTACAATGTCTATCTGTTTATGAAAATGTACAAAACATTTACAAAACTTGGCTTAGTCTACCGTAAAACCACAAAGGCTAGGTTTTTTGGGTAGGGAATATAATATTACACAGGGTGGGGTCAAAGTGTAGGTACCGGACATCTATGCCGAAAAGTGGGAGTGCCTTAATGAAATAGTGTTATATAGTAAAAAGTACTAAGTACCTATTGTTTAACCATAACATTTATTATCTAAACTAGAAAAAAAAACACCCTCCGGGCGGGGTACAAATACATATTTGAAAAATATAGCCTGGGGGTGGGAACCTAAATAAATAAGATAAAATGTTTAATATTTAAAAAAAAAAAATTACTTGCTTAAAAAGCATCATATTCACTCCACTTCACTGAGATATTTGTTTTGTTTTAGGGCAGTAAGGACCTTCAAAACGTTTCTAAAAATGTCTGATTTAATTATTCAGACTATATATATATATATATATATAAAAATATCAAAAAAAATATATATAATATAAAAAAATATATAAAAAATATATGTGAAAACATATATCCTGTAAGTATGTATCAATTAATTGCTAACGGCCGCAAGGGTAAGGAACTTGGAAGACGAAACCTCTCTGCACGAGAAGGATGTGACACAAGTTCAATTTATTAACTGGAGTTTAACAGGTTTTAATTTAGAGTTTTCCTTTTCCTAGACTGGTTGCCTAACCAAGGTTAAAGAACCCAGTCTGCCCTACTATTTACCCATGCTGTAGGGAGAATAATTGGCTTCATACCTTGCCAAAGAACATTAGCACTTTGTTAAATGTAAAAGTGCCTCGTCCAGGATTTGAACTCGGATCAACGTGTCCATTTCCTACGACTCTATCCATTACACCACGCGCCTCATTTTTATCATAAATGTGCAAAGTGTTGTGTTGCAAGCCGTAAACTGTCTCAGACACTAAGATTCCTTCTTTAAGCATCACGAATCACCATCCACGGCCAACAGATGGGGGTCTTACCACTCTGCAGAGGTGCAGTCGGTGTATTCTACAGTTCCAGCTGACAGCAGGATGCAAATAATCTATAGAAAGACAGAGAATCTGTTTTCGGTCCCCTGGAGTAATGGCGATGAAGGGGTACTCCACACTCCCCAGAGGTCCAGATTTGGAACTTCACCACTAGATGCAGTTTGACGTCATACCCAGGACACTAATAACCTCAGCTACCGCCTCCTAGCACATATATGATAAAAAGGGTTGTGGACTTGCCATAGGAGCAATAGAGCCAAGGCAATCATATAGGTACTAGGGCTTGGCGTGACCAATTGATCGGGGGTGGCCTCTCTACCATATGCATTTTAGTGTTATACCAAGGACACCCACCGAGGGATATAGTCAGCGAATTTTTTTAGCAGAAAGAAAGTGAAAGTGAAAGAGAGAAACAGTAGCAAAATAGGAGGAAATAAGAAAAAGAGAAAGAAAGAGTGAGAGTTCAAATGAGAGAAATCCAGTAAAGAAACAGTAATAGAATAGAAGGGGAGGGAAAAAGGGAGAAAGTGAAAAGAAGAGGGAAAGATAGAAAGGAAACAGAAAGAAATAGTGAGAGATCAAAGTAGAAAAAGAGTGAAATTATAAAAAGGAAACAGTAGAAGAATAGAAGGGAAAGAGAAAA